>CM053030.1:252112133-252712133 GCA_028564925.1 Lithobates sylvaticus
GTGTGGCAGCAATTGTGTCAGGGGAGGCTGTCTAAATAGGCCCCGCACATGCGCACGCTGGTTGCCACCAGCGTCACGCAGACGCAGCGTGGATGGAAGAGACTCCGGCGGTGGCGGTGATCCCCGCCCTCCTCGGGAGTCTGTTTTCCCCATCGCCGCTGCAAGGATGGAAGTCACATGCACTGCGCGTTGGCGTCAGACCTGACGTCACCCGCAGGCAGGGTGCGTGGCGCCGAGGCTCTGTAGGTGCCCGCCCACCAACCCGTACATCCGTCCGCCCATACTAGGCGGAAGGGAGAGGGGGAGAACGAGGGGGCACATAGACAGCCTCGCAACTCCCGAGTATAAACCATGGAGGGAACCCCAAATCACTATGGCCACAGCATGCCCCCAATGGATCAGCGCGGTGGTGCTGTGAAATTTCAATGGTACAGTGTAGTGTACCCTGAATGTGCAGAGATACGGGTATGGGGACATTACCACCCGGAATCCGCATGCCTCACACTTGGGTGGCAGGGGGACACTGCCACACCAGTCATCACATCTCCATCCTTGTTATGTATCGTTTGGTGGAAGGAGGGGTTGGGGTTGGGACTTTAAATGAGGCACATATGCCATGTGCCTCCATCCCTACAAAATGTTTGAAAAAAGAAAGGACAGGTAGGACTTTAGATGAGAAGGATGACTTTGTGGAGGCAAGTTGAATTTAAAAAAAAAATATACATTTTATTACTGAAAATAACATGTTAGATATGGTAAAATGAAAACCACATATACAGTGATAACTCCATCCACACGTAACATACAGGTGTGGGATGAGTAAGGGAGTTGACATGCATACAATATTTCTAAAGTAATTGATTGTAGTCAGTATTGGATAAATTCATATATATACACAAATGTCATATACACAGCACTAGCAGCGGGAGTAAAGGTAATAAATAGTAAGACCGTAATAGATAAATACATAAGTATCGAAATTGATAAACTACTGCAGGTAAAAGTCAATGTGTCCATTACAGGCACAGGTCAGCATCGCTTGTGCCCGACGCGTTTCGTGTAGAGACACTCTTCAGGGGCAGATGCTTAAGTATGTCTGCAGAGTATAAAAAGTATAAAATATGGCATTAGTCTAGTTTTGAATGGTCATATGGAGGAAAGGCAATTTAGCCTGTCCAAGATACTCACAAAAAAGGGATCCAATGGGCTAAAGTAGAAATGTTACCTTAATATAGTCCTCCTGCAGGACCTGAATGATGGCAGAACAGGTCTCTGGAATAATGATTCCCAGGGCCTGGGGAGAGATACCTGAAGAGAACTTCAAATCCTGAAGACTTCTCCCTGTCGCCAAGTACCTCAACGTGGCAACAAGCCTCTGCTCCGGAGTAATGGCTTGTCTCATGCAGGTATCCTGCCGGCTGATAAAGGGGGTCAGCAAAGCCAAAAGACGGTGAAAATCGGGGTCCGTCATCCTGAGAAAGTTCCTGAAATCATCAGGATTATTCTCCCGGATCTCACGAAGCAAAGGCATGTGCGAGAACTGGTCACGCTGAAGCAACCAATTCTTGGTCCACATACTCCTCGTCACTCTGTTCATGGACGGGTCTTGGGTCAAAGCTAAAAGCCCGACACCAATTCCGCGTACAGCACGAACTCGGCGACGAGTACGCACGGGAAACATCGCTCAGAAGGTCACAAAAGGTCGGCTGGTCAGAACGGACAAACAGAAAGCACCGATAAACAGCAAGGCCTGAAAGAACAAAGTGAATACCAGCAACGAGCAGACAATAAGCAGTGCAAATCAAAGCGTCCTATATCAAGATATAGGCCGCAATGACCAACAAATGCGAACTGACTACACGCACTAATAAACAGATACGCACGACAAGCACAAACTGAAGAGCAGTAACGATCTGAGTCAGAAAACTGAGAAGCGCGAATCTTAAGTCACCAAACTTCCACTAACTCTCGATAAACACGGGATCAGCAGAAGGAGCCCAACGGGTGCCTGACGTGGTGCTGAACTTCCCTTTTGTAATCTCGTGGACGACGACTTACGTCACGACGTTCTTCCGGACCGGATATTCCGACAACGTAGTCCGACCGTGTGTACGCAACGCCAACATCGGACAAAGTACGTCGGACAAAGTCCGACCGACCTTGTCCGCGGATTGTCCGAGCGTGTGTATGGGGCTTAACAGTTATAAAACGCCTGTAGGCAATTAGCCAACCAAATCCACTCCAATTTAACTGTTATTGTTGAAGACTAATTCTTTAAAGTGTTTTTTAGATTCATTTTTTGCATGGATAGTGGTATGGTGAAATCATTTTTTTTTATTCCTTCAAATAATCCATCAAGAGTGGTGTGACATTGTCATAAGCTACTGAGAGTATGGAAAAATGAAACAGGGACATTTATCAATAATTCTAAACCTTAGCAATGTTCTGGGAGCGTTTTCATGTTTTTTTCTACAAAAATGACTACGGTAAATCAATAAAAATAACTAGCAATTGCAATTATAAATTGTAAAGCACTATTTTAAAAACATTAATAATTATAATTAAAAATAATAATAATGAATATAATTTAGTAAAGAATTTAGTTTAAGTAATTTTTAAATGCATGAGAATAGGTGAACACTGATACCTTTACTAGGCATTGACATACTGGAGCTAAAAAAAATGCAGTTTATGCTAATGTAGTAAAATATAAAATAAATAAAACAGCAATACCTGCACATAACAGAAACCTATTAACTAGCCAAATGTGTCCATAAACCCATTGTATTGACACATCTTTTAGACATTGGTAATGCAAAATACAATATCAATTGACTTAATTTGTAGAACTCCAGTTAATAGACCAAAAATGTAAACTGCATGGGTTTACATTGCAGTTTAAAGTATTGTATTTGTGGGAAAAGACCTTATTAAAAATGAAACAATGGATTTCCTGTTATTAATGTGTGGACATATTTACAAAGGCTGCCAACTATTGGAAATATCTCACCAAAAATGATATATTTTTGTTGCAGGGCATGCCTAAAATCTAACTTATATCTTAGGCAGACTTCTGGGAAAATTGGTGAGCCAATCACACACGCAGGAAATTATGTTTCTGGGGACTGGTAAGTACACATTCTGTGTACAGAACAACTCAATGTAGTCATATTGCTTTGCATTTATAGAAAATGACAGTGGCTGTACATTGAAAAGGAAAGGTAATTTTTAACCACTTCAGCCCCAGAAGGATTTACCCCCTTCCTGACCAGAGCACTTTTTGTGATTCGACACTGTGTCGCTTTAACTGACAATTGTGCAGTCGTGCGATGCGGCTCCCAAACAAAATCTTTCTTTTTGTGGTATTTGATCAGCCCTGCATTTTTAATTTTTTTTTTGCACTATAAACAAAAAAAGAGCAACAATTTTTTTAAAAAATGCATTATATTTAACTTTTTTCTATAATAAATATCCCCCAAAAATATTTAAAAAAATGTTTTTTTTTTTTTTTTTCTCAGTTTAGGTCGATACGTATTTTTCTACATATTTTTGGTAAAAAAATTGCAATAAGCGATCATTGTTTGGTCTGCGCAAAAGTTATAGCGTTTACAAAATAGGGGATAGTTTTATGGCATTTTTATACTTTTTTTTTTTTTAATGGCGGCGATCGGCGATTTTTATCGTGACTGTGACATTATGGCGGACACATCGGACATTTTTGACACATTATTGGGAACATTGTCATTTATACAGCAATCAGTGCTATACAAATGCATTGATTCCTGTGTAAATGACACTGACAGTGAAGGGGTTAACCACTAGGTGGCAGTGCAGGGGTTAAGTGTGTCCTAGGGGCGTTTTTCTAACTGTGGGGGGGGGGCGTAACTGTGTGTGTGACACATCACTGATCTCTGCTCCAGGGAGCAGAGATCAGTGACACTGTCACTAGGTAGAATGGGGAGATGCTTGTTTACATTAGAATCTCCCCGTTCTTCCTCCCCGAGGGGCAATCGCGGGTATTCACGCATCGATCGAGTCCGCGGGACCCGCGACCCGACTCACAGAGCTTGCCGCGGGTGCACACGCGCAACTGCTGGCCGCCTCCTAAAGGGCAACGTACAGGTACGTGATTCTGCCTGTACGAGCACTTCTGCCGACGTATATGAGACGGTCGGCAATCGGTTAATAACATTCAATTATAATATGACTTATCATATCACAATTGTACTTGCTATATTATTTTTCTTTATTTGCTATTTTTTTCCCCACGAAAGTGGAGTTATGCCCTGTGCACACGGTCAGAATTTCTGACGGAAAATGTGCGATCGGATCGCGTTGTCAGAAAATCCGATCGTGTGTGGACTCTATTGGACTTTTTCCGTCTGAATTTTCGACACACAAAGTTTGAGAGCTGGACCTAAAATTTTCCGACAACAAAATCTGATCGTTTAAATTCTGATCGTGTGTAGACAATTCCGACGGACTAAGTGCCAGGCATGCTTAGAATAAATTAAAAGATGAAAGCTATTGGCTACCGGCCCGTTTATATTCCCGACATACCTGTTGTATGTCACCTCGTTCAGAACGATCGGATTTTCCGACAACTTTGTGCGACTGTGTGTATGCAAGACAAGTTTAGCCCAAAATCCGTCTGAAAAAATCTGACGGATTTTGTCGTCGGACCGTGTGTACAGGGCATTACCCTTTAAGTGTGTGATCTTTTTTGCAGTACCACACTGTATTGCGTTTAAAGTCTAATAAAATTTCAAAATAGAATCTAGAAAACATTACAAAACCACAACCTCACTTTGCAGAGATGAGACAATTTGTATAATAAAATAAACAGTGTATTATTTAAGAGATAATTTAAGAGCTAAATTAACACTCTAATGTTTATTTTATGATAAAAATTGCCTCACCTCTGCATTGTGGGGTTGTGGTTTTGGAATGTTTTCTAGATTCTGTTTTGAAATTGTATTAGACTTTCAATACAATACAGTGTGGTACTGCAAAAAAAATAAAAAATACAAGCTTGACTTTTTATCACTGGCCTGTTGTTATGACCACAAATATTGCCTCTTGCAACTTCTAGTGTCTTCATTAGATGGCACCTAATGTTTCAGCAGTATGGCTTATAACGGTGTATATACTGTCAAAATAGAACCAATCGGAAGTGTGTATTGAAAAATTTATCCACTGTTATGACAAGTTACAGGCACGGGTGTTTACTTCTGTGTAGCTATGTAATTCAAGGACCATTTAGCTCCAAATCAAATGGTGGTTTACTGCTGATGAAATACTCCCTTTCAGTTCTCTCTGTTTCGGAAAATTCACTCCTGGCTGACAAAGGAGCAAGTCTCGGAGGAAACTGTGCATGCACATGCGGGTGATAATTACAGAGATCTCTGGCTGTCACTCACGAGTGTCAGCCAGAGAGCTGAGTCAGAAGCTGTAACGCAAGGAAAAAAAGTAGATGGACGTATATATATTTCACAGAATAAAGCTAGAAATATTGTACAAACTCCATTTGGCAAGCCACATTTTGAACAGTAGAGACACAAAGCTGCTTTTAATTTAAAGAAAATCAACATTTGTATCAATATTGTACTGACTTAATGCACACTATATGCAAGCTTTTCCTAGGCTGCAGTTTTACAGGGAAAGACTGAGCAGGTTTTAATCAAGAAATCACAATTATAGTCCACCATTTTAGATACACGATAAGCACAGAGATTATTGATTGAGCAGTGGAATAGGTTAAGGATGAGTTACCCTGCATTAAACGCTATACATTTTACAGCTGAGGCCCAGTTGTGGAAAACATTACGTGTGACACCTTTACAGTGACGGAGCACCAGAATAGGGCAGTAGAGGTAGCAAAAAATGCTAATGATGGCAGGCCAGCAGCAGTGGCAGGGGATGGGTATGCTGGCAGCTGCAGTGTCATGACATGGTAATGGTGGCAGGCAAGCAGCAGTGCAAGGAGCTGATAATGATGGCAGGGATTGATAATAGTGGCAGGTCTGCAGCAGTATAAGGAGCTGGTAGTGATGGCAAGAGATGCTAATGGTGGCAATCAAGCAGAGGTGGTGAGAGAAGAAGTTTGTAAAGGTGTCAATAGAATGTAATGGTGGAAAGCCAGCAATGGTGACAGAAGATTGTGTAAGGTATAGTATTTTTTTGTAAAAAAATTACTTCTAGAATAAGCTGCAGGGCTTTTGTAATCATTGCTGTTCATATATATATATAAGTGAGACTGTGAACTGTGACAGTTGAAAACTAGGTTTGTCTCTCTGTCACAAATCCACCTGCTCTTATAAATGCCATCTCTGACAGCACACTGACCATAGGTCAAGCCTTAAGCTCCAGTCTGGACACCCAAGCATTCATGGGTTTTTTATTTCAAAAGTTGTCTGCATCCGTTCTACACTCCAGGTAATCTAAGATCATACAAGTTTGACACTACTTGTGACCACAGCCAACAGCCGGTCTGTCCTCTGCAGTTTGAAACTTGAAAGCATTGCTGAGGAAACAACTGTCACTGCTGCTCCTCTTTTCAGTGATCTGTGGCTGCAGGTGGAATTTTATTTGGGGGTGCAGCAAACAGTACAGCCGACACCAACCCCCCGTCGGTCGGTCAGTCGCACTTACCCCATCGTGGCTTCCCATGCTAGGCAGCGGCCTCCCTGTTCTCCACGGCAATGGCGGCTTCTGTTTCCTCCCTCCTTCATTGTGGCCAATCGGGAGTCTTCTCTTTTCGGCCAATCAGAAAATGGGTCTCACACCCGCTTCTGATTGGCCAGATTAAGGATCAGTGTTACAACAGTAAATATTAATTCACTGTTGTAACACTTAGTTGGGCTCATGGCGCAATACTCTGTGCCACAAGTCACCCTATTTTGAAGTCTATTAGAGCCTATGGCTCTAATCAGGTGCTTCACAAAACACCCCCACTGCTGTAATTTAGGTGCCCGTCATGTGTAAGTGTGTGTGTGTTACACATACATGTACTTTAACCACTTCCCGCCCGGTCAATAGTAAATTGACGTCCGGGAAGTGGCTTCGTTATCCTGACTGGGCGTCATATGACGTCCGGCGGAGGCTCTTTACCACGTGATCAGCCGTGTCCAATCACGGCTGATCACGATGTACACAGGAAGAGCCGTTGATCGGCTTTTCCTCACTCGCGTCTGACAGACGCGAGTAGAGGGGAGCCGATCGGCGGCTCTCCTGACAGGGGGGGTCTGCGCTGATTGTTTATCAGCGCAGCCCCCCCTCAGATGCCCACACTAGACCACTAGGGAAGCCCCCAGGACCACCAGGGAAGCCCCCAGGACCACCAGGGAAGCCCCCAGCATGTGGATGGCCAGGTACATCCCCCATGGCCATCCACATGTTAAAAAAAAATCAAAAATATGCCAATCAGTGCCCACAGATGGGCACTGATTGGCACATCATATTTAATAAAAAAAAAAGTAAAAAAAAGGATTCCCAGCAATGCCACCCATAAGTGTTATCAGTGCCACTCATCAGCGTCCATCAGTGCCACCTATCAGTTCCCATCCGTGCCCACCCATGCCCACCTATCAGTGCCCATCCATGCCACCTATCAGTGCCCATGCATGCCACCTATCAGTGCCCATCCATGCCACCTATCAGTGCCACCTATATGTGTGCATCAGTGCCACCCATAAGTACCCGTCAGTGCCGCCTATGAGTGCCCATCAGTGCCACCTGAGTGCCCATCAGTGCCGCATACCAGTGCCACCTATCAATGCCCATCAGTGCCACCTATCAGTGCCCATCAGTGCCGCCTATCAGTGCCCATCATCAGTGCCACCTCATCGGTGCCCCCTAATTGGTGCCACCTCATCGGTGCCCATCAGTGCCGCCTTATCAGTGCCCATTAGTGCCGCCTTATCAGTGCCCGTCATTGAAGAAGAAAACGCACTTATTTACAAAAAAAATTAACAGTGACAAAGAAAAACTTGTTTTTTTGCAAAATTTTCGGTCTTTTTTTGTTTGTTGCGCAAAAAATAAAAATCGCAGAGGTGATCAAATACCACCAAAAGAAAGCTCTATTTGTTGGAACAAAATGATAAAAAATTTGTTTGGGTACAGTGTAGCATGACCGTGCAATTGTCATTCAAATTGCGACATCGCTGAAAGCTGAAAATTGGCTTGGGCGGGAAGGTGTCTAAGTGTCTGGTATTGAAGTGGTTAATGGCATCCCAGTTTTAGTCCGTAAGGTTCAATATACAGTTGGCCCACCCTTTGCAGCTATAACAGCTTCAACTCTTCTGGGAAGGCTGTCCACAAGGTTTAGAAGTGTATCTATGGGAATTTTTGACCATTCTCCCAGAAGCGCATTTGTGAGGCCAGGCTCTGATGTGGACGAGAAGGCCTGGCTTGCATTCTCCACTCTAAAGCCCCATACACACGGTCGGACAATCCGCGGACCAGGTCCGTCGGACCATGTCCGTCATACTTTGTCCGATGTTGGTTTTGCGTACACACGGTCGGACAAAGTTGTCGGAAAATCCGATCATTCTGAACGTGGTGACGTTTGTTGCCTACGACGGGACTACGTAGAGGCTAGTAGCCAATAGCTTTGGTCTTGTAATGTGATCTGAGCATGCGTGGCACTTTGTCCGGTCGGACAACCGTACACACGATCGGATTTGGTGTGATCGGACCGTGTTGACGGCAAATCTTTCCAGCAGGAGATAAGACTTTGTCCGTCGGACAAACCGACGTACACTGTCCGATGGTGCATACACCCGGTCTGATTTTTCAACAACATTGTCCGATCGGACAGAATCCATGAAAAAGTCCGACCGTGTGTATGGGGCTTAATTCATCCCAAAGGTGTGTGCACTGGTCCAAATCCTTTGGTAGAGGGGGGATTATGGTGTGGGGTTGTTTTTCAGTGGTTGGGCTTGGCCTCTTAGTTCCAGTGAAGGGAATGCTTAAAGTGTAAGTTCACCAGAAAATCTGTAAGGTGAACTTACACTGGACCCCCTCCCCATCACACCTGATCCCACTGTACCTGAGACCGGCGATCTCCTGCACTGACACATTGTATAGCTGCTTTACCAGTCTGTGGATTTGAAATCCCCACGGCTTTCTTTCCTCTTCTCCAGCACTGACAGGATGGGCTATGCTGGTTCTGATTAGTCGCGCCGCCCATGTGACAGGGCCAAGCAATCAGAATTTCTACTATCCGTACCTCTACAAGGTACTATTTAGGATATAAAGCCACAGGGGATTTCTGATCCCTGGACCAGTAAAGCGGCAATAGGATGTGTCAGTGTGGGAGATCATCGTCTTCAGGTACAGCTGGACCGGGTGCGATGTGGAGGGGGTCCAGTGTAAGTTCACCTTACAGACTTTTCTGTAAAGGTGAACTTACCCTTTAAGGTGTCAGCATACCAAGACATTTTGGACAATTTCATGCTTCCAACTTTGTGGGAACAGTTTGGGGATGGCCCCTTCCTGTTTCAACATGATTGCACACCAGTGCAACAAAGCAAGGTCCAGAAAGACATGGATGAGTGAGTTTGGGGTGGAGGAACTTAACTGGCCTGCACAGAGTCCTGACCTCAACCAGATAGGATCCCTTTAGGATGAATTAGAGAGACTGTGAGCCAGGCCTTTGTTTTCAACATCAATGCCTGACCTCACAAATGCTCTTCTCGAAGAATGGTTAAACATTCCCATATACACACTTCTTAACCATGTGGACAGCCTTCCCAGTAGAGTTGAAGGGTGGATCAGATCAATATTGAACCCTACATACTAAGACTGGGATGCCATTAAAGTTCATGTGCGTGTAAAAGCAGGCTTCCTAATACTTTTGGTAATATAGTGTGTAGACAGAATAAGTAATTGTGCAAAACTTATTTATTGTGTTACAATTCATTCTTTTTAACTTTCTATAGCCACATTTTTTGAAAACCACAGAAAAGTTTTGACATGTAAAAAAATGAATGTTTTCTACTGTGTAGGTGTACTTGAATATTACATTTGACAATTCATCTTGAACTTGAAGGTTCAGAGCATTTGTATTGTTTCTAGACGTGATGTTTTAGCATTTTTAAAATATTTGATTCTTTGTATGTCTGAATGTAAGTGTTTTGGATTTGTCAGCAACTCAGAGAACGTTTTCATACTCTGTCACAGTAATAGACATTCTTCTTAGGTTTTCTAAGGTTGTAAGGGTTATATGGGCACGTGTGCACGAGCTGGTATTCCTTCATTCACATCACCTGTCTGTACTTACCATGACATCCCAGAAATGGGCTGTGCTTTCCAGCTCAGGTCCCCTGATTTAGTACTTTTAGCTATAATATTTTATTTAAGCATCAGAGTAAACAATACAAACACAGGGATACATATTCATATAAAATGCAGTGCTGGAAATGCATAAACATGCCATCACTGTGGAAACCAAAGTTAAATGAGTCTGTCAAATACACGGCCTCCCTTTTGCTCACATTTTTTTTTTTATACTTGTATGCAGGAAACATAATTTCTGGAGGTACGGATGTGTATACAAGGTAGGTTGGTAAAGTAAAGGCCAGAAGTATTGAAAAATATAGTCGTTGAAAGGTGGTTGGGAAAGGTAGATAACAGAGAAAGGGAAAGATCCAGGGGAGGTGGGCGTGAGGACTATGTGGGAAAAGATGCGGATGAGAAGGGTAATAGGAGTGTGGGTGAGAGAAGGAGAATGAGTCTTGCTCACCCCAGACCTCTCAACGTGTCCTGTCCCTATTATATTTGTCAATCTTTTGAAAAGGTGAATCTGATCCAAGCGTACCTTATGGCTCCTAATTTATGAAATTTGTTATGCAAGGAAGTAGTTGTGGTGTTCATCCACCACTAGGGTTGTCACCTCACCCCTTTAAACCCGAACACATATGAATTACACAGGTTCTGGAGCTAATTTAATGCAGATAAGGCACCAAGTGAGTTTAATTACCACCTTAATCAGCCAGAGAATCTGTGTAATTAATATGTGTTTGGTTTTTAAAGGGATGAGGTGGCAACCCTATCCACCACATGTCCACGGTTCGTGGGTTAGACTGTTTCCAAGCACCAACACAAATGCCCTAGCAGTATTTTGAAGGTATATTAGCTAAAAAAAAAAAATGTTTCGTTTGTGAATCTGTTGAGGGTATGTGGACTGCTGTAAGTCAAGCTGAACATCTATTATATTGTAGATGAGGTCTTTACCTTTCAAACAGTAGGGTTTAAAAATTGCACAGTCTCCAAAAGGTATGTCAAAAATTGGCTGAACTTTCATGACCTTGCTAACAGGTACAAGATCAAGATCAGAACACTTTGTGGAGGACGGTTCTGACTCCATACCAGCTGGTCATGATCCTGAACCCAGCCTCATGTTTCTTGCATTTGATTTTCTCTAGGAAAAGCCATTGTAATTCTTTAGTACAATGGTACAGTTGAATTCATGCAATGGACATAAATGCAATAAGTGAGGGTTTCATATAGGCAAAGAGAGTGACCTTGGAATTGAGCGAAATGCAATACCTGTGAAAAAAAATGGCGTGGGGATCCCCCCCCCCAATCCATACCAGGCTCTTGTTTTTATAGGTGTCCTCCGGTGCTTCTACTGGCTCGCCCGTGCAATCGACAAGCTGGAGAAGAAATCCGTTGGCGGTGGAAGTTTATCATAGAGCTAATCAAGGACCAGATGGACCCCAGTCATCTCTATGACTCTCGGAGGCCAGGCACAACCTTATAACACCATGTCTGGCCCCGGCAATTGTAAGAACTGGCGTGTTTTCGCCTGAAAAGCCTGAGATCGTTTTTTTTTTTGCTTTTATCTCAGGCTTTATAGAGGACAGATGTGGGGACTTATAGACCCCAGATCTCTTGATAAAGAGGACCTGTCATGCCCGATTACAAGGGATGTTTACATTCCTTGCAATAAGAATAAAAGCGTTAAAACATTTTTTAAAGGAAAAAAGTGTAAAAAAAAAAAAAAAAATAAAAAAAACAATAAAAAAGAGCCCCCCACCCCAAAGCACCCTCTCATGTTGAGATCATGGGGCCTGGTATGGTTCGGGGGGGGGGGGGGGGAGCTTGCTCGTCCCCTCTTTCCTGACCTGCTGGGCTGCATGCTTGGATAAGGGTCTGGTATGGATTTTGGAGGGACACCATGCCAGTTAATGAAAAAAAAAAAATGGTGTGGCAGTCCCATTAAAATCCATATCAGACCCGAAGGGCCTGGTATGGATTGAGTGGGGGGGGGACCCCCATGCCATTTGTTTTACATTTTTCTTCCCGACAACCCTGGCCGTTGGTTGTCGGGGTCTGCAGGCGGGGGGCTTATCAGAATCTGGGAGCCCCCTTTTATAAGGGGGCCCCCGGATCCCGGCCCCCCACCCTATGTGAATGAGTATGGGGTATGATTTACCCCTACCCATTCACCTAAGGTGTAAAATGTAAAAAGTAAAAAAACACAGAAGAAGAAGAAGAAGAAAGCTGGCCTCCTCCGCTCGGTAAAAGAGCTAGGTAAATGGCGGAGGAGTCCGGCGAGAAGACCCCCAAGACGGAAGAAGACCCCCGGAGCAGTGCAATAAAATATTTTTTCAAAATTGTGTGTTTTTTTACTTTACATTTTACACCTTAGGTGAATGGGTAGGGGTACATCGTACCCCATACTCATTCACATAGGGTGGGGGGCCGGGATCTGGGGGCCCCTTATAAAAGGGGGCCCCCAGATTCCGATAAGCCCCCCGCCGCAGACCCCGACAACCAACGGCCAGGGTTGTCGGGAAGAGGCCCTTGTCCTCATCAACATGGGGACAAGGTGCTTTGGGGTGGGGGGGCCGCACGGCCCCCCTTTCCCCAGGGCACCCCCATGTTGAGGGCACGGGGCCTGGTATGGCTCAGGAGGGGGGGCGCCTTTCCTGGCCTGCTGGGCTGCCTTCTCCCCCCCCCCCCCCCAGGGCAGAGACGTAAAACACACCCTACTTTGTGATGGTGCATGATGGGATATGACATTTTCTGGATGGGCACATGATGTTACAGGAAGTCAGGTCTTAGATGCATTTTTTTGAAATTGGGAAGAGAGAGTGACAGATTTAAAGCTGACATAAACAAGGTGAGAGATGACCACATTGGGATAGCTTGAGCACAAATGGCATTAGAAAACACTTCTATTTATTATGAAAAGTGAAATTCGGTTTGAAAAGGTGAACTTATCCTTTAAGCCTCCAAGCATTAGTCAGCTGGAATGAATATAGGGCCTTTTTATTTTTTTCAATTCAACAATAACAATACAAGTTATACATAATATACATAATCTTACTTCTAGCATTCACCTGCCCCCCCCCCCCAAAAAAAAAAAAAATAAATTAAAAATTAAAAACAAAAAAAAACAGAACAGGAGAAAAAAAATTAAATAAATGTGCCTCCCCCTATTGTATCTACCCCCCAGCCCCCTCAGCCCTCCTCCCATCCTTCCATCCTCTCCCAATATTAACCCTTACCCATGTTGGTTCATCTTTTATTTTCATTATCCCAGGTCTCTACCCATCTTTTCCAGATAGCATCAAATTTGTCTCGGCTCCCTCTATGTGTATAAATAAATTCCTCCTTTAATATAGTTTCTTTTATTTGTGTTCTCCATTCTTCAACCGTCGGAGGGTATATAGATATCCATTTCTGGGCTATTAGTTTTTCGCGTGCCTGAAACAGGCCTCTCGTCATTGCGATATGGGTAATTTTTGGGATATTTCCACAACAAGTGTATTAGATTGCCGGTGCGCCACTACATCTGGGACATAAAGGAGACTCCCAGAGGGCCTTTTTAATACATTTCCTTTAAAAAGCACGGATAAGGGTCTGATATGGATTTGGGGGGAACCCCCACGCCATTTTTCCATCGTGGGGAGTCCCTTTAAATCCATGCCAGGTGACGGGGCTAGCGCGGCGGCATTCACTGCCTACGCTAACTACGTCTACCTGAAGTTACATTCTAAATGAACGGACTGCTTCATTTTATAAAAGTCCCGCGGACTTTGTCCAGCGGATTGTCCGCCGGAGAAGTCCGGGCGTGTGTGGGCAAGTCACACACTCGGAAGTCCGGGCGTGTGTGGGGAAGTCCCGCCGGACTAGGTCCAGCGGACAATCAGCTGGACTAGGTCCGGCGGACAAAGTCCGAACGTGTGTACGCGGCATTAGTATCATTTTCCTTTTTGTTTCCCTTTAATCTACGGATGTGGCTATGTAAGTGCCCTCTTTCTTACTTTATAAATACTGCGTCTCTCTGGAAGCTTCATTTACAACCCTCCCCCTCAAATCCCTACTGTGGATACTGGAACTCCATAAGACATCTGAACTACGCATACACCAACTAATTAGCCGCACAATACAATGCTTTTGCAAGGTTTGCACCTACACCTCGCTATCATCCACTCCTGGTCCGCTAACCCCACTTGGAATGAACCCAGATTTCCCCCGGTATGAATCAATACATAAAAGACTATTGGTCAGAAGACCAAATCCTAGCCCATCATTTTTACAAACATGGGAAATATCTATCAAACTCCCGTCTGTCTGCCGGAATGGACAAACCACCCATCCCCTCCTGGACATTTTTAATGCTCACACATTACCTCAAATCTTTAGAGAAAAGAGATTCCTGCTCAAGATGACTCACACCTTTTGAAATGCTCTACATACAAAAATCCCCACAACATCATCTTATATCCAACACGCACTCACTTCTCCACAAGGACTTCCATCCTGATGACACTAAAGCATATAAAACCTGGGAAAGAGACCTTTCCATAACCCTATCACAAGAAGAAAGGGAACAAATATACCTCAATATACACAAAGGTTCTGTAAATGTCTCCACTTGAGAGAATGACTACAAAATACAATCTCGCTGGTAGGGTACCCCATTCCGTTTGCACAAAATGAAACCCACATACCCTGAATCTTGCTGGAGATACCAAATGGACCGAGGCACACTATTACACATTTGGTGGTCTTGCCCACACATACAAAGCTTTTGGCAGGAAGTTTGCTGCATAACTTCTAAAGTGTCAACTTATGACTTGGCACTATCCCCAGCTCAATTCCCACTACACCATTCTACATGAAATCTACCATAAATCATTTACCATGCATCTGATTAATGCAGCAAAGCAATGCATCCGATACACAGGGGTTCTACCACTAGGGATGGGCGAATGGTTCAGCCCGAGCATAAGTTTGGGTAGAATTTTGGTTGTTCGGATGTTCTGCAAACACCGAACAATATGCGGTGTTCAGGGAAAATTTGGAACACCGTTAAAGTCTATGGGACAGTAACATGAAAAATCAAAAGTGTTAATTTTAAAGGCTTATATGCAAGTTATTGTCATAAAAAAGTGTTTGGGGACCCGGGTCCTGCCCCACGGGACATGTATCAATGCAATTTTTTTTTAAACCGCCGTTTTTTCGGGAACAGTTATTTTAATAATGCTTAAAGTGGAACAATAAAAGTGAAATATTCCTTTAAATTTCATACTTGGGGGTGTCTATAGTATGCCTGCAAAGTGGTGCATTTTTCCTGTGTTTAGAACAGTCCCTGCACAAAATTAAATTTAAAGGAAAAAAAGTAATTTAAAACTACTCGCGGCTATAATGAATTGTCTATGGGAGAAATCAAAAGTGCTAATTTTAAAGGCTTATATGCATGGTATTGTCATAAAAAGTGTTTGGGGACCAGGGTCCTTCCCCAGGGGACATGTATCAATGTAAAAAAAAAAGGTTTAAAAACTGAAGTTTTTTTGGTGCCTGTAAAGTGGCACATTTGTCCCATGTTTAGAACAGTCCCTGCACAAAATTACATTTCTAAAGGAGAATAAGTCATTTAAAATTACTAGTGGCTATAATTAATTGTTGGTCCCAGCAATACAGATAAGACAAAAAATACAATATACAATACAAAAAAAATGGCGTGGGGGTCCCCCCCAAAATTCCATACCAGACCCTTATCCAAGCATGCAACCTAGCAGGCCGCAGGAAAAGGGGGTGAGAGAGCACCCCCCTCCTGAACTGTACCAGGCCACAAAGCCCCCAAAGCACCTTGTCCCCATCTTGATGGGGACAAGGGCCTCATCCCCACAAACCTTGCCCGGTGGTTGTAGGGGTTTGCGTGCAGGGGGTTAATGGGACCTGGAAGCCCCCTTTAACAAGGGGAACCCCAGATCCCTGCCCCCCCTGTTTGAAATGGTAACGGGTACATTGTACCCGTACCATTTTACAAAAATGTGTCACAATTTAAAAAAAAAAACACAAGACACACTTTGGGACAAGTCCTTTATAAAAAAAAAAGATGTCCACAAAGTCCATTCATCTTCTTCTTGAACTCCGCTGACGGACCGAAAAAAATAAAGGAAGAGTCGCCACCGATCTGCCCGCCATATGACGTGTCCTCACAGGTGACAGTTCTTTTATAACTGAGGGCAGGGCCACACAGTGACGTACCCGGGTGACCCCGCACCCTCTGACGCACGAAGACTTCCCAATGGCTTCCACGTGGTGTCAGAGGTGGCCGGGCCAACCGTTTACGTTTATCTATAAAATAGATAGATAGAGATATATAGATAGATCCATGATATAAATATTTGTATACTAACCCTGTAGAGATAAACTGCATACTTAAAAACATCTGCGTTTTTGTGCCACTGTGCGCTGTCAAAAATCCAGCCAGTGGTGCTGCCAAAGCCCTTGTCACTACACCCACAAAGGGCCCAGGATAGGAACGAGGTGACCAAAAAAGACAATGAGTATCCACTGGACCAATCTGCTGAGAATAAGCAGAATAGTAAGCAAAAGTTATATTTAATACAATATTAAACAGATAATTCAATGGATGATTTGATATCAGATATAAACGGGATTTAAAGCCTCTGCTCTACCTTCGCTCTCCAGTAATGGGAGCTACCCTCAATCAGAGCTCAGCAAAATGTTTAAGACTGAAGCAAGAAAAAAGGCAGCGGAAGACAGCCTGTATAGTCCTGATACTGAATGGTTTCAAATGTGTCTGAAAAACAGGTAATGTATCATATAGCTTGGCTTCAATGGTATAATTTCACCAGAAAGAACCAAACTGTATGTATTGCTTACTCAAAAAAATACCTTTAATGTTGTTGCTTGCTTGCCCTTAGAGGGGCTAACCATCCAGGTGTAGAATCCCCTCCACAGTGTAAGGGATCCAGATAGTCTATGAGAGAGAATACATAGGGGATAAATAATAAGTACCAGGGCTGGATAAGCAGCAAACACCAATAGTAGCGTATAGAAAGACTGTTGTTGTATTATCTCATGTGGCCTAATCCATGCAGACGGTTGTCCTGATGTTGTGGCAGCTTGAGGGGAAGAGAGCCAACATGGCACATAAATAGATGCTTAGAGAGAGGGGACATACTTTCCAATTATAGTCAATTGAGTGGAAACACCTCCCCCACAGGCCCCCTGGGATGGCAGCCAGCACAAGGGACACCCTGCAGCGGGTGAAGTGATGTCATCAGCTAGTGCCTGTTGGTGCTGCTCAGCTGGTGGAGTTAATCTATACTTCGCCGACTCACTGACACAGTATGGTCCCATGGGAACTGGGACGCTTCCCAGCTTGCCAGACCAGGAGAGAGGCTAGCACTGACATGGAAACTATGCCAGAGTGTGCCGTCCTATCCTGATCATGATTTTTCAGCTTTCAGGAGAGGGAGGTTGAACCGCAGCAGCTGCTAAACGCTAAACAAGCCTACGTGTACATGAACACATAGACTTTTATAGAGTTGATTTTATAAACTTTGGCAAAAAAAATGCCAAAAGCTCCTAAACTCATGAAGCCTTACAGGGGTTACAACCACTTTAATAGACAGTGCCTAATGGCGCATACACACGATCAGATTTTCCGACGGGAAATGTTTGATGTGAGCTTGTTGTCGGAAAGTCCGACCGTGTGTATGCTGCATCGGACATTTGATGTTGGAATTTCCGCCAACAAATGTTTCTTAGCAGGTTCTCAAATTTTCCACCAACAAAACTTGAGACTGAAACGATCGGTCTTGTAAAACTAGTGTTCGTAATGGAGATAGCACGTTCGTCACATGGCAAATTTTGAAATCTCTCAATGCAAGTGCATTCTCTTCTTCTTTATAATGATAGAATAATGTTCTGACAAATAGATTTTTTATTATTTCTCATGATCTCATTATTAATATTATTATACATTTTTTATATAGCGCAGTTTGCGCAGCTCTTTACAACATGAGGGCAGACATTACAGTTACATTACAATTTGGTACAAGAGGAATCAGAGGCCCCTGTTCGTTATGAATAGGGATGGGCTTTATGTTTGGGTTGAACATGAGTTCGACTCGAACATGGGCTGTTCGCCCATTCCCGAATAGCGAACAATTTGAGATTTTTGCAGCAAATTCGAAAGCTGTGGAATACCCTTTAAAAGTCCATGCTAATTTTAAAGGTTAAAATGCAAGTTATTGTCATAAATAGTGTTTGGGGACCTGGGTCCTGCCCCAGGGGACATGTATCAATGCAAAATTACGTTTTTTCGGGAGCAGTGATTTTATAAATGCTTAAAGTGAAACAATAAATGTGTAATATTCCTTTACATTTCGTACCTGGGGGGTATCTATAGTATGCCTGTAAAGTGGCGCATGTTTCCCATGTTTAGAACAGTCTGACAGCAAAATTACATTTCTAAAGGAAAAAAAGTAATTTAAAACTACTCGAGGCTATAATAAATTGTCGGTCCGGCAATACACCTAAAAGTTCATTGATAAAAACAGCATGGGATTTCCCCACAGGGGAACCCCAAACTAAAATCTAAAAAAACAAATGGCGTGGGGGTCCCCCTCAAAAATCCATACCAGACCATTCAGGTCTGGTTTGGATTTTAAGGGGAACCCCACTCCTAAATAAAAAAAAGATGGTGTGGGGTCCCCCCAAAAATCCATACCAGACCTTATCCGAGCATGCAACCTGGAAGGCCGCAGGAAAAGAGGGGGGACAAGAGAGCGCCCCCCCTTCCTGAACCGTACCAGGCCACATACTCTCATCATTGGGAGGGTGCTTTGTGGTAGCCCCCAAAGCACCTTGTCCCCATGTTGATGGGAGAAGGGCCTTATCCCCACAACCCTTGCCCGGTGGTTGTGGGGGTCTGCGGGTGGGGGGCTTATCGGAATTTGGAAGCCCCCTATAACAAGGGGACCCCCCCCCCCCCCCCCGTGTGAATTGGTAATGGTGTAAAAATGTACCCTTACCATTTCACTAAAAAAGTGATGGTTTTTGACAATTCCTTTATTCATTTCTTCTTCCTTACCCGCTTCTTCTTGCATCTTCTTTCTTCTGGTTTTCCTTCGGTGTTCTTTTTCTTTCCCGATCTTCTTCTTCCTCTTTCTTCCTCCACTTCTTCCTCTGGTCTTCATGTCTGGCATCTTCTTCTTCGCTTCGCCCTCCACACAATCCGCCTCAGTGGGAATCTTCCACTGTGTGACGCTTCTGTTCAGGTGACAGTTCTTACATAATAAAATGCAGCAACTTTTTTGAAGCTCGTTTCTAGAGACTTGAAAAAAACTGACCTTTAAAGATAGATCAGAGAACAATGGCTTCAATGGCAAACTTGATACGAACATAAGATTACATGACTTTCCTTCTGAATATGTATGTATAAATCCTGTTGCTACAATACGACTTCACATCACTGAACCTGGTTCTCGAGACTCCTATCCCTTAACACTCCTTCCTCCTCCCCCTTCCTTCCCCTATACCCTGCCCTCCCATCCACTACTATACTAATTCATGGTACACTCCTTAGTAATGCTTATACAATGTCTGGTTTCTGAAATTTACATGTGTGTACCGCTGTTATCAACCATTTCTGTTATGAATTGTTCTACTTGACTTCAATGTAAATGTATCCTATGTTACTGTTCTTTGTGAAAAACAATAAAAATCTATTTGAAAAAAAAAAAAAAAAAAAAGATAGATCAGAGGAAAATTTGACTCCAATGGAGAAAAAAGCTTTGAACAATCTCTCCAAAAACTGCTCGATAGTAATCAAACCATCCGCTATCACCATTATCATGGACAACGACCAGTATAATCCCATGTGCTATAAGATCCTTAAAAATAATAGTTGGTATCGTCTGATTCCTTTTCAGATGATTGAAAAATTTAATGCCAAATTCTATGAACTTGTAGATTCTGCAGGTCAAAAAGGTGTCATTAATGCAACTACATGGAAATATATACGTACAGACCACCCACGAATTCCAACTTTCTGTTCGCTCCTGAAGGCCCACAAGGACCAAAAAGACACAACAGGCCGCCCAATCATTTCAGGCAATGGATCCATCTCAGAAAGATTGAGCTGCCTGATTGATTAACATCTTAGACCCTTTGCAGTCAGTTTGCCCTCCTATGTGAAAGACACAATCCATTTCCTAAAGATATTAGAAGATTTGGTCATCCCAGAACACTCCACATTGGTCACCATAGATGTGGAGGCGCTATATAGCTCCATTCCCCACTCCTTAGGTCTAGCTGCCATTCAGCATATCTTATCACAACATGAATGGCCCTACAGTGATTTTATTGTACAATCGTTAGATTTTATTTTAAATCACAATATTTTTTCCTTCAACGGCTCCCACTACCTCCAGGTACAGGGCGTTGCGATGGGGACTTGTTGTGCCCCATTGTACGCCAACCTGTACCTGGGGGAGGGGGGAGTGCTCGTTGATGGCGGACGAGCAGATGGCGATGTACACGGACCACATCTGGATGTGGGCCAGATACATCAATGATGTTTTTTTGATTTTGGATGGACCAGTGGACATGTTGTCAAACTTTCTAATCAGGCTTAATAAAAATCAATTTAACCTTACGTTTACTATGCTTCACCATTCTGAAGAGGTGACTTTTTTGGATGTCACAGTCCTCCGTGGTGAGGGCGGTGCCATCCAAACTCACTTCTTCAGAAAGGAAACAGTGGGAAATTCTATCCTTCATGCATCAAGTTTTCACCCTCATCCCCTTATAACTTCAATACCCTTCAGTCAGTACCTACGTACTAGGAGAAACTGCTCGGGTGAGAAAAGTTTCCAAATTGAGGCCAGAAAACTACAAAGTTGCTTACTTGAGAGAGGATATTCAAAAACCTCACTCGAAAAAGCATATAAAAAATCTTTGGAGAGAACACGGCATGATTTTCTATACTCCAAAAAACAAAAAAATGATGGCCAAAAAGAAAATGTCACAAGGATTATAGTATCATACTCTAATCAACACAATCAAATTTGTAACATTGTGCAAAAATACTGGCACCTTCTATCCATGGACAGCAGTCTGGGTAGATTTGTGCCAGCCAAACCCCTCATCACCTTTAGACGAGCAACATCAGTAAGAGATCTTATCATCCAAAGTGAGTTCAAAGGGGAAAATTGAGGCGATCCCTGCATAATGAAAGGTACCTACAACTGTGGGAGATGTACTTGTCAGTATATCCAAGTGGGATCTTCTTCTATATTGCCTAATGTAAAACTTTTTAAAGCAACTCATTACGCAAATTGTAAAACTAAACGAGTCGTATATCTACTAATATGTGATTGCAACTCCTTTTACGTAGGAAAAACAAAGGTTGAATTAAGATTGTGCATGTCCAAACACATTTGTAGCATGAAGAAAGCTACTCCTGATCTTCCAATGGAAAGGCATGTGCTATCTTTGCACAACAGCGTTTTCCGCAAAGTTAAATTTATGGTCCTTGACAGGGTACACCCCAGTACTAGAGGAGGTGACTGGAATAAGGTCCTATTGCAAAAATAATTAAAATGGATCTTCCAGTTACAGGCTACAATCTTTCCGGGTCTAAATGAGGCAGTAAATTACAGACCCTTTTTGGAGGGATTTGTATCAGGAGGGATGGAAAAATAACTGTCCATATACAAACTGGCCCACCTTTTTCATAGAGCTATGAGAACCGTCAATATTTGCATTATGGGGGTCTGTGACATGGTGACGTGGATACATCATGTGAGGATAAATGTTATCCTCTATGTTCTTTCAAAAATATTCTGCCTTTAGGAACTTCTCTAGCCATCTACACATACTGTTAATGTATATGTGTTGTAATGTTCTTCAGAAATGTTCTTCTTTATAATTTTTGAAACATTATGTAAATAAATGTATATATTTGACTCATGTACAGTGGTGTGAAAAAGTGTTTGCCCCCTTCCTCATTTCCTGTTCCTTTGCATGTTTGTCACACTTAAGTGTTTCGGAACATCAAACCAATTTAAACAATAGTCAAGGACAACACAAGTAAACACAAAATGTAATTTGTAAATGAAGGTGTTTATTATTAAAGGTGAAAAAAAATCCAAACCATCATGGCCCTGTGTGAAAAAGTGATTGCCCCCCTTGTTAAAACATACTATAACTGTGGTTGTCCACACCTGAGTTCAATTTCTCTAGCCACACCCAGGCCTGATTATTGCCACACCTGTTCACAATCAAGGCATCACTTAAATAGGAGCTGCTTGACACAGTAAGGTCCACCAGAAGATCCTTAAAAGCTACACATCATGCCGAGACCAAAAAAAAATTCAGGAACAATTGAGAAAGAAAGTAATTGAGATCTATCAGTCTGGAAAGGGTTATAAAGCCATTTCCAAAGCTTTGGGAATCCAGCGAACCACAGTGAGAGCCATTATCCACAAATGGCGAAGACATGGAACAGTGGTGAACCTTCCCAGGAGTGGCCGGCCGCCCAAAATTACCCCAAGAGCGCAGCGACGACTCATCCAAGAGGTCACAAAAGACCCCACAACAACGTCCAAGGAACTGCAGGCCTCACTTGCCTCAGTTAAGGTCAGCGTTCATGCCTCCACCATCAGGAAAAGACTGGGCAAAAATGGCCTGCACGGCAGAGTTCCAAGGAGAAAACCACTGCTGAGCAAAAAGAACATCAAAGCTCGTCTCAATTTCTCCACAACACATCTTGATGATCCCCAAGACTTTTGGGACAACATTCTGTGGACCGATGAGACAAAAGTGGAACTCTTTGGAAGGTGTGTGTCCAAGTATATCTGGCGTAGAAGGAACACTGCATTTCAGAAAAAGAACATTATACCAACAGTAAAATATGGTGGTGGTAGTGTGATGGTCTGGGGCTGTTTTGCTGCCTAAGGACCTGGAAGACTTGCCGTGATAAAAGGAACTATGAATTCTGCTGTCTACCAAGAGATCCTGAAGGAGAATGTCCGACCATCTGTTCGTGTACTCAAGCTGAAACGAACTTGGGTTCTGCAGCAGGACAATGATCCTAAACACACCAGCAAGTCCACCACCGAATGGCTGAAGAAAAACAAAATGAAGACTTTGGAGTGGCCTAGCCAAAGTCCTGACCTGAATCCTATTGAGATGTTGTGGTATGACCTTAAAAAGGCCGTTCATGCTCGAAAACCCTCTAATGTAACTGAATTAGGACAATTCTGCAAAGATGAGTGGGCCAAAATTCCTCCAGGACGCTGTAAAAGCCTCATTGCACGTTATCGCAAACGCTTGGTTGCAGTTGTTGCTGCTAAGGGTGGCCCAACCAGTTATTAGGTTTAGGGGGCAATCACTTTTTCACACAGGGCCATGATGGTTTGGATTTTTTTTCACCTTTAATAATAAACACCTTCATTTACAAATTGCATTTTGTGTTTACTTGTGTTGTCCTTGACTATTGTTTAAATTGGTTTGATGTTCCGAAACACTTAAGTGTGACAAACATGCAAAGGAACAGGAAATGCTGAAGGGGGCAAACACTTTTTCACACCACTGTATATCTGGAGCGCCTATGTGACTATGTGATCCATCCAACCAGCTTAATGCCCGTTCGGCCTTTCTTTAGCAGTTTCAGCATCCCCCCTTTGCTGACAGTCATACAAGCAGTCAGCAGTCTTGCTGATGCTATGTATTATGGGAGTTTTGGTTTCTTTTCCAGCTTTCCATCTCCCTTACGCCAGCGCTATGTGATCTTACTGCGCACGCGTGTCGGTGGGAACGTGACGCATGACATCACGCCTCCCACGGCGCCATTTTCGTTGTGAGTTAGGGGTGGCGGCGTGCGCCGTGCACCCGGGGGACCGTCGGATTTAACCATATGCAGCATAATGGAGTAGCTTTAATCACTCACACCTTATAGCAGGTAAAACAACTAATTACTGGGTGGATATAAGGAACACTTTTGCCAGTATTATGCAGTGCTGTGGTGGGGTATGAGGCAAACATCAGTTACTCTGTGCTAAGGTAAGAAACCAACAATGCTATCCCTCTTTTTAACTTCCATGTGCAGCAGACTAAATAGAAATTTAGTCTCAGGGCTCTCTCTAATAATTTTGCGTCTGAATTGATCTGTTTGTTTCAGACAGAGGATCTGGGTGGAGGACGGTGCCTATAGTGCCCCATCTATCTGTTTTGGAGGTGTACTTTACCCCCATCTCTTATGCAATTTCCGCTGAACCAGGTCATAAACAAATACCTGGATAAAGATCTCCTATTATTAAGAGAGGCTCCAAACTATACGCCTTCCAATATGTGGACCTCATCCCCATGATACACAGTACTGCTATTAGACATGTGCATTCGTTTTTGTCCAAAAGCATTTTCGTCCGAATTTCAGGTATTTTCGTTATCGTTTCAACAAACGATAACGAAAGTGCAGAATCCGAAAAACGAAAGATCCGACATAAACAAATGCTTTATTTTCGTTTTCGACAACAGTTCGATATTGATAGGAGATTCAACGCTGACAATAACAATCTGTGTCCATTGAACCTGTGGTCGAATGTGCCTAACCTGAACTCTATTAGTCCAAGATGATTATTC
Organism: Lithobates sylvaticus; assembly: GCA_028564925.1. Classification (NCBI taxonomy): domain Eukaryota; kingdom Metazoa; phylum Chordata; class Amphibia; order Anura; family Ranidae; genus Lithobates; species Lithobates sylvaticus. The sequence continues at coordinate 252,137,058 of CM053030.1, forward strand.
TACATAGAGAGAAAAGATTTGACGTAGAGAGGAAAGATTTGACGTAGAGAGGAAAGATTTGACGTAGAGAGGCAAGATTGCTGCTGGAATATGTATAAACTATACATAGTCATACAGTTTAGCTGCTCCGTAGAATCTTCTTTGAACATTCGACAGACACCATGAGCCTTCAATGACAGATTCAACCTTAATTCATTAGGATATTCGGACTAATGCAATTTTTAACGAAAAACGAAATAAATAAAAACGAATTTCGGGAGTAACTAAATAAATAAATTTTTTGGACGAAAACAAAATTCCGAAACGAAATATTTTAGTGTGCACATGTCTAACTGCTATAAAGGTATTTATAAACAAACCAGCTATGAGTTTTTTTGAGAGAATCTCTGTAATAGATATATTGGCATGTTTGATGCAGGTGAGGATGCAATTGCATACCCCTGCGTTTTCATTGTCCCTTTTCATTGAAAACGCATACCCCTGCATTTTCATTGTCCCTTTTCCACTTTTGGTGGGAATGAAGGTAGACATTGTTGTCCCAATATAATGTGCCATAACTATAAATTTGTGATATACTTCCTTCCTCCTTTTTCTGCAGTCACTGGCTACCACCGTTCTGGTTTGCATCCACATGCCCCCTCGGTGATCTATCAGCTCCAAGAAGCAGACAGTGCTATTTGTCTATATGCACTGTGAATTTTTGTGTGTTTTCACTTCTGAAGCATTATCACATAATCCGTTCAGGTAGTGACCGACATATTATATAGGATCATATTTAGCGCTCCATATGTGCATGTAAGTCTATGATATATGCATAGTTTGTTTTATGTTTTTTCATTTTCATTTTTTTTCATTGTCATATCTTGGCATGTTTCTTCACTAGAAATATATATACATGAACTTCTGTCTTTGTATTTTAGATTGCCTTTTCAAAAGACGTGCATATTGAATCAACCCTGAAGAAGGAGTATAAGACTCCGTAACGCATAGGCATTTCGAATGCACATAAATGATCTGATTGTTTTATAAATGGATTTTTGAACGTGCATACGTACTTTGACTTAGTCGGTAGGATTGCACGTTCGAAAAGACAGAATGCATATATATTGTGTGTAATGCATGTTTGCATTAAGGGATTATTGCAATGTTTCCCCTTTTTATATCTACTTCTCTTTTTTGATACATTGTTTAAATAAAGATACTCAACATACCTTTACAAATCTTGTAAGTCTCACAGTTAATGCCTATAAGGTCCGCCCACTTGAGGGGAAAATTTACATATATATATAATGGAGGGCGGGCCACCCAGGGACCCTGCCCCCCTCTGGCGCACAGGGATTTCCCTATGGCTTATCGTAGTGTTGTACGTCACTGCGTTATTGGCGGACGAAAGTTCAGCAAACTTTTGTGTAACCGTATGTATGCAAGCCAAGCTTGAGCTGAATTCCGTCGGAAAAAAAAATCAAGGATTTTTCCGATGAAAATTCCGCTCATGTATACGGGGCATAAGATGTATACATGTGCACCTGAAGTCCACAGTTGCATATAAGTAAAATCGAAGGTTCATCTAGAGAAAACAGTGTGAATATTTAGGGTGACCAGTTTTATTGATAGTCACTTTTTGTATTACAATTTCTAAAGAAGCCATTAACAGGGCTATACATACATGAGCTTATTGAAGCAGAGGTTGTAAGTTATACTTATAATACATCTTCAAGTAAAATAGGTTGTGAAACCATTGATGCCCATGATCCCAGGCTCATTTGCTTGCGGAGGAGGTTAATACCATAACTGACCAGTTCTGGGATAAAAACTCTTCAACCACCAGAGTATGACTGAGGGCCAATATTTCAAATTTGCAATATAACTAGCATGGGTTCTAAACCCTATCTAAAACAGACCCAAAAAAAAAAAATGTTTTAGCTTTAGTCACATGCTGACCACTAATCACGAGCTGTTGGCCCTAATTGGCAAATGCGTTTTAAAGATTATACCTTCTTCATCAAAATGCATTAGCCAATTAAGGCCCCTGTGGGGTCCCCTGGACCTGTGGAGCCTGCCAAGCTCATGATTAGTGGGCTATTGATGAAAAAGCTTGATGAGCATATTTGCTGAATATCTTTATGAGTATATTTTATGTACCTATAAGAGAGGGTTATAACCAGTGTTGGTCATCTTACTTTAAAAAATAATTAGTTAACCACTTCAGCCCCGGACCAATTTGCAGCCAAAGGACCAGGCCCCTTTTTGCGATTCGGCACTGCGTCGCTTTAACTGACAATTGCGCGGTCGTGTGATGTGGCTCCCAAACAAAATTGGCGTCATTTTTTTCCCACAAATAGAGCTTTCTTTTGGTGGTATTTGATTGCCCCTGTGGTTTTTATTTTTTGCACTATAAACAAAAATTGAGCGACAATTTTGACTTTTTGCTATAATAAATATCCCCAAAAAATATATAAAAAATGTTTTTTTTTCCCTCAGTTTAGGCCAATTCTTCTACATATTTTTGGTAAAAAAAAAATCGCAATTAGCGATTATTGATTTGTTTGCGCAATAGTTATAGCGTTTACAAAATAGGGGATAGTTTTATAGCATTTTTATTAATATATTTTTTTTTACTAGTAATGGCGGCGATCAGTGATTTTTTATTGTGACTGCGACATTATGGCGGACACATCGGACATTTTTGACACATTTTTGGGACCATTGTCATTTATACAGAAATCAGTGCTATTTAAATGCACTGATTCCTATGTAAATGACAGTGGCAGTGAAGGAGTTAACCACTAGGGGGCGGGGAGGAGTTAGTGTGACGTGTTGTGTGTTTTTTTTACAGTAGGGGGCATGCCTGACGTCTGACGTCACTGATCGGCTGTTCCCGATGACAGGGAACAGCAGATCAGTTACAGACAGTGTAGGAAGCGCGGGGAGAGGTTTGTTTTACACACACCTCTCCCCGTTCTTCAGCTCTGTGACCCGATCGCGGGACACCAGCGCCGATCGGGTCCGCTGGTCCCCGCGGCCGTGGTCACGGAGCTCCCGACCGGGTCGGGAGCGCGCCCCCACGGCTAGGCAATTAAAGGGGACGTATATATACTTGCTTTTTCCTAGCCGTGCCATTCTGTAGACGTACATCTACAGGAGGCGGAAGGGAACGGTTAAGTTACAAATTACTTCTCCCAAAAAGTAATTGCGTTAGTAACTCAGTTACTACATTGGAAAAGTAATTAGTTACGTAGCAAAGTAACTGTGACTTTTTTTTTTATATTCTATACGTGTAACTAAGGGGCGGGTCTAGTATTTCTGTAAGCAAGGGGCACATTTATTATTATTGTTATATATCATGTAACCAAGGGGCTGCTCTATTATTACTCTAACCAAGGGGCAGATCTGTTATACCGCGTAAGCAAGGGACGGGTCTATTATTATTATATCGTGTAAGGGGCGGATGGCTACAGAAGAGGGCGAATGTTAAATTATTGGGCAGAGCTCGATATATAACAATAATAATAAATGCGCCCCTTGGTTACAGTAATACTAGACCCTCCCCTTAGTTACACGATAGACCCCCTTTGCAGAGTAGCATGAGCATCGGGAGCATGCGGCATCGCCTCGTACAATTACATGTTAACTGTGCCAGCGCGGTGTAGAGTTCACTCAGAGCTGTTTAGGTTCGGCAATTTTCGTAAGCTCGGTAGTCCTTCGTACTGCACAAGCGATGTGCTTGTGCAGTATAGGGGGTCCTTATCTGGCGGGGGAACTTTTTCCCAAGGACACCGGAATTACTATACTGCAATCTACTGGCGGTAGATGTAATTGCGGTAACGCCGCCCAAGTAATGGCAACTGCGTTACCATGAGGGATAAAGTAATCAGTTAGATTACTCGTTACCCTCTAAAGTAACTGCGTTAAGTAACTCCGTTACTTAAATCACTGGTTATAACCCCTGACATTTTTATCATATCAGCTAATGTATACACACTAGTATTGAAACATTTGATCATCTTTTCTTTGGACTGTTCTTTTATATAATGTAAGCTTGTTTAATTCTCTGTGTATGATGTGACCTACTGTGACACCCATCTCACCATATGAGATCATTCTATTCTCACCCAATATAGTTTATAACAATGACTTTATGATATCATGCTGGTAATATTAAACAAATACAGCAGAATGTAGATGAATGTGAAATGTATTTGTTTACCCTATTTAACAAACTGAACATTTAGGTCAGAACTGTCAAAGTACTGTCATATATAAATGTTTGCTTTGTGTAGAACACGGATGCCTTTTTAAAAGGAAAATAACATAAAAAAATAATGTTGTGTCTTCTTTCAAGTACCATTCAGAAGTTGAGAGAACACATCATATTTCCCAATGCAGTGTTATTTATAATACATTTACTGTGTGTAGAGTCTAGGGCCGGAAGCATGTTTAAAATATGTATATCTTAAACATCTTAACATTTTTCTTGAAGCACATACTGATTTTAGTTCAATTTCTGTTCCCATCTTCACAATAGGAGCAGATCTGGCCACCTGCAAACCAAAACAGACTTTACTTTGATTACGTCTATAACCAGAGCTATATTGAGTCATTCTTTTCTCTTGATCTGTAATAACAAAATAATGGTTTTCTGCTGACATCTTATGTAGAACCTAAAAGAATATATGCCCTTATCAGCTGTGCATACAGCTACAGCCTCGTGGCATTAATATCTACTGAACCACAACATCAATCATGTTGAGAAGGCTACACAATCTATTTCCTATACATCTTTCACACACCAGCATTACATTCATTGCAAAAGGTCGCTAGTTCACAACCAATTCACCCAAAGAGCAATACAGGTTCCATCCAAGCCTCACTTACAGCACTGTGTTCTGTCACAGGTGATGCAGCATTACAAGAGATACTCTTCTAAGACGGAGAGTCACACATGTAATATGTCAGTCTTCATTGTTTCCACAAAGATTAATGTTCTGTATACTCAAAGATTGCATTTTTACGGTGGTATTATGCTTTTTTTTCCCCATTGGATTCAGTATATTCTGCTCTGCCGTTACAAAATAATAATTTTCTATGGAGAGAGATATATTTTTAGAATGACATATTCCCTGTACTAGTGAAATGTCAAATGCAAGAAAGTACAGAATATTTTATACTGTATATACTGTAAGGTTCACAGTGAAAATAATTTCATATACTGTCCCACAAATTCAGAAATGTTCAGAAATGATTAATTCACCTCTATATGCAAATTACTTCAGCATCCTTCAGTTTTATTTCTTGAACCAGATTCACTGCCTCACTGCCACCATCCTTAACTATTTCTCAGCCTTCTTAGATCTTGCTTTTTAAATTTGAGATCTCCCGCACAATCTCCCACACAGCACTCCTAAGTGAAGCCTCACTTCTTTTATCCTAGCTTCTGACATGCACGTGACTCTTTACTTGCAACAGCTATTCATAGAATTAATTAGATAATATTATAATATTATTTCTTGGACCTATTTCACTGTCTAGGAAATCACTGAAAATATAAAACGAGCACAGGAAGGAATGCTTACGATCTCTTGTATCAAAACAAATGTAAGATATACAGTATTAACCATTTTTGATGGCAGCTAATAATAAACTCAATGTTGTTTTCTCCAAAATTATTAAAATATTCAGGGTATTCCTTGAAAAAAACATCAAAGTTAAAAGACATTTGGTAATATTTTCCATTTGATACACAGATGAAGAAAAATGGAAATACTAGTATTAAGAGCGGAAAATACAGCCTGACTCAGACTTGTAATCTAGTAAGTGTCAAAAGGGTTGATGTGTTTGAGATTATATTTGGGCCAGCGAGAGCCCAGTTGACTCAGTAAATATCAAATGTTACTGCAGGTCATACCAATTATGCATTAACCCCCACCCCCAATGAATTGGCAGTGATTCCAAATAATATTCACACGTGCTCTATGCAATTTTGAAAGCTATTGTTAAAGCATGTTTACGTTCCTATTTATTTATTTAAAATATCTAATGTTTAAGCAGCATATTGCGTAAAATGACAACATTATTATTTAAATAAAATTAGTTTTTCTGCACTTTTCTAAATTTGTAGAATTTGCAGTTTACTGCATTTTGTTTCTGGGAATTAATACGGGAAAACATTCCTGATGTACTATTTTTTTTTTAATAAAAATTGTATAGTTTCTCCTCATTCAGAATACTGGAAATTAACCTGCTTCAACTCAGATAAACCTATATTTTGGAGATTCAGAGTGCCCTAAATATATGACTGTAGCTATAAGGAAGTGACAGTTCCTTGATGTTAGGATCTCCAAAAAGGATGATCCCGCAGTATGAGTCAAACATAAGTTAGTTTTGAACATCGGTTGTTCGCCTGTTCGGTGAATTCCGAACATTATGGGGCATTCGCTGCAAATTTGCACACCAATGCATAAAAAATGCAATGAATACCCGAAAATGCATTGCGAGTTTGCCAGTGCATTGATGTCTGATGATTGGCCAAAGCATGCACCTGACCTGCATGCTTTTGCCAATCACAGTGTGCTCTGCTGTGAGAGCCATGATTGGCCAAAGGCAGGGTGCCTTTAGCCGATCATGGCTCAGGGGGCTAAGTCCACGCCCCACACTATATAAGGCTGCTTACACAGCGGCTGTATATAGTGTAATGATTGAGAGAACGTTAGTTAGAGGCAGGTTAGTTGGTGGCGTGCAGGCAGTTTAGTGTGTGTGTGTGTGTGTGTGTGTGTGTATATATGTGTGTGTGTGTATATATATATATATATATATATATATATATATATATATATATTCATTATTTCAGATTAAATAATTGAACACCCTCAAAGCTAGGCAACCTCAAAGTCCTGCAGAGATTCCACATCCCAAAAATACTTAATCTGTGACATCGGGATCAGGGGCTTCATAGCTAGTAATCCAGGATTGATTCTTTTTTATAAAAGTCAAACAGTCCACGGAGTCTGTGGACAGACGCGTTCTATGATCAGTAACAAAACCTCCTGTAGCACTGAATGCCGTTCTGAAAGCACGCTGGACTCAGGGCAGCCCAACAACTCGTAATAGCAAAACTAGCAGTAATAGCATACTGGGCAAGTTCTGGCCAGTAGTCTATTCTCATGACCCAGTAAGTCAGTGGATCGTCAGCTGGAAACTCTCCATCTCTGTTTTGGCCCCAAGGGAATTGTTCACCATGTGATGCAGACACTGCCGATGGGATATGGAAGCTGACAGCCCTGGCGGCAATGACTAAAAAAAATTGTGAAATGCCTCACTTAGGCGGACACCTTCTCCAACGCTCCTCTCTTGACCAACAGAAGACTTAAAACTACATTTTCCATGACACTGTAACCTACTGGAATCTTCCCCTTATAACGGTGGTCAAGGAGGGTTGTGACAAAAAATAGTGTAGCGCTGGATAATTTGGTATAAGTGTGGAAATGCAACTGAACACACAAGATGAATTAAAATTACACAATAAATAAATAAAGTGAATTGATATAAAAATAAGTCTTCCTTACCTTCTCTAACTCTAGGTGACCTTCTTCCCTCCTTTTCTTCTAGCCCCTTTTCTATCCTGCTGACACTTCACCAGCTTTACTAAATCTTCTATTCTCGCTGCTCCCGCCTCCCTTTTCTTTCTTCATATGGAGACAAAACTTCTCTCTAGTCTGATTCCCTTACAAGCGGAACTCAGCCATCGACATTAATCTATCATCTCACCCGGTATAGTTCAGGCCATGCAGTAAGGCAATCGTGTTCTGCTGCATGATAACATACAGCCCTGTATGCTTGAGCCCCTGACCTTGATACTCAATGTATCACTGACATTGTAATATTACTGGCAGTCCAGTGTAATCACACTTCTTCCTCCCGACCGGCCACGTAATTTTCAGGGAGAGATTGTCCTGGTCCGTCTTCTCCACAGTGTTCCCCTTGTACTGCCTCACCAGAAATTGTTATTACCATGTATCTTGGTATGATATAAACTCAATAAAAATATTGAAAAGAAAAATAAGTCTAAAAATGAATTTAAAATATTGTATAGAGTCCAAGATCAGGCTCAAATATTGTGGGTTAGTCCAAACTATCTGTAAATGTCCAGTGAGGTGATCCGTACAAATATAGAAGCAAGTGGGAGGCTTTTCTTAACAGGCCAGAATGGGTGCTGTGGGCCAGGTATATAGACGACATCCTCCTCTTGTGGAAGGGATGCAGAACTTCCCTTGACTCCTTCATGTCAACCCTCAATACGAATAACCGTGGCATAATTTTGAGCTATGAAGCAAGTACCACTAATATACATTTCTTGGACTTTGAATTTACAGCCAACTAACAAACGTTTAGAGTTCAAAACCTTCTTTAAGCCAACAGACAGGAATGGCTACATTCCAGTTGACAGCTGCAACCACCATCAGTGGCTGAAATCTGTTCCACGTGGCCAATTCCTTCAGTTGCTCCGGAATTGCACCAATGACTGTGATTTCAAGTACCAATCCAACATTCTCAGACAGAGCTTTGTCGACAAAGGATATAGACCATCAGATTTGGACGCTGATATCCAAGCAGCATCCCAGATTGACAGAGTCTCACTGTTAGAGATGAAACCAAAAACCACTAGGGACGATAAGTTCAAATGGTCTTTCTTCACCACCTTCTCCATCCAACACAATGAAATTAAGAAAATTCTTAATAAACATTGGAAGGTACTTCGCAGCGACCGGGGGGGGCAGGTTCCATTCAGGGTGACATTGCCCCTAATACCATAGATGCCCCCAAACCTACTTCATTCTTCACAGAATGTAAGGGCTTTTTTCCATGCAGAAAATGCAACGTTTGTTTGCATAATGCTCCGGGGAGAAGAAAAAATTATACTTTTACATCTACCATTACCTCACAAGTGTACTCCATGAAACATTTTACCACCTGTGTAACCAAATTTATTGTATACCTTATCACGTGTCCATGCAAAAAACAGTACGTGGGACGCACCATCAGGAATTTTTCGATTAGGGTGAACGAGCACTTGGCAAAAATTAAAAAGGGATGCGATAAACATACCGTTCCCCGACATTATTTAGAACACCATGCCAAGGACCCCACAGGCACCCAGTTTCAAATTATTGATAGATTTGTACCCAATTGGAGAAGGGATTCATGCCTACGAGGTGTCTCACGTCTTGAAACTTTTTGGATCCATGAGCTCAAGTGCTACTCGCCTTATGGCATGAACACAGACTGGGACATCAATTGTTTTATTAATCGAGCATAAGCACATTTGGTTCACTTTTCTTTCCAGCAGTCACAGTTCATCTCTGTTTAAATCAGAGTTTATGTCCCAAACACAACAAACTTATTATTGCTGCGATTTTTAGATTTAGAGTCATCTCCAGACGCAGCAGAGTCGCCTAGCATTCACTGTCCATTGAGTTTTTATCATATCACTCACATATTTATTTATTTATTTATATCTACCGGTATTAACCAATTTATTTTCACTTACACCCATATTTACACATTTATACATATGCTGCAAATTTCAGATTAGGGGTCACCTCCAGTCGCAGCAGAGTCGCTTACGATTCACTGTACACTGAGTTTTTATCATATTACTCACTATATTTTATTTTTTATCCCCACGGGTACTAATTCATTTATATTTACACACACATTATATATATTATTAATATATACTTTCTCATAATTTTATACATTTATATATTTATATATTTTCACAATATATTTTATATATTTTTTTTATTTTTATATTTTTTTTTATATATTTTTATACAATATATTATTATATATATTATATATATATATATTATTATATATATATATTTCTAAGATCACCTCACCCTTCTTATCACCTCCATTTCACTTTATTTTAAATCATCATATTTTCCTACATTTCTGTACATCACATTTTCCAATATTTCAATATTCCTCTAATGGGGATATCATTTTTTCCTACTATATGATTAGGATGCTTCATTTCCACAGAGATTAGATTTTTACTATTCTGCTATTTACCCAGATTTATGTCTTGTATTTATTGTATAATTAATCTACTAAGTGTTCTCCCATCTATGCCTTGCGGTCTCTATTTTTCATAGCCTCAGCCTCCAAAAGCTTACTATGGGGACACAGACACACAGCGTAGCCGTGGCGACACCGCCCTGCACTACAGCGGAGCGTGCAATCAAATTAAGGCCGCTGTAGTGATCATGTGAGCCGCTGATGCAGGAAGGTCACATGATCGGCAATCAGGAAGTGAAGACTATTCGTCGTTGATGGCGTCCTTGCGTTCCGGACGACGTACGTCACGTGACACGTCACTAGAGTCACATGACCCACACAGCGATGGGCGTCTTTGAAACTACGGCCCTGCTGGTGGTGATGACGCTTTACCAGTGACCCTGGAAGTGACATTTAGGAAACGTCTGGCTCCTGTGAACAGGAGCAGTGACTGATCACATGCACTTCATGGGCTATAGTGTCACCCAAACGTTTCACCATACACACTTCCCATTGACCTTTAGCCCCTAGATGATGCACCCATCTGAGTAAAGCCAGCTGCGCTCTGCAGTCCAAAGGTAAATGTCATATCATATCACACTGGCACATTACCTCCATTGTTCATTTTGTTCTACGACTTTACTCAGCATTTATGAACCTTTTTGAAAAATGATTTTTTTTCCGAAATTTTATTTTAAAATGTTATTTAACTTTTTGCAAAAGAAACTATTTTTTTAAAAAAAATAGCAAAAAAGCTAAATCTTGTATTAAGGGTTTCTGAGCCAGATCCAAAGAGAGGCTTGAACAGCATAATTATTTTGCACACTTCCTGCCCCACCCCCTATTAGGGGTGGATCTAAGCTCCACTAGTCTATTTATTGTACTGCAATGTGAGGGATCACAGCATGCCCCTGTTGAAGACCCTTAGTGTCGAAGCGCATCGGGCCAGCATACTCTGTACCCCACAATGCTTTTATACTATATTTTACTCTATTTTTGTGATCACTTTTAATTCTTGTGTCATATATTTATTATATCTGACCACCTCAATAAATCATTTGGTTTGTTTTGACCTGCACCATCCGGAGCCTTTTTTATTTTCTTTCATTCCATATTCACGTCACGAGCCCCACTGTTTCAACTTTCCTTGGATACACCCTGGGTCGGAGCACCCACCCTTTTGGAGTCTACAAGCAGTGACACCAGGATTCACCATTTGGAGTTTGCCCCTTGGAGTTCGGTGTTGGAAAAGTGAAGACTCGCCAGGATCCATCTGACCCACATCTACACACCTGATCTGGTTCCATCAGGTTATCAAGCCCTATTGACCCACTGTCGTACGACATGTGTGTCCAACTTATCCGGTAAGAGTATCCAACTTCTATTTATGATCAAGTGAGTGTTGATGTACCCACAGACAACTGTCCATCCGTGTTACGTCCACTGCTTCACAGCCCCATTCCTTGGGCTATTCTATAAGAAAAGCCTCCCACTTGCTTCTATATTTGTACGGATCACCACACTGGACATTTACAGATAGTTTGGACTAGGGATGAGCTTTGAGTTCGAGTCAAACTCATGTTCGACTCGAACATTGCCTGTTCGCCTGTTCAGCGAACAGCGAACAATTTGGGGTGTTCGCGGCAAATTCGAAAAGCCGCAAGCACCCTGTAAAAGTCTATGGGAGAAATCTCAAGTGCTAATTTTAAAAGCCTATATGCAAGTTATGCCGGACGAGAAGACCAGAGCAAGAAGAAGCGGATCGGAGGAAGAAGAAGATGGAAGAAGAAGATGGAAGAAGAAGAAGGAAGAAGAAGATGGAAGAAGAAGATGAAGAAGAAGATGGAAGAAGAAGATGAAGAAACCGAAGGATGAAGAAAGGAAGAAGGAAGACTAGAAGAAAGAAGATGAAAGAAGATTTTAATAAAGGAATTGTCAAAGACCGTCTCCTGTCATTTTTTTAATTTTTGTCACTTTTTTGGTGAAATGAAAGTACCCCCTTACCATTTCACACGGGGGGCGGGATCTGGGGGTCCCCTTGTTAAAGGGGGCTTCCAGATTCTGATAAGCCCCCCGCCCGCAGACCCCCACAACCAATGGCCAGGGTTGTGGGGAAGAGGCCCTTGTCCCCATCAACATGGGGACATGGTGCTTTGAGGGGTCACAGACCCCCAAAGCACCCTCCCAATGTTGAGGGCATGTGGCCTGGTATGGTTCAGGAGGGGGGGGCGCTCTCGTCCCCCCCTCTTTTTAAAAATTTGAAGCGGGGTTCCCCTTAATATCCATAGCAGACCTGAAGGGCCTGGTAATTAAATTTGGGGTATATTATGGGAGAAAAGTTGCGCTATCCGGGTATGTAAAGCTGCTGCTCAAAATGTTATACTACATAAAACAGAATCGGGTTTGGAAAGGAGCTGCGCTAAAGAATGCAATATCACCAAAAATAGTGATGTATACACTGTGTCACACAAAGTGAATGTAAGTGAGAATAGCCTATATGGCTAGTGCGTTTCTCATATGTGTATATACAAAGAGAAGCTATATGGAAAACAGCCTCTATTGATATATCTTGTAATTGTGAAAAAGTAAACACCCAACTGGGCTGTTCAGATTTCAGAGAAAATACTAGTTACAACACCAGACTGAATCTCTGTCAAGACTGCTGTATTCTGGTGTATGTAAATAGAATTACTTAATGGAAAAAAAATTTAATATACAATATAGGTGCAAAAAATAGTTTAAATTAATAAACACCCTACAGAGCATCAAGTGACATATTAAAACAATTCCACCTATTGAATGTAGCGTGTATATAAACTATATAGCTATGGATATAGTTGGTGAACCCTTGTGAAGGGAAAAAAGGACAAAAAATTGCAAACAGTAAACACCTTGCTGGGCTTCCAGCGTTACACCAGTGACATAATGTGTATGTGATCTTCAGAGTGTGAATTAAAACAATCCCAATGAATGGTTGTAATGTAGCTATTTCTCTGAAAATCTCCTGTTAGTTATATATATAAGTACCCTACTAAACGTCTAGCCGGGAAAAACTTACAAAAAATAAAAGTTGCAAAAAATTTAAATAAAGTGCGCAATATAGTGCATATTACAGCAGATAAGTCCCGTGTTAGAAACAGTCTCTGTGACAACTCCAAATGAATTCGAGTAAACGTGACTTGTATGACACCAAGGAAAAGTATAGAGACCTCCACCATAGGGCACACTTATCCCCTTACCGGAACTGAGTGGTCCCTTTTTAGGGGGACCGTTCACGCAGGTGGCTCTCAACCCTAGCCAGGGGTAGACTGTAGGGAACGTCCGAAATCCTACCGACCTGGATGGCTCCTCCAAGCTAACTCCCAACCTAGGATCCTTCAAATATCTCCGCTCAGAGTCAGTCTCAATGGCCAAATACGTGTTGGAACCCAGGGGAATCAAAGAGAGCTTGCATAGCATAAAATCCAAGGGTATTTTATTTTATAAAAGCAAAGAAAACACTTACAGTGTAGCGATCTAAAATAGGCATGAAGCGAGCCGGCCGGTCTCGCAAATACAGCCCGTGGTAACGGGATCACGTCGTGCTGCGGTGGCGTCAAGACGTAGCTCCTCCTCCCTACGCGTTTCGTCATCAAAGGACGTCGTCACGGCCCCGTATATATATAACTAACAGGAGATTTTCAGAGAAATAGCTACATTACAACCATTCATTGGGATTGTTTTAATTCACACTCTGAAGATCACATACACATTATGTCACTGGTGTAACGCTGGAAGCCCAGCAAGGTGTTTACTGTTTGCAATTTTTTGTCCTTTTTTCCCTTCACAAGGGTTCACCAACTATATCCATAGCTATATAGTTTATATACACGCTACATTCAATAGGTGGAATTGTTTTAATATGTCACTTGATGCTCTGTAGGGTGTTTATTAATTTAAACTATTTTTTGCACCTATATTGTATATTAAATTTTTTTTCCATTAAGTAATTCTATTTACATACACCAGAATACAGCAGTCTTGACAGATATTCAGTCTGGTGTTGTAACTAGTATTTTCTCTGAAATCTGAACAGCCCAGTTGGGTGTTTACTTTTTCACAATTACAAGATATATCAATAGAGGCTGTTTTCCATATAGCTTCTCTTTGTATATACACATATGAGAAACGCACTAGCCATATAGGCTATTCTCACTTACATTCACTCTGTGTGACACAGTGTATACATCACTATTTTTGGTGATATTGCATTCTTTAGCGCAGCTCCTTTCCAAACCCAATTAAATTTGGGGGAACCCCCACGCTTTTTTTTTTTTTCAATGACTTTTTTTTTATCAATGACTTTCAATGATTGACTTCTCTGCATTACTGGAGCCGGCAATTCCTTAGCCATGAGTGATTTTAAATAGCTTTTTTTCCTGCAAAAATGACACTTTGTGCAGGGACAGTTCTAAGCACGGGAAACATGCGCCCCTTCACAGGCATACTATACACACCCCCCAGGTACGAAATTTAAAGGAATATTAAATTTTTATTGTTTCACATTAAGCATTATTATGCTATTAAGCATTATTAAAATCACTGCTCCTGAAAAAACGTCCTTTTTAAAATAAAAAAATTGCATTGATACATGTCCCCTGGGGCAGGACCCAGGTCCCCAAACACTTTTTATGACAATAACTTGCATATAAGCCTTTAAAATTAGCACTTTTGATTTTGAACGTTCGAGTCCCATATACATTAATAGGGTTCTAAAGTTCACATCTTGGACTCTATACAATATTTTAAATTCATTTTTAGACTTATTTTTATATCAATTCACTTTATTTATTCATTGTGTATTGTAATTCATCTTGTGTGTTCAGTTGCATTTCCACACTTATATCAAATTATCCAGCGCTGCACTATTTTTCGTCACATTTTGCCTACTTTGTTTGTTTGAGTGTTGGCTGCTTTATTTTCACTTTGTTATTTATCATTTTGATACTTTCATCTTAGCGCAGTTTTTTCCCCCCCTTTTACAATACTGGTCAAGGAGGGTTGCCAACCAGCAATAATCCTTCTCCTTTATGCAATGTATTCATGGGTCCTTTCACAGGCTTTGAAGCATGAGGTTGCCCATGCGCCTCAAATTTGCCGAAGCTCGAGAAGCAGACTCCTAGGGGGTCATTCAGGATGACCGCATCTGGAACTTCCTCCTCCCAGCCATGTACTACTCCCAAGGGTCCTGGGGTTGGAAAGCCATCGCTTACAGATTGACGCATGTCTTCCTCTTCTTTGAAGCCTTTGAAACTGTCAGAATCCTCCTCCTCATCCTTCTCCCCTCTCTCGTTCTGTATGTTCTGTGATATAGGAATTATTGTGTCTGGATAAAGTGGGCCTTGAGAGGAAAGGAAGTCCTCCTCTTCCTCCTGCTGCTCTGCCTCCAGTGCCCTGTCCATAATGCCAGAGTCTGCTCCAGCAGGAACACAACAGGGATTGTGTCACTGATGCATGCGCTGTCATGGCTCACCATCCTTGTGGCCTCCTCAAATGGTGACAATACAGTGCATGCATCCTTAATGATCAGCCATTGGCCAAGGAAAAAAAGCCAAGAAATCGCGCCATACTCACACAGGTACTCGTTGACGTCCCTCTGCTGCTTGTATAGTTGCTGCAGCATTGCCAAAGTCGTGTTCCACCTGGTGGGCATGTCACAAATCAGGCGGTTTACGGGCAGGTGAAATTCCTGCTGAATTTCAGCCAACTGAGTACTGACTGTGTATGACCACTTGAAATGGCTACAGACTCTTCTGGCCAGCTTTAGAAAATCTTTTAACCCTGAGTACGTATTTAGGAAACACTGCACCACCAAATTGGTCTAAGGGCAGACAGGAGGTTTGAGCCATTATCGCACACCACCATTCCTGGCTCCAGCTGGCATGGTATGAACCACCTCTGGGCCTGTCCCTGCAGAGCTGCAAGAATCTCTGCTCCGGTGTGGTTCCTGTCCCCTAAACACACCAGCTGAAGCACTGCATGGCACCTTTTAGCCTGACTCATGGAATAGCCTTTTGAACGCTTAGGGGGTACCTGATGTTCATAGGAAAATTCTGCAGAGGAGGGCATGGAGGTGGCAGAGGAGGAGGAGGAGGGGGTAGAGCTCACATGTCTGGCATCATCACCACCAGCTGTATGGAGACACGGGGACACAACAAGCTGCAGCACCGTGCCCTGTCCTGCATCCTTTCGAGTTGCATGCTCCGTTACCTAGTGTGCTGTGAACAAAATATATTGTCCCCGCCCATGCTTTCTGGCCCATGTGTCACCAGTAAGGTGGATTTTACATCTGACTGCCTTGCCCAACAATGCCAGAACATTCCCTTCCACGTGATGGTAGAGATGGAGTAGCCATACACGAAAAGTAGTAGCGACTGGGAACCTGCCATTGTTGTGTAGCACATTGTACAAATTCATGGAAGGGGGCAGAATCCACCAGGCGTAAAGGCAGAAGTTGGAGAGCCAGCAGCTTTGACAAGCTTTCATTTAGACGCTGGGCATGTGGGTGGCACAAACTTTTTTTTTCTGCTGTAGCAGATGGAGCAGAGAAATTTGCCGGCTACAGTCTACAGCTGGTGGTGTGCTGCTGCCAGATGTGCTGCTAGGACCTGGGACACCCTGTGCTATACCATCAACTCTGTCAGTGGAAGCTGCTGAGAGGTAATGACTTGGTATAGCAGGGGCAGACTGAAGTGGGTAAGAAGGAGGAGGAAGGACATATTTGTGCCCCTTTTGTGTGGCTTTTAGGTGCTCTTGCCAACGGGCTAAGTGGTTGGACATTAAATGCCTTGTGATACCCAAATGGCTGGTGTTTTGCTATGTTTGATGAGCCTGAGACACAGTTTGCAGATAGCAACAGTGCAATCTGCTGCAGATGTGCTTTAGGGAGTGGGCCGGGAGATAACAGCTGCAGAATGTGATGGAATAGGGTAGCTGCTCTCTACTCTTTCTTGACTTACAAAAAGTACGATCAAAACAAGCATCAAACATGGAGTTGATAGTGTAAAAACGCTGTTCATGGCGTGCGTTCCACGAGACCGAAAGTGACGTCAGTAATACCGGAAATTGCGTCAGCGTTTCACCCTCCCACAGGGCGTGATTGATGGAACGCACGCTATGAACGGCGTTTTTACACTATCAACTCCATGTTTGATGCTTGTTTTGATCGTACTTTTTGTAAGTACCCATTCCCTTTTCCATTAAACCATTTTTAAACGGTACTTCACTATTAGTTCCATTTCTTTCCTCACTTTTGGGTATCCGCTCATTTTGCTAAGCAACTTATTTAAAAATTATTGGATCTGAAGATTTGACTACTCCATTGGCCCTGGACACCATTATAAAGCTTAAAGCGACCCACCAGACTGAAAAGCTGGGGGTCATCATGATCTGGTGAGTGGGGATACATGAGGGAGTGTCTTGCACCTGAATACATCTGCAATATTCCTGCACATTTTGTTCCCTTCGGATTGAAGCACCTAGAGTCACTTTGATATTTATATTTATGTTTGGACTTTATTTTGCCAATTATTTGATTGTGTTTGTTCACACATGTTTTTTTATACTTTAATGGTTGTGAGCGCTATATTTTATATTTATAAGTTAGAAACCGACATCTAAAAACGTCCGTTTAGCCGCATTTACATGCCATGTTTAGTCACGTTTAGCCACGTTTAGCCGCGTTTGCGTCTAGAAGCGTTTGAAAAAAAAAATATTTATTTTTTAAATAGCCAAAATTTAAAACGAAACGCAGCTAAAATGCGAGTTACCACATTTAGCCACGTTTGGCATTTGAAATGCCTCTATACACAGCTTCTGAATGCATTTTTTTGGGGTTCCAATCACCCTAAAATTTTTCACTAAAATCTTAGCGAATAGGTTGCTTCCACATACCTCCTCACTGATGCATCCTGACCAGGCAGGGTTTACCCCCTGCAGGGAGGAGAGAATACACAAAGGGTGATCATCAGTGCCTTTCATTTTGCCCGGTCTACTCATTCTCCCCTGGTGCTTTTCTCCGCGGATGTGGAGAAGGCATTTGACAGGGTGGATTGGATGTTCCTGTGCTCTACGATGGAGCATATAGGCCTAGGGGAGGGGAAGCGACGCTGGGTAGATGCATTGTATTCAAAGCCCTCAGCTAGGGTAAAAGTTAATGATGTCCTCTCCTACACTTTTCGGATACACAATGGGACGGAACAGGGCTGTCTGTTGTCGCCTCTGATTTTTAAACTGACCTTAGAACCCTTCTTGAGAACTATCAGGGCTCATCCAGATATTAAGGGCATAACCAACAAGTCACATACACACAAAGTAGCTGCATACACGGACAATTTAATCTTCTTCCTTACATCCCTCGCCCTTTCGCTTTCCTCGCTTATTGTAAAACTTAGTAGATTTAGCCATCTCTCCAACTACAAAATTAATTGCAGTAAGTCCAAAGCTATGGGTATAGAACTATCGACCTTGACCCAATGACAACTGACTCAATCGTTTAAATTTAAGTGGACAAATTCTCACATACGCTATTTGGGAACAAATATTCCTTGCAATCTCCGTAGCATTTTCAAATTGAATTATGCACCTCTTCTCCGCAAGCTCAACTCAGATCTCTTACGAAGGGATAAGTTAACTTTTATTTGGTTTGGACACTCGAGTATTTTTAAAATTAATGTAATGCCAAGGCTAATTTACCTTTTTCCAACATTGCCCATTAAACTCCCCTGGGTGGAGCTGCGGAGGAGATTTACACTTTTTGTTTGAGCAGGCAAAATGCGAAGACTACGCAGACCCGGCTTTCCCAGACCCGGTTGGGTATTATGAAGCCTCCCATCTGACTAGGATAATGGAATGGTGTGTACACACAACCCCAAACTGGGGGTAGATCTTGAACAGGTGACCATAGATTCGACACTGGCGGGTGTACAGTGGTCCCCTTTGCAGAGATGTCCTGCGGCGATCACTCTACACCTTACGGTGGGAGCGACTTTGGGCCAAGCATCTTTTTAGGACAACGCCCTCTATTTCTTCTGAACAGAGTATTCTCAACCTGATATTGGGGTCTTATGTGTTTCTGACAGACCCTAAATCTCATTCACTTCAGAGACAGAATGTTTTTCGCCATATTCACTTTGCAGGGAATAATAGGCTTATGTCTAGTAGGGATATAGAGACTCACTTTCAAACTGATCTTAACTTTCTGAGACGGGCGCAACTGAATGCTCCCCTCTGGGCGTTACTATCAACTCACCAAACCTTGCGCCAGCTCACACCATTAGAACAGATTTGCATTGATGGAGAACAGCTTCTTCACTCCCTCTCACAATTTTGTGCTCTTTTGACAAATCAGGTAGAAACCTCTGACTTGTCCTTCCTCTAACAGTGGGAACTTGACCTTCAAGCTACGCTTTCTCAATCTCAGAAAGACAGGATACTGCTGTTTGCTCACAAGGCCTCCCAGGCCAACAAATAACAGGAGGGGGTTATAAACTTCTCACATGTTGGTATAGGACTCCAGCCAAGTTGCATAAAATGTATCCGCAGATAACACTGGAGCATCCTGCTGAGTGATCCAGTCAGAAGGGTTTTCCTAACCACCTCCTTTCTCTTCCCCTTCACCCACCTTTTTATTTATTTTTTGTTCGTCCCCTTCCTCACTTATTCCTTTCTACCTTTCTTTACGTGTTTTCCTAATCTTCCTCTGTATATTATTCTTCAAGGATTTGGTCATTATGACTACCCTCTTCATGTGTTACTTTTAAAATATGTGAATTAGGGGAATTTGTCAAAAACCGTGGTCGGCCATTTGTGATTTTGCACTTTATTTTTATGCTTGTCAGCGAATGTACGAGGTTCTCCTCATTGTTGTGTCTTCTCTTCTTTTTTTATTGTACCTTAATACTGTTGATTACACATCTAAATAAAGAATTAAAAAATAAAAATAAAAATACATTACAGCAGCGAGCAATTTTAAATGACATTTTTTCCTTTCGAAATGTCATTTTGCTGCGTGACTATAAAACACGTCAGACAGATGCGCCACTTTACACGCAGACTAAGGGGGCCCCCAGGCATGATATTTAAAGGAATATTTCATTTTTAATATTTCACTTCAACCATTCTTAAAATCACTGCTCCTGACAAAACGGCAAATGTTTTAAAAACTTTTATTTTGCATTGATACATGTCCCCTGGGGCAGCACCTGGGTCCTCATACACATTTTAGGGCAATAACTTTCATATAAGCCTTTAACAAGAGCACTTTTGATTTTTTCATGTTCGTGTCCCATAGACTTTAATAGGGTTTGCATGTTCCCAAGTTTTTACCTGTTCGCATGTTCTGGTGCAAACCGAACCGGAGGGTGTTCGGCCCATCCCTAATCTCCAAGTGTGAGGATTCTGTGGCTATATAATTTAAAAATGACACTAATGGAAATTGATTGGACATGTAGTTCTTTAGGCAAAGGCTGGGCTACACTGTAACAAGCTGTATTGGAAGTGGAAAGGTAGAAGTGGGACATGCTCGTAGTTTAATAGAGGTAGAAGATTAGTGTGGTCTTTGTACATATGACTGCAAAAGAAGGTTGGGACTTTAAATGAAACATGCAACTCGAAGGTGATAATGGTCAATGGGTGTCTGACCAAAAAAAATTTAATTATGACTGTTAATAATGGGTAAAAATAAATCTCCTAAACATCCCCAGAATCAAGGCCCACAATAAAACCAAACAGTTGAATAAAATAGTAACATGCTGTATGTAATACCGTATATACTCGAGTATAGGCCGTCCCGAGTATAAGCCGAGGCCCCTAATTTACCACAAAAAAATGGGAAAACTTATTGACCCGTGTATAAGCCAAGGGTGAAAAATGCAGCAGCTACTGTAAGTGGAAAAGAGGGTCAGCAAATGCCCATCTGCAGCTGCATGTCCCCCTGTGTCCTGAACAAACCCCCCCTGTGTCCCCATTGCAGCCTACCTGTGCCGATCTGTCACCTCCGATCTGTCCACCATTGCAGGCTTGCCTCCTTGTCGGCACGATCGCGATCGCTGGATGTCCTGTGTCCCCCATCCTGTGTCCCCCGTTCTGTGTCCCCCCGCATGCTGATCCGGGCGATCAGCGTGTACGGCGCCATTACAGAATCAAAAGCCGCGCCTCCTCCTCCTCCTCGTCCGTGATAGGAGGAACACTGTTTTCCCAGCAGTCAGTGTGCAGTGTTCCGCCTATCACGGACATCCTCTCATCCTCGTCCATGAGATGAGAATGACAGGACATCTGTGATAGGCGGAACACTTACTGCTGGGAAAATTAGTGTCCGCCTATCACGGACAAGGAGGAGGAGGCGGCGAGGCTTTTAAATTTGGAGGGAGGAGGTGGAGGCGTGGCGTGGCTTTTAAATAGTGAACACTGCCGTCTGTCTGCATGACACGCTGTTCATGCAGACAGACGGTGCTGACTCGTGTATAAGCCGAGGAGGGGACTTTCAGCCCTAAAAAAAGGGCTGAAAATCTCGGCTTATACTCGAGTATATACGGTATGTAACGACATGAGGACAGTGAACTGTCCATATTGCATGCTTCCATCCCCAAATACTTTGAAATAGAAGGGAAGGGAGAAATAGGGAATTTGGGACTCCATCCCATGCATGTTTCATTTAAAGTCCCAAACTTCTTTTGCAGTCATATTGACAACCAGGGATGGCGGCATTAGACCTAACATCTCATCTTGAACTTTATCAATTTAAGATACTACTAGCATCTGCTCCTGATGAGTGGAGAGTTCCACGAAATGCATCAAGCCATTCTGATACTTTTATGTTATACACCATATGGAATTATTTCATCATATGTACTTTGTTTTATTGTACTATGCTGTAACAATCATGATCTTGTATATGCTTATTATGTGATATATGGATTTACGTGCCTGATTTTTTATAATTGTATTATCATTTAATACTATGCTTCAAAGCTATTATGTATTGTTCTGTGTTACTGTGACATTCAGATCCAGTATGTACAGTCATAATTACATTTTTTGTCGGTCGGACACCCATTATCACCTTTTGAGTTGCATGTTTCATTTAAAGTCCGAACCTTCTTTTGCAACCAGGGATGGAGGCATTAGGCCTATCTTCTTATGCCTCATGTAAAGTCCCAAATTCCCTATTCTCCCTTCTATTTCATGGTCTTTGTACATGTCATACACAGAGGTGACACACAAATGACAGTTAGGCTACTTTCACACTGGAGCGGTGGGGGCGCTGGCGGTAAAGCAGCGCTATATTTAGCGGCACTTTACCGGCGTTTTTGCAGCGCATTTCGGCCGCTAGCGGGGTGTTTTTACCCCCCGCGAGCGGCCGAAAAAGGGTCAATACCGCCCGCAAACCGCCGCTGCAGCAGCGTTTTGCGGGCGGGTTCGGAGCGCTGCCCCATTGTTTTCAATGGGAACGGGTGCTATAGGAGTGGTAAATATACCGCTCCTATAGCGAGCCAAAGATGCGGCTTGCAGGACATTTTCCAGCGTCCTGCAAGCGCACCGCTTCAGTGTGAAAGCCCTCGGGCTTTCACACTGAAGACACAGCAACAGCTGTTTCGGGTCGTTTGCAGGCGCTATTTTTAGCGCAATAACGCCTGCAAACCACCCCAGTGTGAAAGGGGCCTAAGTGTTTACAAGTGAACAGGCTTGCTGCATGCACGAAGGATGCATTTTCCTTAAAGTATTTCCAATGTTATACAAAAGCATGCACAAAAGTGCATTAGGGGACGCCCCTTTGGACTTTGTATGGTAGCAATATGATGTGGAGATCAAAATACAATTGACAAGGTGTAAATAAAAAGGGGGCACAATAGTGCCAGCTTTATTTATATATAGTTGTGAAAAAAGGAAATATGTATCATGTAAACATGAATAGGTAAAAAATATCCTAATATTGTACATTTTATGAACATTACAGATATACAGAATATACTCTACAGTAACCCAGACTCATTTGTCAGGAAAAAGCGTAGATCAGACTGGTTGCAGCCTGGTAGGCTAGTTTAAGTGACATAAACCCGACATGTTTCAGGATTTGATTTTACATCATAATATTCCTTCTTCAGGGGTAATATGAGGTTGGGTAATTATATTCAATATATCATAGATTCAAAGTAAATTCGAAAAAAGACAATACAGGAAAATAATACACACTGTATGCGCATAAGTCCATACATGGGGCTGGTAGTTGGTAACTTCTGTCTGCGACTCAGCCGCCGGTGATTTGCATACAAAAGACGCCTGGATACTGCTACCACAGCAACAGAACTATGTGCTCATCTGCATGATCAGTCTGTGTATGCCATCCGTATGAGACACAGCAGGTGTGCTGACCAATGTTAAGGATAGGGTAGTAGAACACTAGCAATGAATCCTAGATTTTCTCATCCAAAAATCCGAAAGTATAAAAAACTCATTCTCCTTTAAAAACACAATACGAATATCGGATGAAAAATTAGTATGACGAGCTGTCTGACGATTTTTGGATTGTTAGGATGGTGCTTTTCGACAGTCGAGTTCACTTTTTCGTCAGACAAAAGCTGGATGTGCAGACTATACATTTTTTGGCGGATGTCAACTCAGCATCAGATTTTCATTTAATTTAGTATGGTTTTCGCACAAAAAAAATCGTAAGAGCAAGACTACACATGCTCAGAAATGAAAGAATACATATAAAAACTATTCAACACATTATGTCACTTCTGACGTTGTATTCTGTCATACGAAAATTTTTGTATTGTGCGTAACCTCTTCACTTTCGACATGAGACTAGCATGCCACAAAAAATGGACGTTCAGTCGTCCGAAAATCTAAGCGTATGTACGAGGCTTTAATGTTAGTGTGTTACCAGCTGAAAAAAAACATAGCAATCTGAGATTAATTTTGGGTTTCATGAAACACAAAACATTCCTATTTGTGCTAGGGGAGTGCAGTGATGAGAATTATTTAAACATCAAGAGATAGAACCTGGGTTTTGTTATCTGGATCATTAATATCTCTTAGTAATTCATACCCCTCCTTAACTGTAATGCCCCATACACACGGTCGGATTCTCCGATGACTATTTCCGTCGGATCATTTCCGACTGATTTTGTCCGACACTGGTGTTGCATACACACGGTCGGACAAAGTTGTCGGAAAATCCGATCATCCCGAACGTTGTTACGCTTGTTGCGTACGACGGCACTACGTAGAGGCTAGTAGCCAATAGCTTTGGTCTTGTAATGTGATCTGAGCATGCGTGGCACTTTGTCCGATGGAATTCGCTACACACGATCGGAAAAAGTCTGATAGGACTTTGTTGTCGGAAAATTTGAGAGAAGGAGATCAAACTTTTTCTGTCGGAAAATCCGATGGAAAAAGTCAGATGGAGCCCACACACGGTCGGAATTTCCGACAACATGGTCCGATAGGACATTTTCCTTCGGAAAATCCGACCGTGTGTATGGGGCATAAGTGAACCACCTTTTAGGAGATGTTTTTGGAAATTAGTGTATATTGCATTATGGGGGTCCCCCAAGGTCCCCCAAGGTCCCCCAAGGCTCTGTTCTAGGACCCCTTCTCTTCTCTATCTACACCTCCTCCCTTGGTCATGTGATAACCGCCCATGGCTTCCATTACCATTTATACGCCGATGACGCCCAAATCTATCTTTCTACTCCTCACTAGGGATGAGCCGAACACCCCCGGGTTCGGTTCGAACCAGAACCTTCGAACGGACCGAAAGTTCGCGCGAATTTTCGAACCCTATACGTTATAATGGACGCGAACGTTCGAAATCAAAAGTGCTAATTACAACGGCCAATATGCATGTTAATGTCATAAAACAGGTTTGGGGACCCGGGTCCTGCCCCAGGGGACATATATCAATGCAAAAAGAACTTTTAAAAACTAACGTTTTTTCGGGAGCAGTCATTTTAATGATGCATAAAGTGAAAAAAAAAAAGTGACATTTTCCTTTAAATATGGTACCTGGGGGGTGTCCAAAGTATGCCTGTGAAGTGGCATGTGTTTCCCGTGTTTAGAACTGTCCTTGCACAAAATGACATTTGTAAAGGAAAAAAAGAAGCCATTTAAAACCACTTGCGGCTTTAGGTTTGATCTTAAGTAGAATCTGAACAGGTACATTATGAAGTGTAGCTCCATCCCAAAAAAATCTATTTTTAAAGCTTTTTGGAGAACATAGGGAGGGGTTATCACCCCTGTAACATTTGCTGTCTTTGCACATCTGTTCAGAACATGTCACCTCACTTTCCGTCCCAATGACAAATGTTTTTGGAAAAGTGGGGTTTTAATTGAAACAAGGATTGGTGATAAAGTATCAGTAGAGAGGAGATACCTTTTTCCCAAATTAAATCTAACAGGATAGAATTTCCCTTCCTAGGGGTAGATTTCCTCTCACTTCCTGTTTTCTCTTTCCATTTGCAAGTAGGAGTCGTTTGTAAGTTGGATGTTTGAAAGTAGGGGCCTGGCGTATATACTCTGCAGAAATTTGCCCTATTAGATGTTGGTGTAGCCACAAGACTGGTGGGCACAGGAATGGGCCCTGCTGTGAGTTAATAGATCAAGATTTGTAATTGCAAGCACCTGATGAACAGGGCAGAAAAATTGGGGGTGGTGGTGGTGGTGGTGGTGGACGGTTTTGCCACAAGACTGTAAGCTCTCACAGTTACTCTTGGTGGGCGCAGGAATGGGCCCTGCTGTGAGTTATTAGATCAAGATTTGTAATTGCAAGCACCTGATGAACAGGGCAGAAAAATTGGGCCTTTGGCGGTGGTGGTGGACGGTGTTGCCACAAGACTGTAGGCCCTCATAGTTACTCTTGGTGGGCGCAGGAATGGGCCCTGCTGTGAGTTATTAGATCAAGATTTGTAATTGCAAGCACCTGATGAACAGGGCAGAAAAATTGGGCCTTTGGCGGTGGACGGTGTTGCCACAAGACTGTAGGCCCTCATAGTTACTCTTGGTGGGCGCAGGAATGGGCCCTGCTGTGAGTTATTAGATCAAGATTTGTAATTGCAAGCACCTGATGAACAGGGCAGAAAAATTGGGCCTTTGGCGGTGGTGGTGGACGGTGTTGCCACAAGACTGCAGGCCCTCATAGTTACTCTTGGTGGGCGCAGGAATGGGCCCTGCTGTGAACTATTAGATCAAGATTTGTAATTACCCGCCCCTGTTAAACAGGGGCTGAAAAATTGTGCCTTAGGCACTGGTGCTGGTGCCACAACACTGCAACCCCTCACAGAGACTGTACTTGGAGCACAGCAGTCACACGTGTTGCGAAGCATTTTTTTTAAAAAAATTGTAAGTACACGCCCCTGTTAAACAGGGGCTGAAAAATTGTGCCTTAGGCACTGGTGCTGGTGCCACAACACTGCAACCCCGGCCCTCACAGATACTGTACTTGGAGCACAGCAGTCACACGTGTTGCGAAGCATTTTTTTAAAAAATTGTAAGTACACGCCCCTGTTAAACAGGGGCTGAAAAATTGTGCCTTAGGCACTGGTGCTGGTGCCACAACACTGCAACACGGCCCTCACAGAGACTGTACTTGGAGCACAGCAGTCACACGTGTTCCGAAGCATTTTTTTTAAATATTGTAAGTACACGCCCCTGTTAAACAGGGGCTGAAAAATTGTGCCTTAGGCACTGGTGCTGGTGCCACAACACTGCAACACGGCCCTCACAGAGACTGTACTTGGAGCACAGCAGTCACACGTGTTGCGAAGCATTTTTTTAAAAAATTGTAAGTACACGCCCCTGTTAAACAGGGGCTGAAAAATTGTGCCTTAGGCACTGGTGCTGGTGCCACAACACTGCAACACGGCCCTCACAGAGACTGTACTTGGAGCACAGCAGTCACACGTGTTGCGAAGCATTTTTTTAAAAAATTGTAAGTACACGCCCCTGTTAAACAGGGGCTGAAAAATTGTGCCTTAGGCACTGGTGCTGTGGCATGGATCATTGAGGAGGAGGAAGAGGATAGTCAGTGAACATAAGAGGACAGTCACTCAGCATCAGCATAGGCAGTCTTGAAGGGATGTGACATTAAAAATTATTCGGTTATATCCGCCTCAGGTGCCTGGTAGCTGGTGGTGATCCAAGACTGATTCATTTTGATGAATGTCAGTCGATCAACCGAGGCGGTGGACAGGCGCACCCTATGATCAGTCACAAATCCTCCAGCAGCACTGAATGTGCGTTCGTAAAGAACGCTGGAGGCAGGACAGGCCAGTAGCTCAATTGCATACTGTGCAAGCTCTGGCCAGTGATCCATCCTCAGGACCCAGTAAGCCAGAGGATTTTCGGTGGGAAAGGTGTCCAAGTCTGACCTTGCCCCAAGGTATTCCTGCACCATGTATATCAGACGCTGGCGATGGTTGCTGGAACCGATCATACCTTGGGGCTGCGGACTAAAAAATTGTCTGAACGCATCGGTCAGACGTCCACCTTCCCCACCGCTCCTTCTGCCACTGACCGAAGCCTCAGCAACTCGTCGCCCAGGACCAGGAGTTTGTAGCCTCCCAGTTTCTGGGAACGCGTTGCACAGACCTTTCTGCAAGGCCTCCCTGAGATGTCTCATCCTCTGCTCCCTCTGCGACGGCAAGATAAGGTCCGCAACCTTACCCTTGTACCGCGGATCAAGGAGAGTGGCCAGCCAGTAATGGTCCCTCTCCTTGATCCGAAGAACACGAGGATCCTTCTGCAGGCTTTGCAGGATCAGGGAGGCCATGCAGCGTAGGTTAGCTGAGGCATTCGGTCCGGAGTCTTCTGGGTCACTGAGGATGACATGATCGCCAGCCACCTCCTCCCAGCCACGTACAAGTCCACTGGCTTGTTGGGACTGTACATCATCCCTAAAAGACTGCTGCTGCTGATGCTGAGTGCCAGGCTCCACCTCCATGCTCACACAATCCTCCTCCTCCTCCTCCTCCTCCTCCTCCTCATCCTCTTCCTGTGTGATGGGTGGGACAGAAGGAACACTGTCCGGATAAAGGGGGCCTTGAGAGGCAAGGAAGTCCTCCTCTTCCTGCCTCTGTTCTGCCTCAAGTGCCCTGTCCATTATCCCACGCAGCGTATGCTCCAACAGGTGGACAAGAGGGACAGTGTCACTGATGCATGCACTGTCACTGCTCACCATCCTCGTGGCCTCCTCAAATGGTGAGAGGACAGTGCATGCATCCCTGATCATGCTCCACTGACGTGGGGAAAAAAAACCAAGCTCCCCTGACCCTGTCCTGGTGCCGTAGTCGCAAAGGTACTCATTGATGGCCCTCTGCTGCGTGTGCAGTCGCTGCAGCATGGCCAACGTTGAGTTCCACCTGGTGGGCATGTCAGATATTAGGCGGTTCTTGGGCAGGTTCAGCTCCTTTTGCAGCTCAGTCAGCCGAGCACTGGCATTATAAGATCGGCGGAAATGCACACAGACTTTCCTGGCCTGCCTCAGGACATCCTGTAAGCCTGGGAACCTGCCCAAGAACCGCTGCACCACCAGGTTGAGGACGTGAGCCATGCAGGGCACATGGGTGAGCTGCCCCTGTCGCAGGGCGGAGAGGAGGTTGGTGCCATTGTCAGAAACGACCATTCCTGGCTTAAGCTGACGTGGCGTCAACCACCTCTCGGCCTGCCCCTGCAGAGCTGCCAGAACCTCTGGCCCAGTGTGGCTCCTGTCCCCCAAACACACCAGCGCAAGCACGGCATGGCATCTTTTTGCCTGCGTACTTGCGTAGCCCCTTGTACGCCTACGGAGCACCGCTGGTTCCAAGGACAGAGCACTGGAGGAAGAAGAAGAGGAGGGGGTGGAGGAGAGAGGTGTGTCACAACCAGTAGCAGTAGTCGCGTTTTGGAGGCGTGGTGGCGGAACAACCTCCAACACTACTGCACCTTGTCCTGCATCCCTCCCAGCTGCCAATAGAGTGACCCAATGGGCCGTGAAAGAAAGGTACCGTCCCTGTCCATGCCTGCTGGACCATGAGTCAGCGGTAATATGCACCTTACCGCTGACCGCCCTGTCCAGCGAGGCATGGACATTGCCCTCCACATGCCGGTAGAGAGACGGAATCGCCTTCCGCGAGAAAAAGTGGCGTTTGGGAACCTGCCACTGAGGAACCGCACATTGAACAAACTCACGGAAGGGGGCCGAGTCTACCAACTGAAAAGGCAGCAGTTGAAGTGCTAGCAATTTAGCAAGGCTAGCATTCAACCGCTGGGCATGTGGATGGCTGGGAGTGTACTTCTTTCTACGGTCCAGCAGCTGGGGCAGGGAAATTTGCCTGCTGCAATCGGACGTCGGTGTACTGCAAGTACTTGGTTGTGACACACCTAATTCTACACCTTCAGTCCTCTCAGAGCAGCTTTCAGAGAGGACTGAAGGTGTAGTGGGGATGGAGATCCCAGCTGAGGAGGAGCAAGGAGAGGTCCGCTTAGTTCTTTGGTGTGGGTCTTTTATGTGTGCCTGCCAACGAGCTGCATGGCAGGTCGCCATATGTCTGGTCATGCTTGTCGTGCCCAAGCGGCTGATGTTTTGGCCACGCGAGATACGCTTGAGACAAATATTGCAAATAGCAGTGGTGCGATCTGCTGCACTCGTCTCAAAAAAGGCCCACACCAAAGAACTTTTCTGATAACGTGCAGAGGCAGCGCCCTGCACAGGCGGAGCTCTGCGGTGTTGTACAGTTGCTGTGCTGGCCTCTACCTGGCCTCCAGGGGGCATCCTGCCTCGTTGGACATGTGACGCCGCATCCTCCTCCTCCTCGTCCTCCTCCTCATCCTCTCTCCCTTCAGACACCCACGTGGAGTCAGTGACCTCATCATCCCCTCCCTCTTCACCACTAGAGCAAACCTGGCAGTAAGCTGCAGCTGGTGGAACTGTACTGCCAGATTCCTCAAGCTGGGTATCGTCATCCGAGCCTTCGAATCGTTGGGCATCCTCCTGGAGCATGTACCCAACACTGTGCTCAAAGAGTTCGGGGGACTCTTCAGGAGGACATGGTGGGTCTAGGGAAGGGGTGGCTGATGATGCTCTGTCAGTACCCTGAGCCTGGGTGAGAGAGGATGAGGAGGATGAGGAGGGCTTGGTCATCCATTCTACCAAGCCTTCAGCATGATGCGGCTCCACATGTCCAGCTGCCGAAAACAAAGACGCGCGTGTCCCATGGCCACGTGCTGATGACGATGCACGACCACGTCCACGTCCACGTCCACTAGAAACAGAGCCTGCCTGCCCTGTGTTCTTGGCTCTGCACGCTCTGCCTCCCCTTGGCGGTCTTCCAGCCATTGTAGTCGGTAGTCCTGTGGGTGCTGCTGAGAAGAAAATATAGGAGCTCTGTGTGATGCCACTAACACACTAGAAGTCCTATGGGTGCTTCTGCAAAGAAAATAGAGGAGCTCTGTGTGATGCCACTAACACACTAGAAGTCCTATGGGTGCTTCTGCAAAGAAAATAGAGGAGCTCTGTGTGATGCCACTAACACACTAGAAGTCCTGTGGGTGCTTATGCAAAGAAAATAGAGGAGCTCTGTGTGATGCCACTAACACACTAGAAGTCCTGTGGGTGCTTATGCAAAGAAAATAGAGGAGCTCTGTGTGATGCCACTAACACACTAGAAGTCCTGTGGGTGCTGCTGAGAAGAATATATAGGAGCTCTGTGTGATGCCACTAACACACTAGAAGTCCTATGGGTGCTTCTGCAAAGAAAATAGAGGAGCTCTGTGTGATGCCACTAACACACTAGAAGTCCTGTGGGTGCTGCTGAGAAGAATATATAGGAGCTCTGTGTGATGCCACTAACACACTAGAAGTCCTATGGGTGCTTCTGCAAAGAAAATAGAGGAGCTCTGTGTGATGCCACTAACACACTAGAAGTCCTGTGGGTGCTTCTGCAAAGAAAATAGAGGAGCTCTGTGTGATGCCACTAACACACTAGAAGTCCTGTGGGTGCTTATGCAAAGAAAATAGAGGAGCTCTGTGTGATGCCACTAACACACTAGAAGTCCTGTGGGTGCTTCTGCAAAGAAAATAGAGGAGCTCTGTGTGATGCCACTAACACACTAGAAGTCCTGTGGGTGCTGCTGAGAAGAATATATAGGAGCTCTGTGTGATGCCACTAACACACTAGAAGTCCTATGGGTGCTTCTGCAAAGAAAATAGAGGAGCTCTGTGTGATGCCACTAACACACTAGAAGTCCTGTGGGTGCTTATGCAAAGAAAATAGAGGAGCTCTGTGTGATGCCACTAACACACTAGAAGTCCTGTGGGTGCTTATGCAAAGAAAATAGAGGAGCTCTGTGTGATGCCACTAACACACTAGAAGTCCTGTGGGTGCTTATGCAAAGAAAATAGAGGAGCTCTGTGTGATGCCACTAACACACTAGAAGTCCAGTGGGTGCTGCTGAGAAGAATATATAGGAGCTCTGTGTGATGCCACTAACACACTAGAAGTCCTGTGGGTGCTTCTGCAAAGAAAATAGAGGAGCTCTGTGTGATGCCACTAACACACTAGAAGTCCTGTGGGTGCTGCTGAGAAGAATATATAGGAGCTCTGTGTGGTGCCACTAACACACTAGAAGTCCTATGGGTGCTTCTGCAAAGAAAATAGAGGAGCTCTGTGTGATGCCACTAACACACTAGAAGTCCTGTGGGTGCTGCTGAGAAGAATATATAGGAGCTCTGTGTGATGCCACTAACACACTAGAAGTCCTGTGGGTGCTTATGCAAAGAAAATAGAGGAGCTCTGTGTGATGGGACTAACACACTTCAAGTCCTATAGGTGCTTCTGAGAACAAAATATAGCTCTGTGTGTGTGATGGGACTAACACACTTCAAGTCCTATAGGTGCTTCTGGGAACAAAGTATAGCTCTTTGTGTGTGATGGGACTAACACACTTCAAGTCCTATAGGTGCTTCTGGGAACAAAATATAGCTCTGTGTGTGTAATGGGACTAACACACTTCAAGTCCTATAGGTGCTTCTGGGAAGAAAATATAGCTCTGTGTGTGTGATGGGACTAACACACTTCAAGTCCTATAGGTGCCTCTGGGAACAAAATATAGGAGCTCTGCCTGCCTGCCACGAACACACTACAAGTCCTATAGGTGCTTCTGGTAACAAAATATAGGAGCTCTGCCTGCCTGCCACTAACACACTACAAGTCCTATAGGTGCTTCTGGGAAGAAAATATAGCTCTGTGTGTGTAATGGGACTAACACACTTCAAGTCCTATAGGTGCTTCTGGGAACAAAGTATAGCTCTTTGTGTGTAATGGGACTAACACACTTCAAGTCCTATAGGTGCTTCTGGGAAGAAAATATAGCTCTGTGTGTGTAATGGGACTAACACACTTCAAGTCCTATAGGTGCTTCTGGGAAGAAAATATAGCTCTGTGTGTAATGGGACTAACACACTTCAAGTCCTATAGGTGCTTCTGGGAAGAAAATATAGCTCTGTGTGTGTGATGGGACTAACACACTTCAAGTCCTATAGGTGCTTCTGGGAAGAAAATATAGCTCTGTGTGTGTAATGGGACTAACACACTTCAAGTCCTATAGGTGCTTCTGGGAACAAAATATAGCTCTGTGTGTGTGATGGGACTAACACACTTCAAGTCCTATAGGTGCTTCTGGGAAGAAAATATAGCTCTGTGTGTGTAATGGGACTAACACACTTCAAGTCCTATAGGTGCTTCTGGGAAGAAAATATAGCTCTGTGTGTGTAATGGGACTAACACACTTCAAGTCCTATAGGTGCCTCTGGGAACAAAATATAGGAGCTCTGCCTGCCTGCCACGAACACACTACAAGTCCTATAGGTGCTTCTGGTAACAAAATATAGGAGCTCTGCCTGCCTGCCACTAACACACTACAAGTCCTATAGGTGCTTCTGGTAACAAAATATAGGAGCTCTGCCTGCCTGCCACGAACACACTACAAGTCCTATAGGTGCTTCTGGTAACAAAATATAGGAGCTCTGCCTGCCTGCCACTAACACACTACAAGTCCTATAGGTGCTTCTGGTAACAAAATATAGGAGCTCTGCCTGCCTGCCACGAACACACTACAAGTCCTATAGGTGCTTCTGGTAACAAAATATAGGAGCTCTGCCTGCCTGCCACGAACACACTACAAGTTCTATAGGTGCTTCTGGTAACAAAATATAGGAGCTCTGCCTGCCTGCCACGAACACACTACAAGTCCTATAGGTGCTTCTGGTAACAAAATATAGGAGCTCTGCCTGCCTGCCACGAGCACACTACAAGCCCCTCTTTGTCAATCAATCTTTGTAACTGAATCTATCTAACTCAATCTCTGCAAGTGAATCTCTCTATCTAAATGCAGCAGAGTGTCACAGAAACAGCCTGCTCAATCTGCGCCGGAACAGCATGTGACCGGCGCAGACGGCGTGGCGGCGTTTTATAGGGGGGGGGCGTGTACTACAGCCCCTGAGCTGTAATTGGCTACAGGCGTCCTGCCTGTAGCCAATTATGGCTCTTCGAGTTTCCGGGGCTGTGATTGGCCAAGCATGCGGGGTCACAGTGCATGCTTGGCCAATCATCAGCCAGCAATGCACTGCGTCGGCCGCGCCGGCCGCAATGCATTGCGGGGCCGCTCGCATCACACGAACGTGATGCGAGCGGCCAAAATAGTTCTGGGCTCGCCGAGCGAGCGAACGCCCGGTGCTCGATGCGAACGTGGGTTCGCATCGAGCACCGGGCCCATCCTTACTCCTCACCTCACTCCTTAAGTCTCCTCTCGCATTACTAACTTACTAACTGACATATCAGCATGGATGTCGCACCACTTCCTTAAACTAAATCTCTCTAAAACTGAGCTATTAATATTCCCCCTGCACGTGCCCCCCTCCATGACTTTTCCATCAAAATCAACAATGCAACTTTCAGTCCCTCCCCTCACGCCAGGGTACTAGGTGTAATCCTAGACTCTGACTTGACATTTCAGCCCCAAGTCCAATCATTGTCAAAAGTTTGAAGAATACACCTCCGTAACATCTCTAAAATGTGCCCCCCTTTAACAAATGAAACCACCAAGCTCCTCATTCACTCCCTTGTTATCTCTCGCCTTGACTATTGCAACTCCCTACTCATTGGCCTGCCTCTCCAAAGGCTATCCCCTCTTCAGTCTATCATGAATGCTGCTGCCAGACTTATCCACCTTACCAAAAGCTCAGTGTCTGCCAACCCTCTCCTCCAATCCCTACAATGGCTCCCAATCACCCAGCAAATAAAATTCAAAATACTAACCACAACATACAAAGCCATTCACAACTCTGCCCCGAGCTACATCACCAATCTTGTCTCCAAATATCACCCAAATCGTCCTCTCCGCTCTTCTCAAGACCTCCTATTCTCAAGCTCTCTCATCTCCTCCTCCCATGCTCGTCTCCAGGATTTCTCCAGAGCCTCTCCCATCCTCTGGAACTCACCACCTCCACTGGTCTGGCTATCCCCTACTCTTGCTACCTTCAAGCGATCACTGAAAACTCATCTCTCCAGGAAAGCCTACCACATCTCCAACTAATCTCCTACCACTTCCATCAGCTCATTCCCCACAGTTACAACCTTTTGTACCACCTGCCACACCCTATTAGATTGTAAGCTCTTCTGAGCAGGGCCCTCTTAATCCTCTTGTATTTTATTGCATTGTAACTGTATTGTCTTTTTTATATTGTAAAGCACTGCGTAAACTGTTGGCGCTATATAAATCCTGTATAATAATAATAATCTTATTAAACGAACTTTTCGCTAGATGTCATTTTTATACTAAGTTCATACACATACAATATAATGTGTGAATGTTTTTTTTTTTTTTTTACCTGTCAATACAGCATTAGTCAACCTTACTGAAGAAAATGGCAGATTATAGGAAAGCTTATACCATTGTTGTATATTGTGACATGTCAGGAACCTAATCATGTAAACTTGTAAAGTTACTGAAATATTACAAATATTACTAATTGACACAAGGCCTGTATAGGAGAACAGAGTGTTATTGAATGCCTGCACTAAAATATAATAACTGTAGTTAGACATTAGGATGTTACCCCTATGTTCACCATAAACAGTGAAACTGACTTAAGACTAGAGATGGGCCGAACAACCCCCTGTTCGGTTCGCACCAGAACATTCAATTGTCGCAAAAGTTTGAACCCAAGAACGAACCCCATTGAAGTCTATGGTCTTGGAACTGGAAAAATCAAAAGTGTCAATTTTGAATGTTTGTTTGCAAGTTATTGGGCATACAAAGGGTATAGGGCTCTGGGTACTGCCCTATGGGACATGTTTCAATAAAAAAGTTTGTACAGAGTGCGCATGTGCGGAGCTCTGTAATGGACGCCTGACCTTAGAGCTCCGTCCCGCTCCACAGCATCGGCGCCCGTAGCGGAGGTTCTCTCCCCCCCCGAACCAAATATCAGGACCGGAGTGTTCCAGACCCCCCCCAGCACCCCAGAATTCAATTTATGGCCGTTTATTCAGGCCCCACAGGCCGATCGTGAGACCCGGAAACTGCGCAGGCGCAGTGTAATGTAATGGCCGCCTGATAACAGAGCTCCGGCCTATAAATCGGAACCAATAGCGGGGCCTATACTACCCCATCAAACCCAGGACCAGGATCAGTCTTACCCGCACACCCTCAGGCACCCGCAGAGACATTTTTGGAGGGCCTTTTTGCCACACAAGGGCAGTTGTACTAGCCTGCTGGGAGTAGCAGTGCTAGACAAGATGGCGGCGGACAGATCTCCTCAAATCTCCTCAGGCAAGGCAGCCTCCTCTCCCTGGCGGATTGCTCTTCAGGAGGAGGTATGTGGAATTGCACAATCGCCCCCCCCCCTCATAGGGAGCCACATTCTCCTGCTTCTACAGTCTCCCTCATCAATTAGGCTTTGGAAGTCATGAATGTACCCCCCACAGGCCTACCCACACAAGAACCCTCACTACAGCAACAGGGCCCAAGCCTATTCATCTCACACCCCCAGGACATTAATCTGCTGTTTGATAGATTTGCTGAAATGCTTGACAGGGGCCTTGCTCACACGGCTGCCAAAATCACCTCAGACATTACCTCTGACATAAAATCGGATCTTCACATGTTGGGCTCTCGCATTGAGCATATTGAAGACAGATTAGATGCCACTATTGATCGAGTTAACCAGAACACTTATCGATTCCAAGAATTGCACGGGCAGCTAGATGAGGCAATGGCCAAAATTGATGACCTTGAAAATAGGTCCAGGAGACTAAACTTTCGGATCAGGGGACTTCCAGAGGATATCGTTGACATCCCAGGAGCGGTACACACCCTGATCAAAGACCATATTCCGGATATTGGTACACACAAATTGGAACTGGACCGGGCTCATAGAGCTCTGGGGCCCCAGCGCTCTGATGGCCTACCCCGTGACATAGTAGTGAAACCCCATTTCTACACTGTGAAGGAAGAAGTCCTGCGGAGAGCTCGCACTATGCCGCATATGCAACTTATGGGACATTCGGTTCAAATTTACGCCGACATTTCTCCCTTCACTATACAACGACGGCAGGCACTCAAACCCCTCCTGGCTGTTCTACAACAGAAAAACATCAAATACTGGTGGCTATTCCCTCTGAACCTGAAATTTGACTTTAATGGCAAACAATACAGATTCGCCACGATGGCAGAAGGGGAACTTTTGCTGAAGAAACTGGGTCTGCTACCTTCCGAACCAACTTCTCTGATGCAAGCGACCTCTTTCAACATGTCCAAAAGACCTCTGCCTCAGAGCCCTCTCACCCCAGCATGGCAAAAACCAAATACAAGAAGAGCAAGGATTCCACTGCTACCTGAACTGATGACTGTTCTTCATTTTTGCTCTCTTTTTTTTGACCCTTTCAGGGATTTTTGGGCATGCATGGCCCTTAGGCCCCAATGCCTTTCACATTATTTACGCATCTGTTTGACTGTCTAACTGACCCCCAATTTACCCTGGGTCTATTTTGCATATTTTTACCTCCCATTTATTTGCTAACCTTAGGTGGGCAATTCCCGTTAAGATGATCTTTAGGGAGGTCTTATAGCTTTTCCCTTACACTTGAGCTCCCTCCATGACCAAAAAATTGACGTGTTGCTCTTACAGGAAACACATTTCCCGAAATCCTATGCCCCTTCTTTCATACACGCTAAATTCCCTGTATTTTATCTTGCCAATTCCGATACTAAGACCAAAGGAGTGGGCATATTTTTCTCCCAGCATACCCAATTCTCACTGATCTCTGAACACAAAGACCCTGATGGCAGGTTTATTTTGATTAAAGGACTCATTGATGATCAACTGTATTCCCTGATTTCCTACTACGCGCCTAATCGTGGCCAATCCAAATTTTTTCAATCCCTTTTCAGCTTTCTCGCCCCTCTGTTGGAGGGCACAGTGCTCTATGGAGGTGACTCCAATGTTGCATTTGATGCGGGAAAGGATAAGTCTAGACCCCCAGGCAAGGATGGTGTGCGTCCCACCAGACAGAGTCTCAATATAGCCAGACAGTTGTTCCAACAGGGCTTGATTGATGCCTGGAGGGAGTCTAATCCTGGGGCACGGGATTACACACACTACTCGAGCCCCCACAACACGTTTGCTAGAATTGACCACTTCTTTATTCTGCAAAAACAAGTTCCGTTGCTACAAAAGGTAGTCATCAGAGACTCTGCCTGGTCGGATCACTCTTTCCTACTTTTGGTCATTCACAAACCATCATCACACCAACATACTTTTCATTGGAGACTGAATGCCTCCATTCTCAGTAATCCCTCTCATGTTAATGAGATTGAAAAGGATCTCAGAGAATATTTTACTCTCAACGATGTTGATAATATCTCGGCATCGACGTTGTGGGCGGCTCACAAAACATACATACGTGGCAAACTTATACAAATTTCCACGAGGATCCACAAAGCACGCAAACTAGACATAGCAAGGCTGGAAAAGGAGTTCCACTGTCTCAACAAAATACACAAACATAACCCTTCTCCTAGCTCCAAAGCAAAACTGGAAACTGCTCGCACGGCCCTTAACTTATCTTTCACAGCCTCAGCTGATAAAAGCCTTCGCTGGAATGCTGGGAGATTTTATCACCAAAAGGATAAATTGGGAACTATGCTGGCACGAAGAATCACTCCCAAGGTGAGAACACGCACCTTCCCCAAAATACGTCTTCACAACGGATCTCTTACACAAAACCCACAGAAGATTATGGAAGCCTTCCATGACTTCTTCCGTTCTCTATATAGTGAACGCACCTCAGAACCCTCTCCCACCTTTATTGACTCCTACCTTAACTCACTACGTATGCCCAAACTAAAAGTACACCATAGGGATAGCCTTGAGGACCCTGTTACAACGGAGGAAATAACTCAAGTTGTCCGCAATCTCAAAAATAACTCTGCTCCAGGTCCGGATGGCTTTTCCACCCCATATTATAAGTGCTTCACCCCATTACTTTCTCCCTATCTAGCCAGATTCTTCAACCTGCTTCGCAAAGGCACCCA
Organism: Lithobates sylvaticus; assembly: GCA_028564925.1. NCBI lineage: Eukaryota > Metazoa > Chordata > Amphibia > Anura > Ranidae > Lithobates > Lithobates sylvaticus. The sequence continues at coordinate 252,175,725 of CM053030.1, forward strand.
TCTTGATACTTCTCTTAACTCGGCTTTTGTCACGGTGATACCAAAACCTGGCAAAGACACTAGCTGTGTCACTATCGCCCCATATCGTTAATAAATAATGACCTAAAAATTTTAACAAAAATCCTCGCAAACAGAATTTCCTCTTTTATTAGCTTGTATGTTCACAAGGACCAAGTGGGTTTTATTCCCGGGAGACAGGGTCCAGACCAGATCAGAAGAGCCGTTGATGTGATATCGCTCCTACAGTCTGGCTGGGACAAAGGACCTTCGCAACATGGCTTTTTGCTCTCTTTGGATCTAATGAAGGCCTTTGACTCTGTCTCTTGGTCCTTCCTGTTCCTGATTCTTTGAACTTGGGGCTTTGGCGTTTCCTTTCTCAATTTGATAAAAGCTTTATATTCCTCACCGTGTGCCCAAATCAAACTGCAAGGTTTTTATTCTCAACCTTTTCGAATCTCCAGGGGCACTAGGCAGGGATGTCCCCTGTCCCCCTTGATATTTGCCATGGTCATCAAGACACTTGCTATCGCCATACGGGACAATCCCGATATACATGGAGTACGTTGTGGTCCGCAAACTCACAAATGTGCTCTTTTCGCTGATGACGTGCTTCTTTTTATCACTTCTCCACTAGTCTCCTTACCTAACTTATGCAGGGTTCTTGATGACTTTGGCAAAGTATCTGGGCTTAAGGTTAATTTCTCAAAGTCAATGGCTCTGAACGTGAATCTACCGGACCCCCTTGTTTCACAACTCAAGGAAAATTTTCGATTTAGTTGGGGGACATCTATGATACCTTACCTAGGTATTAACCTCACGGCATCCATTGACACTCTCTACAAGGCAAACTTTCCCCCTCTATATCTTAAACTTGAGGCAGACTTGAAGTGCTGGGATTAACTTGGACTCACCTGGCTAGGTAGGATTAACTCAATAAAAATGACCATCCTTCCCCGTATCCTTTATTTTTTTCGATCCCTTCCCATACCTATCCTGAAAGATCATCTACGGAAGTTTCAGTCTAAAATTGTCAAATTCATATGGGGCAAAAAGGGACATAGACTGGCTAAAAGCACCCTACATAGACACAGGAATCAGGGAGGTTTGGGAGTCCCCAACCTCCTCTGGTATCACCAGGCGGCACAACTTGCACAATTATCCACCATATACTCTAAATTTGAAAATCCGGATTGGGTTCATATGGAGCGCCAAGCTATCCCCCAGCACACTATGGATTTTATCCTATGGTCCTCTGCCAAATCTAGGCCTGCCATCATGGTCCCCACACTATCTCACTCGCTCACATTGTGGGACTCTCTCAAATTCAACCCACGGTTGGTCTCTCATTGGCGACCTTTGTCCCACAATCCTCTATTCCCTCCTGGAATGGACATTAAAGCATTTCAGTGGTGGCTGGATAAAGGGATGTATAGGATAGGACACTTGACTAATGCCACGGGCCCCCTCACCATGGCCCATTGCATTAGCAAACTCGACATGCCAAATGTGGAACGATTCCGATACAGACAAATTGCACACTTTATTCGATCCCTTCATCCTCCTAGATCAAAATCTCTCTCGGTCACGGATTATGAAAGATGGTGTGGTCAGACTGAGGAGCATAGCGGTGGGATTACGGTAATCTACCAATCACTTGCTCATGCCGATACTAAAACACTCTATATGAGAGATTGGGAAAACGACCTACAGCATACTTGGAGTGTAGCAGAATGGCATAGAGCCTCTAGGACAGCCTCAAAGGGAATTTTGAATGTCGCTTTGATAGAAGCTAATCTAAAAACTCTCATGAGGTGGTATATGGTTCCATTGCGACTTTCAAAAAATGTTCTTGATGCTTCGCCTTTATGTTTCCGCAACTGCGGACATGTGGGATCTATGCTGCATGTATGGTGGGATTGCCCTAAGATCAGAAGTCTATGGAATAAAATATTCCACATCATTAGGAAAATTACTGGTGTTCCTATCCAACAATCAACTCACATTGCTCTGTTAAGTTTTCCTTGCTCTGTTGCTCCCAAACTTACCCAACGACTCATTCAGTTCATATTTCTTGGTACTAAACTCACGATAGCAAGGGCATGGAAAACACTGACTGTTTCTCTTTATATGGTCAAAACGAAAATCTTGTGGATTATGATTCAGGAAAAAACAGCCAGTATTCTTCTTGACTCTACCGCTAAACATGATGCTATATTGTCTCCTTGGACTAGATATATGTCTATTCCAGACATTGTTTAATTCTGAATTGGGTGCCGCTGGTGAACGAGATTCGCTCTGTTGTTCTTTAGCTCCTCCTTCTCCTTCTTCTTTCTTATCTTCTATCTTTTTCTCTCTTTTCCCCCATACTGATTTTTTCTGGAGCCTAACATACAGGTTGTGAATCAGTAAGCTTTAGATTTGTCACATAAACCTTATATTACATATATAAAGATGATTGTTTCCCACTGTTTGATCTGTCAAACCACCTAATTTTGTCTCTTCTTCTCCCCCCCCCCCCCCCCTTTTTTTTTTTTTTTTTTTTATCTCCCTCACGAGTATCTAGGTGGTATATCATAGATAGATATTTATCACTGAATATAGGAATCTGAAGCACAGGCTTTCTGATGGCATATTTTTTATGATTTCTCCTTTCTTTTTTATTTACTCAATTATTATTATTTACAGCTATTGGGTCGCGATTTCTTCTCCTCGGGACTGGTTCACGGATGCCCGACCCCGATTGGGGGGGGACACATTCCGTAGCACGGCACAGATAGATCCCGTTAGGGGTGCCGGACTGGGGGTATGTCCTCTTATTTCAGTCTCGCCCATCCTTGAACTATCTTGCAGGACATGTTTAAAACATCTAGTTTATTTCGCATTACACGTTGATCGATTTGATGTTATTAATGTTCTTATGTGATACTGATACCTGTTTTGACATTACATTATGCTTTTATTGTTTCTGAAAACTTCAATAAAAATCTATTGAAAGAAAAAGTTTGTAAAAAATATCATGAGCAGTGATTTACATAAAGGAATATAAATGAAAAATGTCTTTAAATATAGTGCCTGGAGGGTCCCCTTAGGCTCCCTGTAAAGTGGCACATCTGTAGCTTGTATAGCACCTGTTGCAGCAAAAATTACATTTATAAAGCCATAAAAATGAAATTATAATCAATGACTGTATACATCCAAATTTCTGAATAACGAAAATTTGTCCAAATTTTAATTTGAAACGAAACAAACCGCACATGTCTACCTGACAATCTCCACCAACTCTATTTGGGGCTGACGGGTGAGGATGAAAGTAATTCATCTGCCAGTCATCTTCAAACCATGCCACCCCCTGTGTGGTTGACAATAGGAGATTAAAGTAATTGTGATGATCTGCATCCCCATTGCTGGATAATGGAAATGGCTCCCTTCAGTAGGGTGAGCTTTGTAAAGCCTGTGTGAAAAAAAATATATATTGTGAGTAGAGTTGAGCAGACACCTGGATGTTCGGGTTCGGCGGGTTCAGCTGAACTTCGGAAAAAAGTCCGGGTTCGGGACCGAACTTGACCCCGAACTCCGAAACCCATTGAAGTCAATGGGGACCCGGACTTTTGAACACTAAAATGGCTGTAAAAAAGTCATGGAAAGGGCTAGAGGGCTGCAAATGGCAACAAAATGTTGTTAAGAGCATGGCAAGTGATCTGCAAACAAATGTGGATAGGGAAATAACTTAAAATAACATAAAAAAAAATAAAAAAAAATGCTGAAGGCCCCCTTCTCAGCAGAAGAGGTACAGGAAGTCATTAAGAACCTCAGAAACTTAACGGCACGATGCCGCACATATGGTGGGAATACCCCAGAATACACACTTTCTGGAAAAAATTATTCAATTTAATGGATAAGATAGTGGGAAAATAAAATACTTGGAAATTAAAAAAAATGAAAAAAATTATAATCTTGACCTAGGAGGACGAAATTCAAATGGAGTAAGAGGTTGAGGTGGCGGTGGATGTGGCGGTGTAGGTGGAAGCGGCGGTGGAGGAGGACGAGGTAGCCAACACTGGTTCAAAAATACAACAATGGCTGGGTAAGGCTAGTGGTGAATGATGTGTCGAATTCTGTCCCCCGTCGCATAGTGTCCGCCCTGTACTGCCCTTGCTCAGTACGTAGGACAAGGGGATTTCGAAACTCTCCGAAGACGATGCGCGGTGACTCCAGGTTCAAGCCACATCATCCAAGGTTGAAGCCTAGCCAAGCGAGCCCGTGAGGGGCCCTGTTACTATGTGCTACCGTATGTCCACTTGGATGGTCGGGCTTGAACCTGCACTCACTGCGCAGGCGACGTTCACCTTTGGAGATTTTGTGAATCTCCTTGTCCTCCGTACTGCGCAAGCACTGCACCTGCGCAGTAAGTGGCCGGACACTATCCGATAGCAAGACAGTTTTCGTCAGAACACCGGAATATGTGTCTATTCTGCACAAGGTACGGCCAAGTCCTGTGGGATCCATGCCTGGTTCATTTTAATGAACGTGAGCTTGTCCACATTGGCTCTGGACAGGCGGCTGCGCTTGTCTGTGATAACGCCCCCTGCCGTGCTAAATACACGTTCAGATAATACACTGGTGGCAGGGCAGGCCTGCACCTCCAAGGCGTAAAGGGCAAGCTTAGGCCATGTGCCCAATTTGGAGACCCAGAAGTTGAAGGGGGCAGACCCGTCATGCAGTACGTGTAGGCGTGTGCACACATACTGCTCCACCATGTTGGTGAAATGCTGCCTCCTGCTAAGACGTTCCATCTCAGCTGGTGGTGCTGGTTGTTGTGGCGTGCTGACAAAGCTTTTCCACATTCCGGCCATGCTAACCCTGCCTTCCGAGGTGCTGGCGGTGCCCCGGCTGCGTTGGCAACCTTTTCCTCCTCTGCCTTCGTCTTGTGCTTCCACCGTACCCCCGCTGCCAAGTGGGAATGCCACCAGCAGCGCATCTACCAGCGCGCGCTTGTACTCGCGCATCTTACGATCACGCTCCAGTGAGGTGATTAAGGACGGCACGTTGTCCTTGTAACGGGGATCCAGCAGGATGGCCACCCAATAATCAGCACCAGTTAAAATGTGGGCAACTCGGCGGTCGTTGCGGAGACACTGCAGCATGTAACCGCTCATGTGTGCCAGGCTACCCAGAGGCAAGGAAAAGCTGTCCTCTGTATTGTCTGTGTCCTCTGTATCCCCCAGCCATGCACCAGTGATTGACATGATCTGGTCTGGGTGCCACATTGCTGTGAACATAGTTCCTCCTCCTCCATCTCCTCCTCATCCTCCACCTCGTCTTCCTCCAGAACTATGCCCTTGCTGCCAGACAATTGTGTACCTGGCGCTTGTTGGTGCAGGAACCGTTCATAGCCACTTGTAAATGACTGCCCTGAAAGCCTTGGAAATTAACCCTCTTCCTCCTCCTCATCCTGTGCCACATCCTCTTCCATCATCGCCTGAAGAGTTTTTTCAAGGAGGCATAGAACTGGGATAGTAACACTGAGAACGGCGTCATCGGCACTGGCCATGTTGGTGGAGTACTCGAAACAGCGCAACAAGGCACACAGGTCTCGCATAGAGGCCCAGTTATTGGCGGTGAAGTGGTGCTGTTCCGCAGAGCGACTCACGACTCAGCTGAAACTCCACTATCGCCTGCTGCTGCTCGCACAGTCTGGCAAGCATGTGCAAGGTGGAGTTCCACCTTGTGGGCACGTCACATATGAGACGGTGAGCGGGAAGGCCGAAGACAGGCGAGCAGCAGCAGGGTGAGAACGCCGAAAGTGCGCACAGACGGCCTCTGGCATATCGGGGTAATTCTTAAGGAACCTCTGGACCACCAAGTTCAGCACATGCGCCAGGCAAGGGATGTGCGTCAAATCGGCAAGGCCCAGAGCTGCTACGAGATTTCGCCCATTATCGCACACCACCAGGCCGGGCTTGAGGCTCACTGCCACCAACCACTCATCGGTCTGTTGTTCCATGTCCCTCCACAACTCCTGCGCGGTGTGGGGTTTTTCCCCCAAACAGGAAAGTTTTAAAACTGCCTGCTGTCGTTTAGCCCTGGCTGTGCTGAAGTTGGTGGTGAAGGTGTTACGCTGACCGGATGAGGAGGCGGTAGAGGATGAGGAGGCGGAGTAGGAGGAGTTAGCAACAGGAGGCAAACTGAAGTGCCCTGCAATCCTCGGTGGTGGAAGGACATGCGCCAAACTGCTATCCGCCTCAGGCCCAGCCGCCACTACATTTACCCAGTGTGCTGTTAGGGAGATATAACGTCCCTGACCGTGCTTACTGGTCCACGCATCCGTAGTTAGGTGGACCTTGCCACAGATGGCGTTGCGCAGTGCACACCTGATTTTGTCCCCCACTTGGTTGTGCAGGGAAGGGATAGCTCGTCTGGAAAAGTAGTGGTGGCTGGGCACGACGTACTGTGGGACAGCCAATGACATCAGCCTTTTAAAACTCTGCGTCTCCACCAGACGGAATGACAGCATTTCAAAGGCGAGGAATTTTGAAATGCTAGCATTCAGGACCAGGGATCGAGGGTGGCTAGGGGGGTACTTCCTCTTCCGCTCCAGTGTTTGGGAAATAGAGAGCTGAAAGCTTCCATGGGACATTGTGGACATGGTTGGTGACCCAGGTGGTAGTGTTGCTGGCAGATCCTCTGTTTGCGGGTTGGCAGGTGTCACTGTCACTACAGAGGTGGATGAAGAGGCCGAGACTGCAGCAGAAGAGGAAGCAGGAGGAGCCAGAGACCTTTCTTGGTTTTTGCGGTGTCTACTCCACTGCATCTCGTGCTTTGCACTTAGATGCCTGGTCATGCAGGTTGTGCTCAGGTTGAGAATGTTTATGCCTCGCTTCAAGCTCTGATAGCAGACGTACTGTCTAAGGGACGGACACTCCGCTTTTGCACCCTGCTCCCTCTTCTGCTGTGCTGGTGGCTCTGTGCGACCACCACCTCTTCCTCTGAACTACACTGGTCACCTGCATGACGTTGATTCCATGTGGGGTCAAGGACCTCATCGTCCTCCACATCATCTTCCACCCAGTCTTCACCCCTGCCCTCCTTGTCGGTCTGCACAATGGCGAAAGCAGCAGCAGTTGGCACCTGTGTTTCGTCATCATCCGAGGCGTGCTGCGATGGTCCTCCCATGTCATCATCATGAAACATAAGTGGTTGGGCATCGGTGCACACAATCTCTTCCACTTCTGGGGCAGGGCTAGGTGGATGGCCCTGGGAAACCCTGCTAACAGAGTCATCAAAAAGCAGAAGAGACTGCTGCATGATTTGGGGCTCAGACTGATTGGCTGATTTGCAAGGGGGTGAGGTGAAAGACTGATGGACATCGGCTGCAGGTGCCAACTCTGAACTTTCATCAGGAGACTGGGTGGGAGACAATGTGAAGGAACCGGAGGCACTGTCAGCAGCAACCCAATCTACTATCGCCTGTACTTGTCCTGGCCTCAACATTCGTACAGCCTCATTAGGCGCGCCAAAATACCGCTGCAGGCTCTGTCGCCTACTCGCACCTGCGGAAGGTGTTTCACTAGTGCGTGTAGCTGGCACAGATCGACCACGTCCTCTCCCTGCAACAGGAGCGCCACCAGCAGCACCACGACCCGGGCCACGTCCCCTTTTTGATGATCTCCTCATATTTTCAAAATTTATGATCTCACCCTAAATGGGTGTTTTTGTCTATAGCAGAATACACATACAGTGTCTAAAGCGTTTATGAAAACGCAGAAAATGCTATTGGGAAGAAAAAAAACACTGCAAAATTTAAATTTTTTTGCAATGTTTTTCCAATATCAGAATACACGGATAGTGTCTAAAGCGTTTATGAAAACGCAGAAAATGCTACTGGGGAAAAAAAACACAGCAAAATTTAATTTTTTTGCAATGTTTTTCCAATAGCAGAATACACACAGACTATGGTGTATCTCTTACTATATGCAGTGTTGGTCCTAATGGTGCACTGAGCTTGCAGGTAAAACTTTTATATTTTGTCTGGCACTGGCCTCATGGCACTGTTAAAAGACTGTGCACTGCACCCCAGCCAGGGTACAATTGATTTAGGAATCTCTTCAATAATTCTCTCTGCCTCTTTCTTTTGCTTAAAAAAAAAAACTCCCTACTCTACTCTAGCTATCTAGAGCGCTCACTGATCTAACTAATTAGAAGAAAATAAAGGAATGTGGACTGACTTTATCACACTTAAGCCCCATACACACGGTCGGATTTTCCGATGGATTCTGTCCTATCAGACAATGTTGTCGGAAATTCGGACCGTGTGTACGCACCATCGGACAGTTTCCATCGGATTGTCCGACGGACAAAGTCCTATCTCCTGCTGGATAGATTTTGACAACAAAGTCCGATCACACCAAATCCGATCGTGTGTAGCGAATTCCGACGGACAAAGTGCTACGCATGCTCAGATCACATTACAAGACCAAAGCTATTGGCTACTAGCCTCTACGTAGTCCTGTCGTAGGCAACAAACGTCACCACGTTCAGAATGATCGGATTTTCCGACAACTTTGTCCGACCGTGTGTACGCAAAACCAACATCGGACAAAGTACGACAGACATTATCCGACGGACCTGGTCCTCGGATAATCCGAGCGTGTGTATGGGGCTCTCTCAGCAGCACAGGAACCTGTCTATAGCAGAATGACGCTGTGTCTGGACTATATATAGAGGCTGGGTCACATTCTGCACTGCCCAATCACAGCCATGCCATTAGTAGGCATGGCTGTGATGGCTTCTAAGGGCACACTAGTGAAACTAGCGTCGATTGGCTGCCCTGCAGCTGTTAAAAAGGCGCCAATACACGCCGAACACCGCCAATAGTTTGGGTTTGGGACCGGGTCCCGGACACCCAAAAGTCCGGTACAGACCCGAACTTTACAGTTCGGGTTCGCTCAACCCCAATTGTGAGTGCAATCTAAAATTATTATTTTATTTCAATAAAATGATTTACTTGCAGTAATAAAATAATTTCCCACAGCAGAATAGTAAAATAGCTTGTTTAGAAATTAGGGCATGTGGTCTTTATACCACTCATCTCACCAGAGGTAGGTCTTGCAGATATGAACTTTGCACCTCTTCACAATTTAGCAACACTGGGGGGGGGGGGGGGCTCAGACTTTGGTGGGGATAGTAAGAAAACTGATGAGAGTTGCTATATGCAATGGATATTTTTGACAGTTGTAATGCATATGCTTCAAAAACCCTCCCAGCATGGATATAATGAATTATATTAACACACACAGCAGCTTATAACTTGACTGCCAACAGTACTGCTGTGAAATAGTGAATGTCCCTCAGGATCATCTGGCAGCCAGCTTGCTAGCACAGTTATTGACAACAATATGAGGAAAAAAAAACTATTTTCAAAAAGTTAATATAGTGGATTATTTCAGCTATGCATGTAAAAAAAAATGGATACAAGGTTGGATTAATTTTTTTCCCCTTTGCCCCCCCCCCCCCCCCCATTTATAAGCATTAATGTGGGGAGGTAAAATGAGGATTGAAGGAGTTGGGCCTACACAGAAATCAATTACACACTCCCAGAAGAGGGCTATAACATGACAAAAATAAAGGGTTGTGTTCAGTAATTGACTTTTCCGGAACAATTGAAATTTTCCAGCAATTTAAAAAAAAATGGTTTATGGAAAGGCAAAATAATTCAATCATGTATTTAAAATGCTAAGATTCCTGTGATTTATGACTAATCTCACAGTTAGCGTATACTGAGTGCTGTAGACACTTTTTAGATTTCCATCATTCCTTGGTACAACAAACGTCAATGTGAGTGACAGATTAATGTACCAGGAACTGGTATATGAATCTTTTGCATGAAAATGGGTGGCACTGAGGTTGGAGGGTCCATACCATAGACGCTTCATCCCCAGAGCAGGTTGTTGTGCAGTGGACAGCATCATAACAGATGGCACTATTTTCTAGCAGGGATATTCCCTGGTCAACAGCAGAAAGTAAACAAGGGAGAAGGGATTCTGGTGCAGTTTTCCTATGTGGACTATGATGTCACTAGCATCCCTGCTTGTACTATGCCCCCCCCCCCCCCTCCCTGACACCACCCCTTCCTACACAGCCTCTGCCAGGGCTGAAATGTATAGCAGTAAAAAATTATATGGAACTCCACTCACATGGTAACATTATGTGGGCACAGTTAGGAAGGTAGAGCTATACTGCTTGAATAGAGCAGTGAACACTAGCCTTTTGGAATTACTGTCCCAAATCAGTACCAAGGAAACAAGGAAGGTTGGCAGTTATGGTATTACATATTGAGATTTATAGATTCCCTCCTCTAGTGGCTGTTACTTTTCTGCAATCACTGCCTTCCTTGTCAGAGGACAATTTGTATTCATTCACAAAATACAAAGCTCTTTGAGAAAGGCAGACTCAATTTAGTTCCGGTAGTTGGACAGGAAGTTCCCATCCCACTGCAGGAACACAAAGCTGTATACTGTATGTAACTGAGGCTACATACTGTTCATATAGTGCTGAGAGACTTGCTTCATCTCTTTGTGATGTACATAGTATATTTGGACAAGCTTGATCCAAATGAACTCTTTAAATTTTGCTAGGAGCAAAAGATCAGCTTTATTATATTACTGGGATAAAAGGTAATTTTTCATAATTCTAAAACAACTTTCATTTATAAATGTCATTTGTTTTTGTAAGCACACCATAATGTAAATGTAATTACATCAACTGAAATGAATAAGTCCCAAAGTAGTAATTTAATGATGAAAATTCTAGTATAAAGCCTTTTACTGCTGTGCATGCTGTTTGTTTACATTTCGTGAGATAGCTTGAGAGTACTGCTTTAGTTTTTTGTCATTCAGGGTAGGATTTTAATGTTCCCCTTGTCACCAATTGCATTTTAGTAAAGTTTATAGAAATTCTAAATTTGTAAAGAGAGTGATGATATTTTCAAACCTCTTCACTTAACTACGGTCTACTAAAAACCTTGTTATTTGTGTTGCTTGTTAAAGAAAATGATCACATTATTTTTTTTCTTTTATTACTGTTTGTTACTGTTTGCAGATCTGTTTTGCAATGAGTTTTCAAAGCTAGATGGTTGTATGACGCCCTTGTAAAGGCTTGTATATGATGAGTGACAAGAAAGCAACCTGTTTATGAGTTGGTTCCCAGTGCCACATTCCACACTCCTTCATATAGAAAAAGCATGTGCAGTTAAAGCATGGGAAATATATCCCTAGGCAAAACCTTTTTGTTTTTTAGTTTAGGAGACGGGAAAGGTTAGATCCACTGTCAAAAAGGTTGTTGCTGTCTATGTCACCATTGGGGACATTCTATCTCTATCTAGTAAGTGACAGAAAATCCAAAATTGTTTAGTTGTCCTCAGAATAAGAAATAAAAAGACAGCTTTCAATGGAGACACTTGATCCCCAAAAAAACTAAAGCTGGCCATGCACAGTTATTTTCATTTTTTTTCAGCCATCAGACTTCTCCATTCACACAAATGAGGTGGATGGAAAAATCTACCCCTCTCGAACAATATATTCTGACAGCAGCATCTGCTTCTGCTAGAATACACTAAGTAATGGTTGTATAACTAATTGGTTGCAGCCACATTTTATCACAGGAGTTAAGAAGGAAGCCGGATGGATACACACTGATTGAAATTTGGCTGCTCCCTGCTGATCAGTATATACAGCTTAAAAAAAATAATTCCTCTAACTTTCAAAGATTAAAACAATCAAAAAGAATGTGCTTAGTGTTAATAATTAATAGTTTCAAGAGCTGCACCCATAATCCACGAGGATTCTAAATTATATCAATTATATACACAGAAAAATTAGTGTGCATACAGACACAAACATCACTAAAAACATAAAAGTCCAATGAACCCCAAATGTGAAAATAAATCAATATAGAAAAGTTAGTCTATTCAAATAGAGGGACGAAATTCCAGACTTCCACCAGCAGAATGCATGATTCTCGGAATGAACATGTGCTCTTGTGTCCTTCGCTACATGGATGAGCCTCTTACCAGATTATGTTGCTCACCAATCCCAGAGATCAACAAGGCATAATAACAGTAAGATGATTCCAGGCTTTTAACAGCAGAACATCAGCATAAAACACCATTCATGGAGTGCCTAGACCCTTCTGGTATTAATTGACTTGGCCGGATAACCAATTGCAGACCATATGCAGAATGTTATGTAAAGGAAAAATGGCCACACAGTATAAATTTCATGTTACATGTTTATTATAAAAAAAAAAAATGTACAGGCAGGACTCACAATTTTTCAGGTAAAAACAGCATACAGTGATAAAACACAGTGCGGGCTTGTACTATATGAATTCCATGTCAATATGTGAAAATGTGCATTGACAGAACAAGCTCAGAGATGGGGCTTCACTTTTGACATCATCACGCCCACCAAGTACAACCATTGGCAGTCACTGTGCCCTATTATAGAGATTTCTTATCTTGTAAACTCATTCCAAAAGGCAGGGAATCCCCTCTTATGCCTCGTACACACGAGCAGACTTTCCCGCGGGAATGTCCGCCGGACAATCCGCCTGCAGACTTTTTTCGGCCAAAAGTCTGGCGGACTAAGTTTTAAGTTTTGTTTTAAAATTGTCCGCTGGACTCGCGAGTCCAGCGGACAATCCCGCGGTCTGTATGCTAGTCCACGGGACTTTTGGATGTTGGTTGTCGGGGTCTGCGGGACGGGGGCTTATCGGAATCTGGGAGCCCCCTTTAATAAGGGGGCTCCCAGATCCCGGCCCCCCACCCTATGTGAATGAGTATGGGGTACGATGTACCCCTACCCATTCACCTAAGGTGTAAAGTGTAAATAAAAAAAAAAAAAAACACACAATTTTTTAAAAATATTTTATTGCACTGCTCCGGGGGTCTTCTTCCATCTTGGGGGGGGATCTTCTCGCCGGACTCCTCCGCTATTTTACCTAGCTCTTTTACCGAGCGGAGGAGCCCAGCTTTTTTCTTCGTCGCCGCCGTCGTCGTCTGGGGGTCTCAATCCGCCTTCGGGGGTCTTCCGGGGTCTTCCGGGGTCTCTTCTGTTCTTGTCGCTGGCGCTGTCGCCTTCTTCTTCCTCTTCTTCTTCTTTCGATGTTGACTCGTTGCTGTCTCTGGCCGGAATGGCATAGACGCGCTGTGTTGTGACTTATATAGGGACAAGGAGGCGGGGTCACATGCTCATGTCACATGGTGACCCAGCCCCCCTATGATGTCACAGTCCCAGCATCCTCCGGGACTGTGACATCATAGGGGGGCGGGGTCACCATCAGAAGAACAAGAAGAAGAAGAGGAAGAAGGCGACAGCGGCAAGAACAGAAGAGACCCCGGAAGACCCATGAAGGCGGATCGAGACCCCCAGACGACGGCGGTGACGAAGAAGAAAGCCGGGCTCCTCCGCTCGGTAAAAGAGCTAGGTAAAATAGCGGAGGAGTCTGACGAGAAGACCCCCCCCAAGACGGAAGAAGACCCCCCGGAGCAGTGCAATAAAATATTTTTAAAGAATTGTGTGTTTTTTTAATTTACACCTTAGGTGAATGGGTACATCTTACCCCATACTCATTCACATAGGGTGGGGGGCCGGGATCTGGGGGCCCCCTTATTAAAGGGGGCTCCCGGATTCCGATAAGCCCCCCGCCCGCAGACCCCGACAACCAACGGCTAGGGTTGTCGGGAAGAGGCCCTTGTCCTCATCAACATGGGGACAAGGTGCTTTGGGGTGGGGGGGCACCCCCCATGTTGAGGGCACGCGGCCTGGTACGGCTAAGGAGGGGGGGCGCTCGCTCGTCCCCACCCCTTTCCTGGCCGGCCGGGCTGCGTGCTCAGATAAGGGTCTGAGATGGATTTGGGGGGGACCCCCACGCCGTTTTTTCGGCGTAGGGATTCCCTTTAAAACCATGCCAGGTGACGGGGCTAGCGTGGCTAGTCCCGTCTACCTGCATTAACGTTCTAAATGAACGGACTTTGCTCTGTGTGTGGGCAAGTCCCGCAGACTTTTCCCGCGGATTGTCCGCCGGAGAAGTCCGGGCATGTGTGGGCAAGTCCACATGCTCGGAAAGTCCGGCGAAGCCCCGCAGGAATGTCCACCGGATAGTCCGAGCGTGTGTACGAGGCATTAGACAGTTGTCACTAGTACAAGTTCGGATTTGCCCTCACTGTTATTTTCAGTGACTTTGGAGATGAGGACAATTAGGCCCCTTGCACACGTGAGCTCAAAAACACCTGATTTACAGGCATTTGAGCTTTTTTGAAAGTTTGCCTTTAAATGACCCTCCATGTTTGCCTTGATTTGGGGTTGATTTACTAAAACTAGGGAGTGCAAAATCTAGTACAGCTCTACATAGAAACCAATCATCTTTAAGATTTTATTGTCAAAGCTTAATTGAACAAGCTCAAGTAAGAAGCTGATTGGCTGAGGGGCGCATGCGCGGCGCGAAGCAGAGCAGCAGCTAAAGGAAGGAGCTCCGGCCCCGTCAGAGACTAAAAGCACTCCCCGGGACGTTTAAACCTACTCTGCAGCAACGAAAGGTACCTCTCCCTCCCGAGGGACTAATTGTGCATGCCGACAGGCAAAAAATCCAAGCCTAAAACCGCTCAGCGGTCGCTCACAAACTACCTCCTGAGAGCCCGCGAACAGACCGGGATGTCGCAAAATGGCGCCCAGCCAAGAACCCCACCACGTGAGCCGAACGCTGCGGCTCTATCCCAGCCACAACAAGGGGAACTCCTGGCACAATCGGCACAACTTACTAAGGCGGATCTGGAGGACAGCTTGGCGGCCATGTATGACCGATTGGCCAGAAAATTTCAAGCCGAACTACACAAGTCCACCACCTCCCTCTCCCAGGAGATCTCAGCGCTAGGGAATCGCACCGACCTCCTCGAGGTGAAACATGATGAACTCCACCTGGCATATACGGACCTTAGGAGGGACCATGAAACGCTGGCTGACACTGTTGTCCAACTCCAGAACCACATGGAGGATTTGGACAACAGGAACAGGAGGAACAACATCAGGGTCCGCGGAGTTCCGGAGACGGTGACGGATCTAACGGATGCCATTAACAGACTGTTTCACTCCCTTCTGCCGGAGCTCCCCGAGGATTCGTTTACCTGCGATCGCTTGCACCGGGCTCTCAGACCTAAGCCCCCTCCTGAGAAACCGCCTAGAGATATCATTATGTGTCTCAAGGACTACCTCACCAAAGAAGAAATTCTTAAAGCATCCCGAAACACCCCGCGGATCTTACTGGACGGTCTCCCCCTGCAAATTTACCCAGATATATCCCCGGCCACCCTGGAGAAACGCAGACGTATGAAGGAAGTCACATCGGTCCTACAAGCAGCCCATATAAGATACAGATGGGGCTTCCCCTTCAAACTTATTATCCCGCACAACGGCACCACATACCTCGCCACTACTATCAGAGAAGGGAAAGAAATCTTGATCAAGCTCGGCCTTCTGGAACCACAGCACGCTGTTCGGATACCCACCACCCCACGCCTCTCACCAATCTGGGCTACTCCTTCACCGCACAGGGACCGGAGATCCTTCAGGCCTCCCCCTCAACCCGAATATTGAGCTGGATGGCTCCCACGGATGACACCATTGTCCCCTTCCCAATTCTGAGAGGATTGTCGGCGAACTGTCTGTTCTTCCAGAACTTTTTGGCTCCCCGGTATGTACTTTCTCCCTGACTATGCTTTCTCCCCCCCGGCCCCCCCCCCCCTCCTGTTAAGCTCTCTCCCCCCTCCTCTGTTTTAGTGAATAGGGATATTTTTCTATCCCCCTCCCTGGCTCCCACTCCCAGTCCGTTTCATTCCACCTGTCGGCTCAAGGACTTGCACTGGTCAAATGATGTCTCTGACCACCCGGAGCCTCTAAGATGGCCCGTTCGTGCCCTACCCCCTTCACACTCGCTCGGTACGGACTCTTTCCCCTCACTGCTACGAGAACCTGGACGTGTTCTCCACCCCGTACTCACCCTTCGCACCCCACTCCTCCTTGGGAGGCTTCCGTGTGGAGCGAGTGTGTTTTTGGACCAAGTGTTGGTCCACAGGAAGGTATTCAGGTAGTCTGGATGGAGTTTTCCTCCAGACCCCATTCTGGTTATAATGTTTTTTTCGTTTACTGTTATTTTAGTCATGATACTGAGTTTTTCTTATACCACTACTGACCAAAAAACCATCTTTCTCAGAATGTTTAATTGTGTTTGCATTGCTTCAAAGGACTATACTCATTGTGTGCCTAGATTTAAAAGCAGAACGGTTGCTATCTGGCTTTGGACTCAGAACGGTGATTTACATGCCCCCTATGCACATACTCTGCTTTCCACCTCCCTAGTGTGATGGGTCTTCACATTATCTCCCATAATGTGCAAGGATTTAACTCCCCCACGAAAAGAAGGAAAGCCTTTAAATTCTACAAACAAATGGGGGCGGATATTATCCTGCTACAGGAGACCCATTTCTCTACTTCATCCCATCCTTGCTTTTTTGACAAGGCGTATAGGCTTAACTTTTTTACCACTTTTGAGTCCAAGGCCAGAGGAGTAGCTATCTTTGTGAAAAATAATGTTTCATTTGAAGTCTCACGCTCCTACAAAGACCCGAACAGCAGATTTCTAATACTACAAGGACAAATTAAGGGTAAAGCAATCACTATTGCTAATATTTACGCCCCGAATTCTGCCCACAGTAGGTTTTTTAACGAATTCCTACAGGTCCTGGATAAGTACACTTCCCCTCACCTAGTTTTGGGCGGGGACTTTAACTCAGTAGCTCACCCCCATTTGGATAGAAGCAGGCCCTCACATTACGCCATCTCTTTTCCAAAGACACTAACCAAAGCCCTGAACACACTACAACTTTTAGACACCTGGAGAGCCCTGAATATTGGAGCCAGAGAATACACACACTATTCTAACCCTCACGACAGCTATGCAAGGCTTGACTATATCCTCACCTCCCCCATTCTACTAGCCAATTCGGCTAAAGCTGAAATTAAAGTATGCCCTTGGTCAGACCACCATGTGGTCTCCTTTCATACTTCACATGTTGGCATATCTCCCTCAGTGGCCTCATGGAGAATGAATGATTCCCTGCTGTCTGACCCGGCAATCTTTGCACAGATAGCTACATATATACAGGAATACTTCCACCTTAACAACACGGAAGACATAACCCCTCACACCTTGTGGGCAGCCCACAAGGCAGTCCTTAGAGGCCAAATAATTGACTTAGCGGTCAGAAATAAAAAGCAGAAATTGTCCCAAATAGTATCTCTCACCCAAGACCTACACGATTTGTACCATACCCATGCCCGAGATCAATCCCCTCAAACCCTAGCACAAATTAATCAAAAAAGGCTGGAATTGGACACCATCTTATCTGACAAAACAGAAAAATCCCTTCGGTGGTCCAAAGCAAAATTTCTGCTACACGGTAACTCAGCTTCAAGTATGTTCTCCCGCAAACTACACCAATCCCTCCAACCCACTCATGTCTACAAACTTAGGAATAGTTCTGGCCAGACAGTATCCCACCCCAAAGATGTCTTGCAAATCTTCACCACATTCTATAAAACCTTATTGTCCCCTCCAGACACCCCTCAGGCCCCTGATCTTCCTCAATGGCTAGACTCCTTGAACCTTCCCAAACTATCAGAAGACCAGATTTCCACCCTTAATGCCCCCTGCACAGAACAAGAAGTGGCCCTAATAATTAAATCCTTTAAAACCTCCACAGCACCTGGCCCAGATGGATTCACTTCCATGTACTACAAGAAATTTGCCCAATTGTTAGCCCCCCAGTTGTCCAAAATGATAAACTACACGTTTCAAGGTCACCCACCCCCCGCAGAGATGCTCTTTGCAAATATGACTCTTATCCCAAAACCGAATAAAGACCACACTCTCCCACAGAACTATAGGCCCATCTCGGTATTGAATAATGATACTAAAATCTTAGGTAAACTCCTAGCCAATAGACTCGCCCCCATAGTCTCATCCCTGATTGGCCCCGAACAAACTGGTTTTATTCCCAATAGACAAATTACCGATAACATCAGGCTAGCGACGAATATAATCCAAGACGCAGAAATCTCCTCCCGAAAAGTCTTGATCCTAGGCCTTGACATTCACAAGGCCTTCGACAGTGTCCTCTGGCCATATATTGACCTCGTCCTAAGGAAGTTTGGCTTCTCTGGGGAATTTGTACAGGGCTTCAAGGCACTATACCACGAGCCCCGCACAAAGATTAAGCTCCCAGGTTGCTCCTCTGAGTACTTTGCCCTCGGCAGAGGCACCAGACAGGGCTGTCCCCTTTCCCCTTTGGTGTTCGCCCTTGCGATTGAGCCCCTGGCCAGAGCGATTATTAACAACCCCAACATCAAAGGTTATACCAAAGGCGAAGGCGAATACAAGATAAGCCTATATGCGGATGATGTCCTCGCTTTTCTCCAGGATCCCCTAGTCTCCCTGCCCAACCTCCTTCACACCATTCAGACATTCCAAAGATACTCAGGCCTGGGTATTAATCTCTCTAAATGCTCCGCTCTCCCCATCAACATCCCACAACACACCAAAGACACACTCACACAATCATTCGGCCTTTCCCTAACAAAGACCACCCTTTCATACCTAGGAATTCAATTAGCCCCCTCCCTCACGGAAATTTATAACGCCAACTACCCAAAGGCATTTACCATGACCAGACGATGGATTAGACTATGGTCCACCTTCAATATCTCTCTGCTAGGCAGAGTAGTAGCGATAAAAATGTCCATATTACCAAAGCTATTATACTTCTTCAGGGCGCTCCCCATCTACGTTACCCGCCGGTCACTACTCTCTATTCAAAGAGATGTCAACACTTTCATATGGCGTAACAAGAAGCCCAGGTTCGGCAAATTATTAGCTCACAGACCTATGTCACGTGGGGGTCTAGGCCTACCTGACATCTGGCTATACTACATCTCCGCCAGGCTGGCCCAATTGGCCCAATGGCACTCCTCCTTAAGTGGTACCCCCTGGCTTCAATTTGAGACACAATCTATCCGTCCCTTTTTTTTACCAGGCCTTCTATGGCAAACCAACCTGAAACCCAGTGAAGTAAACCCCCTGAATAGGTTAGTGGGACAATCCTTGAAGATTTGGTCGATGTACCGATCCAAGCTGAAACTTCGATCCCCTTCCCCACCCCAAACGTCGTTCCTCGGCGACAAGAGCTTCCCTCTGGCCTACCACTCCCCAGCAACTTTCTCATGGTGGATACACCACTCATTAGTCACCCTGAAATCACTCACAAACCGCTTAGGATTCCTCCCCTTCACTGACCTACAATCCAGATTCCAGATCCCCAGAGAAGAATTCTATAAATACCTACAAATCAGACATTTCTTTCAGTCTCTATTTAAACAGGCAGGCAACACTCCTCCCAACTTTTATGAACAAATATGCTTGACACAGTCTAGAGATAAGGGTACGTTATCCTCAATCTACAAAAATATACTAGATCTTAACCTCCCCGAAAAGTCCACCGCCATGCTCAAATGGGAGTCAGAATTAGACATCGTCTTCTCAAGTGAAGACTGGTCTGGCATGCTAACTAATCTACACAAATGCTCAAAATCCATTGCAGTCAAAGAAACAATTCTGAAAGTTCATTCTAGATGGTACCTTACCCCTGACAGAGTACACAAATTTTACCCTTCGGTTCCCGCTACCTGCTTTAGGGGCTGCCAGGAGCTGGGCACTTTGTTGCACACCTTCTGGAGCTGCCCCCATTTACAGCATATCTGGAACCAAGCATCTATTAAAGTGGAGGCCCTCTCAGGCTCAAATACTGCACTGACAGCGCCTATTTGCCTTTTATTCGCCCCCATCCCAGGTATCCCCCCTCACACGCTTAACCTGATCAACACATTGTTTTCTGCAATACAGTGGACGATAGCCCTCAATTGGAAATCTCAGTCGATCCCCTGGGCCCAAGTCCTGCAAAGAATGGAAACCATTCGTCTTATGGAAAGATTGTTCCACTCCATAATGGACACTATACACGTTTTCGATAAAAAATGGTCAGCCTGGCACTTAGATCAACTGCTGGCTGCACTAGACCCTCTCACGCCTCCGCAATGATGGCGCTAAACACACTACTGGCAATCTAGTGCCCCACCCCACTACCACCTTAAGTAAATGGAAAGTCCTTAATATATCGGATTTTTCTTGGCAGTAATTATATAGCCTTATTTTTTATTTTTCTAGCTCTTCTCATGACTACAGTTATGTTTTTGTTTGTTAATTAGTTTTCTATAAAACACTTTCTTATTTGAAAAGACTTGATGAGGAATCTTATCACTGACTAGCACTTCTCTGACAGCGCCCTCCATCTGGAGACTCATACTCCCTCACTGTTCACCAGTAGTCACCAGGTTGGAGCTACGAGCTGAGGTAATAAGTTGCATAGTAACAATAAGCTATAACATCTCGATGTAAAGCTACAAGAATGATTATTTATGTTCTTATGTTTGTATTTTTGCACTTCTCATCAATAAAAACGTTTGTAATAAAAAAAGAAGCTGATTGGCTACTATGCACAGCTGCACCAGATTCTGCACTCTCCAGTTTTAGTAAATCAACCCCTATGTGTTCATGCACACCTAGGCATTTACAGACAATTAGTGGCTGGAGCATTTAGAGGGAGAAATAAACCCATTCAAAAGAGAAGCTTTTGAGCTGAAAAAATGTGCAAATGCAATTAAGCACACTTAAACGTGTGTAAACACTGCATTTAGGGGTGTTCGTGTTTGCAGGTGTTCTTAGATTGCAGTGGTCAGAAATCGCCTCTGCATATGCTGGTGTGCTGCTTTTCTAAAAAAAAAAATATGTTATGCAAGCTCAACTTATAGACATTGTGCAGTTTAATCCTGAGTTGTGGGGTTTTGCCCTTCCATGGCATGCTGACCGGATACAAACAAAACAAACCTGGGACGATGTAGTACATGATTTGACACCAGAGTGGCCAAAAATGAGCATATTTTTAAATGATTAAATTCTCTCTCTCCTTCACAAAATAAACTGCATTGCACATCTGTTTTATCAAATTAATTTTGTTTTCTTATATGACGTAATCAGATACTGAGAGGCAGGAGAAGCTTGTGGATGAGAGTGAGGCTGGGCCCCTCAATTCTCCCATGAATGTCAGCTCAGCCATAGACACCAGTCACCTCATCTCCAGCCACTCCAGGAGAATCAGATCACAAGGAAAGATCCTAGATCTCACTCATGGTCAGTTATATATCTGTCTATCCATATCTATCTGTCTCCACGATGTATCCTTCATCTACTGTATACATTATTTATAATACATTTTATGTCTCTGTTTAGTTTACTGCATAAGTGGTTTGCTTTAGGCACAGCTGGTCGTGGACAAGGGCATCAGTGAAGGGGACAGGAATTCACTGAGACAGACAGAAGACAGGAATCATTTATCCTTGATGAAGTCCAGAGGTAGCACAGCAACAGGGATCCATTCAATGATTTGAGAGATCCACTGGCAACTTTCTGCTGAAGTCTGTGGCTAATATTGGATGATCTTGGTGGGGAGTGGGAGAAACACGCAATAGACAGTATTTATGCAATCCTTAGTTCATCAAGTGCAGCCAAGAGTAGTGGCATGCCAGGTAGTCAAGGTCTACCCTAGACTACCCTTCATATTCGACCATGACATACTCCGTCATCCTCCTGTCTTTCATAGCTCCTCTCTCCATCAACTGCACTGCAGCACCAGGCGGGATACTTCTAAAGTTCTGAAATAATGTATCTTTGTCTCATTTTTTTACATCACAGAAACCTGACATTTTAACAGGGCTGTGTAGCCTTTTTATAGCCACTGTGTATATATATATATATATATATATATACACACACACAGTATCTCTAAAAAGTGAGAACACCCCTAACATTTTTTGTAAATATTTTATTATATCTGTATTATGTGACAACACTGAAGAAATTACACTTTGCTACAATGTAAAAGTAGTGAGTGTACAGCTTGTATAATAGTGTAAATTTGCTGTCCCCCCAAAATAACTCATCACACAGGCATTAATGTCTAAACCGCTGGAAACAAAAGTGAGTACACCCCTAAGTGAAAATGTCCAAATTGGGCCCAATTAACTATTTTCCCTCCCCGGTGTCATGTGACTTGTTAGTGTTACAAGGTCTCAGGTGTGAATGGGGAGAAAGTGTGTTAAATTTGGTGTCATCGCTCTCACTCTCTCATACTGATCACTGGAAGTTCAACATGGCATCTCATGACAAAGAACTCTCTGAGGCTCTGCAAAAAATAATTGTTACTCTACATAAAGATGACCTAGGCTACAAGAAGATTGCCAAGACCCTGAAACTAGGCTGCAGCATGGTGGCCAAGACTATACAGCAGTTTAACAGAACAGTGCTCAGACTAGGGATGAGCCGAACACCCCCGGGTTCGGTTCGCACCAGAACCTTCGAACCGACCGAAAGTTCGCGCAAATTTTCGAACCCTATACGTTATAATGGACGCGAACGTTCGAAATCAAAAGTGCTAATTACAACGGCCAATATGCATGTTAACCACTTCCCGACCGGCCACTGCATATATATACGTCAGCAGAATGGCACGGGCAGGCAGAATCACGTACCGGTACGTGATCGTGCATGTGCCTGCCCGTGGTCGCGCGCGCGCGCCGCTAGTGGCGCGCTCGCGACCCGGTCGGGAGCTCCGTGACCCCGGCCACGGGACCAGCGGACCCGATCGCCGCTGGTATCCCGCGATCGGTTACGGAGCTGAAGAACGGGGAGAGGTCTATGTAAACAAACCTCTCCCCGCGCTTCCTACACTGACTGTCAGTGATCGGCGGTTCCCTGTCATCGGGAACGCCGATCAATGACGTCAGACGTACAGCCACGCCCCCCTACTGTAAAAAAACCACAACACGTCACACTGACTCCTCCCCGCCCCCTAGTGGTTAACCCCCTAACTACAACTGTCATTTACATAGGAATCAGTGCTATTTAAATAGCAGTGATTGCTGTATAAATGACAAATGTCCCAAAAATGTGTCAAAAATGTCCGATGTGTCCGCCAAAATGTCGCAGTCACAATAAAAAAAAAAAAATCGCTGATCGCCGCCATTACTAATAAAAAAAAAAATATTAATAAAAATGCTATAAAACTATCCCCTATTTTGTATACGCTATAACTTTTGCGCAAACTAATCAATAATCGCTAATTGCGATTTTTTTTACCAAAAATATGTAGAAGAATACGTATCGGCCTAAACTGAGGAAAAAAAATGTTTTTTTATATATTTTTTGGGGATATTTATTATAGCAAAAAGTAAAAAATATTGCATTTTTTTCAAAATTGTCGCTCTATTTTTGTTTATAGCGCAAAAAATAAAAAACCGCAGGGGCGATCAAATACCACCAAAAGAAAGCTCTATTTGTGGGAAAAAAAGGACGCCAATTTTGTTTTGGAGCCACGTCGCACGACCGCACAATTGTTAGTTAAAGCGACGCAGTGCCGAATTGCAAAAAGGGGCCTGGTCCTTTAGCTGCAAATTGGTCCGGGGCTGAAGTGGTTAATGTCATAAAACAGGTTTGGGGACCCGGGTCCTGCCCCAGGGGACATATATCAATGCAAAAAGAACTTTTAAAAACTAACGTTTTTTCGGGAGCAGTCATTTTAATGATGCATAAAGTGAAAAAAAAAAAGTGAAATTTTCCTTTAAATATGGTACCTGGGGGGTGTCTAAAGTATGCCTGTGAAGTGGCATGTGTTTCCCGTGTTTAGAACTGTCCTTGCACAAAATGACATTTGTAAAGGAAAAAAAGAAGCCATTTAAAACCACTTGCGGCTTTAGGTTTGTTCTTAAGTTGAATCTGAACAGGTACATTATGAAGTGTAGCTCCATCCCCAAAAAATATATTTTTAAGCTTTTTGGAGAACATAGGGAGGGGTTATCACCCCTGTAACATTTGCTGTCTTTGCACATCTGTTCAGAACATGTCACCTCACTTTCCGTCCCAATGACAAATGTTTTTGGAAAAAGTGGGGTTTTAATTGAAACAAGGATTGGTGATAAAGTATCAGTAGAGAGGAGATACCTTTTTCCCAAATTAAATCTAACAGGATAGAATTTCCCTTCCTAGGGGTAGATTTCCTCTCACTTCCTGTTTTCTCTTTCCATTTGCAAGTAGGAGTCGTTTGTAAGTTGGATGTTTGAAAGTAGGGGCCTGGCGTATATACTCTGCAGAAATTTGCCCTATTAGATGTTGGTGTAGCCACAAGACTGGTGGGCACAGGAATGGGCCCTGCTGTGAGTTAATAGATCAAGATTTGTAATTGCATGCACCTGTTGAACAGGGCAGAAAAATTGGGGGTGGTGGTGGTGGACGGTGTTGCCACAAGACTGTAAGCTCTCACAGTTACTCTTGGTGGGCGCAGGAATGGGCCCTGCTGTGAGTTATTAGATCAAGATTTGTAATTGCAAGCACCTGATGAACAGGGCAGAAAAATTGGGCCTTTGGCGGTGGTGGTGGACGGTGTTGCCACAAGACTGTAGGCCCTCATAGTTACTCTTGGTGGGCGCAGGAATGGGCCCTGCTGTGAACTATTAGATCAAGATTTGTAATTACCCGCCCCTGTTAAACAGGGGCTGAAAAATTGTGCCTTAGGCACTGGTGCCACAACACTGCAACCCCTCACAGATACTGTACTTGGAGCACAGCAGTCACACGTGTTGCGAAGCATTTTTTATAAAAAATTTATGTACACGCCCCTGTTAAACAGGGGCTGAAAAATTGTGCCTTAGGCACTGGTGTGGTGGCATGGATCATTGAGGAGGAGGAAGAGGATAGTCAGTGAACATAAGAGGACAGTCACTCAGCATCAGCATAGGCAGTCTTGAAGGGATGTGACATTAAAAATTATTCGGTTATATCCGCCTCAGGTGCCTAGTAGCTGGTGGTGATCCAAGACTGATTCATTTTGATGAAGGTCAGTCGATCAACCGAGGCGGTGGACAGGCGCACCCTATGATCGGTGACAAATCCTCCAGCAGCACTGAATGTGCGTTCGGAAAGAACGCTGGAGGCAGGACAGGCCAGTAGCTCAATTGCATACTGTGCAAGCTCTGGCCAGTGATCCATCCTCAGGACCCAGTAAGCCAGAGGATTTTCGGTGGGAAAGGTGTCCAAGTCTGACCTTGCCCCAAGGTATTCCTGCACCATGTATATCAGACGCTGGCGATGGTTGCTGGAACCGATCATACCTTGGGGCTGCGGACTAAAAAACTGTCTGAACGCATCGGTCAGACGTCCACCTTCCCCACCGCTCCTTCTGCTACTGACCGAAGCCTCAGCAACTCGTCGCCCAGGACCAGGAGTTTGTAACCTCCCAGTTTCTGGGAACGCGTTGCACAGACCTTTCTGCAAGGCCTCCCTGAGATGTCTCATCCTCTGCTCCCTCTGCGACGGCAAGATAAGGTCCGCAACCTTACCCTTGTACCGCGGATCAAGGAGAGTGGCCAGCCAGTAATGGTCCCTCTCCTTGATCCGAAGAACACGAGGATCCTTCCGCAGGCTTTGCAGGATCAGGGAGGCCATGCAGCGTAGGTTAGCTGAGGCATTCGGTCCGGAGTCTTCTAGGTCACTGAGGATGACATGATCGCCAGCCACCTCCTCCCAGCCACGTACAAGTCCACTGGTTTGTTGGGACTGTACATCATCCCTAAAAGACTGCTGCTGCTGATGCTGAGTGCCAGGCTCCACCTCCATGCTCACACAATCCTCCTCCTCCTCATCCTCCTCCTCATCCTCCTCATCCTCCTCATCCTCCTCATCCTGTGTGATGGGTGGGACAGAAGGAACACTGTCCGGATAAAGGGGGCCTTGAGAGGCAAGGAAGTCCTCCTCTTCCTGCCTCTGTTCTGCCTCAAGTGCCCTGTCCATTATCCCACGCAGCGTATGCTCCAACAGGTGGACAAGAGGGACAGTGTCACTGATGCATGCACTGTCACTGCTCACCATCCTCGTGGCCTCCTCAAATGGTGAGAGGACAGTGCATGCATCCCTGATCATGCTCCACTGACGTGGGGAAAAAAAAACAAGCTCCCCTGACCCTGTCCTGGTGCCATAGTCGCAAAGGTACTCATTGATGGCCCTCTGCTGCGTGTGCAGTCGCTGCAGCATGGCCAACGTTGAGTTCCACCTGGTGGGCATGTCACATATTAGGCGGTTCTTGGGCAGGTTCAGCTCCTTTTGCAGCTCAGTCAGCCGAGCACTGGCATTATAAGATCGGCGGAAATGCACACAGACTTTCCTGGCCTGCCTCAGGACATCCTGTAAGCCTGGGAACCTGCCCAAGAACCGCTGCACCACCAGGTTGAGGACGTGAGCCATGCAGGGCACATGGGTGAGCTGCCCCTGTCGCAGGGCGGAGAGGAGGTTGGTGCCATTGTCAGAAACGACCATTCCTGGCTTAAGCTGACGTGGCGTCAACCACCTCTCGGCCTGCCCCTGCAGAGCTGCCAGAACCTCTGGCCCAGTGTGGCTCCTGTCCCCCAAACACACCAGCGCAAGCACGGCATGACATCTTTTTGCCTGCGTACTTGCGTAGCCCCTTGTACGCCTACGGAGCACCGCTGGTTCCAAGGACAGAGCACTGGAGGAAGAAGAAGAGGAGGGGGTGGAGGAGAGAGGTGTGTCACAACCAGTAGCAGTAGTAGCGTTTTGGAGGCGTGGTGGCGGAACAACCTCCAACACTACTGCACCTTGTCCTGCATCCCTCCCAGCTGCCAATAGAGTGACCCAATGGGCCGTGAAAGAAAGGTACCATCCCCGTCCATGCCTGCTGGACCATGAGTCAGCGGTAATATGCACCTTACCGCTGACTGCCCTGTCCAGCGAGGCATGGACATTGCCTTCCACATGCCGGTAGAGAGACGGAATCGCCTTCCGTGAGAAAAAGTGGCGTTTGGGAACCTGCCACTGAGGAACCGCACATTGAACAAACTCACGGAAGGGGGCCGAGTCTACCAACTGAAAAGGCAGCAGTTGAAGTGCTAGCAATTTAGCCAAGCTAGCATTCAACCGCTGGGCATGTGGATGGCTGGGAGTGTACTTCTTTCTACGGTCCAGCAGCTGGGGCAGGGAAATTTGCCTGCTGCAATCGGACGTCGGTGTACTGCAAGTACTTGGTTGTGACACACCTAATTCTACACCTTCAGTCCTCTCAGAGCAGCTTTCAGAGAGGACTGAAGGTGTAGTGGGGATGGAGATCCCAGCTGATGAGGAGCAAGGAGAGGTCCGCTTAGTTCTTTGGTGTGGGTCTTTTATGTGTGCCTGCCAACGAGCTGCATGGCAGGTCGACATATGTCTGGTCATGCTTGTGGTGCCCAAGCGGCTGATGTTTTGGCCACGCGAGATACGCTTGAGACAAATATTGCAAATAGCAGTGGTGCGATCTGATGCACTCGTCTCAAAAAAGGCCCACACCAAAGAACTTTTCTGATAACGTGCAGAGGCAGTGCCCTGCACAGGCGGAGCTCTGCGGTGTTGTACAGTTGCTGTGCTGGCCTCTACCTGGCCTCCAGGGGGCATCCTGCCTCGTTGGACATGTGACGCTGCATCCTCCTCCTCCTCGTCCTCCTCCTCTCTCCCTTCAGGTACCCACGTGGAGTCAGTGACCTCATCATCCCCTCCCTCTTCACCACTAGAGCAAACCTGGCAGTAAGCTGCAGCTGGTGGAACAGTACTGCCAGATTCCTCAAGCTGGGTATCATCATCCGAGACTTCGAATCGTTGGGCATCCTCCTGGAGCATGTACCCAACACTGTGCTCAAAGAGTTCGGGGGACTCCTCAGGAGGACATGGTGGGTCTAGGGAAGGGGTGGCTGATGATGCTCTGCCAGTACCCTGAGCCTGGGTGAGAGAGGATGAGGAGGATGAGGAGGGCTTGGTCATCCATTCTACCAAGCCTTCAGCATGATGCGGCTCCACATGTCCAGCTGCCGAAAACAAAGACGCGCGTGTCCCATGGCCACGTGCTGATGACGATGCACGGCCACGGCCACGGCCACTAGAAACAGAGCCTGCCTGCCCTGTGTTCTTGGCTCTGCACGCTCTGCCTCCCCTTGGCGGTCTTCCAGCCATTGTAGTCGGTAGTCCTGTGGGTGCTGCTGAGAAGAATATATAGGAGCTCTGTGTGATGCCACTAACACACTAGAAGTCCTGTGGGTGCTGCTGAGAAGAAAATATAGGAGCTCTGTGTGATGCCACGAACACACTAGAAGTCCTGTGGGTGCTGCTGAGAAGAAAATATAGGAGCTCTGTGTGATGCCACTAACACACTAGAAGTCCTGTGGGTGCTTCTGCAAAGAAAATAGAGGAGCTCTGTGTGATGCCACTAACACACTAGAAGTCCTGTGGGTGCTGCTGAGAAGAAAATATAGGAGCTCTGTGTGATGCCACTAACACACTAGAAGTCCTATGGGTGCTTCTGCAAAGAAAATAGAGGAGCTCTGTGTGATGCCACTAACACACTAGAAGTCCTGTGGGTGCTGCTGAGAAGAAAATATAGGAGCTCTGTGTGATGCCACTAACACACTAGAAGTCCTATGGGTGCTTCTGCAAAGAAAATAGAGGATCTCTGTGTGATGGGACTAACACACTTCAAGTCCTATAGGTGCTTCTGGGAAGAAAATATAGCTCTGTGTGATGGGACTAACACACTTCAAGTCCTATAGGTGCCTCTGGGAACAAAATATATGATCTCTGTGTGATGGGACTAACACACTTCAAGTCCTATAGGTGCTTCTGGGAACAAAATATAAGATCTCTGTGTGATGGGACTAACACACTTCAAGTCCTATAGGTGCTTCTGGGAAGAAAATGTAGGTCTGTGTGATGGGACTAACACACCTCAAGTCCTATAGGTGCCTCTGGGAACAAAATATATGATCTCTGTGTGATGGGACTAACACACTTCAAGTCCTATGGGTGCTTCTGGGAAGAAAATATAGGTCTATGTGATGGGACTAACACACTTCAAGTCCTATAGGTGCTTCTGGGAACAAAATATATGATCTCTGTGTGATGGGACTAACACACTTCAAGTCCTATAGGTGCTTCTGGGAACAAAATATAAGATCTCTGTGTGATGGGACTAACACACTTCAAGTCCTATAGGTGCTTCTGGGAACAAAATATAGGTCTGTGTGATGGGACTAACACACTTCAAGTCCTATAGGTGCTTCTGGGAACAAAATATAGGAGCTCTGCCTGCCACGAACACACTACAAGTCCTATAGGTGCTTCTGGGAACAAAATATAGGAGCTCTGCCTGCCTGCCACGAACACACTACAAGTCCTATAGGTGCTTCTGGGAACAAAATACAGGAGCTCTGTTTGCTGCCAGTGCCTGCCTGCCACGAACACACTACAAGCCCCTTTTTCTAAATCAATCTTTCTAAATGAATCTATCTAACTCAATCTCTCAAATTAAATCTCTCAAATTAAATCTCTCTAACTAACTAAATCCAGCAGAGTGACACAGAACGATCCTGCTCTATCTACGCCGGAACAGCATGTGACCGGCGCAGACGGCGTGGCGGCCTTTTATAGGGGGGGGCGTGTACTAAAGCCCCTGAGCTGTAATTGGCTACAGGCGTCCTGCCTGTAGCCAAT
Source organism: Lithobates sylvaticus (assembly GCA_028564925.1). Lineage (NCBI taxonomy): Eukaryota > Metazoa > Chordata > Amphibia > Anura > Ranidae > Lithobates > Lithobates sylvaticus. The sequence continues at coordinate 252,205,521 of CM053030.1, forward strand.
TATGGCTCTTCGAGTTTCCGGCGCTGTGATTGGCCAAGCATGCGGGGTCACAGTGCATGCTTGGCCAATCATCAGCCAGCAATGCACTGCGCCGGCCGCGCCGGCCGCAATGCATTGCGGGGCCGCTCGCATCACACGAACGTGATGCGAGTGGCCAAAATAGTTCTGGGCTCGCCGAGCGAGCGAACACCCGGTGCTCGATGCGAACATGGGTTCGCATCGAGCACCGGGCCCATCCCTAGCTCAGACCATATGCCACACAGTGAATCTTCTAAAGATGATGCACAAGAAAGCCTGCAAACAGTAGACATGGGAACTGTCAAAAAACTTGTTTAGTTTCGTTTCGTTACGTTTCGTATATATAAAAAAATTCGTAATTCGTAATTTGTGTACGAAATTCCGTTCGCATTCGTACGAAATAAGAATTTCGTACGAATCGTTAAAATTTCGAATCGTTATGAATCGTTAATAAAGTTACGAATCGTTAACGCCGCTAATGAATTGCCGGTTCCCGTAACACAGAGAACAATTCGAATCCAACTACGAATATCGAATTTCAACTTATACGAAAGAAAATTATTATAGCGGATATAACGAATGCTTTGAATGATTCGAATGAATTTGAGATTCAGTATATGTAATATCGAGAACTGTTCCTGCACAAAGTGTTATTTTTGCAGGAAAAAAAGCTATTTAAAATCACTCGTGGCTAATGAATGGTCGGTTCCGTAACACAGAGAACAGTCATTCATTGATTAAAAAAAAAAAAAAAAAAAAAAAGCGTGGGGGTCCCCCCCAAATTCAATAACCAGGCCCTTCAGGTCTGCTATGGATATTAAGGGGAACCCCACTTCAAATTTAAAAAAAAAAAAAATGACGTGGGGTCTCCCCTAAATCCATACCAGACCCTTTATCCGAGCACGCAACCTGGCAGGCCACAGGAAAATAGGGGGGGACGAGAGCACCCCCCCTCCCTCCTGAACCGTACCAGGCCACATGCCCTCAACATTGGGAGGGTGCTTTGGGGGTCTGTGACCCCCCAAAGCACCTTGTCCCCATGTTGATGACGACAAGGGCCTCATCCCCACAACCCTGGCCATTGGTTGTGGGGGTCTGCCGGCGGGGGGCTTATCAGAATCTAGAAGCCCCCTTTAACAAAGGGGACCCCCAGATGTACCCCTACCATTTCACCAAAAAAGGTGACAAAAATTGTAAAAATGACTGGAGACGGTCTTTGACAATTCCTTTATTAAAATCTTCTTTCTTCTGGTCTTCCTCCTTCTTCCTTTCTTCATCCTTCGGTTTCTTCATCTTCTCCTTCCGGCACCTTCTTCCATCTTCTTTTTCCTCCGATCCGCTTCTTCTTGCTCTGGTCTTCTCGTCCTTCTCGTCCGGCATCTTCTTCTTGGGCCGCTCCTCGCAATGGGAGACTCCCGCTGTGTGAGGCTTCGCTGCGTCTGACAGGTCTTTTATAATGGAGGGCAGGGCCACCTGGTGACCCCGCCCCCCTCTGACGCACAGTGACGTCATGAGGTTATAAAAGACGTGTCAGACACAGCGAAGCCTCACACAGCGGGAGCCTCCCATTGCGAGTGAGGCTTCGTTGCTGTGTGAGGCTTCGCTGCGTCTGACAGGTCTTTTATAATGGAGGGCAGGGCCACCTGGTGACCCCGCCCCTTTCTGACGCACAGTGACGTCATGAGGTTTTAAAAGACCTGTCAGAGACAGCGAAGCCTCACACAGCGGGAGCCTCCCATTGCGAGGAGCGGCCCGAGAAGAGACGCCATGGAAGAAGATGCCGGACGAGAAGAATGAGAAGACCAGAGCAAGAAGAAGCGGATCGGAGGAAGAAGAAGATGGAAGAAGATGCTGGAAGGAGAAGATGAAGAAACCGAAGGATGAAGAAAGGAAGAAGGAAGAAGACGGAAGATTTTAATAAAAGGAATTGTCAAAGACAGTCTGTCATTTTTACAATTTTTGTCACTTTTTTGGTGAAATTGTAGGGGTACTTTTGTACCCCTTACCATTTCACACGGGGGGGCGGGATCTGGGAGTCCCCTTGTTAAAGGGGCTTCCAGATTCCGATAAGCCCCCCGCCCGCAGACCCCCACAACCAATGGCCAGGGTTGTGGGGATGAGGCCCTTGTCCTTATCAACATGGGGACAAGGTGCTTTGGGGGGGACCCCAAAGCACCCTCCCAATGTTTAGGGCATGTGGCCTGTTATGGTTCAGGAGGGGGGGCGCTCTCACCCCCCCTCTTTTCCTGCTCGGATAAGGGTCTGGTATGGATTTTGAGGGGGACCCCACGCCATTTTTTTTTTCATTTGGCCGGGGTTCCCCTTAAAATCCATCCCAGTCCTGAAGGGTCTGGAATGGATATTTAGGGGGGACCCCACGTCATTTTTTTTAAATTTGAAGTGGGGTTCCCCTTAATATTCATAGCAGACCTGAAGGGCCTGGTTATTGAATTTGGGGGGACCCCCACAGTTTTTTTTTTTTTTTTTCAATGAATGACTGTTCTCTGTGTTACGGAGCCGACAATTTATTAGCCGGCAATAGCCGCAAGTGATTTTAAAAAGGTTTTTTCCTGCAAAAATGACACTTTGTTTTACGAATCATTCAAATCATTCGTTATATCCGCTATAATAATTTCTTTCGAATTAGTTGAAATTCGATATTGGTAGTTTGATTCGAATAATTTGGAGCTGAAATTCGTAAACTGAATTTTTCCTGCAAAAATTACACTTTATTTTACGAATCATTCGTTATATCCGCTATAATAATCTTTCATATTAGTTGAAATTTGATATTTGGTAGTCGGATTTGAATAATTTGGCGACGAAATTCGTAAAACGGAATTTCGTACGAAATTCGTATTCGAAAAAATTCGTACTACGGATTCGTAAATTCGTACGAATTTCGAAAAATTCGTATGAATTTCGAAAAATTTGTACGAATTACGAATTCATACAAAACTAATCGCACATGTCTAGCAAACAGTTTGCTGAAGACAAGCAGACTAAGCACATGGATTACTGCAACAATGTCCTGTGGTCTGATGATGAGACCAAGATAAACTTATTTGGTGGTGTCAAGTGTGTGTGGCGGCAGCCAGGTGAGGAGTACAAAGACAAGTGTGTCTTGCCTACAGTTAGGCATGGTGGTGGGAGTGTCATGGTCTGAGGCTGCATTTGTGCTGCCAGCACTGGGGAGCTACAGTTCATTTAATGAACCATGAATGCTAACATGTACTGTGACATACTGAAGCAGAGCACAATCCCCTCTCTTCAGAGACTGGGCTGCAGGGCAGTATTCCAAAATGATAAGGACCCCAAACACACCTCCAAGACGATCACTGCCTTACTTAAGAAGCTGAGGGTAAAGATGATGGACTGGCCAAGCATGTCTCCAGACCTAAACCCTATTGAGCATCTATGGGGCATTCTCAACAGAAGGTGGAGGAGCGCAAGGTCTCTAACATCTGACAGCTCAGTGATGTCGTCAAGGAGGAGTGGTAGAGGATTCCAGTAGCAATCTGTGAAGCTCTGGTGAACTCCATGCACAAGAGGGTTAATGCAGTGCTGGAAAATAATGGTGGCCACACAAAGTATTGGCACTTTGGGCCTAATTTAGACATTTTCACTTAGGGGTGTACTCACTTTTGTTGCCAGCGGTTTCTACATTAATGGCTGTGTGTTGAGTTATTTTGAGGTGACAGCTAATTTATACTGTTATACAAGCTGTACACTTACTACTTTACATTGTAGCAAAGTGTCATTTATTCAGTGTTGTCACATGAAAAGGTATAATGAAACATTTCCAAAAATGTGAGGGGTGTACTCACTTTTGTGAGCTAGTGTATATATATATATATATATATATATATATATATATATATATATATATATATATATTGTGACATTGGGGTGTTTAGCTCAAGTGGATAGATGCGTTTTTGGTGCAGTGAGTCCACATCAGACAGGCATTTATGTTTAAGGGCCTGGTAGCCCACGTTTATTGAAAGGGAAAACAAAAACAAAAGTCCATCCAGGAATCCCATGCAGGGGTCAAAGCTCCAATCAAATACACAAAATCCAAATGAAAATGCTAGCCCACCTGGCTACTCTTCAACAGTACTGCTGCTATAGGGTACTTGCCTCTCAAACAAGCTGTTTGGATGCACACAGTCTTAGGCTCCTTGGAAGTTGGCCGCACACAGCTTCAAGCCCCTCAATGCACACAGCTTTGGGCTCCTTGGACGCACACAGCTTTGAAGCCCTTGGACACACACAGCATTGAGCTTCTTGGACGCACACAGCTTCTATCCTCACACAGAGACACTCAGTAGCAGCCACTGCTCCACCTTCCTTCCCCCTTCTGCTCTCACCAGACCCTCGTTATATAGGCTGTGTGCACCTGGGCACACACCCTGCTGACTGTCCACAAGACCCGGACACAGGGTTGGAGATCTCATCCCACCCAAGACTCTGAAAGATCTCCAAACTACAGAACCCCTTCCAGAAGTAGCAAGATCCGTAGAAAACTGCCAGAGCAGTTTTCTCTGTTTCAAATATACGCTCTGTAGTTCTGCACTCAGCTGATATGCAGACTCTGTGTCCACTTTAACCCCATTTTCAAAGGGACAGAGCCTTGCTCTGCCACATATCCCCCCCTCTTGTTTTGATCCGGAGGGAGAAACACCTGCACCCACCATAGCAGTTGGGACACCTCTGTGCTGGCCTTTAGCCACGTAGGCCCAACTCTTTTTTCGGGTGTACTTCCAGGTGCGTCCCACCTTGGATCTTAACGGGGTCCTACAATTCCCTATACTCTGCCTTCCCTCTCTTCTCTTAGGGTCCCTGAGCATACTCTCCTCTCTTGGGGGGAACTCTGCCTTCCCTGATCCTACCTTTCAGCTTACGGAAGTCATTTTTTTCTTTCACCACAGGTCTTTCAGGTTCAAAAACCTCTCTCTGGTTACCCACGGCAACCACACCACTTTTAACAGCACTAAACATTAGCAGATCATACATTTCAACAACACCCTGTCGAACACAATCAGTGCCATTTATCTCAGTACTTGTTAGAACCAGACCTGAGGAGGGACAAAACACAGGTAAGCGATTACACCCCACTGGCCCATAGCACAGCTTCACCTCACCTGTTGTCCTACACTCCATGGGTAACTGATCTAACAAATGACACTGATTCAAGCACAAACTACTTCTTTCTGATGTATACATTACATTGTTGCAGCAACCAACATTAGCACTTTCCTTTACAGTGTCTCCGGGTACTTTAAGTTGTACCTCTTTCCGAGTGATAGAAAGCATCTCTGCTAGGGCTGCGTCTATTCTGGGCCCTTCCTTCTCATGAGGTTTAGCGGGTGAGACAGTATCCACATCCTCTATTGACCACTGCTCAGCCACACCTCGGACCACACCAGCAGAGATGTTTATAGTCACTACACCAGCCAGAGAGACCTTTGATGTCTCCAACAGTTCTCCTGGGTGCCTTCCATACCACTAAGTAACTGGGAGCACCCTCTCAGAGAACCCCAAGACTATTTGCCACACTGTTAATAAGCATTGGTCCCACCAATACCATTCTTGATCAAGGCTTCCCAGCACAGCCTGTACCACCTGGCTCCACCCATTGGTACTACGCAGCACCACCTGGTCCGACTGCAGTGGAGACACCCAAGTGTACAGTGAGTGCGTTTTTACCAACAGCATTTCAAGTAAGGTCTCTGTCATCTCTAAACATCCCATGTCTAAATACCAGACCTTTCTAGGGACTTTTCCCTTGTCCAAGACATGGAGGGGCTCATCCATTGCAGTTTGAGAGGTTGAGACATTTGAAGAGACCTTCATCTCTTCGGAGGTACCCATCATCACCGTCTGTTGCTCCCCTGGAGCGCTATAAGCCACATATCTCCTTTTCCCCTCCAACTCAACAATGAGCCTCTGCATGTCATCACAAGCTTCATTGTCACCTTGACACTTGAGTTGTTGGGCTGTGGACAACACATCTGCTATGCCTGCACCCTGAACCATTCCTTCAGACTGGAGGGCATTAACCTTCACAGGGACAAACGTGTCCTTGAGCACCAGCCCATCAGCGATCCCTCCTTTGGGCATAGCGGGTGTTATGTCAACCACATTATTTAGTATTGCGATTGCATTCTTATACCAATTATCCCAGTCTATTGTGGTTCCATCACCGGCACTCAACAGCGCTGCATCACCTGCTCTAGAAGGCTCCACAGGAACCTGGGATTCACTAGCCAAAATTTCACCTGTGTCATTTCTATACATATCCCCTTGGGATGACACATCATCTGACAAGGCAGGCTGTAATACAGGTTTTTGCCCTACCTGCTCTGGGGTTGCTACTGACACACACATCTCTGCACTTTCAGCTTTTGCAGGCTGAATTAACTCCTTGACAACTGGGTTACACTTAGGGTTGTGGGGCTGCGCCCACACACTCTCACTGTGTGACTCAGTCTTCCTTTGTTTCACCAGAGTAGCACCACAACCATCCAGGAAATCCTCTGGCTCCAACACATGGAGACCCCATGAGACTTCCATGGACAATCCTGCACTTCTGGTTGTCATGGGAGATATCCTACTCTCATCATTGGTAGCGAACACATTTCCAACATTTTTAGACATGACATTAAAGGAAACACATTTTTCAATGTCATTATCACCAATACCATCACATTTGCCAACAGTAACACATTTGTCAGCATAACTATCAGAATTATCATAACGTGTGGCTTTTCTATTACCCACCACAGCCTGTGAGCCTCTCCTCACAGCACACTCCATCTTTAAAGGGGAACTCTTTCCTCCTTGGGCAGCTCCATAGCTGACCTGGGAAACTCTCGGCTCCATCACTGTAAGCTCCTCTGAAGTTTCCCTGGGCAACTCTGCAGCACCTGTCACTAGGGAACATGGCACAAGAACAGTTTTGGTCACCCCTAGTTCAACTTCTCCAGCACTCTGCTGGATTATAGCAGGCACATGCATAGTCCCCATGTCCATTTGAGTCTTTAACCTTGCTATCCGCTGGGCTTCACCATGTGCCTCCCCACTGCTCCGGGTAGCACACTGGAGAAAGTCTATGTCCATTTGCACTGCGGATCTCCCCGCTGGACACACTCCCATTTCACTAAGTTCAGTCCCACAAACTGAAACAGTCTTACCATTTTCAGTGGCTGGCATCAAACCCTTCACTTGAGTGCGCTGTCTCTCAGCTGCATCCATACCAGCTACTCCCTCTATGTGGCCACAGAAGGACACTGCAGCCTTTCCAGACTCCTCAGCAGTGTTCCAGAACCTTGGGCAAGTAAAAATTCCATGCCCCACTTGACCACATTCCAAGCATGGTACTGGACACTGAACTTTACTTTTTTGGCATCTCCTCAATACCTGGCTCTCTGTTGCCATGGGATACCACTCTCGAGGACTCCACTGGTCACCACCATCAGCAGACAGACTCATTGGATCCACGACATCCCTGTTGGTCTGGACATTGCTTCCACAGACAACCATGTTCCTCCTTTCCACACGCTGTTGTCCACCTGGCTTCCTGTTGCCAGGGGCAACCTCTTTCACTTCCCTTTTAGCTGGGGTTGACATGATTAATTTACCCCAGGTCACAGAGATTTCAGACTTGGACAAATTCTCTGGCGTGGCTGGAGCATGTGGTGAAATACCCTCTAGCCATAGAACCCTTTCCCTTGCTTCAGCAAGGATTGCTTTCATTTTCTGTTTTGACCGCCCCATCCTTGCGATCTTGCACACAGCAACTTGTAACAGTTCTCAAGTAGACGAAAAAAAATTGTGATTCTCCTTTCACAGGTACACAACCTGCATGCAATACAGTCCATCAAATAAACTGTGCAATGCTGTTTGCCTGGCTGCCACACACAGCTAGCAGTAATTCCTGATGCGACTCACCATGGAGCAAGGACCCGGTTTCCACCGTCTACCTGCCCGCATTCGAGCACCACTTGTGACATTGGGGTGTTTAGCTCAAGTGGATAGATGCGTTTTTGGTGCAGTGAGTCCACATCAGACAGGCATTTATGTTTAAGGGCCTGGTAGCCCACGTTTATTGAAAGGGAAAACAAAAACAAAAGTCCATCCAGGAATCCCACGCAGGGGTCAAAGCTCCAATCAAATACACAAAATCCAAATGAAAATGCTAGCCCACCTGGCTACTCTTCAACAGTACTGCTGCTATAGGGTACTTGCCTCTCAAACAAGCTGTTTGGATGCACACAGTCTTAGGCTCCTTGGAAGTTGGCCGCACACAGCTTCAAGCCCCTCAATGCAAAGCCCTTGGACACACACAGCATTGAGCTTCTTGGACGCACACAGCTTTAAGCTTCTTAGACGCACACAGCTTCTATCCTCACACAGAGACACTCAGTAGCAGCCACTGCTCCACCTTCCTTCCCCCTTCTGCTCTCACCAGACCCTCGTTATATAGGCTGTGTGCACCTGGGCACACACCCTGCTGGCTGTCCACAAGACCCGGACACAGGGTTGGAGATCTCATCCCACCCAAGACTCTGAAAGATCTCCAAACTACAGAACCCCTTCCAGAAGTAGCAAGATCCGGAGAAAACTGCCAGAGCAGTTTTCTCTGTTTCAAATATACGCTCTGTAGTTCTGCACTCAGCTGATATGCAAACTCTGTGTCTACTTTAACCCCATTTTCAAAGGGACAGAGCCTTGCTCTGCCACAATATATATATATATATATATATAAATATATATATATATATATATATATATATACATATATATATATATATATATATATATATATACATATATATATACACACACACACACACACACACACACATATACACATACATACTAGACCTGTGCATTCGTTTTCGTCCGAATGCGTTTTCGTCCGAATTTCGGGTATATTCGTTATTGTTTTAACAAACGATAACGAATGTGCTGAGTCCGAAAACCAAAAGATCCGACATAAACAAATGCTTTATTTTCGCTTTATAATTAGCGGACCTCCAGCTGTTGCAAAACTACAAGTCCCATCATGCCTCTGCCTCTGGGTGTTATGCTTGTGGCTGTCAGAGTCTTGCTATGCCTCAGAGGGCTTGTAGTTCTGCAACAGCTGGAGGTCCACTAATTGCATATACCTGTCATAGACCAACACAAAGGGGGTAATTTACTAAGATGAATGCGCTGTGCCGGTTCATACCTTAAATGGTGCGCCAGATAAATCAATAATTTAGCGTGTGAACCGGCGCACGCATAAGAGCAACAGCAATAATAATATGCCATTGATAATAGCGCAGGCCTTATCATTAAGAGTCCATTCACACGGGGCAACACAACCTCCAGCGCGACTTTGGGAGGAAACTTGGACACGACTTGAGTATGCATCACAACGCGACTTGTGGTGACTTCAACACCACTTGGGGTGACTTACAACATGACTTTAAGTCGCCCCCAGGCCAGGCGACTTTAATTTTAACAAAAAAAACAACATGGGTTCCCCTCCAAGAGCATACCAGGCCCTTCAGGTCTGGTATGGATTTTAAGGGGAACCCCGTGCCAAAATTAAACCGTACCAGGCCACATGTCCTCAACATTGTCAGGGTGCTTTGGGGGTAGCTCCCCAAAGCACCTTGTCCCCATGCTGATGGGCCTCCTCCCCACAACCCTTGCCCGGTGGTTGGGGGGGTCTGCGGGCGGGGGGCTTATCAGAATCTGAAAACCCCCTTTAACAAGGGGACCAGTCTTCCGGTTCCGGCGCCGCATGAGGTAGCTGCGTCTCACCTCAGCTCCCGCTCCAGGCCCTGAATCCAGCTTACTAAACCGGCCTGCACGGCCCAATCGCCTCACCAGCCGCCACCGAGGGTCCCCCACCTCCCCACGGTCTCAATGGACCGTTTTGTTGAAAAAAACGGGGTCCGGTCGTACGCGGCCGTGACGGCCCCGTCGGACAGGCCGCAAATCGAGCCCCCGGCTTCGGCCTACACGGCTCCGGCCCTCTCACATGCAGCGGCGCTCACACAGCCAGGAGCCATGGAGGTTAGTGATAGCCCCTCACAGGCACCATCGCCCTCTGCAACATCACCCTCTCCACCTCCAGTACCACAGGGCCCAGCTCTACCACTGTCCCTTTACAGCACCACAGAGGTCAGCAACACTAGTACCCCCCCTGGGGATGATGGCCAAATAAAACGCATAGCAGAGGCAGTAGCTGCACTCCTAACTCCTATGATAGCAGCATCTGTGGAAAATGCAGTAAATGCGGGTATGAAGCAGATCAAGGCCCAGCTGTCTGAACACACTAGCAGGCTAAATGAGCTTGAACACCGTTTATCTGAAGTGGAAGATGAACTCTATCAAACACAAGCCTCAGAGCACTCCCAAGACAAAACTAATCAATATATTATCCAGAAATTGGAAGATTTGGAAAATAGGTCCAGACGGAGCAACCTGCGATTTGTTGGCGTTCCCGAAACGCTACCTCCTGCTGCCCTTACAGAATTCTGCTCCAAACGTGTCCCCGAAGCAATGGGCATCCCAGGCCCGGTCATGGTGGAACGCGCTCACAGGATGGGGTCCCTTAAGCCCGAACGCAAATCTCCACGTCCAATAATCGCCAAGTATCTCAACTATGCAGATAAATCCACTATACTTCAAAAATTCCGACAATCACCGGCTCTTCAAATAGATGGGGTAAAAATCCTAATTTTCGCTGACTACTCCATAGAAGTCTCTAAGAAAAGGAAAGCCTTCCAACCGATTTGTTCTGAACTCTTCAAGCAACAAATAAAATTCACTCTGGCATTTCCAGCCACTCTTCGACTTAAATCGCCCAATGGGGAACAGCTCTCCTTCCAAGATCCCTCCGAAGCAGAATCTTTTCTCCGCTCTCTCCGCCCAGACGCTCTCCACCAGACGCCATCCAAGTCTACCACCGGTCTCCGTTCACTGGAACAAAGGAGCCCACGCAAAGACTCCCCTAAACGCTTCAGATCCTCTGCTCCGGACCATCGAAATAGAAACGCCCTGCGCTGAAGTCCTAATCCAACCAAACAGCCATCTTCTCTTCCCATGCAGGTCGTATACGCTCCTTTTATTTACTTTTATTTTTTTTTAATTTTTCCTCTTCTCTCATTCTCGCTCTTTTGACCTGCCCTACCCTGCTGCAGGGTTTACGCTGTAATCGAATATCACCAGCTCCCAATTACTTCCAAACTTATGGGTCCTGATGAACGCTATGCTGCTTCCCACCCGTGTCATACAGCTCAGACACCAAACTTCACTGGAAACCTACATATATGCAACATTACTCTGTTTTTTTTTACAACTTTTTTGTTTCTTTTCTTTTATTTGTTTATTCTACCCGGCCTCACTAGTGTTCTATATGACGAATGACAGGCCTACTAGAAGAGAGTTTATATAAGCTACTAACGGCCTAAATCTTGTTGTTTTTTTTTATAATAACTGTACAACTGGTTTAAATGCTGAAAATATGAGCTAACGCTTCTGCTAAGTAAATTACAAATGTACTCCTCTAATTCCTTTTTTTTTTTTGCAATATAAACCTGCTGTGCAAACTCCTCACCATCCTATTCTTAATGCCCCGGGCCCCTCGATACTCATGCCAGTAATCCCAGGGCTCGCAGGCACTTCCGACCTACACCCCTCCCTCTGTTAGGGTCCTGTATGGGGAGCCGTTCGCACAGTGAGTTTCATGCGGAAAAAAGTGAAGCCCACGACTAGGTATTGTTTGGTTCTATTTTTTTTTTCAGGTTTGTCCCCCCTTTTCCCTTCTCCCCTTCCTTCATCCCCATTTCTACACAATCCCCTGCATCGTCCACGTAAAAGCTAGCAGAACACACTACCCTTGTAAATCCGAAATTCTTCTGAGTCCCTTGCACCCATTTTATCTCTTAACTACTACATTAAGGATCCCTCTAAATTATCTTCCTGATCAAAACCTCTTAGGGTAATATCATGGAATGTGAAGGGTCTCCGTTCTCCCCACAAGAGGATGAAGATCCTTCGCCACCTAAAACGGCTAAAAGCCGACATAGCACTACTACAGGAAACCCATCTCCACCCCTCCGACTTTCACCGCATGCAGAAACTGTGGGTGGGGACAGTCCTGGGTTCAGGAGCAGTGGGGCGTAAAGCTGGTGTCCTCCTGCTAATCCATAGAAATCTCCCATGTTCCGTCCTCTCCTCCGACATGGATGACCAAGGGCGTTTTATTTCGACCCGAGTTTTACTCGGCTCTAAAGAGTTTATAATATCCAACGTCTATGCTCCCAATAACCCGTCAAAATCCTTTTACTCTCAACTTTCCAAGAACCTCCTGACCCCTACCCATCTACCTCACCTGATCGGGGGAGATTTCAACGACATCATACACTTGACTGACGACAGGTCCTCGCCTAAATCTTCTCCTGCAAACCTCTCTCTCTACACCCCCACACTATTTGCATCTACTATAGACTCCCTACATCTCTCAGACTTGTGGCGCCTATCCCATCCAACAGATAGAGCCTTTACCTTTTACTCTAACCCCCACAAAATCTTTACTAGGATCGACTATTTTTTTGGTTCCGATAATATTATCCCCTTTATATCCGACTCCGAGATAGAAGACATTGCCATCTCCGACCATGCTCCAATCACTCTCACCCTGGATCAACTAGATCTCCCTCCACACCCCAACCTTTGGCGTTTTCCCTCGTTCCTGAATAACAATGCTGACTTTAGAAATTATCTAGTACGTTCCTGGGAAGAATATTATTCAGCCAATGCCTCCCATTCAGACAACCCAAATCTCCTTTGGGACGCTGGCAAAGCGTTTCTGAGGGGTAGAATTATATCCTACGCTTCCACTTTTAAAAAAACTGCCCTATCTAAATTCAAACTTGCCAGTACGAGACTTCACAACGCGCAACTCAAACTAACCACCTCCTCATCCCCCGCCGACAGTGACGAATGGGGGGCAGCAAAATCTTCCTTCGACGCATGGGCATCTACGCTTGAACTCACCAAAAAAGCTCACCTTGACGCCACCCTCCACAAATTCGGAAACAAATCTGGGAAACTCCTTGCTAAGCTCTGCAAAGGTGTCTACCGTCCGACCCACATCACCTCCCTCAGGGACCACCTGGGGACAGTACAATCCACCCCTCCGACCATAAATAAAACCATGCTAAAATTTTATATGTCTCTCTATGGTCCAGACCCGATCAACAAAGAAGCAGCGCAATCCTTCCTAGATAAAATGCACCTCCCTACCATCTCCCCCACCCAGCTAGATTCCCTTAATGCCCCCATCTCCACGGACGAAATCTCAGACGCCATTAAAAATCTTCGACCATCAAAAGCCCCTGGCCCCGACGGCCTTACTAGCGAATTTTATAAAACTATTCCTGACATAGCGATTCCAATGCTCCACTCTGTATACTCCGACATCTGGGCTGGTGGCCCCTACCTCCCTTCAGGCAATCAGGCAATCATTAAGCTTCTTGCAAAAAAGGGCAAAGACCCATTAGATCCAGGCTCATATAGGCCTATTTCGTTACTCAATCTAGATGTCAAAATCCTTTCAAAATTAGTGGCTTCCAGACTCTCACTGATTCTCCCAGATCTTATCCACCCAGCACAATCTGGTTTCATAAAAGGTCGCACGGCCACCCTAAACATTCGTAAGGTGCTCCTAGCCCTCGAACAAGCCAATCAAGATCCCAAAGGTGATTATGCCATAATTACCCTTGACGCCGAAAAAGCTTTCGACAACGTCAGCTTCGATTGGCTCTCACTCACATTATCCAAGTTAGGATTTTCCGGCCCCTTTTGTCACCTAGTAAACTCTATGTATACTTCGCCCTCAGCTAGACTAGTCGCAGCGGGACTTCTCTCTGAAGACTTTCGCCTTCACAAGGGGACCAGACAGGGATGCCCACTATCCCCATTATTGTTTAACATAGCCCTGGAACCCCTCTCCAGGTTCCTTTCGCACAATGCTCCCCTACAAGGTATCACTATAGGATCTACGGAACTGCGTACATCGCTTTTTGCAGACGATGTCCTGATCTTTACATCTAACCCCCCAAATGATATCATGACCATCAAAAATATTTTCGACGAATTTAGAACCTGCTCAGGACTCCGTATTAACTACTCCAAAAGCGAAATTCTCCCCATTGGCGGTCACTCCAAACCCCCCTGGTTACAGCACTCTCTTTTTCGCGTCGCCACATCACATATCACTTATCTAGGAATCAAGATTGGAAAATTACCCTCTTCTCTTTATCACCTTAACTACCCCCCTCTCTTTAACAAACTTTCTCAGGAATTATCTAACTGGATGGATCTCCCCTTATCGCTAATGGGAAGGTGCCACCTTGTCAAAATGGTAAGCTTTGCCAGACTATTGTATCCTCTACAAACCATTCCACTACTACTAAAACACAAAGACATATCGGCTCTTAATTCAAAAATTTCAGAATTTCTCTGGCACGGCAAAAGACCACGCATAGCCTTCAAAAAACTACACCTTCCCAGGAGCGAGGGGGGTATTAGCCTACCGCACATTAGATTGTATAACCTTGCTTGTTTGCTCAGAACTAGCCTCGACTGGCTAGGTCAAAAATCCCGTCACTCCAACTTTAGACTGGAGTCCGAAATGGCACATCCCTACTCCTTAGCGGCCCTTCTTCATTGCAGATGGAAAGCTGTCCCCCTCCCTCTTCAACACAATCTCATCCTACGTGACACTGCCTTAGCCTGGAGGGAAACCAGAAAAATCCTAAAGCTCCCAGCTTCTATCTCCCCCCACCTACCCATCCAAGGGAACCCCGGTTTCCTCCCTGGTATTCTCAGCGAACCCTTTAAACTATGGAAGGAACATGGATTGGCGACCTTCGCATCTCTGTGTGACCCCAAGACAGGGAAACCCTCCTCCTTCTCCTCAGTGTCTACTCAGTTCTCCTTGCCTTCATCGCACAGGTTCTTTCACAATCAATGTATCAGCTTTATCTCCAGCACCTGCAAAAAATCTTACCTGCGATTTCAACCGAGCTTCTTGGATCGTCTGCTACACAATGGTCTTTTCACTATTTCGGACATCTATAAACCCCTACTAGGTGACTCCTCCCCTTCTCCTGCCTCATCTTCTATCGCCAACTGGGGCAAAGATTTCCCCGATCCTAACATCACTGAAAAGATTCTATCTGGCCTTCAAACAGTCATACGCCTGACTCCCAATGAAACGTGGAGGGAAACTCAGCTTAAAATTACTCACCGAGCTTATGTTCCTTTCCTCTCTTCAAAATCCAATACGGAAGGATTCAAGTGCCCACTTTGCTCTGTTACCAAACCATCTCTCTCTCATCGCCTTTGGTCATGCCCCATCATCTCCTCTTTTTGGGATCAAGTTATACTATTCATATTCAAAGTAACGTTACTGTCTCTCCCCAAAGACCCCCTTCTCCTAATTTTTGGCTATTGGGACCCCATTCTGCTACCATGGTCATCCTCTCCAGCTACAGTACCGCCCCCTCAGGGGGACCCCCCCCTCTCTCCCTCAAAAGATTGGATCCTACTATGTCTTCTCATTGCAAGGAGACTCATACTCAGACATTGGATTTCTCCCCAAGGTCCGCCCATTACCCAACTTACAAAGGACTGTCTCAATCTCCTCTACAGAGAACGCCTCCTCACGGACTTCAACGAACCTAAATCCAGAACTTGTTTCCTCACCAGATGGCAAATATTTATCTCCACTGTCCTCTCCCTAGAGGACCAACAGGATCTCCAAAACCTTTCCTTTTCGTATAACGAGCCAATCCCTGAGGACTCGTAACTCACATCGACACTCCTTGAAGTCACCTCTTCCACCATCACCAAACTTGGGGGACACTTTTGGAACCCCCCCTCCTAGGACGTTGCATCTTCCACAGCCTACAAGTCACCCCCCCCCCCCCCTGTGCCTCCCTGGTTGCACACCTCCCCCCCTCCCCCCCGATATTTGTTCTATTACTAAGTTACCAGGGGTTAGCGTCAGATCCATCCAGTTTCTTTTTCTAATATATATGCTAGTGAACTGCATGTTTTGACCAGACCCTGTCTGTTTCTAAGTATCCCACGATTCTCCTTAGTTAGGGATATCGTGTACTAATTGTCTGCTCAGCTACCCCACAACGTTAGTTGTTTTTGTGTTGTTTTTTACATACTTCAATGCGGTTCTTCAACTGTTCTAGTTTATTGACGTGTATGCTATTTTCAAACTTTCGTTTGTACTGATATCGTACAGTTACTGTGAAAATGACTGACAATAATCTGTTAATATGTCTTTGTATATCTCTTTAACCCAATAAAAACATTTTGAAAAAAAAAAAAAAAAAAACAAGGGGACCCCCAGATCCCGCCCCCCCCTGTGGGAAATGGTAATGGGGTACAAAAGTACCCCTACCATTTCACAAAAATCGGTTAAAGGGGGCTTCCAGATTCCGATAAGCCCCCCGCCCACAGACCCCCACAACCACCGGACAAGGGTTGTGGGGATGAGGCCCTTGTCCCAATCAACATGGGGACAAGGTGCTTTGGGGGCTACCTGGTAGGGTTCAGGCATTCTCTCACCCCCCTCTTTTCCTACGGCCTACCAGGTTGCGTGCTCGGATAAGGGTCTGGTATGGATTTTGAGGGGGACCCCCACGCCATTTTTTTTTTACATTTTGTTGCGGGTTCCCCTTAAAATCGATACCAGACCTGAAGGGCCTGGTATGGATTTTGAGGGGGGCGCCCACGTAATTTTTTTTTTTTTGGTGCAGGGTTCCCCTTAATATCCATACCAGACCTGAAGGGCCTGGTATCTAATTTCGGGGGACCCCCACGCATTTTTTTCTTAATTTAGTTTTTTTTCTTAATGCTGTTTTTAACAATTAACTTTTATGTGTATACCTAATGCTAACATGACCTGTGTGCAAATATCCTTAAAAAAAAACATAAAAGTGAACCAGCTTAAAAAAAAAAAGGTCAAGTTTAGAGTTGTGCCCATTCAACCTATGCAAATGCATTTACATTGCTTGACATTTACTAAGATTTTGCCGGAGCAGTGAACCAAAGCATTTGAACATGCACAAATGCTGCTTGAGCTTGCGCATGCGCAGTGCATGAATTGACCTCACGCAGTTCTTTTTTTTCAATTTATTTATTTATATCTTTCACGATACACACAACAATTAATTGGTCCATACATAACATTAACTCAATCGTCTCTATATCGAGCGTACATATAACTCGTATTTCTCTTCTATTCCATTTAGTGTAGAAATACGGGGGAAAAATATATTATAGTCATTTCCGAATGTCTATTTGTCTTGGGGTGTATCGGGTCCCAAACTATTGGACAAAAAAGATAAAAAAGAAAGGCCAAGTCATATCTAAAGAAAAAGGAAAAAAGGGAGAAAAAAACAGGGAGGAAGAAAAAAAGGAGAAGAAAAAAATAAAAATAAAAGGGGAAAAGGAGAAAAAGGTATTTACCAATATATAACCGCCCTCTGGGAAGACCAGGACACCTACTAAATATCCCAACTTATATTTAATCTCCTTAGTTTACAAAGAGGGCCTTCCCCTCCTCTGAAAGTTTAAATTAATTCCATTGAGCCCAGGTTTCTGAATATCTCTCGTGATTATTTTGAGACGAGAGTACCAGATCCTCCATCTTATTTATCTCCTCCACTCTCGTTAGCCAGGAAGCAATAGAGGGAGGACCTGGGTCTCTCCACTGCCGTGCAATACATGATCTAGCGGCAATAAAAAGGTGGCGCAAAATTGATTTATTATATATCTTTTCTGGTATATGCGAAAAATGTAGTAAAAATAGGGCTGGGTCCTCAGTTAGGATATAGTCCGTAAATTTCTGAGATATACGATACACCTCCTTCCAAAAATATTCCAGTTTCGAACAAGACCAGAAAATATGAAATAATGTCCCCTTGTCTTCCGAACATCTCCAGCCAGGGGGAATATTTATGGAGTATTGAAGGTGTACGGTACCATTTTGTCAAAATTTTAAAGTTGGTTTCTTGAACTCGTGTACATATCGACGATTTTAAGGCCATATTTATTATTTGTTTCTGTTGCGCCGGGGAGAAGGTCCTATCTAATATCGTTTCCCACTTCGTTATAAATGGAGGTATATATCCCTCAACGGGAGTAATCAGTAGCGCATACATTTGTGAAAGTGTATGAGATAATGGGCCTTTCTCTTCACATAATTTTTCTAGCTGAGTCAATGGTCGTTGAAATCTGTCTGGTGCGCATGCGCGGGAGCTCCAAGATGGCCGCTTAAGCCGGGAGCTCCGCGCCACACGGAACCTATTGCGCCCGCCGTGACCCACCCAGCGCTGTTTACCGGCACTAGATACGTCATCCGGGACCTCCGCCACCCGGTGAACCTCCCCACAACCTTTTCCGGCCGCCCGCGCCGGCCGCCACCCGCCGCCGCCCGCGCCGGCCGCTGACCCAGCATAGAAGCCCCAGTACACGGAAGGTGTACCAAGATGGCCGCCGGAGGTCTCTAATAACGGTAAAGGCTCTTTATTCCTGCTAAACTCGGCATAAGAATAGCCATCCGAGACCTCCGCCACCCGGTGACTCTCCCCACATACTTATCAGGCCACCAGCTCTGGCCGTTGACCCCACACAGCAGCCGCAGCACACGAGGGGTGTTCCAAGATGGCCGCCGGATCATTCTAAAACAAGAAGGTGCTCTTTTATACCGCAGATCGTTGCAGGAGGTCAAAGGTACAAGTACCCCATATCCCATATATTATAGGAAGCCCTCCTTATGCAGAGGCTTGGGGTCAGGAGGAGCCTAAAACCCGAATTCTTAGCCGCCTCACAAATTGGGTGTCCCAAAATGGCCGCCATGGCTGCTGCAGTATCTATGCCCTCACATCTAGAAACAACTCCGGATCACAAAGCTGGAAATTTCTCCCCAGGGTCATGTGACATTGAAACTCATTCTCAGAATCCCTCCCCTGCTTCCACAGAGTCCTTGCTCAGTCACTCATTTGGGGATCAGGTCCTATTCCCTGCGGGCCCACAAGGCATATCAGTTTCTGACCCTCATGGACCCATCTCACAACTTCCTCAGATCTCAGTTGATGATCTTTTCCTCAAATTCTCTACACTTCTCACTGCTAACGCAGCTGCCATCACGGGAGAAATCAAGGCAGACCTACAGAACATCGGCTCCAGGATGGACGCCATTGAAGACAAACTGGAACAGACAGCTGCAGTATCCTTTCAGAATTCAGGCCTTATCCAAACCCTACAAGACCAACTGGATACTGCGTTTTCACGTATTGACGACTTGGAAAATAGGTCAAGGAGACTGAACTTCAGAATCAGAGGCCTGCCTGAATCGATTACTGACGTTTCCACTGCCACACAAGACTTGATTAGGTCGCTCGTTCCGAACATTCCGCCGGCCCGCCTTGAATTAGACAGAGTACACAGAGCTTTAGGCCCACCCAGGAAGGACGGCTCTCCCAGGGACATCATCGCCAAACCGCTCTACTACGCTGTGAAGGAGTCCGTGATGAAACAGGCCCGAGCTCTCCCTCAGATCACCTGCCAAGGTCATCCCGTCCAGATATTTGCAGATCTCTCCCCCTCTACCATTCAACGGAGAAGAGCTCTCAAACCGCTTTTGACAGTCATGACCCAGAAGGACATTAAGTACAAATGGGCCTTCCCTTTTGCGGTTAAATTTGCGTACAAGGGCCAGCAACACTCTTTTTCCACCTTCGTATCGGGTGAACAACTACTTCTTAACCTAAAAATCATCACACAGGAAATGGAAACGGAAGCTTCTGCATCCCTCCCAGGAACCAACAAACGCCCGCTCCCGACGAGCCCGCCGGATCCTCTATGGAACAAGGCCAAGACCAGAAGATCATCACACAAGGGCCCAACCTGAACAGGATCCTCCTTCAATATCTAAAACTGGTTTACTCCCTGACCACTGGACCATTCCTCCTTCCTTTTTTTTTTTTTTTTTTTTTTTTTTTTTTTTTATGGTCTGCAGGCAGGGTTATTTTTCTATGACTAGGAACGGACTTCTCCTATGTCTTGTGTTATTCACGGGGTCTACCTAGTCTCCCTCAAGGACGTAGGTCCTTGCTCCTCCCATTATTCCTTTTATTTCATTCATGCGTATGGGTATGAGTGTGTATATGTGTATGGGTATATATGTGTGTATACGTATACATGTATACATATGTATATATGTATGTAAATACATTTTTCTTTTCTTTTCCTCCTATCTTCCCTCTCTTGAGAGGGAGGGGGGAGGCTTTTCTGTTTTTGGGGCTTGGCGAGCCCTAAGGGTGGTATGTATGCTTAACTATTATCACTACCTGCTTTTCTGTGAATGTTTTCTGTTTGTTCAGCCACAAGTGTAGTGGGTATTAGGGCGCTCAGGGGAGGTGTGGTTTACATGCGCCTCCTCCTACTTCTTTGACTGCTTCGGTTGTCAGGGTGGTAGGATGACCGACCAATACGGTCGGTATTTGGATTTTTCCTCTCATCTCACGATTTATGGTGAGATGTACTTCAAGGATGTTGCTCTCCCCCGGGCCTTATTTTGCCTGGGTGGGAGTAAACTCCTTTATCTCTGCTTTTTCTTTTTCTCTCTCTCTTTCCTCTCCCCCTTTCTGGAGCACTACTTACCCGTTCTCTGTTTTTCAGAACCATCTAGCGGAGGTCAGCACCGACAGAACGCTGCCAGCAGGACTGGTCCATCGCTCTTCCATACGACATCTATACACAAATCCCCAATGAAGGTAAGTGATGCGGGCTCGGGCAGCTCCTCCCCCTCCCAGGTCCATGGCTGATCATACACGTAAGGTTTGGAGGGTAGCCACCCACAATGTACAGGGATTGAATTCACCCCTAAAACGCAAAAAATTATTTAACACATATAAAACGTCTAAATTAGACATCGTCCTTCTGCAAGAAACCCATTTCCCCATTAGCTTTAGCCCCAAATTTATTCACTCACATTTCCCTACATTTTTTTTGGCCAATGCGGAAAATAAAACCAAAGGAGTAGCAGTGGCCATAGCGAAGACATGTAATTTCACTTGGATCTCTGATATGAAAGATCCACAGGGTAGATATCTATTAGTCAAAGGAACTATCGAGGGTCAGCTGTATTCCATAATTTCCTACTACTCTCCTAATAAAGGACAAGCAGCCTTTTTCAGAGACCTTCTTCAAACCCTTACCCCACTGCTTGAGGGTACAGTCATATTTGGGGGGGACTCCAATGTGGCCTTTGATCAAGGACAAGACAAGTCTAGACCTCTGAATGCACAGCTTACCCGCCCTTCCAAAGAAAGCCTTAAGATTGCGAAACTGATACACGCACAGGGATTAGCGGACGTTTGGAGGGAGTTGAACCCCAATAGTAGAGACTACACCCATTTCTCTCACCCACACAACACATACACCAGGATTGATCATCTGCTGGTACGATCACAAACTATCCCGCTCATTTTGAAATCTCACATTGCTGACTCTAGCTTATCTGATCACTCCATGGTGATTATGACTCTTCAATCCCACTACAACAGACCGGATCAGAGACAGTGGAGACTCAATGAGTCCATTCTCTCTGATCCTATTCGAGTAACAATGTTGACAAAATCGATTGAGGAATACTTCAAATTCAATGATCAGGGGGCTGTTTCTGCTGAAACACTGTGGGCAGCTCATAAAGCCTTCATTAGAGGGGAATTCATCAGACTAGCTTCTTCCATCAAGAGAGAGAGGGAAGCAGACATCAAAAGATTAGAAAATGAATACACTACACTCAAGGCACAGCACAAAATGAACCCTTCCCCCTCTTTGATTCCTCAGCTTGACAAGGCCAGGTTAGAACTCAACCTTGCTCTCACAGCTAAAGCCGAAAAACAACTCCGTTGGTCCCAAAATCGATTTTACACACAAGGCGACAAGATGGGCTCCTTGCTGGCTTCCAAATTGACACCAAAACTAAAAACGTACACAATGCCGAAAATACGCATACCAGGCCATGGCATCACAGCCAATCCCTCCAAGATTACTGACTCATTTTATGAGTTTTACAACAAACTTTATTCCCCGTCTCCCCCCTCAATTGACTCCACCACTCATGCTTTTCTTGAAAGTTTACCCATCCCCCGTCTTTCCACTGACCACAGAGATAGTCTAGAAGCCCCTTTCACAGAAGGGGAAGTCTTAGAAGCAATAAAAGCCCTGAAAAAAGGCTCTGCCCCTGGGCCAGATGGTCTGTCGAACCCTTACTACAAAACATTTGCTGACATTTTAGCCCCATACTTATCTAAATTCTTCAACTACACCACGAAAGGTAACCCACTTGATCCTCAGCTTAATACTGCATTTATCGCAGTTATCCCAAAACCAAACAAAAACCCGGAAGAAGTTGGGAACTACCGCCCTATCTCCTTAATTAACTGCGACGTCAAGATCCTGACCAAAATTATCGCCAACCGCATTGCAACCTTTATTAGTACATATATTCATAAGGATCAGGTAGGTTTCATTCCGGGTAGACAGGGCCCAGACCAGATACGGAGGACAATAGATGTCATGTCTATCCTCCAAACTAATTGGGATGGTGGCCCCAAACAATCGGGAATGCTTCTATCTCTAGATCTACAAAAGGCCTTTGATTCAGTTTCCTGGCCCTACATCTTCACCATTTTACAGCGATGGGGATTCGGACCGCGATTTATGGGTCTCATACAAGCGCTTTACTCCTCTCCCTCAGCAAAAGTTAGGATCCAAGGCTTTTATTCTAAACCCATATCGATACGACAGGGAACCAGACAGGGTTGTCCATTGTCACCACTAATTTTTGCAATTGCAATAGAGACGCTCGCCATAGCAATTCGTCAAAACCCGGACATTAAAGGGGTTACATGTGGTCTCCAAACTCATAAATGTGGCCTCTTTGCGGACGACATTATGCTTTTCATAACTTCCCCCATTATATCTCTTCCCAATCTATGCTCTTTGCTACGCACCTTTTCTAAGTTATCGGGCCTTCAGGTGAACTACTCCAAATCGCAGGCCCTTAATGTTTCTCTAGACTCCCCCACAGTAGATCTTCTAAAACAATCCTTTAAATTTCAATGGAGTGAATCTTACATCAGCTACTTGGGTATTAACCTCACAGCTAAAATTGAAAGTTTATACAGTCACAACTATCCTCCCATGTATCGTAAACTAGAAACAGACATGCGAAACTGGGCACAGCATTCCATTTCCTGGCTAGGAAGGATAAATGCCATCAAGATGACATTACTTCCTAGATTACTGTATCTATTTCGATCCCTCCCCATTCCCATTAGGAGAGACCACATCAAGACCTTCCAGAGTAAGCTTCTGAAGTTTGTTTGGGGCAAGAAAGGGTACAGATTGGCCCAAGGAATCCTTTATGCGCATAGGAAAAAAGGAGGCTTGGGTCTTCCTCATTTATATAAATATTATCAAGCAGCCAGGCTTGCCCAAATATCAATGGTTTATTCCAAATTTGAGAAGCCGGATTGGATCCAAATTGAAAAACACGCTGTACCCCACTATACCCTGGACTTCTTATTGTGGTCCCCTCAAAAGAATTGAGGGGACCCTACACTGTCTCACTCCTTCGCCCTATGGGACTCCTTACGTTCTTCACCTTCTCTTGTCTCTGCTTACAAACCCTTGACCCACATATTTAACAACCAACAATTCCCCCCAGGCAGGAACGTTCTGGCCTTTAAATGGTGGGTTGATAAAGGTCTATATAGAATAGGTCACTTCTTTACAGCTACTGGACCGCTCAATCTTAAACAATGCATTAAAAAATTTGATCTCCCCAACTCTGAAATATTTCGGTTCCATCAAATTCATCACTTTCTGCAGTCCCTATGTAAAAACAAATCTAACACACCAGCATTCACAGACTACGAAATATGGTGCGGTCAGACCATGGACCAGAGGGGGGGGGGGGTCTCCACGATCTACGCATCACTTACTGCTCCTGTCTCCAAGGCGTCATTTATGGATGCCTGGGAGACAGACTTCAATTTCCTCTGGACTAAAGAGAAATGGCATTCTGCTTGCGCTAAATCATTTCGGGGAATTCTAAATACCACACTGATGGAAGCTGGTCTAAAAGTGATGACCAGATGGTACTACACACCTGTCAGATTAGCCTTAATGTATCCGGCTACTAGCCCCCTCTGCTTCAGAGGTTGCCAGCTTTTAGGTACAATGTCACATATATGGTGGGAATGCCCGAAGATTCGATCCTTCTGGAAAAAAATCTTCAATATGATGGATAAATTGGTAGGTTCTTCAGTTCCCAGGTCCCCCTTGGTGGCCCTTCTTCATGATACCATCCCACACATATCTAAACCCTCTAGTAGACTGGTTCAGTTTGTGCTTTTAGGAGCTAAGCTTACGATTGCTAGGGCCTGGAAAACACAGACCGTTTCTCTCTCAATGGCTAAAAGAAAAATCTCGTGGGTAATGTCTCAAGAAAAACTAACCAGTCTACTACAGGACTCATCTGAAAAATTTGAAGCCACCTGGGAACCGTGGGCCCGACTGATGGGACTGTCCGACTTTCCCTCCTTGTCATGAACAGAACTATTCATGTGGACGGGTAATGGTGCTCCTTTCCCTTTCTTATCCTATCCCCTTCTCTTTTCCTATTACTACATCTCTCTTCTTTTCTGTTCCCTATGGTATTTTGATAGTCCAATATGGACATAATTCTGGTCAAAGTTTTCAGGGACAATGTCGGGACACAGGTGTTCCTGATTGGCTCAGGTGAATATAGCAGGGTCTCAGATGGTAGTTCACACAGTGTTTGGTCTGCTGCTTGACACCCGAACATAGTTGCCTTGTCCTTGATGTTTGAGATGATACGCGTTACGGGTGAGAATTGGTTTCGGCCCCCTCTGACACGGTATGATCCCCTAGGGGGTGTAGGAGAGTACCGGGGCCGTAACTAATCAGCTCAATATTCTTCTCTAACCTCATGGCAGCCAGTCAGGATTTACACATAGACCTTGATGCCTTAATTGAGTACACAGTACGCTCACTCTTCCCCTGGACTATTATTCGGCTTAACTTTTTTTATCACCATACGTTTGTCATTATGTTGGAGATGCCGTATCTCCATGTTGTTGACACTTCTGTTTATTCAATTATAAAACGTTTTGGAAGCATAACCAACTGAATATTAAGCCCAAGACATCTACAAAGCGGCTATTGTAGGTTGAGCTGACATAGTCTCCACTCACACACAGTTAGATCCCGACTGGGGGGGAGGGTGCAGAGGTGGATTACCTGATCTTTCCGGAAATTTTTCGGTGTTAGTCAGTATAGAGATCTGCATAAGACTCAAACCCCTTCTAAGGTCATAAACTCCTCTACCAGTCTTCCAGTCTTTATGGCTCTAGCATAGTTATGCAGTTTTTACTGGATTGTTTGTATTTCTTTGGCATTTTTTAGACGTGTTGATGTCACTATTACAATACAAAAGTAATTTCTAAGTCTGTATTGGAATATGAAGACGTTTTGATTTATGTTTGATTTTATGTATTGTGAAACTTCTTCAATAAAAATATTGAAATAGAAAAAAAAAAAAAAAAAAAAAAAGAACATGAATGACCAGTCCACCCGGTCAAACGCCTTCTCGGCATCCGTGCCCAAAAATATAGATGGTGTATTGGAAGTGTCAGCTAGGTGGATAAGGTTCAAAGCCTTTATAGTGTTATCTCGGGCTTCCTGAGTTGGTATGAAGCCCACCTGGTCTGGATGAATTAGGTCCGTCAGGTGTGGTTGTATACGTGTGGCTATAATTTTGGTGAATATCTTCAGGTCCACATTCAGCAAAGAGATGGGGCGGTAACTTCCACATACTGACAGATCTTTATTCTCCTTAGGTATAACCGTGATGTATGCTTTCAAGGCTTCCTTAGAACATATTCTCTCCCGTCCCAGGGCATTAAATGTTTGTATCATCTGCTTACCGAGTTGGGGTAAGAATGTCTAATAGTATTTATAGGTAAACCCATCCAGGCCTGGTGATTTACCAGGTTTGGATGTGCTAATTGCCTTTTGCAATTCCTCTAGGGTAATAGGTGCCTCTAACTCCTCTCTAATCTGTTCTGTTAGCTGTGGGATCCCTGACGAGGAAATATATGCCTCTATATTCTGTTGTGGTTGCTGTCTTGTAGGTAAATTATATAGAGATTGATAGAACTTCCAGAAGGTAGATGCTATCTGTGTGGGGGTATGTACCTTTCTATTCTCTGCATCTACAATAAAAGGTATATATGTGTAGCCGGGGTGTTCATCTTTTAGGGAAAAGACGTTTTCTAGCAGCAGTAGCAGCCGGGGACGAATTCGACTACTACTACGATTCCCAGAAACCCCCTGGCTCCCAGGAGGTTGGATGTCCTTGCCCCAGAGACTGATGGGAGAGGTGATGTAAGGGGGAGAGAAGCCCCGCCTCTTCCTCTTCTGACGGGGGAACGAGAGAGAGGAGAGACACCTGTGCGGACCTGCGCTGTGGAGAGCCTGAAGCCTGGGGCCTTGCAGCGGACCAGGGAGCCTTGCACCTCAGTGCCAGCCTGAGGGGCACTGGGGCTTTCATCTTTCGGCGGTCGGTCGGACCGGGGACCCGATTGCAGGATCCGTGGAGGACGAGGCGGTATACAGCCAGTGGAGATCCCAGGACCAGGGACGGTGTCCGGAGTGGTGAGCGAGCGAAAGCTCATCTTATGCCTGTTGCCTCATACATTTGAACCTATTAGACTTCCGAGGCTCATTACTTCAAGTTGCAGAAGATTGTTCCCTTGTTTTTGTGTGGATTACAAATACTTTACTTAAACCTTATGTGCACCACCTCTACAGATCTTGTGCCGGTGAAGAATTCTGTGTTCCCTCAAGGACTGAGCTCCATGATTAGGGATCAGGCCTGGTCCATTAGATAGTCGCAATTAGGTTGTTGCACCACAGTGGTGTTTAGGTAACGGTCGCTACACGTGGCGCTCCGTCCCCCCCATTGCGGTTCAGTTTACTATTGTGATACATGCTGCAGGGACCTGCTTATGTGTTGTAAGCCAAATGTTGATGTATGTTACCACTTTAAACTACCAGAAGTAAAGACAGTTATATCAGCTAGAACATTGTCTGTGAGTCTGAGTCCATCACACTTAGAGTATAAGTGATTTTATGTGTGCTGCAATATATATATATTAACTGTGCCAGAGTGGGTAGAGCAGATTGCCGGGGGGTTGGTGGAGCTGTACTCAGGGACCCAAACAAAACTTGCGGCCCTCTTAAGTGGGGGTATCGCTACATATGCTTGTGCCCGCTGTTCTTGTAATGCTCTAGCTAATAGACGGCCACATTTGTCTCCTGATTCATAGTAATATTTCCGGCAATGCTGCATTGCTGCCTTGGCTTTATAATGAAGTAAAGAGGTCACTTGTCTACGTAAATTACCAAGTTCAGCCTCCACAGCTGTGTCCGGTTTCCGTTTATGTTTAGTCTCTAGAGTCTTTATCTCTGTCAATAATTTGGTCAATTATGCTTCTCTGGCCTTTTTAATTCTAGAGCCCTGTTTGATAAGTATCCCCCTTATTACGGCCTTATGCGCTTCCCAGATAGTCCCCATGTCCACTTCGGGTGTAGTATTGTATTGAATATAATACTGCAGTTCTTTAGTCACCTCTTCGATTACTAACTTATTATCTAATAGACTCTCGTTAAGTCGCCACTGTCCTCTGTTAGAGCTTGTACCTTCGTTCACCCTCCATATCAAGGTGACCGGAGCATGGTCTGACCATGTAATATTTCCAATCTCCACTGCCCTAATTTCCGGTAACATTTGATGTGGTATGATAAATAAATCGATTCGGGAGTACACCTTATGTGGAGAGGAATAAAAGGTGTAATCCCTTTCCTCAGGGTGAAACACTCTCCAAGCATCTATAAGTTGATGATTATGTAATGCCTTCAGTACTTGTTTACGACATCCCTTGGTAATTTATGAATTGCCTATCGATGTGTCTATTTTGGGTTCTAGCGCTAAATTAAAATCCCCTCCCAACAATAGCTTACCTACAGCGAATCTCGCGAGGTCGTTAAGAGTAGAGCATATGAATTGGTCTTGATTGTAATTTGGTACATAAACTGTGGCAAATGTTACCTTAATGCCATTGATCATACCTTTAAGGAACAAAAATCTACCTTCTGTATCTGCTCTTATATCTTGTAGGCTCCACGGTACTCGTCTGGAGATAAGGATTGACACCCCTCTAGTTTCTTATTTGCAGCATGGTAAACAGATGTATAAAGACAATTTTTTTTTAAATTGGTATCTTGCCTTCTTTAAAGTGGGTTTCCTGAATATATGCCACATCAACATGTGCTTGTTTCAGCTCTTGAAAGAGCATCCTACGTTTCTCAGGTATATTAAGTCCTTTAACATTTATCGACATGATCTTCAGTGACTCCATCTTCCCAGGAGGCGGTTAAAAAAAAGAGAAGGGAAAAACAAGGAAAAAGAAAGAAAAAAAAAAGGAAAAAAAGAAAAAAAAAAAAAAAGGGTTTAGCAAAAATGACAAAAGGGTTCTATTAACCCTAATGTATCCGTGAGAGATTTACAAATCTCTCACCCTTCCCTCTTACAGAACAAGAGGTATCTAAGAAAAAAAATATAAACGCTCACATACATATTACCACTTAAGTGAGCGTAGCCCTAAGTGGGGGCGTGTCAACTGCAGACGGAGTGGGACTACTCTCCTCCCTCCGATGGCCGCCAGTCCTATTTATTTTTACCTTTATCTAACTACACCGACCTGTATATCCGAGAAATACTCATAATTAATAATATCTATAGTCTGTACCGGCTCCAGTTATCTTATATAAAATCATATACCAAGAGAGGGGGAGAAAAAAAAAAAAAAAAAAAAGGGGGATTTTCCCTTTCTTTCCCCTTTGGGGGGTAAAGGGTAGAAAGGGTGGCAGCGGGGGGGCAAAGCGGAAAGAGAGGGGGGAAGAAAAAAAAAGAGAGAGAAGCGTACCGAGATGGAGAGCTCAGAAGGAGCGCATGAAGAGCATTCTCCCTCCCTCCACCCCAGGCGCAGGTATCTCCCAGTATCGACCGACCCAGATCATTCACGTGCATTACATAACCTCATTCTCACCCTAAAACCTCACGCAGTTCTACTTGTACTTGCAGGCGCAGCAGGCTTGTTCAGAAAAAGTTACTTTATCATTCAATTTTGGGCATATTTGTTACTTGGGCAGTTATTACTATACTTCCTCACATCACCCCCATAATATTGGCACTTCCAGCTTCTTTAAATTTTGAGTTGAAGAATGCGTGCGACATGTCTATATTGGCGCACCGATCGCCTCCCGTGCACCGAGAATATTATAGTAAATGGGGAATTGCGCAGTGTTACAGGCGCAAATGTTTTGTAAATACAAAAACGCCCATTGCACACCGGCACACACTGAACAGGGCACTGCAGCAAGGCAAATCCTTTTTAGCACAAACAGGGGATCTCCCATTTGGGGTCACTTCCACTCCTGTGTGTACAGTCACATAGTCTCACCCAGTATGCAGACTTAAAATCACAGCCGTTACTATGGGCAACCCCTCTCCTCTTGAAATTCAGGTCAGCCTGTTGCTTTCTCCTGCTGTATTTACCCATGTAGTCACAGGGTGAAAATTAAAGACTCTCGGGCCTCCCAGCCCTCTTTGTGGAAATAGGGAGCCACCTCTTCATAGCAGCCCCACCATTCAGATGCCACTTCACTGGTTGCTATGGGAGACCGCACTCTCCCTGCAGAACTTCTCCAGGCCTCTCCAACTGGCTGTAATGGTTCCTCTTGAGCCCGCCAGCCAGGACGCTCATCAGGATCATTCCACCACCCACCACAGGTCTTACGATTGACGTTGGCTTTGTTGCTACGGGCAAAAACATGCATTTTTGTTGTAAAAGACACATAGTTCCTTTAGAAAAAAATGTTTGGTGTACTCCTGAAGGCTAAAACACAGCACACATCTCTTTGCTCCACACAGTAACAGCAATACACACAGTCTCTGACACTCATGGTTTCTGGCATGCGAGAATCTGGACCAGCACCATCCCTGCCCAATGGCAATTCCTCCACCAATTGTAAAGATCTGGGGTGATTATACTCAAGTGGTGTATGTGTTTTCAGGAACAGGCATGCACATAATCAATACATAAGGTTTTGCAAAGCACTTTGATCATTTAGGATTGAAAAATGAGCAGAGGGCAGTAATTGGTTAAAAAAATTGCAAACGCACATAGAAATTTGTACGAAATGCAGCTAAAAGTTTTAGCACTGCTTTTTCCTGCCAGCAGTTCTGGCAATCTTTTTAAGTCATGTGTACATGGACAGGTCCATAGACCTCTCCATGTATACATGTATATGGACATGAACATGTGTACATATACCCTAATGCCGCGTACACACAATCGGAATTCTTGTCGGAAAAGCCTTGGATGGTTTTTCCGATGGAATTACGTTCAAGATTGTGTTGCCTACACACGGTCACACCAAATTCCGATCGTCAAGAACGCGGTGACGTACAACACTATGACGAGCCGCGAAAATTAAGTTCAATGCTTCTGAGCATGCATTGAATTGTTTCCGATCATGCAACGGAATTTTGCGCATCGGAATTGCCACAGACAATCAGAATTTCGGATAGAAACTTTTTTCGTCTGAAAAATTGAGAACATGCTCTCAATCTTTTGCTGGCCGAAATTCCGCCAGCAAAAGTCCGATGGAGCCTATACACGGTCGCATTTTCCGACCAAAAGCTCACATCGGTCTTTTGCTGGCGGAATTTCCAATCGTGTGTACGTGGCATTAGAGTCAATCTCCCTAAGAGGGAAACAGACAGAAATTTAAACCTGACAGTGGTTCTAGCCTCTCAGCACTCTATTCAAATCTAAGAAAAACACATTTTACTTTTAGGTTTAATTTTAGGCCTGTTGATTATATTTGTGCTTGCGATGATGGCATCCATTTGACATCAGTCTAAGATGCTTTTATAATGATTCAGAGTTCATTAAGAACCAGTCAGTCTAACATCAATAGTATGTAAACTATTGGAGGGGATGATAAGGGACTATATCCAAGAATTTACTTAAAAAAAAAAACAGCATCATTAGTATTAATCACCATGGATTTATGAAAAGTCATTCTTGCCAAACTAATCTGTTAACATTTAATGAGGAAATGAGCTGCCATATAGATAAGGGGATGCTGGTGGATGTGGTGTGTCTGGATTTTGCAAAAGCATTCAATATAGTCCCCCATAGACACTTTATTTACAATCTGAGATCTGTAGGCATAGACCATGGGGTTTTTACATGGATAGGAAACTGGTGGTGATAAATAGCGAATACGTAGAATGGTCTGGAGTGGTAAGTGGGGTTCCCCAAGGTTCTGTGCTTTGACCAATTCTGTTTTATTTTTTCATAAATGACATAGCGGTTGGTATAAATAGTTTAATCTCAGTGTTTGTGGATGATACAAAGCTAAGTAGAGCAATAGCTTCACAGCAAGATATAATAATATTACAAGACAACCTCAGCAAAATAATAGGATGGGCAACTACATGGCAAATGAGGTTTAATGTCGGAAAATGTAAAGTAATACACTTGCGGGCTAAAAATGTAAATGCTAGTTACTCGCTAGGGGAGAACCTCTGGGGGAGTCCAAGATGGAAAAAGATCACAGACTCAGCAATGGCATGCAATGCCAAGCTACAGTAAGCAAATATAGTAGAATATCAGCATGCATAAAAAAGTGAATTTACTCCAGGGATAAAACGATAATCCTGCCATTTTCTGGAGGTGTGGTCCGAACACAGACGTGCCTGCCCTTTATTTCTTTAAACTGACTACTCCCTGCCTTGTCACTTGCCATTGTGTGTGACACTGCCGTTTATTGTACTGTAACTGTGCAGGGAGAGAGGCGCTGTCATTATTCTTAGATGATGTTGGGGTGGGCGGAGCCGAGCAGCTATCGCGCAAGAGCCAATAGGATGGTGTCAGGCCACTACGTGTATGCGACTCCGCCCCCTTTCTTAAGAAGCCCAATAATTGGCTGTTGATGTCGGGGTGGGCGGGGCCGAGCAGCTATGGAATAACAGCCAATTACTGGGCTTCTTAAGAAAGGGGGCGGAGTTGTATACACGTAATGGCCTGCCCTGACACCTTCCTATTGGCTCCTGCACGATAGCTGCTCGGCTCCACCCACCCCAACATCATCTAAGGATAATGACAGCGCCTCTCTCCCTGCACAGGGGGGCAGAGCCGCATACACGTAGCAGCCAGCCCCGACACCATCAGCCGGGAGGAAGAGAAACAGAAACTCCGCCCATTCGCGTCCCTTCCTATATGCCAAAAAACGTGAGATTTCATCAATAGGCGGTCTGCAAGGACTCCTGGGATACATGACGACGCTGTCCCTGGAACCCTTGCGAATCGTCTAGTGACGTAATCGCCTTGGCGTTTAGGGGCAGAAGTGAGGGACAAGAAAGAAAAAAAATGGCCATTGTCAAAAGTACAATGTAAGGGCATGCAGCACACACAATGTTTGGAAAATGGGTGGAGCTCCACTTTAACCACCTCACTACAGTGCATTTTCACCCCCTTCCTGACCAAGCCATTTTTCAGCTTTCAGCGCTGACGCACTTTGAATGACAATTGCGCAGTCATACAACACTGTACCCAAATGAAACTGTTATAATTTTTTTCCCCACAAATAGAGCTTTCTTTTGGTGGTATTTGATCACCTCTGCGGTTTTTCTTTTTTTGCGCAATAAACAAAAGAAGAGCGACAAATTAAAAAAAAAAACAATATTTTTTGCTTTTTGCTATACTAAATATCCCCAAAAAATATCAGTTTTATCCTCAGTTTTGGCCGATACGTATTCTTCTACATATTTTTGGTAAAAAAAAAAAAATCGCAATTAGCGATCATTGATTAGTTTGCGCAAAAGTTATAGCGTTTACAAAATAGGGGATAGTTTTATAGCATTTTTATTAATATTTTTTTTTTTTACTAGTAATGGCGGTGATCAGCGATTTTTTTTGTGACTGCGACATTATGGCGGACACATCGGACATTTTTGACACATTTTTGGCACCATTGTCATTTATACAGCAATCAATGCTATTTAAATGCATTGATTCCTGTATAAATGACACTGGCAGTGAAGGGGTTAACCACTAGGGGGCGGGGAGGGGTTAATTATGCTCCCTAAGAGTGTTTCTTACTGTGGAGGGAGGGGACTCACAAGGGGAGGAGACCGATCGGTGTTTCTCTGTACAGAGAACACACCATCGGCTCCTCTCCTCTGACAGGACCGTTGATCTGTGTGTTTACACACACAGATCAACGGTCCTGCTGTGTTACCGGGCAATCGCAGGTGCCCAGCGGACATCGCGGCCGCTGGGCACGCGCATCGGGTGCCCAATGACACGGCGGGAGCGCGCGCGCGCGCGCTCCCTGCAGTGCACAGAAGGGGAGGACTTCATATGACTCCCTCCCGGAACGAGAGCTGCGCCGCCTGGCCGTCATTTGACGGCCGGCCGTCGCAAAGCGGTTAAACTGCGTAGGGGGGTTTTCACTGTCAGATTGGTCAGCGGGAAGTATTGATAGCTTTTAAAAAAAAAAAAACTCTTGGACGGGTATCTTAGGAAGCACAGTATACAGGGATACAGGAAATCATTTTTGACATCTTGACATTTTGAAATAATTTTTGAACACACACACCCACACAGGTTGAGCAGGATGGACTGGTGTCTTTTTTCAACCTTACCAACTATGTAAGAGGTGCATGTGACCTGCAGTTGAACGTCTTTTTCACCTGTGCTTCATTGGTTCAAGAGTGTTTTGCATTACCATAGACTGGCATGGGAATGCAAAACCCATCTGATACATACAATAGCCCGTTGACACAGGCACTAATGATAATGTTGCAGGCACACCGTTTTTTTTTTTCACAGCCATGTATCCAGATTAAAACTATTGGAATGAAGAAAACTTTGCAAACACAAATATATAACATAGCATAGCACCCTTTAAAAAAAAAAAAAAAACACAAGAAAAATATAAACAGGCAAAAAACATTTATTAAAATCCCTGCAATCTGTATAGCTAAGCTGTGGTGGGATTTATTTTATCTCAGAAATACTGGAGTTACACTTACATATTTTAGACCAACTGGCTTACAGTATTTAGTATAACAAGTGTCCTAAATAAGCTACTTTAAAGTTACATACTACGTTTTAGAGTAAAGTGGAAGTAAATTTGATATCAGAGGCATAGCAGTCCGCATAAAAATGTGTTTTCTTTACATTAAAACAAAAGTAAAGTAAAAGTAAAAATATGGTAACCTTCATTCTCCTTTTAGTTAGAAGACACTCTCAGTTTGATCAGATGTTTTTAAGGGCCAATAGACCCCAGATGTCCCAGTAAAGAGAACATGTTTTATGCTATCACAAGGGATGTTGTTCATCCCCTGTGATAGCAATAAAAGTGATTAAAAAAAATAAGTAGACAGTATAAAAAAATAAACATAATAATAAAATAAAAAATAAAGCACCCCCCCATGCTCGACTGCAAAGACAAACACATATGTAGGTTCTGCATGCATAAAAAACAGTGTTTGCCCCAAAACATGTGAAGTATTGCCACAAATGTCATAACAAGAGAAATAATTCTAGCATCAGACCTCTTGTGAAACTCTAAACTGGTAGCCTGTAAAGGCTTTTAAAATGGATGTCTATGCAGATTTTTAAGTATCGCAGTTTGTTGCCATTCCAAGGATGTATGACATTTTAAAGCCTGACATGTTAGGTATCTAATTACTCAGTGTAACCTCAACTTTTATATTTTATCAAACAATTGGGTATTATATTATATTTTGTGCATTAAAAGTGTATTTTTTTCACCTACCATTTTATTCTCTAGTGTCTCTGCTTAAAAAAACTATATAATTTCAGGGGTTTTAGGTAATTGTCTAGCAAAAATAATGATGATTTTTACATGTATGACAAAAATTTCAAAGATTAAAACCAAAGATCACAACAGAAGCTCACAACAGAGACTCTGAGCCTGGGTTCATCACATGCAATGTCTGTGTAATGCGATTTTGGCAATACATTTTGTAAGGCTTAAATCGCATTGCATCCGCACCAAAATGGTGCAGGACCCTTTTTTTGAACACCCATGTAATGCGATTTGGGCAATCACACTGCGTGTTGTGATCTGTGTTGGGGTGTCATTAAGATTAAATTGACACCCACAGCAGACCACATGGATGCCATGCATTTCCAATGCAGGATGGGAAATGCACAGGATTCACTGTTTCCCACATCGCATAAGTGTGAACCAGGACTAAAGATTGCTTTTAGTCAGTTTCTAACAGTGTACATCATCTGGTATTTGATGACATGCCAAGTCTCTGTTCCATAAAAAAAAAAAAAAAGTGGAGCTGGTATTTCAGTGCTTCTATTGTAAACTCTGAAGATACATTTCTTATACAGTTCAATAATTGTTCAAGATATGTTAACAATTTAATGTGCATTGTCTGGTCACTGACTAGACTTACAGGCACTGAAAGGCAGTCAGTGGCATATTCAGATTTTGTGCTGCCCTGGGCCTGACTAAACTTGTGCACCCCCTAATTAAAATATGATACACCCCTTTCTGTCAATGACACATTCCTTTCCTGTTTAAGATTCACCCTGTCATTTGTAAACCACACCCCTTCTTCTTCTTTAGGCTCCAAGAAAGCAGCGGCTGGTGTGAATGTACCCTAATCTCCTGTGTTGAGGGGCTTTTGCTTGCTTCAAGTAAGTTTACCATACCTATGCAACTCTATTGGAATGCAAAAGCTGCACACAGCACAGGTAAATGCAGCTCAGAAGGAGGTTGAGTGCACCAGTCAATGAATTCTGAATGATCGCTGAAACATCTCAAACTGATGTCAGAACAAATGCCAGTGCTAAGTGATAACATATTCACCTGCTAAAATACCCCTAAATGACATTACATTCGGTCAGCAGATAGGGTTGGGCTAAATCCATATTTGTGGATTATTGAACATACAATGCTGATCTGACCATACAGATACCGCTCTTGACTGTCAGTGCCACGTATCCCAGAAGGAACACCGGGAATAGGGACATGCCCAACTAATGTTCCATTTGATGGTGGTCTTGTGACTTTCACAAACCAGTTTCATAGTAAAATGCTGACAGAAAAAGACTGATGGGTATACACACGGTCGTAAAATCCGATGAAAAGCTCCCATCCGACTGTTTCCATCGGAAATTCCGGCCGTGTGTACGCAGCATAATATATCTTTGAAATGTGTTTTTTTCTTTTTTTACCCAAATCTTTCAATACATTACAAAGAACAGAGAAGAGTTCCTAAACTCAATAAATACATTTTTTCAGATCTTGATCTTTAAAGGTGACCATACACTGCAATCAGTTAGAGCTTAAATAAATTAGATTTAGTGCAAGAGCCTGTTTGATTTCCTATAATTTGAATTAATTGTTCAAGTGCGTCTTCCTATTACCTATTTTGCCTAAATATCAGTTGTACAGAGATTGGCCAATCAGATTGCATAGTGCATGACCATCTTAAGTGCCAAATTTGGAATGTACATATGCCATGACCCACTTGTATTTTCCAAACCATATTTATTGGGCATTATACAAGGCATGTGAAAAAACACCTTTTTTCAAGACATGCTAGAGTGATCAGGAATCTTCAAACTACAGCTTACCAGCTGTTGTGAAACTACACATCCCTTGAGGCATTGTAAAACTCTGACATTCACAGACATGACTAGGCATGATGGGAATTGTAGTTTCTGAACAACTGGAGGTCTGTAGTTTGAAGACCCATGTGCAAGACCATTATTATGCCTCCAGAATTGGGAGTGCGGCATGTAGCTTCTCTCTGCTGGTTGACACAACATCTATCTATCTAACTATTGTATCTACTGTATCTACTGTATCTATCTATCTATCTGAGCAGGAAACAATATACATTGGCCCGAAAGTGAATATGTACACAGGAAGTAGGTGTGTGTTTTGAGGCCAAATTATTTAGACATACACACACAAACACCACCCCATGTAAAAATAAATCAAAAATAATTTTTCTTAATTTTCAAACAAGGATCATCTCTTCCTCAGAGAACAGTGAACAGGGCATGGTGGTGGGAAGGAACTAGCAGCAGTGCAAGCAACTTCCTGGAGGGGCGTGTTGTCATTCCTGTGTGCTGGCCACCATTTCCGGGTACCAGATATGCACCATGTGTACACACCTCCGCACACACAGCAGTTGTACATCTCACATACACAGCGGTCGCGCATCTAGATGCATTTGGCGCATCTAGCGGCAGGAACCCAATTTTTAGGGAAATTAATAGTAAAGCACATGCAGATTTCCAGGACTGGACTAACAAATGTTTATAGTGAAAGGCAACTGGTGTTTTCTATTAAACAAGGTCTAAATGTGCCATTGACATGCATCACAGTTAAACTTTGGAATGTGTCTTTGCAAAGTTAAACTAAATTAAATACTTTCTTATTTTTGTTTGGGGATAGAGTGTAGAGGGATTAGAAGTCTTGTCAGTTTTTGGGGATGTCTGCACCCCTGATAGGGTGAAGACACCTCCCAAATTTTGCCAATTTCTCCTTCAAATGTATTCACTTCCTGTCACATAGCCAAACAAGAAGTGAGGGTAAAACCCCACCAATGTCTTTCCCTGGGGACATACAGGTCAATCTAAATAGTTTCCTCATTAGGTAAATTACACTCTAGTATTTTTCTCTGTACACCCCAAATTATTAGGTATTTTGGACTTTGGTGTTTATTTACTAAAGGCAAATCCCCTTTGCACTACAAGTGCACTTGGAAGTGCAGTTGCTGGAGATCCAAGGGGGACATGCAAGGAAATAAAAAAAAATAGCATCTTTGCTTCTACATGATTGGATGATAAAATCACCAGTGCGTCCCCTCAGATTTACAGTGAGTACACTTGTATTGCAGATTTAATTTGCCTTTAATAAACCCCAAAATACCTAATAATTCGGGGTGCACACAACAAAGTGCTAGAGTGCAATTTGCCTAATGGGGACACTAGTTAGATTGACCTGTGTGTCCCCAAGGAAAGAAATTGGTAGAGTTTTACCCTCACTTCTTGTTTGGCTATATGATAGGAAGTGAAGCCAATTTTCAGAAAAGGGACACAAAGCCCAACCTAAAAAGGACAAGCAGGGGTTCTAACACTCACTTGGTTTCCCTCAAATTAAAATAGGATTGTCTTGAGCTATATTTTATCTCAGTGCTCTAAATCAGTGGTTCTCAACCCTGTTCTCAAGTACCCCCAACAGGCCATGTTTGCAGGTTTTCCTTCATCTTTCACAGGTGCTTTAACCACTTCAATACCTGCCTATTGTCAAATGACGCCCACAAGGTGGATCTCCCATCCTGGGTGGACGTCATATGACGTCCTCCCCATTCCCGGCTGTCTACCCGGTCCACGATGTCTGCCGGGCACCCGCGATTGCCCGGGAACACAGCAGGACCGTGGATCTGTGTGTGTAAACACACACAGATCCACGTGTGTGTAAACACACAGATCCCCGTCCTGTCAGTGGAGAGGAGACCGATGGTGTGTTCCCAGTACAGAGGCACACCGATTGGTCTCCTCCCCTTGTAAGTCCCCTCCCCAACAGTTAGAATCACTCCCAGGGAACATAATTAACCCCTGCAGCGCCCCCTAGTGTTAACCCCTTCCCTGCCAGTCACATTTACACAGTAATCAGTGCAATTTTATAGCACCGATCGCTGTGTAAATGTGAAGGGCCCCAAAAATGTGTCAAAAGTGTCCAAAGTGTCCGCCACAATGTCACAGTCATGAAAAAAATTGCAGATCACCACCATTACTAGTAAAAAAAAATGCAATAAATCTATCCCCTATTTTGTAGACGCTATAACTTTTGCGCAAACCAATCAATATATGCTTATTGCGATTTTATTTTACCAAAAATATGTAGAAGAATACGTATCGGCCTAAACTGAGTCAAAAAATTTTTTTATTTTTTTTTAATTGGGATATTTATTATAGCAAAAAGTAAAAAATATTGTGTTTTTTTCAAAATTGACGCTCTTCTTTTGTTTATAGCGCAAAAAATAAAAAAACGCAGAGGTGATCAAATACCACCAAAATAAAGCTCTATTTGTGGAAAAAAAAATTTGTTTGGGTGCAAGGTCGCACGACTGCACAATTGTCAGTTAAAGCGACGCAGTGCCGAATTGCAAAAAGTGCTCTGGTAAAGAAGGGGGTAAATTATTCCGGGGCTGAAGTGGTTAAATTACAGTGAATGGCTTGGTATTTTGGACAGCTATTTTCGTTTCAATATATTTTATTTTCATAACTGAAGAAGACAGAATTACATTAGGAAACAGCAAGATAGATTGAAGATCATCAATCCTGAGTCGACCAATAAGGCTATAGTAATGACCAAGCAATTAACAAGAAAAAATAATTAATAATTAAAAATAAAACAAAAAAATTGCAGAAGAGTCCAACAAGCATTATACATATTTGTTAAAAATAGTATGTGCTGAAAGTCTAAGAAAACATCCTAATAATTATAAAGGGCATAGTATGCATCAAAGGGTGATCTAGGCTGAGCGGGAGGTAGAAGAGGGGAGTGGGGATCTGCCACCCCAATAGGGATCATGCTGTGGCCGAATCCACCAGTCCCCAGTACCCCCTTAGTAAGAATCACCGAATGCTGCACCTGCCCGAGAGCAAAAACTAGAAAGGCCCCAAACCTGGGTATGAGAGAACATTAAGTAAGGTCAGTGAACTGAACTGACCATGTAATTTATTGATATACTCCAGGAGAGGCTGCAGTGACCCTATGAACTATGAAAAAGAAGAGTGAACTCGTAACTAGGTTGCCGATCAGTAGGGAACAGACCCACGCAGTAATGCTTGACGGAACTATCCTTACCAACTTAGCCTGATATTGGTCTAGGTATAGGCTCGATTGACTGAGGGTCGTAGCTCAGGGAGCAGAAGAAAGAAGAGAATAGAATAGGAAGAAGGTAAAAGAGGAAGAAAAGAGGAGACAAGAAGGAGTAAGATGATGTTGGCAGGGATCGTCTGGAGTGGGATGGGTATGAGAGTGGTACAATCGAGGTCAATGTGGGAGGGTAACTCCCACAAATGATGCCCATGGTTCCCATGTGGCTGTGAATGCAGCCGAGCGATCCAGGAGTACACTTTTTTTTCCTGGTTCATGATCCATGAGATTTTCCTTTTAGCTAGTAGAGTTGAGACAGATGGTTGTTTCCAAGCTTTGGCTAGCCTGAGTTTGGCCCCCAGGAGAATAAAGTAAACAAGGCGTTGTGTACTCCTGGATGCTCCCTGCACCGGGAAATTAAGGAGCGCAATGAGTGGGGACATGTGGATTGAGATTTTGGATAGTTTGCTGATCCAAATGAAAATCTTGCGCCAGAACTGACGAATTCTGGGGCAGGTCCACCAAATGTGGAGCATATCCCCTCTTAAATAACAACCACGAAAACAGAGAGGTGACGCAGATGGAAAATTTTTAGCTAGCTTTGATGGAACCAGGTACCATCTAGACAGTACCTTAATACTAGCTTCCATTAGGCAAGGATTGAGGATGCCCTTGAAGGAGCTGGAGAAGTGTCTGTGCCAAGTATCAAGGTTCCATTGTTGGTCTAGGTCTTCCTCCCATGCTAGCATGTAAGGCGTCTTGGACTGTGTCGAGGATAGTGCTTTATAGATTACCGAGATCCCCCCCCTCTGCTCAGTAGTCTGGCCACACCACGTTTCATACTCAGTTATTTGGGGACCGTTAGGTAATGATTTGCATTTTTTATTTAAGAAGTTTGAGATCTGAGAAAATCAGAAGAATTCAGTTGATGGCATGTCCAATTTACTAACACAGTATGCCTTGGAAAGTGGGCCCATAGGTCTGAGGAAGTGTCCTATTCTGTATAGCCCTTTATCAAGCCACCACTGAAAGGCTTTTATGTCAAGGCCCGGGGGGGAAAGCTGGGTTTCGGAATATGTGTGACAATGGTTCTGTGCGAGAGGTTAGTAGGTCGTTAGACTTTAAGCCATCCCAAAGAGCAAAGGAGTGAGATAGTGTAGGGGAGAGGATTGGAGGACGTTGTTTTTTGGGGCTCCATAAAAGATAGTCAAGCGTGTGGAGTGGTACCGCCTGTCTCTCAATGTGGACCCAGTCAGGTTGTTCCCAGCGAGAATATACAATCGATAATTGAGCAAGGTGGGCTGCTTGGAAATACCGAAGCAGATTGGGGATGCCCAGACCCCCCTCTAATTTAGATCTAAATAAGATTGATTTAGAGAATCTATGGCCCCCTTTGCCCCATACAAATTTGATCATTTTGGCGTGGAAACGCTGTAGACGAGTTTTGTCAACTGGGATCGGGAGTGCCCTAAAATAATATAGGATGCGGGGGAGTAATGTCATCTTAATTGTGTTAATTCTTCCCAGCCAAGATAGGGATAGCTCAGACCACCTGGTTAAGTCTGCTTCCAGTTTTTGGTAAAGTGGCGGGTAATTAGCTTGATGGAGTAGTTCAGTTCTGGTGGTTAAGTTAATCCCCAGGTACGAGATCGATGAGTCGCTCCAGGAGAGTTTAAAGCTATCCCTAAGCCTGGTCAGGAGAGATTCTGGTATGTTAATATTAAGGGCCTGTGATTTGTTGTAGTTGACCCTAAGGACTGAAACCGCTCCAAAGTCGTCTAGAAGGCGGCAAATGTTGGGAAGTGAGATTAGTGGGGAAGAGACAAACATTAACATGTCGTCCGCAAATAAAGCACATTTGTGATGACGTGAACCGCATTGAATGCCTCGAATGTTTGGGTCAGTTCTGATGGCTATTGCTAAGGATTCGATTGCTAAGGCAAATATCAGTGGGGAAAGCGGACAACCTTGTCTTGTGCCTCTAGATATGGGGAAAGATTCCGAATAAAATCCCTGCAGACGCACCTGAGCTGAAGGGGATGAGTAAAGGGCATGCATGACATTGAGGAAAGAATCTCCAAACCCCCAGCATTGTAAAGTACTGAAAATGTAGGGCCAGTGAACAGAATCGAATGCTTTTTGGAGGTCTAGGGAGAGCAGGCAATCCTGTCTGGGAGAGCTTCCATCCCAGTTAGAATTAAGGAGAGAGATAATATCTATTGCACGGCGAGTCTGATCAGGACCCTGTCTCCCTGGGATGAAACCCACTTGGTCTTTGTGAATGTATAAGCTGATGAAGGAGGCCAGGCGGTCTGCAAGGATTTTAGTCAGAATCTTTAGGTCGTTGTTAATGAGAGATATACAAAGTAAAATGGGAGAAACCCTGCGCTAACTCAAAAAGTAATGGTGATAAAATTAAATCTAAAATATATAGTGATAAAATGAAATATATCCTGAAAATATGTAATGTGCGAAATATATGCTTAAAATATATATGAAAGCAGCCGACACCCTAACAAACAAAGTCAAATAAACAAGTGAAAACCAATGTTTAGCGCTACACATTGGTTTTCAAATGAGACATATAGGTCTATAGTTACTGACTGAGCTGGCATCTTTGTTTGGCTTGGGGAGAACTGTAATGTGGGCCATGTTGAGTGAAGAGTCTAACTGTCCCCCCTGTCGTAGAGCATTGAAGAAGCGAGCCATAAATGGGGCGATTGTTGTAGCAAATGATTTGTAGTAGGGAATGGAAAAGCCATCCGGACCGGGAGCTGAATGAGGTTTTAAGCGGTGAATAATGGCGCATACTTCATCCACCGAGATAGGAGCATCTAAGTATTGTCTATGTCTGTCTTCCAATGTAGGGGTCTGGATATTATTAAGGAAGTTATCGATCGCCTTTTGAGAAGGACCATGGTCTCCACTATACAAAGATTTATAGAAATTGTGAAATTCCTGCATGATGCGCCGGGGGTTCTGGGACAAAGTGCCACCTTGGATTTTAATTTTGGGGGGGGCTGGGGACCTAAATTTGGGCGAGAGTCTACCTGCTAGCATAGAGCCAATTTTGTCACCCTGCCAAAAAATT
The DNA here is from genome assembly GCA_028564925.1 of Lithobates sylvaticus. Lineage (NCBI taxonomy): Eukaryota > Metazoa > Chordata > Amphibia > Anura > Ranidae > Lithobates > Lithobates sylvaticus. The sequence goes on from CM053030.1 coordinate 252,248,842, forward strand.
TAGCTCTATTCCACCGTATCCATTTTTCAGCCTTGGTAGTCAGAGCCAGGTTCAACGCTGTCCTGGCGGCGTCCAATTTAGTAGTGGGGACAGAACTCGGATTGTCCTTGTGTTTTTTTGGCTAATGCTGAATATTCCCTATCCAACTGATCAATGGTTGCTTTGTAAGATTTGCGAATTTGGGAGGCTATTTGGATAAGATGTCCTCTAAGTACTGCCTTGTGGGCAGCCCAAAGGCACGTAGGACCAGTGTCAGGCGTGTCGTTGTTGAGAAAATAGTTTTTGATAATGTTTTCAATCTCTGTAGCTCTGATAGGATCACTCAGGATAGATTCGTTGAGTCTCCAACGTCTGTGGGGCGCGTGGCCCACTGGGCGTTGAAGTGTCAAGACCACCATGGAGTAGTCCGACCAGACCACATCCTTGATGTAAGCTTTGTTCGTGAGTGGGATGGATGCTAAAGAAACAAGGATGTGGTCGATCCTTGCGAAAGATCTGTGGGAGTTGGAGTAGTGCATGAAATCTCGCATGGTGGGGTTTACCTCTCTCCAAATATCAATGAGGCCATGTTGGAAAAGCAACTGGGCTATTCGGAGGCTCTGTTTGGTAGGCCTAGTGAGGCGTTTTCCCGGCGGCCGTGACTTGTCCAGCCCCTGGTCAAACGCAGCGTTGGAATCACCTCCAAAAATTACTGTGCCTTCAAGCTTTGGTGTGAGAGTTTTCAACAGGTGTTGGAAGAAATGTAGTTGGCCTTTGTTGGGGGCATAGTATGAGATGAAAGTGTACAATTGCTTATCTAAATCACCCACTACAAGTATAAATCTCCCTTCCGGGTCTTTGAATACAGATTTGAGAGTGAATTTGCACCGTTTGGAAAAGAAAACACCCACACCCTTAGTTTTGTCGTCAGCAATGGCCAATGCAAAAAAGGGGAAATTGGAGTGAATAAAGGAAGGGCAGAATCTATTTGGGAAATGAGTTTCCTGTAGAAGAACTACGTCCACCTTCTGTGTTAGACCTTGAGCATTATGGGAGATTATTTTGAGAGGAGGTGGTATGGAGGGAGCGTTAGCCATTGAGCAGAGGTGGAGGACTATCTAGGCAACCTACAGCACTTACCATTATGTGTCCATTAAGTCCAGGATAGAGTGCATACCAGACAAAGATCCTTGAGAGTGTGCGTATCCCTCATCCAGACGATTCCTGAAAAGATATGGGAGTGAATAAAATGAGTAAGAGAGAGAAAAGAAAGAATGAGAGGAAAGACGGTGTACAAGAGAGTCCTCCGTGAAGTGGAGGGGACAGAATCCTCCACCAGTAGGTAAAAAGTAACCAAAAACATCCCTCTGGAAATCAGGGGATAGGCTTGTCTAGCGAAGGGCAATATACCCAAGCAACCAGACAAGAAGGGGTGCATGAACACCACCCCAGCAGGTAGGCCTCTTGGAGCATCCAACGTAGCATAACAAAAGAAAGGCACTAGCATAGCCGTAACAGAGTCACCTCAATTTGAACCCGTTGGTGAGAACAGGAATGCGTGGAGGTGAGTATGTTGAACGGAACAACTAACATTAATGAATGAATTATAACAAATGTTAAAACAAGCAAAAACAGATACACTTGGATCTCTAGGGAATAATGGATCCCGGGAGTAATGTGCGGGATACAAAGCGGGTTGGGAAGCAGCGTGGGGTACAGGGGACTCGGATGACATATGGTCTCCTAGCCATAGCTAGGTAATGGGGCAAATCCCTTGAAATAAAAGGGGTAATGGGTATGTAGACCCCCTTTCTTCATCTCCACTTCTAGGGAAAAATGGGAAGAAGCGAGGAGGGAGAAAGTCTGAAGACGTGGGTAGAGTAGAAGTCGTCGTAGAAAGTAGCGGTTTCCTCCCTGACTTGTGAACCTCATGAGACCGTCTCGGTTGAAGTTATTGGGAACTCATAGAGGTTGAACAGTTCATTAGGCACAAGTGGGGGGTGCAGTTCGTCCAAGAAATTTCCTGAAAAAGGTGGAAGAGAAGGTTGAAGGGTCAGGGTCTGACCGGGCGTCAGAATCAGGGAGGTACGGTTTCCTTGGACTTCTTGGATCTTGCAGATTCCCAAACCGGAGTCAGGGGGCTGGTTGGAAGTTGTCTTTTCGCTGAAGCAGGGTGCGGCCCAAGATGTTGAAGATTTGGGTCTTGGCTGATGAGGCCTAGGTGGAGTAAGAGTTTTTCTCCCTCTTGCAGGGAACCAAAGGTGTACGCTTTGCCTTTCAGCAGGAACTTAAGTTGAAATGGAAAAAGCCACCAGTACTTGATTTCCTTGTCCATCAGGACTTGAAGTAGCGGTTTCATAGCTTTCCTCTTTTGGATAGTAGATGGAGATAAATCCGCAAAAATTTGCAAGTGGTGGCCCTGAAATATAATTTTGGGTGTGGTTCTCGATTTCCGCATTATGTCCTCCTTGACTGAGTAAAAGTGAGGCTTAACCACTATATTGCGGGGGAGACCATCAGCTCTAGGGGGTCTGAGCGCTCTGTGAGCACGATCAAGCTCCAATCTGTGTTGCGGTGTGTCAGGGAGCATGGTCTGAATAAAAGATCTAATGGTGTCGGGGACATCTTTGTTTGATTCAGGGAGCCCCCTGACTCTAAAGTTGTACCCCCTATTCCTGTTTTCGAGGTCGTCAATTTTCATATTGGCAGACTCTAATTGGTCCTGCAGATTCTGTATGCAAGCTGAGTTTTGATTAGTTCTGGCAATGGTGGAGTCCAAATGTGTTTCAACAATATCCATGCGGGTACCTATTTGCTGCAGGTCAGCTTTAATGTCACTTGTTATCTTGTGTGCAGTGTGCTGCAGGAGTTCTGCAAACTTGGCAAAGAGATCTGTCACATTAATATTCTGTAATAGGCCCGGATCCCCAGGCTGTAGTTGTGGGTGAGACTCGGGGGGGGGGGGCGGCCTCCATGGGGGAGAAGTCCAGGCCTGTCAGGGTGTGCTCTATGAGGAAAGCAGTGGACGCTGGTGAGGACGGGTCCAGAGGAGGGATGCCAGCAGAGGGGTCAGGTTGTAGTAGAGATGGGGATGCTGCTATATGTAAGCTGGGAAAGGAGGGCAGGCAGGACGGAGCAGAGCGGTGAGGGGCCGCCGCCATCTTGGCTGTCTCTGACTGAGACAGGGCGGCTTCAAAAGCAGGCTTTAGGCTTCTCCTTACCGCTCCCGAGTACATCGGGTGATTCCCTGAGGTGTCCACCGCTCGTGGAGGGGGGGGAATCCAGGCAAAAGCAGACAGTAAATGTGCCGCTAGAGAGGCCGGAGCTGCTGAGGCGGGATGGAGCTCCCGGACTAAGCGTCCATTTTAGGTGCCGCCGCGCATGCGCCTGTTGGACAGCTATTTTAAATTCCCAAAACATGTCCTGTCGGGGGTACTTGAGAACTGATGCTAAAAACCACTGTGCTAAAATGGAAAATTGCATATTTACCTCTCTGTAATTTTCCTTTCACGGTGCTATCCATGGCAGCATACGCATAATCCATGCGTATGCTACCATGTAGGCACCAGGAAAGTAGCGTTTAGACAAATCACACCTTTTTTTGTTTTGCCATTCCAATCAGCCTAGTTAAGCTGCAGCTGGGAAATCTGTTGCATGAAAATTGTTAGGGGGGGGGGGGTGGTAGTGTAAAATGCATGACTTGGATTGAGCATGCATCTGCAAAACAAATTATTAACAAAACACATAAGACATAAAAATGTGCTACAATAAATTTGCTACAAAATAATGCAGCACAGACAATTAAATCAAAGTGAAGCTAACAACCTACAAAGGACACATAATAATATTGACAACATCAGAAATATTTCAGTGAAAAATATCCCCCCCAAAAAAATAAATAAACAAAAGTAAAAAATACTTGCCCTAAAACACATCTGTTTTGCAAAGACATAACAAAAACATATGTGTTACAAACTCTATAAGGACACCCAAATGTACTCTCTTGACACACACACACTCAAGCAATCTGGCCTCTTTTCAGGGCATAGAGGCAATTGAAAACACATCCATAAAACACACAAAATGCAAGTTCACCCAGTGTAGAGACAGAACTTCAAAGTGGGTAAACCTGTTAAGGATGTCCTTAAAGGGGTTGTAAAGGTTTGTTTTTTATTTTCTAAATAGGTTCCTTTAAGCTAGTGCATTGTTGGTTTAGAGGTGCGCCCGTTCAACCCGTGCAATTACATGTACTTTGCTTAATATTTACTAAGATTTTGACCGCACAGTAAACAAACTCATGTGAACGAGTGCAAGAGCCCTTTTGCGCATGTGCACTGCTTACATTGATCTCACGCAGTACTAAACATACTTGCAGCCACAGCAGGCTTTCGCTGAAAAACATACTTTCTCGTTCTATTTTGGACATTTTTGTTACTTGGGCAGTTGTTACTAAACTTCCTCACATCACCCCATAATATTGGCACCTCCATCTTCTGTCAATATTGAATAAGAAGATATTTTAAGCCTTGGATTTTACAGGGTTAACTTATAAGCTGGGCATTATATTGAATCGAGTTAGGAGGGCATGTAGGTTAGGTAATAAGATTGGCAGCTTCAACACTGTCAGAATTACATCATCCATGAACAGGATCAACTGGCGTGAAGCAATTTGCAGGCCATTTATATCTGTAGACTTGTGGATAGCTTGTGCAAGGGGCTCAGCGACTAGAGCAAATAAAAAAAAGGAATAATGGGCATCTCTGTCTAGTTCCCTAAGAAATAGAGAAGGGAAGGGATTTAAAGCCAAAATATTTCACATAAGCTTTGGGGGAGTTATACAAACTTTGTACCTATTTAAGAAAGTGTGAGCCAAAGCTCAATTTTTCCAGTGCATAGAACAAGAAAGGCCATGAAACTGTTAAAGGCTTTTTATTTCAAGCATCAAGAGCATGAGAAGTGTATGTTGCTGCTTGGAAGCCTCAACCAGGAGATCCAGTTTGCATATTATCACTAGCTTATCTTGTAGGCATAAGACCGAATTGGTCTCGATGTATAAGCCTCATTTGAGTTTGGTGGCTACGATTTTAACTAGAAGTTTAATATCCACATTTAGGAGAGATATTGGTTGAAAGTTAGAGCACTGAATATCGTCAGTATTAGGTTTTGAGATCATTGAGATGGATGCCTGGAAAGATTCCGATCGGAAGGACTTGTGATTGTGAAGGTCATTGAAAGTGTTGAACAGTAGGGGTGCAAGAATTTTTGAGAGGCATTTGTAGTAGGAGAAACAGAAGTCATCTGGCCTTGGTCTCTTGCATGGTTTTAAAGACTTAATGGCCTTAAGGACCTCCTCAACTGAGATAGGAGCTTCAAGCATTTGATACCACAAGTCCGATACACGCGGTAAGATTTTAGAGAAGAAGATTTTAAGATTATAAATATGTTTGGTTTGTCTTATAGCTTTTTCAACCTGATTCACCAGAAGAAGGTTACAATTACATTTGGCTTCTTCCAGTGCCAGTTTATTTGGTTTCGATGGGCTAAGCTGAAAAACTTGTGCCCTATCCAAGTATTCTTGTTCTAAGAGAGGGAGTTTTGTTGAGCAATCCTTTTTAAGAGAGGAGGCCAGTTGAATGCAGAGGCCTCAGATAACTGCATTGTGGTCTTCCCAGAATATCAACCCAGACATATCCGGCGTCCGATTGTGAGTCAAGTAGTCCATGATCTGAGAATGAATACATCTTTGCAATGGAGAGTCTGAAAGGAGTGACTCATTGAGGGACCAATAGAGATCTACACTCTCTGCCAGCATAGATGATAGTTGCAAGAATACTATAGAATAGGGGGGGCAGGGGCCATTTGTTTGTTAATGGTGTAAATTTGGTCTGGGGACACATTGGGCACCTTTGCTGACACTGTGCTATTACTGGGTGTCCAGTGTGCTCCTGTTCCTTTAAGGGGGATTGGGCTGCCTCCAGGCCTACCTGCCCTCATCTATCCATTGAATGCATGTGCTCCCATTGTGGAGACGCTCATAAATTCAGTAGCGTTTAGAACTGCAAGCATACACAGGGTGCCGTGAAGAGACCTTGCAGCTTACACATGCATTACAGTATGTGGAGTATTTATTTTTTGGTCCCAAGAATTACAGAAAACTGGTAATTTTTCCCTACCCAGGATCCATTGACATAAGCTATCTAGTACATTGTATAGTCCTGACAGCTACACTATAGGCTCAGTTCACAAAGTTTTAACACTGGGATACAAATCTTTAACCATGTGACTGTCAATTTCAAAGCTCATTGGATTTGACTTGAAAGCTCATTGGACTTGAGATGAAATCAACTGACACTTCTATGAAAAATAGGATTTTTATCCTGGTGCGCCAGCTTTGTAAATTGAGCCTTATATACCATGCAGTTCCTTACACAGACTAGCCTTTGACGGAACAAAATTCAGCAGGGATCAGCCACATTTCGTTCCATCTATAGCCATTCCCACTTAACAGACATTGATCTAATGATCAACCTTTTTCCCATGGTAATGTTGGAACATTTTCATAGGCTCAGACAAAGTGTTAGTTCTCTGTCATCATTCTGTTAAGGTTTATACATCTGTGAGGAGGCATTGATGTTGTCTCCCCATGCCTGTTTTAACCCCTAAAAACCTGCACCACTGCGCCACAAACACATGGTGAATGAGTCACATTTGCTGGGTGCTACTCCCTGCCAAGTGCAACACCCTGTATAGCTGCTGTACCCCTCAGCAGCCTTCAGAGGTCAAGGAGGAGCAGTTGGGGTGTGGTAAAAAATGCAGCTCAGCTGTGAGCTGGACCCCCCCAGAAAAAAAAAAAATATATATATATACCTATAGCCCTGCGACAGGTAATTGCTGCATGAGCAATTGCATGAGCTTGGCTATGAATAACTGCTTTGAAATTGCTTCCAATTGTGCTTCCTGCCTGCAGCTAATCACATGGGTCCCCAACTAGATCCCCCACAACTAATTATAAACAGCCTTATTTGCAAGCGTGAATAGGCCTTATAGTGAGGAGGCTGGGACCTTGGCCATAACATATTTTTAATTATTACACCTGACCAGAGTTCATGGTACAATGTATTATGGGATATTTGGCTTGGATTTCCCACTGACTGTCCACGAAAGCTTGGAGTTTGGACAAAATGTTGAATATGTAAAGTTCCTGAACCACATCCCTACTTATTAGCTTATGTGGTAACAGAATTTGGATTCCAGATAATGACAGAATATGATACTGCAGTAGAGAGAAATGATAATACTGAACAAACTTTTTTAGCCCCTGTCAAAATACCCACCTTTTTCACTCATTTATTAAGGGACTATAAAGAGAAAAAACTAAATACAAAGTGGAGTAACTCATGCTAATCAATCAGATTTTATTATAATGAGGTCAGGTTACTAAACATTTGGTTGCTATGGTTTGTGCTTTGCAAATTGCTCTTTGCCCTAATAAATTTGGCAGTATAAATTCTATGTTGCTTGCTTTTGATTGTGGTTCAGCATCTATCCAAATAAATCTCATAGTTTCTGCTCATGTCACCGCCTGAAATATTCTTATACTTTTGAATTTCTATACATGACACCTTTTGTTGTTCTGTGATCGTGTGGTGATGCTAGGTCTGTCACTGTACCTTCTAGTCAGATTTCTGAGTTATAATAGGTTGCTTACCTCAATGACAGTATACTGTACAGTAGTGTTATGCAAGAAGAAACAGATGTTTTTAATACATTTTACATTTTATTTAAGCTATTGAACAAATATTACCAGTCCTTTGGACATGGGCAATGAAAAATAGTGCTGTGCAGCATAAATTATGCATACAGTAATGTGTTAAAAAGCAGACTCAAAGAAAAATGGCTTTTAACGTTTTATCTTCAAGACATTGCTTTTGGCATTCTTAAAAATTAATTTAGTGTGCCCTTTATTTTTCTTCTCACTGCCCTTTTCTTTCAGCTGGTTCGTGTATTTTATTTTATTGAAAATCCTCAAATTTTCCAAATATATTCATATTTCCTGTGCCGCTATCATAGCTATAAAAGTGTGTTAGGTGAGAATGGATAATTCCATCATTAAAAAGGAACGTATACTGAGGGGGGGTTACAACCCCACAGCTTCTAAAAATAAGTAGAGAAAGCTTGACCATCACAGGCTAACTTACTTCTTCCTGTTTTCAGCCTAGTGCCAACATTTCACTAAAGCCAAGCACACACCACCAGTCTAGTGCCAAAATTCCACTAAAGCCTAGCACACACCACCAGCCTATTACCAACATTTCACAAAAGCCTAGCACATACCACCAGCCTATTACCAACATTTCACTAAAGTTTAGCACACACCACCAGCCTAGTGCCAAAATTTCACTAAAGCCTAGCACACACCACCAGCCTAGTTCCAGGATTTCACTAAAGTCTAGCACACACCACCAGCCTAGTGCCAAACATTCACTAAAGCCTAGCACACAGTACTACTTTTTTTTTTCAACCCAGCGGGTTAAATGAAAAAAACCTGACAGCTCTGGTCGGAAGCCGCTGTACTATCAATCCAATGTTAGTACAGTGATTTCCCCTGCTATCGTATTGTGTTCTGACAAGAACACAGCTCCCCCGCTAGAACACTCTGGTCAGCACTTTCAGTTATTGGCTGAGAACGCTGGTTTTACAAAATGCTCCAGCAAGCTCGTCCTACAGAAGCCGGCTGCTATACACAAGGGCCGAATGTGGGGAGTTTTTATATCGAATCGGCCAATGTTGCCAGACATTCGGTCCATGTGTACTAGGCTTAAGTTTCTTTGTTTCCTGCTTTGCTTTTACTTCAGACAGACAGATGATTATCTCTCAGGTAACGGTAAAATCAACCAAGGACATACCTAAAACTAGTGCTTTTATAAAACCACATTCTTTGAAAGTATTTGACCATATATGCTTAATGTTAGTATTAAAAATATAGATCTTTCACAAAGACACTAAAATTATTTACCGACATGCAAACCTCAACAATTAGCCTCTCTTCTCTGGTCTGTTTAAAGCTGATCCCCAGCTTTTGGTGAAGTTTAAATATATAAATAAGTGGCTGAGTTATCACTTTTGCGCCTTATGGCAAGGTGCTCCATCATGCTAGAAAAGGCATTGTTCATGACCAAACTGTTCTTGGATGATTGTGAGAAGTTGCTCTATGAGGATTTTCTTGTACCATTCTTTATTCATGGCTGTGTTCTTAGGCAAAATTGTGAGCAATGCCACGTACACACGGTCGGAATTCTCGTCGGAAAAAGCTCTGATGGTTTTCCCGTCGGAATTCCGACGGAATTTTGCTCAAACTGTCTTGCCTACACACGGTCACACCAAATTCCGACAGTCAATAACACCACGCCTTAAAAAACGTTCGACTGCACTATAAAAGGGAAGTTTAACGCTTCTGAGCATGCGTTGAATTGTTTCCGAGTATGCGTCGGAATTTTGCGTGTCTGAATTGCATACACACGATCGGAAAATCCGATAGAAAGGTTTTCCATCGGAAAAATTAAGAACAGGTTCTCAATCCAAAGTCCGTCGGAAATTCCAAAAGAAAAAGACCGATGGGCATACACACGGTCAGAAAATCAGATGAAAGGCTCCCATCGGACTGTTTCCATCGGAAATTCCGACCGTGTGTATGTGGCATAAGTCTACTCCCTTGGCTGAGAAGCAACCCCACACATGAATGGTATCAGTATGCGCTCACCTTTTTTTCTGGAACAATCAGAAAGGGGATTCATCAGAGAAAATTACTTTACCCCAGTCCTCAGCAGTACAATTTCTGTACCTTTTGCACAATATCCACATGTCCCTGATGTTTTCCCTGGAGAGAAGTGGCTTCTTTGCTGCCCTTCTTGACACCAGGCCATCCTCCAAATGTCTTCACCTCACTGTGCATGCAGATGCACTCACACCTGCCTGCTGCCATTCCTGAGCAAGCTCTGTACTGGTGGTGCCCCAATCCTGCAGCTGAATCCACTATAGACAGTCCTGGTGCTTGCTGGATTTTCTTGGGCGCCCTGCAGTGTAAATGTTTTTTATGGGATTAAGTTAATTTTCATGGTAAAGAAGGACTTTGCAATTAATTGCAAATCATCTTATCACTCTTCATAACATTCTGGAGTATATGCAAATTGCCATCATAAAAACTGAGGCAGCAGACTTTGTGAAAATTTATATTTGTGTCATTCTCAAAACTTTTGCCCATTGCTGTATACAGTATGTGATTCTGCACAGGAGAGCTGACCTGTAGCAGTAAAACTGCTAGAGGCTGGTCTTAAAGTAGTTAATGAACAAATATTTTATAAGATCAAGTATACAGTTTGTACACCGCACAGAGCTGCTGCATCTTTAATGAAGGTAATAGTTTTATTTTTTTTGACCAAGCTTGGTCCAAACAAACTTTTTTAATCTTCACTAAAAACTGGAGGTTAGCTTTAGCTATACAATTGAAAAATGTTTAGTTTTACCAGTTTGATAAAGTACAAAAATACCTGTTGATCCTATCAGAAAACAGATATCATTACATTGTTCCCAGCTAACTCTTATGCCCCGTACACACGGTCGGATATTCCGATGGAAAAAGTCTGATCAGATTATGTTGCCGGAAAATCCGATCGTGTGTGCGCTCTAGCAGACTTTTTCCGTCGGAATTTCCGACAGAAAAAATTTGAGAGCAGGATCCCAAATTTTCTGACAACAGAATCCGATCTGACTTTTTCCTATCGCGTGTAGAGAATTCTGATGGACAAAGTGCCACGCATGCTCAGATCAAATTACGAGACCAAAGCTATTGGCTACTAGCCTCTACGTAGTCCCGTCATACGTGTTATACGTCACCTCGTTCAGAACGGATGATTAGGGTTACAGAACTCCCACCCTATATTATGGCGAAGAGGGGGATCTATAGTAGTCCTATCTTATGCTGATAACACATGTTTTCATTTGATACATTATGGTGAGTATGTGTTGTCAGCCAAGGAGAGGAACTATTTAACTGGTAGGATCACCAGTTGAAATGGAAGAAAAAATAAATAAAATAATGAAGCCACCATGTCTAAGAACCTGTAAACTCAAAAAAAAATCAAATGTTCGTTCTTGAGATACATTTAAAGATTGTTTTATCCATAATATGGTTTATTTATGTAAAAGATTTGAGGTTGTATATTGTTTTGTTATTGTTAAAGTGGAAGTAAACCCCCCTATCGTTTTCAGCCAAGGAAGCTGCCATCTTTGCCTCTGTTTTATCTTCAACTGCCACGGTGCTGCACATGTGATCCGTTATGACACCAGCCATTGGATGGTTTGACTGTTTGGTTGAGAGCACAGCCAATGTGCAGTTAGCATTCCCGGCATGCCTTTCTTTTTTAAACTGTTAAATCGATGGGTTTACTTCCGCTTTAAGTTGTGGAAGCTGTGGTTTTTGTACTTTTTAACCAGAAAAATCACATTTAAGACCTATATCACTTTTAAAATGCAGAACAAAGAAAAACCCCTATTGGTGGGACTTTAACCTCCTTGGCGGTAATCCCGAGTCTGGCTCGGGTTCAGTTTTTTCTGCCAGGAGCAGTAACCCCCGAGCCAGACTCGGGCTGCGTTGCAGGATACAGGGGGAAGTTACTTACCTTTTCCCCTGGATCCTGCGATGTCTCCCTGCTGTGTGTGCGAGCCGTCCACTCACTCGATTCACACAGTGCCCGAGTGCCGCTGATCTCTGTTCCCTGCGACGTTCCGACGCATGGGAGCGGAGATCGGCGCCAAATTCAAAAAAGTTTAAAAACACAACACACATACAGTACTGTAATCTTACAGATTACAGTACTGTATACAAAAAATACACATCCCCTTTGTCCCTAGTGGTCTGCCCAGTGCCCTGCATGTCATTTTATATAATAAAAAGATTTTTTTCTGCCTGGAAACTGGAGATTGTCCATAGCAACCAAAAAGTGTCCCTTTATGTCAAAAGTGGTTTTAGACCAGCTAGAAAACACAGATAAAAAATTTGAATCACAATTTATCATCAAACAATAAATTCAATGACAGCGACTATTCTGCAACTGAGCAAATTTCAGTGTTTTTGATTTGAATACATTATTGAATCATTTTTATATATATTTTTTATTATATTATAATTTATGATTTTGTGTTTCAAACTTTATCATACCAGGGATGTCTACTAGACTCTGGTTCGGACAGATTTAAGTAAGTTATTCATAAGAATTGCATGCCTACAATATAAAAACGCCAAATTTCCATGCAAAATAATTGTACCGCATTCAGCACTAAATTCCGGACAGAATCATATCGCCAGGGAGGTTAAAGGCACAGAAGTCACATAGTATATCAGATATACTATGTAACTTCTGTGCCTTTAAAGTCCCACCAATAGTTTTGATCTGCACTAAATTCTTACTGCAATACTTAAAGTCAACATCTGCTTTGCCCAAGTAGGGGAAACCAATACATTCACTTTAATATCACTTCCTACCCCAACAAAAAGTTGCAATTCCTTACAATTATACTTGCTCTGGGTCAGTAACCCAAAGTTTTGAAATTGAAGCTTAAGCTATTTCAGAAGGAAAGGTTAACAATGGAAGTCAACATATTTTTCTCTTGACGGAGTGACATGAATTCACATTACTGATACAACTTATTAAGTTTTCTTTTTAACTTTGAATGCAGACTGGGCAGTCAACAAAATGCACTGGGTTTGGGGGCGTGGCTGGCTGCAGAGCGAAATGGCTGCTTGATACCTTAGCTCTGCTCAGCCGTGGGGCAAACAGCAACTCACAGCATCTAATCCTGACATATCCCCCTCTCTGTCACACTGAAGGGGAGAAGAACTACAGGGCACCCAATCGGCATGTCCAGGAGCAGAAATACCAGCCTTCACAAACCACGCAGCCTCACTGATTACTTCTGGAGAGCTGACATGCTGACTGGCAAAAATGATGCCGACTCGGCGCCGCGCGCTTCATCACCAGGGGCTCACAGGAACATCTCACCTACCCTGAGGAGATGGACAGCACAACCCCAGAAGCAGAATCCTCTCAGCCTTCACCCGCTGATCGAGGTAAGAGAGCAGCTCAGTCCCCAGCCCTCTCCCCTGCTAAAGCTCCCCTGCTTAAGAAGCAGCACTAGGATCCCCCAGCAACTACAGGCCCTGAACCACGCTCTGACTCACTAGCCACGCTGCCTGCTTCTGACCAGCCAGCATCCAAACACACACTCAAACTTATGCTGCTGTCACTACAAAATGTTATACGCAATGAATTACGATACTCAATCTCCATGCTACACTGCAGAATTGAAAAACAGCTCACTGTGCACACTGCGGTCTAGAACGAAATGGCAGATGCCCATTATCACCACGCTGAGGAGATTCAATATCTGCAGGCCAAAGTCGCAGATTTAGAAGGTCGCTCAAGGAGGAATAACATCAAATTCAGGGGTGTACCAGAATCTGTTAAGCCCCCAGAACTGATCCCCTACATACAACAACTATTCCTCACACTTATCCCTCAACTGCGCCAAACTGACATGGTTATTGACCGGGCACACCACATTGTCAAACCTAGCCACCTCCCTGCGTCTGTGCCTAGAGACATACTTGAACGCGTCCATTTCTTTCAAGTGAAAGAGAAGATCATGGAGGCCGCCAGAACCACCTCTCCGCTACCTGACCTTTGCTCTTCTGTGTCCCTGTACACGGACATCTCTGCTGCCACAACTAAAAAACGGAGAGAATTCTCCCAGACCACTGCTATCCTCAGGAATCACAACATCCCATACAAATGGGGCTTTCCTACCAAACTGGTAGTCACATACCAGAACCAGAGCACCAACATCTTTACTCCCAAAGATGGAATCAAGCGAATGCCTAATACCCTCACCACCACCTGAACCACTACTTCAGCAGCCCCCAACATTCGCTCAAGACCCCAGGTGCCATGCTCCTGCTACCACCCGCAGGTAAAGACTTCCCATGTCTCCACTCCCTTAAACCAGCTGGTGCCCCTTGGAAATTTTTAATGTATATATATTTTTGATGCATTATCACATCTCAATATTGTCCCTAATGAGTGTACCACTAATTACACTCTAATGCCGTGTACACACGGTCGGAATATCCGATGGAAACAGTCCGATGGGAGCTTTTCATTGGATTTTCTGACCGTGTGTATGCCCATCGCTCTTTTTCTGTTGGAATTTCCGACTGGATTGAGAACCTGTTCTTCATTTTTCCGACGGAAAACCTTCCTATCGGATTTTCCGATCGTGTGTATGCAATTCCGACACGCAAAATTCAGAAGCATGCTCGGAAACAATTCGACGCATGCTCAGAAGCATTAAAGTTCCCTTTTATAGTGCAGTCAAACGTTTTTTTAAGGGGTGGTGTTATTGAACGTCGGAATTTGGTGTGTAGGCAAGACAGTTTGAGCGAAATTCCGTTGGAACGTTGTACGCAGCATTACTCTTTCCCCTGAGAAGGAAAAGTGCCAAGCACTTAACAGATCATTTGTTGCCTCCCTTTTTTTTTCCACGTTAATAGTTTTACCATTGTTTATTATGCCTTGTACACATGAATTTCCAACAGAAAAATTCAGACGGGAGCTTTCCATCGTATTTTCCGATCATGTGTATGCCCCATCGGACTTTTTTACATTGAAATGACGGACCTAGAAAGAGAACATGTTCTAAATTTTTCCGACGGAACCAATTCCTATCTGGTAAACCACTCGTCTGTATGATGTTCCGACGTACCAAAAACGATGCATGCTCTGAAGCTATTGGCTACTGGCTATTGCACTTCCTTTTTCTAGTCCCGTTGTACATGTTGTAAGTCACTGCATTCTAGACGGTCGGACTTTGGTGTGACCGTGTGTAGGCAAGACCGCTTGAGTGGAATTAAGTCGGAAAAACCTCCAGAGTTTATTCCAATGGCAAAACCGCTCGTGTGTACGCAGCATTACAGGTTTTATTTATTGCAATACTATACTTTTGGTTACCTTTAGATTAGTGGCTACGTTTTGCTACTGTGTTATGCCATTACAGGTCTACCCCACCCACATCTCTGCATAAACTAAAAGCAATAACTCCACACCCTCCCCCTCACCCTAGTACTCACATCTCAAAATGTCAATCACCTTCACTTCCATTAACGCAAAAGGTCTAAACTCCCCTTACAAAATAAGTTTACTGTGAAAAGAAGCAATAGCCCCCACCTCTGACATATTATGTGAAACTCACTTTGCTTCCAGCAAACCCCCCTCGCGTTCCGACAAACAATACCCACACTGATACTTCGCCAACTCCACCAAGAAAAAGACAGGAGTTATGCTTGCCATACGCTCCACAGTTTCATTCCAACCATTTCCACACTGAAATAGACCCTGATGGCAGATTCATAATCTTAAATGCCGCTGTCAACAACCATAAAATTACCATTGCTAACATTTATTCCCCCAGTACCAATCAACACCGCTTCTACAAAACCATACTGAAGAAGCTGGAACCTTTCAAACAAGGCCCCATGATTATATGCGGTGACTTCAACCAAATTTTTGATGACTCGCTAGACACTTCTAATCCTGCATGTAAACGCTCCACCTCTCTTTCCTCCCTGCTCCATTCGGAAACCCTATACGAGCCCTGGAGATACCTCCATGGCACTGAAAGAGATTACACCTTCTCTCACACACATAGCATGCATACTCTCAGGGAGATCTCTTTTTGACTGACAAAACATACTCTGTAAATGGTTCAGGAAACTAAAATTGGACTTATTGCTTGGTATGACCACACACCCATCTCAATAAAGGCTGTTTTCAGCACTCACATACAAAAACAACACCATCCGGAGGCTCAACACCTCTATTATTGCACGCCCACTCTATCAAAAGCAGATCCTATCCGAGTTGCAACAATACAAACAATACTGGGTCGGTTGACAACCCCACCACACTATGGAACACCCATAAGGCCTACATAAGAGGCCTCCCAATTAAGTTTGGAGTCCACAAACTAACTACTACAGCTGAGGTATCAACTAGAACAAATACACACTCTCGAACAAGCTAATAAACCCCAAATCTCCCCTTTGCTCAGCTCTGAACTACAAACAGCTAGACAGGCCCTCAGTGATCACCTCCACACATTCTTTGACTACCACCTTAAACGCCTCCGCCCACAATCCTACTCACAACACAACAAGCCTGGGGCATACCTAGCTAGACAACTCAAACGCAAGCTAACACAAATGAAAATCCCATACAGTGGCATAAAACACACCAATCCTAAGGACATTGTGGACCAATTTAGTTCTTATTACTCCAAACTGTACAACATCGCCAGTACTGACTCTGCCCCACCATCCTCCTCTACCGATATAGATAACTTCCTCACCAACATACACCTACTCACACTATCACAGGAACAAGTACATCAGCTATCCTCCCCATTCTCCCCATTAGAAGTTGAAACAGCCATCACCGCCCAGCCCCTTCATAAAGCTCCAGGCCCTGACTAGTTCAGTAACGAGTACTACAAAATGTTCTCTAAATTCCTTACCCCCTACCTATGCCACTCCTTCAACTTCACTGCAAGCACTGGCTCCATTCCACCAGAATCCCTCCAAGCCACCATTACCACTATCCCAAAACGGGGCAAGCCGACTGATGAACCTGTTAGCCTCCCTATATAAAATCAATTTCCCAAAATTGAGCATGCTAGGTATAGTACTAGACCAACACACCAAAAATGATATTACCAACTACAAGTCTTTCTCATGGGCCCCTAACTCCATCCTCGCATACCTGGGCATACAACTAACCACACCCTCATCTCACTTACGGTCTATCAACCTTATTAATCTTGTAGCCAAACTCCAGAAAACTGTACAAGACCTCAAACATACTACTGCCTCCTGGGCAGGCAAAATCGCTGTTGACAAAATGTATCTTCTACCCCATGTCTTATATATATTTTGGACCTTGCCAATACCCTTTCTCAAACAACAACTACTGCAATTGCAGGCCATTATAACAACCGTCTGAAAAGCATCCCCCTATGTAAGCTAGTCACCTCTGGAGGGATGGGAGCATTGGACTTAATAGCTTATTACAAAGCAACAATACTCGACCAAGTCAAAATCTGGTGGAACCCTATGCAACAAACTACATGGTTTCAAACAGAAAAAGCGGCACTCACCTCCCACCCCAAACTGGCTCTCTGTGCCCTTCTCCTGCAACATCAAGAGACTCACTCATTCCTTGACACTATTAATGCTACCATCAGGATATGAAAAGCCACCATACAAGCCTCTAAGTGTATCCCAGTATGTCTACTCAAACATGTTCCGCTGGAAGCCCTCCACATTCTCACCCCTCACATCAACATCACTTAAAGGATCATCACAGGCATCTCCACTGTCGAAAACCTTTAACAAGCCCCCCCCCCCCCCCCCCCCCCCCCCCTTAAAGTCATTCCAAAATCTTCAAGCCACTTACTACATTGGACATAAATATGTTTTCAAATATCTCAGGACACGCTCAATTCTCTCTAAAGTACAATGGTCTGAAAACCTACTGCCATGGCATGTAATCACATTTTTTAACCTCAATACACCCCACCAATGTGGAATCTCGTTTTGCTACAAGCTCATCACCAATACTTAATGGACATCTAAGTCCACAACGATGCTAAAATGGGAACAATTGCTACAATCCTCCTACACTCCCCAACAATGGCATTGCCCACTCCAAGCACCTCTGAACATCTCCAGCTGTCTATTCTATTGGGAAACAGTCCAAAAGGTATACCACAACTCGTACCTCACACCAACTAAACTTGCCCGCATCTACCCAACTTCAACCAATCTCTGTTGTAGAAACTGTGGATACCCAGGAACCCCACTCCACATATGGAGCCCAATCCTCGGCACGCTCTGGTCTATGCTCTCCAAACTCCCCCTCTCCATTCTACCAGATCCTGTATCCCTAACACCACAAATGGTACTATTAGGTCTAGACATGGCACTATGGCCTTGATCTTCACACACAGTCATCGCCCATGTACTTATTGCTGCACGCTTAGCTATTGTCAAAAATTGGAAATCCCTCAACCTCACCTCTAGCTCGGAAATAACTGATCTCTTGAAAAACCACTGCCTAATGGAATTTATGCACGCCAAAGCCCACCTACAAATTCCTAAATTCCAAAAAAACTGGGACCTTTGGCTCAATGCCTACCTCTCATGAGTGAACTTCAACACAGCTAACACCCTAATGCTGTACGCACCCGATTGACGTAACCTTGATCATATGTCTATCGCCTGCTAATCAATAAAATGTTTACCTCTGTCTTTTCTTGCTAAAACTCTCAGATGTACTTCACTATTCTTTCAAACCCTATGTGGACCTTCCACTGATATAATAACTTGATTGCCATCTGTATAATCATATGTTAATTAATGCTCGCATGCACCTTCCTCAATATGTATACTTACAATAAGAGTTTAAAAAAAAAATGCACTGGGTTTATCTTTCCTTGGCCCCTGTATGACAATATCCAATGTCACATCTTGTTAAAATCTCTAATGGGACAACTCATGGTTTTCCCTAGTCACCTCTGATTTTTACCTTCATCACAGAAGCAAATTGTTAAAATGTTCTTTGACCTCTGACAATGCATGAAGTGTGAACACAAAATTAGACTATATTCCATTTATGCTATTATCAACCTTACATATCTGATTACTTCTCCAGCTGAGACCCAATCACTACTTGATCAATTTGGATTGGTTTCATATTATAAGGTAAATTGTTCCAATCTGTCTTTTATGCAGGCAGAATAGGCACAGTCAGAATGTTCACAAAATTCACATCAAACTATGTCTCTATGTCTTCTGTTATTTTGCAAAAAAAAAAAAAAATGCAAGTTATTATCAACAAATATATAAAAATGAGCAACATCCTAAAGTTAGTAATTAAGCTTTACTGATCAACAAAACAAAATATAGGAGTAAGAACATTGACTTTGTAACATATCACAACACTACAAATGTAGGCAAGCTCTAAAAAAATAACTTTTACTTGTTTTACCTATTTTTAAACTTAATAATTTGTAAAAATGCATCTTTATTCAAAACTTGTATTTCATTGGGGGATAGATTAGAGCATATGTCAAGATTTTTTTTTGGTTTGTCCCCACTAGGCAGACTCTGCACTTTACATCTACCAGTGACCATTGCTACCGTAAATGAAAGTGCGGAGAAAAGAAAAAAAGTTTAGTGTTTCTCCTAAGGCAAGAGGTGAAGGGAAAAAGCTGGATAATAAAATAAAAAAATCCCTAATTTTGGGAGATTTAATTTACATTCTTGTTGCATCTCTGGTACAAGAAGGTAAAAGGAAATTTCCCCAATGTCACACAAACAAAAAGGTAACCTAGCAGGGGTTTTAACACTACCCTACTCTATCCAAAAATTATTATCCAAAATGTATTATTATTACTATTATATTATGTTTTACCTGTTTTTGTAGTTTAGTCTCTTGCCGACCATGTAACGCATATGTGCAGTGGCAAGGAGCGCAAGCCTTAATGCCCACATGCTGCACATATGTATTCATGGTGGATGAAGTTTCTGTGCTGAGAATGTTTTCACTGTGCACTTCCAACACAGCAACCGTGCTGTCATTTATGACTGGGCTGTGAGCCAGGGGTTGGTGCTCCTGATCATTATTACCACTGTTAAAGCCAGCTACAGTGGTCATGTAATTGAAAAGTCTGGGCCAGCCTCACTATATAACCTATAAAGGCTCATGGCAAGTGAATGGGAAAGGGGTTATAAATATCACAAAGTGTTTTTATTTAATTTGTAAATAATGTGTCTATTCTTTGAGTCATAAACATAACTTAATGTCATGAACAACAGATCAAACACAAAATACAAGTTGTACTTTTTCTAATGGTTATTTTGTAACTAACACTGGTAAAACTAGAAAATCTGGAGGGAGGGGTGGGGGGGCGGCTGGCAGTGGAGAAAGATGGCCACTTAAATCTGCAGCTCCGCTTAGCCCAGAGACACAGAGCAGTCCTCTACATCTCCCAGCAACATTCCTACCCCCTCTGCCATACCATGTGGCATCTGGATGGTATGTCTAGGAAGAGGAATAACAAGTCTCACAAGCCTCGGCGCTGACTGACTTCTTCACACCGTGCAGACCACCAAAAGCAAATAACAGCCTGACGGATATGGAGACCTGCATTTGTATACAGTCAGCCACTTTCTTAATCTACTGGCAGTGGCAAGCGGGAGCTCACTCTCCTGAAAAAGCACCTCTAACTAAAAAACAACATTAGGACACAGCACATGAGAAGATTCATACTGATTCTCTAGATGCTCACCCTGCCAGTGACCAGCTGGTTTCTGATCACACACTGAAGCTCCCTCTACAGAGGGACCTCAGTAACAAACTACACTCATCTATCTCTACATTGCTCGCCAGAATTGATCATCTGGAGGTATGTACAGATGACATAGATAGACTGACAGCGGAGCATACTATTACATACAATGAAATGGCAGATGCCCATGACCACCATGCAGTGGAAATCCACCTCTATCTGGCAAAGTAGCACTTTTAGAGGACCGTTCCAGAAGGAACAACATTAAGTTTAGGGGCATTCCAGAAACCATTAAACCCCCTGATCTGGTTCCCTGTCTCCAACAATTATTTCTTAAATTTCTCCCTCAGCTAAACCAAGCTGATATCGCCATAGATTGTACCCACAGAATTGCCAAGCCCAATCATCTCCCTGCCTCTGTGACACAAGATGTATTGGCATGGATTAATTTCTTTCAAGTAGAAGAAGGAGTCATGGCTGCAGCACGCTCCACATCCTCACTATCATATCCCAACTTCTTTGTCAATCTGTACACGGATATCTCTGCTGCAACAGTTTAAAAATGCAGATAATTTCCCCAAGTCACTACGTCCTTGGAAACCATAATATCACCATAATAACCATAATATCATAATAATCCCTGTGGGGTTTCCCCACCAAACTGGTAGTAATCTCCACCTGATTCCCCACTGAAGAGTTCATCTGCATGCTACCAGTCTGTTCGGAGCTCTAAACCTTCCTCCTCCAGGTAATGATGGTTGCTATCTCTGTAATGGCTTATATCAACAAGTACTTAAGTTGCCATCCTAATAAGACAAAGATTACAGCTTTAGCATTATGAGTGCCTCAAGTGGGCATCACCTCAAGTGCGCTTATAGCTTTTCTCTTCCACCCTGAGAATAATCGGGTGCTAAGCACCCCCTTATCAGTTTACATCTAATTTCTTTGTTACCTATAATTTGTACTCTCCTTTTTGTTTTTACACTACTTACACTGTTGAACTATTCTCAAGAATTGCTTGTTACTTGTCAATTAAGGCAGCTGTATTACTGCTTCTGTGTGTGACGTTGGAAGGTGTTGTCTGCCCCCCTTGCTCACCCTACCCAGCCCATCCACTGTTATGTCTGTTGTCATAACTTCTCTCAATGCTAAGGGATTAAACTCCCCTTTTAAAAGGAACTTTCTATGGCTCTTACTCATTCCATGTATTATGCATGCAGGAGACTAATTTCTCCTCCCGTAAACCTTTGCTTTGCACTTCCTTCCACACCGTTTTTTTTAATAACTCCCCTATAAAGAAGGCTGGAGTCCTAATTCCTGTGCACTCCTCACTCTTGTTTAACCTGCTTCACTCCAAGGTTAACTCTTATGGTAGATAAAAAACACAGAAAGTTTCCCCAGGGGTTTTTTAGCAGCAGAGAATTTGTAATAAAAATGGTTGATGGATCATCCATATAGGTGGTGCGACACAAAAAACAAACCTGGGACATCCCTCATAGCAAAAAACACTCTAAGTACAAGCATGGTTTGCCAATTGTATTTGTAACATATGTATCCACATGAAAAACCCTGATGCATTTCGACCCTTGCGATTTCCGGTCTCTTCAGGGGGATTTATATTCTAGGAAAATGTCAAAATATCTAATTAAGGACTTTGGACAATGTAAAAAATATATAAGTATAACCTTTCAAATTGAGCAAAATTATATCTCTATACACATAGAGGTATAGTTACCAATGGGTGGATGAAGACATGAGGATTTATCGCACAAACCAGCATTGCAGGATTGTAGTTGTCCAGTGATCCCATCGCTGCCGCATGTCTCCCCCCCCCGGGCATCCTCCGGGTGGGTGCATAGTCCACCGAGCTTGCAAGGGGCCACGTTCTGGGACCCAAAGAGGAGAATGGGGGGTAAAACACCTGCAGATGGACATGCAAAGACTTTTTGTAAGTCGTCATTAAATAAGGTTGGGGGAGTGTATAGAAGTGCTTGGCAGCTGTAGACTGGTTGTTACTTGGTCATTAATGGATTCATATTATAGAAAAAGTTAGTTATACATGACATGGCGTAGTTTATTCGTTGATTGGATTGATTATAAAAAAGATTAGCTAGCAGTGACAAGAAGGTAGGTGAGGAATGGGGTGTGGTGATGTGATTAGTGAAGTGAAAGTGCATGATGTGGGGTAGACTGATGATGGGACAATAGAAAGTGTGAAAGTGAAAACAAAAAAGCTACTAAAAACTAGAAAACAAATATTAAAAGTGTAAAAGTGAAAAGTGTGGGCAACTAAAGAGTGGGTGTGAGTGTGGAGTGCCTAAATTGATGGGGGGGGGGGGGATGTGTGTGTGGAGTGAAAAGGGAAGGTGGGATAATTCAATAAAATGGGTAAAGTGAAATGGATTAGGGTGCCAAACCAGGAGTGATATGACACTGAGTGCTATATTTGTAGAGTAAAAGGATAAGACTGAGGTTATATTACAATAAGAGTAGTATTGTATAGGTTAAATAGCAATATTGGGACATGAAAAATGGATGGATGTAACATAAGTACAAAGATTAGCCAGTCAAAAGCGTTCCAAAAGCTGCACTTACCAAGCACTCCATCAGTCTTGTATTTGTGTATGACAGCATTACCAGGGAACACCTCAGGATCTCCTGGAAGCTGTGGGGTTTTAAAGTGTCTGCATGATTTGTCCATTGTCTGCAGGTGTCAGGCCCCACCCAATCCACCCTCCCACAGGTCTGCGGCACCAAAATGGCATCGTCCGCGTGGTCCCCTCGGCGTTCCGGAAGGCATAAGCCCTGGCTTAAGCCACCGCCTCCGACGCAAAAGCACAACGTCACTGACAGTCCGGTGGTGATCACAAGATGCCGCCGGCACGGGGGAAGGCCCCCCACAGTGGTCCATAAAGGACTCAACTGTAGGGAAACATGCATTGGGGAGAATCGCAGATAGCATCTGCGTCTCCCCCCGTGTCGGGAAGCGGGGCGGAAAAGAGGCACCCACCCAGTGCCGCGGGGGTGAACACAGCAGCCTGCAACAGGAGGATGGACAAAATAGAACACTGCAATGCATGCAAAGTAGTAAAAATAAAATGATTTACAAAATAGTCATATATTATATATAGTTTTATTATTGGTTAAGGGAGCCAGAGGCATATACGGTGCCATCAATTAAATGAGAAAAGTGGGGGGGCAGAAAAAGAAGGTAGCTTTTTGCACCCCAAGAAAAAGGATATACTCCTACGCTCAAACAGTGATTCCACCTGTCTGAGCTAAATGCAGGTGCCTTTTATTATAGGCTAATAACGCTTTGTATACGTCCCTTCTTCACCTCAAGGGTGACTCAAGAAAAATACCTGCATTTTAATTTTTCAAAGAATTGGCGATATGCCTTGGCTCATATCGGGGCTCACATGTGTTGGGGGGGGAAGAATGGGTGTTTAGCCACCCAATTGATATATATCTATATAAAAAGGAAAAAACACAAAAAGGAGCCCCCAAAGCTGCATAACCCAAAAGTATACAAAAAACACAGAAAGTTTCCCCAGGGGTTTTTTAGCAGCAGAGAATTTGTAATAAAAATGTTTGATGTAAAAAAAAAATTTATTTAACAGACAATAATAATTTCAAATGAACAATGATGGATCATCCATATAGGTGGTGCGACACAAAAAACAAACATGGAACATCACTCATAGCAAAAAACACTCTATGTACAAGCATGGTTTGCCAATTGTATTTGTAACATATGTATCCACATGAAACTCTTATGGTAGATATATAATTTTAAATGCCACAATAAATGACCACACCATGACCATTGTCAACATTTATGCCCCGACCACTAACCAAAAGCAGTTCTACAAAACTGTCACGGGTAAACTCGAGCCATTCTGACACACTACCCTCATTATATGTGATAACTTTAACCAGCTAGTTGATCCAGCCTTAGACTCCTCTAATACAACTCGGAGACTATCTACATCTCTCTCCTCTCTCCTACAGTCAGAAGGAGATAGACTACACCTTCTTCTACTCCCACACCCAAAAACAACTTATACGCCCTCTTATACATCCCCCAAATTTCCAAAGATATCGCTGACTGATTAAGCTCCTATTATACCACTCTATATAATCTCTCCTCCTCTGGGGCTTCCTCACCCCCTCGGTAGATGACATTGTTGCTCCTAACTCATAAACAGCTTCCATGCTGTTTTTTGCTAACTCACCAAAAAAGAAGGCTGAAGTCTTAATTGTTGGGCTCTCCTCAGTCTCCTTTAACCTGCTTCGCTCCAAGGTTGACACCTTTGACACACGATCGGACACACAATTGTATTTTCCGACGGGAAATGTTGGATGTGAGCTTGTTGGCGGTAAGTGTGTGTGTATGCTCTATCGGACATTTGTTGTCTGACTTTCTGCCAACAAATGTTGGCTAGCAGGTTCTCAAATTTTCCGCCAACAAATTTTTATTGTCAGACTTTCCGATTGTGTGTACACAAGTCCATCGCACAAAAGTCCACGCATGCTTGGAATCAAGTACGAGCCGTAAGCGATCGGTCTTGTAAAACTAGCACTCGTAATGGAGATATCACATTCATGATGTGGCGAATTATGAATTCTCTCAATGCAGCGCAGTCTCTTCTTCTTTATAATGCTATAATAATGAAGTAGCTTTGCTGCTGATATTCACAGAGTTCTGACAAACTTATTTTTTATTATTTCTAGTGATCTCCAGAATATATATTTTTTTTTCGTTTTGTGTGTGAAGTTACCACAACACCATTATTATCTTATATTTTTTAGCCTCAAAGATACAACTATGTTGGTGTCCCTTGTTAATTTGACGTTGTATTTTTGAAATGTACCTGCCTACTCACAAACAAACTGTCCTTTTTGAAGTAAAACACATAGCAAGTATTTGTCAAAACCAAAATGTATAATTTACTAGGGAGCACAAGGTCCTAACAAAATAAAGAGGAAGGCAACGATGGAGAAACAATTGGAATTGGTGAAGCCTTTGTACCCCAGGGCAGACATCAATTATTTGACTGTCAAAATTGGTAACCTGAGGGGTCCATTTAATAGGGAGCACAATACGGTCCAGGAATCCAAGAGATCGGGAGCAGCAGCAGATGACATATATGTCCCGAGGCTGTGGTCTTACAACAGCCTGCGTTTTTTGCCAGACCACACCAAACCCAGGCCATCACTCTCAACACTTCCTTCCACGCTTCCTTCCATGCTGCTGTGGTGGGTGGGGTGGCTGTGGTGGCTGTGGTGTTGACAGTTTTGGTGGAGGTGGTGGAGGAGTATGGTCCAACTTACAGAGGTGTGTTTGACGTGTGAGTTTGCCCCTCGTCCACTTGTTTAGGGCCTGCAGTATTATCTCCTTGCATACAGTGCGTTGGGCCTCCTCCATGTGTTCTAATTTACTGGTAGTGACGCATCCAAATGCCTTGTGGCCAGCAGGGGTCATGGTAATTGCTGCAGTAGCATGTCAAAGGAAACCAGCCGCAGACTCCTCCAAGTTCCTTGCCTTCCTGGTCCTTTTGGTTGGAGGGTGGAGGGGAGGAGCCTGGGATTTGGTCAGGCTGCTTGCCACGGCCTCCTCCTGGCTGAGACTTTCCTGTGCATGAAAATGGTACATCGTTTTAGGTTTTTGGTCATCAATCACACACAATTTTGTGCTCATGACTGTTGCAAATTGAATGTTAACAAATAAAAAAAGACTATCATTCTGACCCCAGCATTTTTCATTCTTGTCTCAATCATTTTTCTGGCCACTACTGTCTATTGATATGTAAACCACTTTCTTAAATCAGAAATTTGTGATCAATAACATCTAGATAACATCATTCAATTTTTGACAAGAAATATCTTCAACAATGCTATACCTGGGTCAAGCTGGGGACATATACATCATCTGCTGCTGCTCCAGATCTCAGGGAATCCTGGACCTTCTTGCACTCCCTATTATATGTGCTCCTCAGGCTATGAATTTTGGCCTTCAAATAAGTGATGTCTGCCGTGGGATACACTAATTCCAACAATTTCTCCAGTGCTGCCTTCCTCTTTAGCTTGCTAGAATAGTCCCTGCATTGGACTTGCCAGAGACATGGCAGCTCCCTGTATTTGTCAATAAAGTTGGCCAGGAAATTAGGGGCTGTGAATTTTTCAACCATCTTATCTGCAAGACACAACACAAGACAAACCCTAATGTCAGGCTAAACTCTCCTAATCTTGTCCCAATATAGGCCTCAATCTATAAGCAGTATAGGCCACTAACCAATGATGCCCCAAGTTACAATTGTACCTTCGTTTGGCTGTCCTCCACTCACAGATCGCGTGTTATGCTTTATATACACTGCACATGCGTGAAACTGTCCTTCTTTTTAGTGTATTCCCCGCCTCTTCTCTTTCGGGGCAGTGGGAGAGCACATGGCGGAGACACAGCAGGTGTGTGCTGAGAGCAGCAATGACAATGAAAGCCCGGAGCAAGGCAGTGCCACCTCCAGGAGGAGATATAAGGCCTCAAATATGTCCTTTGAAGAAATGGTGGAGATGGTGGACATCTTGAAGAGGACAGACTATGATGGGAAGCATGGACTGTACAAAAACCCTAATGTGAGAAAGGGCAAGATAAAGTTGTGAGAAGTCTGTACAGGACTTTTGGGGTACGACGATCCAAGGAGCAATTGAGGAAACGCTGGTCAGACCTGAAATTGAGGGAGCAAGATCAGTATAGAAAGATCAGCAAAATGCTGCAAAAAAGTAAGTATTTGTCGTGTGTTCCTATTATTATTATTATTATTACTTTTGTACTGGTACATGTGCTTTTCTTTACTGTTGTACAAGTTTGAGGTTCGTGGGCACAGAAATCCTTTGTATTAAACATTGTTAGTTTGACCAATAATACAACGTTTTTGGCAGGTGCAGGTTAACTACATTTGTTCATGCCTATTTTGATTAAAATAAGTTTATTACATTGTTGTCTAGATGTGTTTGAAACTATAATGAAATGACAACTTGATTCAGTTTAAGGAGAGGACACTCATCTAAATTATCCCTCTTTACTTAAAGGGGAGTTCCAGGCCTTTTATGTTTATTAAAAGTCAGCCGCTACAAAAAGTGTAGTTGCTGACTTTTAATAAACAGACATTTACCTGTTCCACGGTCCAGCGATGCGGCCGAACGGAGCGTCGCTTCTCTCCCCCTTCTCTCTGCCGGCGCCTCCATTGCCACTCTGGGCACCCGGCCTTGACAGCTTTCAGCTTCACGGCCGGGCATGCACAGCGCATGCGCGAGTTGAGCTGCGCTCCCGGAGTGGAGAGGCGATCTCCTGGGACCTGTCACGTGACCTCCTAATGAAGCCCCCATGTAAGGGGGTGAGGAGTGCTTAAAGCAGAAGTTCCATTTTTGTGTGAAACTCCGCTTTAAAAAAATTGCTCAAGAACTAGAGAACTGGATGGATCTACCTCTTTCACTTCTGGGGAGATGCTATTTATTTAAGATGGTCAGTTTTGCCCAGCTCTTGTATCCATTACAAACAATTCCACTACTTCTAAAACATAAAGACATCCAGCTGCCAAACAGAGCTATCTCTAAATTTATTTGGTGAAAAAAAAGGCCATGCATAGCAATTACAAAACTTTACCTCCCCAGAAGAGAAGGTGGTATTAGCCTCCCAAATGTCAGGATGTATAACCTAGCCTGCTTGCTCTGAATAGGCCTAGACTGGATTTCAAAGGCTTCCTGCTACTTGAACTACCCTATAGAATCAGCAATGACCCACCCATACTCTTTAGTAGACATGTGCATTCGTTTTCGTCCGAATGCATTTTCGTCCGAATTTCTGGTATTTTCGTTATCGTTTTAACAAACGATAACGAACGCGCAGAATCCGAAAGATCCAACATAAACAAATGCTTTATTTTTGTTTTCGTAGTGACAACAGTTCGATATAGATAGGAGATTCAACATGACACTGACAATAGTGATCTGTGTCCATCGAACCTGTGGTCGAATGTGCCTAACCTTAGCTCTATTAGTCCAAGATTATTCTACATCGAGAGAAAAGATTTGACATAGAGAGTAAAGATTCAACATTGTAGAGACAATAGCAAAAAAGGTCGAATGTGCCTAACCTAACTCTATTAGTCCAAGATTATTCGACATTCGAAGCAGTCGGTGCGAGCAGACATTTATGGTCAATTGCTCTGGTCATAGGCTATAGAAGAATTCTAATGTTGGTTGACTAGTAATAATAATTAACAAATATAATTATTACTAGTGTCATACAACATTAGAATTCTACTATAGCTTGCAGGTGGAACATTCGACCGGAAATGTACGATTGCGTACAGTTTAGCTGCTCTGCCAAATCTTCTTAGAACATTCCACAGACACCATAAGGCCTCTTTCACACGGGGCGGATCAGTGCTGATCCGCCCCGTGGATATCTGCTTGCTCATCGGGGATCACCGGAGTGATCTCCGCTGAGCAGGAAAATGACAGGTCCGTCTCTGTACACTGTGCAGGGACGGATCTGTCAGAGCGCCCCTCTCCCTATAGGAGATCGGGTGACGACGGACCGTAGATTCCATCGTCATCCGATCCGTTCCGATGACGGATGGAAAAATAGCTTTTTCCTCCATCACATTTTTTCGGATTGGAGCGGGTCGGATATCAGCGGCCATGTCACCACTGACATCCGGAGCTCCATAGACCTCTATGGAGCATCCGTTCAGGTCCGCCTGAAAAATTTACAGGCGGATCTGAAAGGATCGGTTGTGTGAAAGAGGCCTAAGCCTTCAATGACAGATTCAACCTTAATTATTTCGGATTTTTGGACGAAACAAAATAAATAAAAACGAATTTTCAGGAGTAACTTTTCGGACGAAAAATAAATTCCAAAACTAAATATGTCTACTCTTTAGTAGTTCTACTACACTGCAAATGGAAAACTATTGGTCCAGACCTGCAACATAACCTACTTCTGAGAGATACAGTCATAGCATGTAGGAAGACATGAAAGAGCCTTCACCTCCCCCCACATCTCTAGGCATTTACCAATCATAGGTAACCCCTTGTTCCCCCCAGGGATGGACAACAAAGTCTTCTCTCTATGGCAACACAAAGGTCTTACTGAATTCTCGTCTCTGTGTGACCTGCAATCTGGAACACCTCATGCCTTCACAGTTATAGCAGAAAGATTCTCCCTACCTAAGACTCATGTTTTCTATTACTGGCAATGTATCAGCTTCATCCGTACCTCGTGTGGTATAGGCAGTAAGAGATTTTGAATATCTTTACTAGATCGTCTACTTTCAGAAAGATCATATACTATCTCAGACATTTATAAACCCTTGATCCTTGACACTACTCCACCTCTCACCTCAACATCAGTGGCAAATTGGGGCAAAGACTTTCCGGATGCAGAATTACTTGACAAACTACTGCAAGGCTACAACAAAATCCTTCAGCTGACCCCCATGAGTCTTGGAGAGAATCTTACCTGAAAATACTTAATCTTGCCCACATACCCTTCCTATTGGAAAAAAAACCCTCAAGCTCCCTCCTGCCCTCTCTGCCACCAGTCAAAACCTCCCCTAACTCACCGCTTTTGGGCTTGTAAATACATAACTACTTTCTGGGACCAAGTCATATCCTACATCCATGGGGTCACCTTGCTTCAACTTACAAAAGATCCTCTCCTCTCCTGTTCATACCTGACACAAGGACTGGAGTTTAATCGTTTTTTTTGTCATATTTATATTGTTTTGTAGTTTCCATGGGGAAAAAAAAAAATTATTCATGAATTATCACGTAAAGCACCAAAACCCATTTTCTTTCTCATTATGATTAGGGCAATATTCATATTTCTGTTCTGACAATTAAATTCTATGGATATAAGGAATCCCTTATATTGTACTGTGAAAAGGGGGTAACAGAACCTGTTTTTTACAGTTAGAAATATATCTGAAGCTAATGTGGATTTTTAGAATTACCGTAATTAATGTGTAAATCAATGATGTGCACATGCTGGAATAGAAAAATCCCCTGAGGGTCTGGTTAACCAAATGTGAAGTCTTACCATTTCATTCTAGTTCATTAAGGGACAAAAAAAAAAGAGTTATTCAGGGACAATTGAGTCATACTGCTACCTTCAGCAGAAATTAAAATTGGTAAACAAAAAAGGCTTGCTTTAGTCCATTGTCCATGAGTAGTAGGAGGATAAACGTCTTTTCTTTATTGGGTATTTTTCTTTCCATTTTTACTAGTCATTTTCTTCTTTCAAAAGTTTTTTTTTCCCTTAATTCTTTAATTAGAACTTCATATACATTCTGCTGAGGTGGGCTCTTTATGTAGCTATCTGGATTGGCGTATCCTCATTTTTAGTTTTAAAGGCCGTACCCTGGACCGAAGATTGTGGAGTCTGCCTAGAATGTCACCTCCAGGTACTAGACTCTGCTTGTGGTTCTTTCCAGATCTGAGTGTACTGTGTTAGCTGCAGAGCAATTTCCAGATCCAAAGCCAAGTATTGGGGCCTACCAGAGGCATAATTGGAACCTTCAGGGCCTTGGTTCAAGAATCCATGAAGGACCCCCTAACCCATCCTTTTGAGCCCCGGGCTTCCAGTTCTGGGTGGATGTCCATGGACATCCTCCTAGAACCCCTACCTCCCATGCGTATTCCAGCAAGCAATGTGACTGCTGTGTCCTTTGGACGCAGCTTATCACAGATCACGGTAAAGGTCCAATCTCAACGACCCTTTACCATGTGATAAGCTGAAACATGTAACCAAACTTGCTGGTTATCAGCAGTCCTTTCCTCCCTTGCTGTGTCTGTGTGAGGAAAGAAGAGCTGATAACTGGCAAGGCCATCAGTACATAGTTTACACTTATAATCAGAGCACGATTATCAGTGCAGCCCTAACAGTGCCCATCAGAGCAGCCTAGCAGTGCTGCCTAACAGTGCCACGTATCAGTGTTCAGAAATCCTGCATATCAGCGCCGTCTATCAGTGCCACCTATCAGTGCCACCTATCAGTGCTCATCGATGTATAAGTGCCCATCAGTGCAGCCTATCAGTGGTTCCTATCAAGTGCCTATCAGTGCTCATCAATGCCACGTATCTGTGCTGCCTATCAAAGCTGCTTATTAGTACTCATCAATGCCGCCTATCAGTGCCCATCAGTGCCACCTATCAACGCTCACCAATGCTGCATAGCAGTGTCCATCAGTGCAGCCTATCATTGCTGTCCATCAGTGCTGCCTATCAGTGCCACCTATCAGTGCCTCCTCATCATTGCTTCCTCAGTAGGACTCTCCCGCTCCCTCTTCCCTCCCTCTTCCCTCAAGAGAGCCAATCTGCTCCTTCTCCTCCTGCCCCTCTCCTCCTGTGTGTGCACCAATCAAATTCAGATGCTTAGCTTTACACTTTCCATGGTGCACACAGAGGGAGATGGGTGGGAGGAGAAGGAGCAGATTGGCTCTCTCCTTTCCCATCCATGTGAGGGAAGAGGGAGGGGTAACTGTCAGTGCAGGCTCTAGGCTGTATGAGAGGGATGCTCTCAGTTCAGAGCTCTGCAGCCAGCAACTCCACTGAGGCTCCCGAAAGTGGTGGAACACCAAGGCCCTGTTCAAAGTGCGACCTTTGTGGCCCTGGTAGTTCCACCACTGAGGTTTACTGCATTTACTGGTTCTGTTGAATGTCAATATTACGTGTCTTTTTTCCATTGGTTTTTCCCAGAAAGGGTTAACACATAGATCACCTAAATGTGAATCACTAACTGGAGGGTCTTACCTGTGTACTCTGTGATTGCAGCATGAGGTAGCTGTTTCCCATTATTTCTACTTTTTGCAAGTGACACAACTACTTTGGTATGTTCTTGAGGCCACCTACAGTGATCTGGTCACCATCTTAGCTGATCGTTTGTGAATACCCCAGGGTTTTACCTGGTGTTCTTAGTTAAGCTGTCTCTGTTGAACAGTGTAACATTGGAGTCCAATTGCAAGGGGAGCAGTTATGCTGAATCATGCCTCTCAAACTCATATTCCACTAACAGTTCTGAGGAGGTCTGCAATGTCTCTCCTTAGGGACCTATTAAGATTCAACAGCTGAGATGGCCAGATCTGGGTAGCTATAAAAGGAAACTGAGACCAGACTATAAATAGTGAAGTAATATTATTAACACACATCACACATCAGCAAACAGTAAACATAAAAATGTCTAACAAAGTAACAGAAAGCCTAACAAACTAACTACATACAAAAAGTACAAGATATATACAAGATGAGGTGTATGGGTATGGTAACAGGGAATGCCAGAGATGCAAGAAAAGGGGGACTCAGGACTGGGTACATGAACAAGGAGAGCAGGTGTAAGGCAGCAGGACAAAGGGTACAGGATGCAGGGCTAGAGAAATATCAATATCAAGATCAGAAGAAGGATAAATGGCACAGTATCAGACTTGCACAGCAAGCAAAACAAAACACTGGTGCAAGATGAATTAGTAGAGGAGAGACTTAAAGCGGAGATCCACCCAAAAATGGAACTTCCCCTTTTCGGAATCCCCCCTCCGGTGTTACATTTGGCACCTTTCAGGGGGGAGGAGGGAGCAGATACCTGTACCAGATAACTCTAATCCAGGTATTTGCTCCCACTTCCTGTGCATAGATAGCCGCAGTATCCACGGATATCTACGCCATGTCTGGCGCCTCCTCTGTCCCGCCCACTGTCTTCTGGGAGACACACAGGTCCCAGAAGACAGCAGGGACCAGTGCGATCACGCAGCGTGACTCACGCATACGCAGTAGAGAACCAGGCTGTGAAGCCACAAGGGTTCACTTCCTAAATTCCTTACCGAAGATGTCGGCGCCTCCACCCGAGAGCCGAGGGACAGATCGGCTTCGGGTGCCAACATCGATGGCACCGTGAACAGGTAAGTGTCCTTATTTTAAAAGTCAACAGCTGCAGTATTTGTAGCTGCTGACTTTAAAAAAACTCTGCTTTAAGTATCCTCCCAGCAGCCAGCACCAGGTGGAGCTGATCACCAAAAACTGCGAGCTGCTGAGAGACACCTGCTGGTGAACACTGGAATTACAACCACCAGCAGGTGATTCAGGTCCTGACTGGACATGACACTAACAGCCTGGATCAGTGTCCTCTTATTGAGGTAATACACTCCTCATAGTCTTTTTTAGAGGAGGTATTCACAGTTAGGCTCAATTTTATTGGTTAAACTGTACCTATGTTTGCTGAATCAGAATGCAGGGGCCATAAGTATACTTCTATATCATCACCTCCATAATCTGTGTCAGCAATGCCTGCAGATGTGGCAGTCTCTGAGCTTTCTATTGCTGAGGCTCTGTATAATGAAGAGTTTGAAAAAATCTTGATGGATTAAGTTGTTTCTGAGTAGCTGCCATGGCTTCAATTTGTAAAGATATGATATGGTTATCATCCATATTCGAATCATAACAACAGCCTGTAGCTACTATCAGTGCTGTTAGTTGTCTGGGATACCTGAAAGGCCCACAGACTTTCACTTTTTCTGTACACTCTTCACTTGAACCTGTTCTGTATGGTGACAGGTCAGGAGAAGTCCTGATAAAATATTCACTTTTTATAAATGGTTTACAGACCAATAAACATTTGAGGAGGCATTTATCAAGAAGTGGGTTGTTCACATTGTGGATCCGGTGATATCCCACCTTAATGAAACGCTGACCATACCTGTTCAGGATGCACCAGTGTTTAGGATCCCATTAGAAAATGTTTGATAATTTTTCTCAAAGCAATGTTTTTGGATTTTTTGGATAGCTGTAATGTATGTATGACAAAACACTGGAGGCATAAACTAAACATATGTCATATGATCCAGCTAACATCCTTACTGATCCTGTACTTGCACAGTGTTGAGATCTTATGCTCACAGCCCTACACAATTGCATTAATGGATTAATTGCCATTGTCCATCTTATGTCCTCGATGAGTCTTCTGTTAGTGAATGTACTGTCTATGTTGGGAACTCTATGGTTGAAATGTTTTCTGCAAAACTGCAATTTTAAAATGGGTATTTAGCTGCTTCAGCCCCAGAAGGTTTTACCCCCTTCCAGAGCACTTTTTACAATTTGGCACTGCGTCGTTTTAACTGACAATTGTGCAGAGCACATTCAACGCTGTACCCAAACAAAATTTGCATCCTTTTTTTCCCATAAATAGAGCTTTCTTTTGGTGGTATTTGATCACCTCTGCGGTTTTCATTTTTGCGCTATAAACAAAAAAAAGAGCAACACTTTTGAAA
This sequence comes from Lithobates sylvaticus, assembly GCA_028564925.1. Lineage (NCBI taxonomy): Eukaryota > Metazoa > Chordata > Amphibia > Anura > Ranidae > Lithobates > Lithobates sylvaticus. The sequence continues at coordinate 252,283,596 of CM053030.1, forward strand.
AAATCAGTTTAGGCCAATATATATTCTTCTACATATTTTTAGTACAAAAAAAATCGCAATAAGTGTATACTGATTGGTTTGCGCAAAAGTTATAGCGTCTACAAAATAGGGGATAGTTTTTTTATATTAGTAATGGTGGCAATCTGCAATTTTTATCAGGACTGACACTATTTTGGGACCATTGTCATTTATACAGCAATCAGTGCTATAAAAATGCACTGATTACTGTGTAAATTACACTGGCAGTGAAGGGGTTAACCACTAGGGTGCGGTGAAGGGGTTAAGTGTGCCCTAGGAAGGGATTCTAACTGTGGGGGGGGGGATGGGAAGGATTAATTTTTTGGCATTTCTATTATTATTATTTTTTTTTACTAGTAATGGCAATGGCGGCGATCTGTGATTTTTAAGCAGTAATGCGACATTGCGACGAACAGATTGGAGACTTTTGACACTTTTTTGGGACCTTTGGCATTTATACAGCGATCAGTACTATAAAAATGCACTAATAACTGTGTAAATGTCACTGGCAGGGAAGGGATTAACACTAGGGGGGCGATCAAGGTGAGGAGGTGGCGTTTAGTTCAACAATCCAGCATACTTTGCGCTGGAGTAGGAGCTTGTTCCAATCTCTACCTCTGTTATTAGGGTGTACTTGATCTAGAATGGTAAAAAGGATACGGGAGATCTACTTTGTTGATGATTTCTAAAAATGGCGACCTAAAGGAAGGTTAGGATTGGCATTAGTCATGCTAATTATATGTCTTGCTGCTCTTCTCCAAAATTCAAGTTTAGTTTTTCCGAACATAAAAACTATGAAATTGGCAAGTTAACAGGTAAATGACCCTTGCAGTTTTACAATTAGCGTAGTGTTTAGGTTTGTGGGGTTTGCCATTTGGTAGAATCACATTGGGTTGTGTATTCATGTATCTACAGAACGAACAACCCCCACAGGTAAAAGTGACCAGTCTTTTTCAAGGATCTGATCTAAAAGTGCCTAAATATTCACTTTTGACAAGTTGGTCTTTTAAAGAGTGTGTTCTTTTATATGTAATAGCTGGACTATCATGTATGTGAGATTCCAAGGGGGGATCGATTTGTAATAGATGCCAATGTTTCTCAATTATTCTTCTAAGATATTTATGTTGTTTGTTATATGTAGTGATTAGGTGAATTGTTGATGTGCCTATATTGCGCTTTTTTTTTTTAGAAAACAGTAGATCCTGTCGTAGATGGCCACGAGCATGACAAAACGCTTTTTTTAGACAGGTTGGAGAAGAGCCTCGCTCCAATAGTCTGTTTCTAAGTAAAATGGCTTCTTGACAAAATTCCTCCTCTGTAGAGCAATTCCTTCTTAGCCTCCAATATTGGCTATAAGGGATTGACATTATAAATGATTGTGGATGTGAGCTGGACGCCTGCAAAACCGTATTTCCGGCAGTCGGTTTATGGTATAGACCGGTAGAGAGAGATCCATCCTCTGATTTGGAGATGGTAATATCCATAAAGGTGAAGGATTGGTCACTGAAATTCATAGAAAAATGTAGGTTGAAAACATTGTCATTCATGATACGAACAAATGTATGCAAAAGCTCCAGTGTATCATCCCATATTAATAAAATGACTTTACACAGCAACAGTGTTGCAGTTCTTGTATCATAGGTGTGGGGCACTGGATGTGGACCTCCCGGCCTCAAGGTTCACCAGCCAACTGGACAGGTGCGTCTCCAGATGTAGAGATCCTCTGGTAGAAGCAGCAGATGCTCTGTTGGCTCCATGGGGAGTTGCACAGAGCAGTTCAGATCCTACTCTTCTCCGGTCCCTGGCTGGAGCTCATGGCCCCTCCTCCTGTTGAGTGCCCCTACAGCAAGCAGCTTGCTATGGGGGCACCCAAGCTGTGACACAGCTCTGTGTGTCCATTCAGACATGGAGGCGCAACCCGGCCCCACCCCTTTTTTTTCTCATTGGCTGACTGACTTTGATTGACAGCAGCAGGAGCCAATGGCGCTGCATTGCTGTCTTAGCCAATGAGGAGGGGAGTCTCGGGCAGCTGAGACATTCCTACAAAATCGCTGGATACAGATGGACTCAGGTAAGTATTAGGGTGGCTGAGGGGGGCTGTCGCACACAGAAGGCTTTTCATCTTAAAGGGGTTGCAAATCCTCATGTTTTTTCACCTTAATGCATCCTATGTTTATTGTAACTGTGACATTGCGGCGGACACATCGTACACTTTTGACACTATTTTGGGACTATTCACATTTATACAGCTATCAGTGCTATAAAAATGCACTGATAACTGTATAAATGTCACTGGCAGGGAAAGGGGTTAACACTAGGGGCAATCAAGGGGTTAAATGTGTTACCTAGGGAGTGATTCTAACTGTAGGGGCAGTGGACTCACAAGGGGAGGAGACCAAACAGTGTTCCTCTGTACTGGGAACACAGGATCGGTCTCCTCTCTCGACATTTTGTGGATCTGTGTGCTTACACACACAGATCCACATCCCGGCTCTGTTACCGGCAAACGCGAGTGCCCCGCGGCCGCTGGGCACACGTATCAGCTCCCGAGTGATGCGGAGGGTGGGTGCCCCCTAGACGGACGGAAAGCCCAGGACGTCATATGACACCCGCACACCCCTTTAAGTGATCTTGAGAACAGACTTTGATGCAATAACCTGTGGTTCATTAGCTTCCTGGAAGGTTCAGAAGGAAAAAACACAGAACACTTCATGGAGACATGGCTTAAATTAATTATGCCTCTAGAAACCTTGTCTGCTCTTTTTGCTACCTCTACGCCCGTTACCTCCTGTTGCACCTCCTTCTCCCCTGGTCATCAAGCTTTTACATTTTAAAAATAAGGAGCAGATCCTGCATATGGTCTGCACACTGGGCAGATTGAAATATAATGGGAATACCTCTGTATTTCCAGATTTCTCTACAGCTACACAGAAAGAAAGAGCAGCCTTTACCACAGTCAAGAATATGCTATAAGATAAGAATCTCCCATACAGCATGTTGTAACTGGCTAAACTAAGGGTCATCAGTGACAATTCTTTGCCTCACCTAAAGAGACGTCCACTTGGCTTGATGGTCTGGCTTAATTTTCCTCCTGACTTTGTTAGAGGGATTTGTTCCTCCTTTATGCCTTTACCTATCGTTATTGATTTATGTGTCTTTTGAATCTGGATTATGTGTGCTACCACCATATGCTGTTTATGTTGAGTACTTTGTTAATTTACCCACAGTAGATGAGGGTACATTCAAGTCCTTTCAACACTTAAGACAAAAATTCTAAATTTCACCAAGGTGATTATTTTTATATACGTAGCTGCAGAAGCTCAATTTGGGCTTCATAATGTTCAACTGAGTATCTCCAAACTGGAACGAGCCCTACTCTTCCCTGATAATACTCAACTTATCTCCACTTATTGCTAGATAAATCATCCCCTTACCTTAAAATGCAAAACCATTGGCTGCATGATGTCTCTGATCTCTAGGAAGAAAATTGGAAAGAACTATTTAATTCCCACGCTAGCACGGTCATCTCAGCCAGGGAACGGCTCGTCTATTTTCGATATTTACTTAGGCTCTATTATACTCCACAGAGGCAATTTAAAATGCATAAAAGGAATACCCTTACCTGCCACAAATGTGAAAGGGAACCAGCTGACTTTCTACACATAGTATGGGGCTGTGATACCATCAAGACCTTTTGGTCCCAGATTATGGTGTTCATTTTGGTTACGTTTGACTTATCTAATCTATGTTGCCCTAAGTTGTGCCTCCTTGCCATTTTTGAGGATTTAGATGTCTCCACCATAACCAAACATTACCTCCGGCTCCTACTTTATTATGCCAGGAAGGTGATTGTCCTCAATTGGACCCTCACTATGGTGCTTCCTATTGGTTTTGGAAAATGTTATCTCTATGCATAAGTTGACGTACAAAGTTGGAGGTGTCCTAAGAAATTTTACCATCTCTGGGGTCCATGGTTGGATACCCAGGATACCAATGACTCTATGCTTTCGCTGATAACTTATCCAGCCTAATAATTTTTTGGAGGCTTTCACTTTGTTTGCACTCTATATGTGCCAGCGACAATTCTACCAGATGATTTCTCCCTTGCTACTATGATGCTCAGGGAATTACTACCACTGTCTATATTACTCATATTGTGCATATGGGTGAAATTGAGACCAAGTAGATTAGAGACCTTTACAGAGCAAACACATTTCAATGGTCCAAGAATGCCCTCTTCACCATGGCTTGATATACAACAAGGTGAATAGACTAGACGTAAACTGCACCAGTGTAATTGCAAGTGCAAACCTTGTCAGCAACTGGTTTGGCCCTGTACAAATCCACTTTAACATAATTTTCCTTCATATCCAAAGTTCTCCCTGCATGAATTTTTTGGCTTGTGGGAGTAAATGTTACCTTCTATTATTTTTAACAAACCATCACATTTTTGATGTGCAAACTATATTTCCCTTAATTAGTAGTAGTCTGGATTTTTGATACAACATACTAACGCACAATCTTTTTGCTGAAAAATTTTTTTTTATTTAATGTAGCACAGGATTGTCACTAGAAATATGGTATCATTGTAGAAAAAGCAGAAAGGGAACTCTAATAATTGATGGACTTTAAGAGGCACATGAGTACTATGTCTAAAAGGTAACAAAGGATTTTATTTAAACAGAATAACAAAAAAGTTGCATGTGTAAACAGTCAAATCAAGTTGAAAAATAGTACTAATAGGGCTTACATATGGCTAGGTCTGACACCCTACAGTAAGACTCATGATCAAATATAAAATACAGAGAAATAATACAAAACCAACGGTTTAACGATAAACGTATTAGGTAGTATAAAGATGTACTGAGTCTTGTTTGCGAGGGTAAGTCAAATCTTAGAGCCATCATGTCAAATAAATTGGACCTACATGCCTGACTTACCCTCGCAAACAAGACTCAGCACATCTTTAAACTACCGAATACGTTTATCGTTAAAACATTGGTTTTGTATTACTTCTCTGTATTTTATATTTGATCATGAGTCTTACTGTAGGTTGTCAGACCTAGCCATATGTAGGCCCTATTAGTACTATTTTTCAACTTGTTTAGACTGTTTGCACATGCAACTGTTTTGTTATTCTGTTTAACTAAAATACTTTGTTACCTTTTAGACATAGTACTCATGTGCCTCTTAAAGTCCATCAATTATTAGAGTTCCCTTTCCGCAATCATTATCGGGACGTTGGCACATTAATACCGGTGTTTTCGCGTCATCACCCTGCGACAATACCTTTTACACTGCACATTTCTATTTCTTCATGGTATCATTTTAACCCTTATTTTAATTTGAGCACTGTTTTTTCTGTGGTAGTGTTTTAGATAGCAGTGTATAGAAATAATTATATGTAAACAGAAAATGCAGCGCTGGATAATGGAAAATTATAAATTACCAGTTAACGTGACCCAAATTAATTGGTGAAAATAGTAATGATTCAAACAAAATGCATAATCAGTTAATATGAATAACCCAAAATGATTAGTCAAATAAATGTTCAAACAAAGTTCATACTCAATAAATGAAAAAAAACCCCTGGGCATGACAATGTCCTGGAGCACAAACATACAAACTCCCAGATGTCAAAACGTAGCAATCGGTGTAAATTGCTTGTGTATCAATTTCTGGCAGGATCCACAGGTACAAAGAAAGGGAAAGGGTCTCCCAGATGAATTCAAAACGCTCTGTCATGATAATAATTACATAGAAATAATTATACTGTTATTTTGTTATACATGCCCTGGGCATGACAATGTCCTGGAGCACAAACATACAAAGAATCTGGGAAAAAAGGTCTCTAAATTCTAAATTATAACAGTGTTACACACAAATGTCTTTTTAGATTATTTTTAGATTATATTTCACAAATTTGTATTTTGATCAGTGCTCATTGGTCATATATGCTAAAACACATTTCAGCGTAATAAAACAATAGCTGATTTTCTAGGATCTCAGATAAAAACATAAATGCAAATGGCTGATGGCCAAATGTCTGAAATAATTTGTCATTGTTTGAAACACAACTATATAACAAGCTGAGCTGGCAGCTATAGATTTCTGAATCAATATAGTGCTTTGTAGTTTTTATTTAGTATATAACTGCAAATTCAATGTATTGATGTTTCATATAGGCACATCGCAATGGAACACGGAATTTATAACTATAGGAGAAGACAAATAATCATTATTATTTACAAAATCTGAACTGGTTAGATACCCTAGACCATATCAGTGAGCAACTGTGTGTGGGGTTAAGCTGCAAAATTTTTGTTTTAGTCCAGCGGTTAAGTGGGTATTGGTGAACCATGAAATGATAGATCATTTATGTGTAGGGTGATAATATTTAATCAGATTGGGTGCACCCAGTCCCCCTCTGGATTTAAAAGAGGGTGAAACTGTGTTGCGTTTTATTGTGCCACTTAAAGTTATTAAGCAATTACTGTACAGCCATTCGTTTTAGCCAACAGCAATTTTTTAAGAACCATGTATCAAAAGGACAGTAGTGTTAGGATCAGCTGGTTTCCCGTCTATTACATTTACATTTTTCTGGCACTAGCCAGCCTGGGATCTCTTGATTATACTGTACAAAAATTATATATTTTTTTAATTCTAGGTTAGGCAAATAATCTTATCCCCCTTCACATAGCCAGACTTAACATTTTCTACATCATAACCTCAGAGTCAACTCCCCCTCCTCCTGATCCCCAGCCATAACTGAAAACTAGAATGGTCTATTGCCTTCATTGATCACTCCAACAGTTTCCCCTTTTGACAGTGGTCAAAAGGGTCAGAGCTTTTTTCATCAGGTTTAGCTGCATTATTTCACAGGGGCATCATCACTGCAGTCACGTTTTGTGCTTAGAAAAAAATGTTAAATATGGATTCAGGTTACATAAACCCTAATTAGTTTGTGCTTCTGTCTTTAGTTCAGTTAATTTTACTTCAGTTTACATTAGTTTACATAAGTTTACATCTATTTATGTAGAAAAAACTGAAAATTATGGACATGAACTGACTCCATTTATACCTGTCAACCAACAGACAGATCCAGACTGAAAAGCAGTGGAAAACCCTTCCCCACTATAGCTTTATAATGAGGGTAATGAGGGTACTAGCCAAGCCAAGTTTATTTCAGAGACCCCATTTTAAATACAGAAGACTGGTAGTCATGTGTGTCACCAGTTGTTTTTTAAGACTTTCCTGGCATGCTGCACTACACACCATCACCATGATCAAATGAACATATGTGTTTTTTTTTTAGACCCAGACAACTTAAAAATTACACCAACAAAGTTTCCAGCAATCTTATGCACATTGTCTATTTGCAGCTCTCACAAGACAGAGAGGGAGAGGGAGAGAAAGAGAGATCTCATCTACAAGCCTACCCTGGTATTATCTCTGAATACAAGTGTAGCAATTTGAGTCAAGTAGAAACAAAACTTGGCATAGATTGGAACCAAACTCACTCACACAATACAAAGTAAAACAAAAATATGTTTTAAAAGGGTTTAATCTCCCCTATGTTAATAGAAGTCACAGATAAATACACTTCCTCATAATAATCTCTCCCATTAATGTGTAACAATACATAGAAACAAGAATTGTAGAACATTTAGGCTGGGTTCACACTATTGAAAATAGGATGTGGGTTTCCCTGCATCCAATTTGTCCTGTGCATATTTTGATCCATTTCAGGTCCGAGTTAAGCCAAAAATATGGGCTGAAATAGGACCTAAAATGGTGAATGGAGATGCACCTGTCCCCTGCTGTGAGCAGCTCCATGCTCTAGTGTGAACCCAACCTAAAGCAGAACTAAACCCTCCTATCCTCTAACCCGCCCCTGTTTAGATCTGCAGTTGTCCTGCAGATACTGCATAACAACATCTATTTAAAAGTTTGAAAATGTGGTTGAAAGGTGAGAAAGAGTTAAAACAGTCCACTTTAACACTGAGGGACACAGTATATTGGTAGATGTTTTAGCCTACTCTGGCCTGCAATCCCTATTTCTCCCATGTGTTTCTACATTTAAACGCTAGATTCCTCCATACTGGCAACCTTACTACAAACTCAAAAACATCCCATTTTGCCACTCTGAGGTATATCTTCCTATAATCACTCAACCCCCCCCCCCCCTCACCACTCCATAGTCCAGAGCCATAAAAACATATTCAAGATAGATAAAATATTTTTATGTCCTTTCCCATTTTTTCCATTGCACCTAAAACATACTGCTTATTTATTTTGCATCCTTGGATCAAAATGCTGCATTAATCTAAAAAAAAAGTCAGACATATTCCCAAATCCCTGTCCTAATTTCATGGTCCCTAGGTGAAAATAACCAAATCATCTTTCTGGGGATTTTTTAGGGGAATGTAGAGTTGCCCAAATCTCACAGTGATGATCCTGCATTGTTCTGCATTGAAGTACTTAATATTCTCCATGATCTCATTTCAGAATGATGACTGTTAGCAAAAAAGGTGACTCTGACTTTTGTTTTTATCATTCACTTTCGATTTATATATCTGTGCCTAGAATATGTACTGTAGAGTCCCCCTATAGACTAAATGAGCCGGGATGTTTCTGTGTTAGTCAAGGAGATGTATCTGCCTTCATTTAGTTAGACTGTAAACTTTTCAAATAAATGTTTTATGAGTTGATACATGAAGGATATTTAAGCTTATAACTAACATTGATACAACAGAACAAACATAATTTCATTCTCCCTTCTGTTCTGTCATTCTTTTGATTGTTGTACTACTTTATTGCATTCTAAAAGAAAAAAGTCTGCTAACGATTTATCCTTAAGGGTCTGGACTTCTTTTTAGTGCTATGTAACAGATGGAGGAGAATATAGCATAGCAACAGTCCAGTCAGGTGAGTCAAATGGTGCACCTGAGACTGTATGCCATTAACAATTCCATCTAACTTTACTACTAAATGGACTTTTTGCTGCAAGGATGATGACTGCGTGTTCACATGTCCCTCAATACTGTAAAGCAGGAGTAGGCAACCTTAAAGAGGTGGAAATCTACCTGCACAACATGGGAGAAGTCAAAGATCCCTGGGCACAGTGTTTCCTCCTTACACCTGATTTAAACCTTTTATTTTCCTTTCAAGAAAAGAAACCTTCCCTCAGGATCATTTAGTCTATCATCCAGAGTAAAACGTACCTCCCTATCTATGCCTATGGCCACGCCTTTTGAATTCTTAGTTAGTGAGTCTCTGTAATACCAAGTCGGGAACCTCTGGGAATACAATCTTATTCTTGTCTCATGGGTTAGATGCGTTTCTTGTAAGAAGGCGATCCCGGCCCCATACCTCTCTATCTCTTTCAGTATTTTGTGTCTTTTCCCTGGTGTATTTAGACCTCTGACATTGTATGTCACCAAATTGACCGTAGTCATAGTTTCACTGTCGATATACCAGGGAACATATTTCCATCCAGAGAGGCACTACTGAAGTCAGGACTGCACATTTTTATCTTTTTACTCTTTCCTTGCTGTTTTTTTAAGATGGTTTCCGTAGCCCCCCCACCCCTCTCCCTCCCTACCCCCCTAATCCCCCCCCCCCCCCCTGCAATCCTTTCTCACCTCCTCCCTCCTAGCAAGCGTACCTGCAGATAAATCTGTGAAGATCTGAACAGTAATTTTTTTCATATATTATTGGGGCCATACCTCTGAGTTTAATCCATATTCTCACTTTATCTTCATATTGGTGAAATTTCACAATAACTTCACGCAGTATCTCCTCTTTCAGTCCAGGAGGTTTCCTCACTCTGTGTACTCTGTCAATTTTTAGCTCTTCCTCTTCATCCCTACCTAGTAGGGGATTAAAAATTCTCCTTATTTTTTCTTTAAGATTTTCTCAATTCTGCTCAGGTATGGCTCTTATTCTTAAATTCAGACGTCTATTTTGGTTCTCTTGTTCTTCCAATTTATAGAGGAAATCTCTATGGCCTTTTTGGAGCTGATTTACCTGCATTTTTAATTCTGCGATTTCTTGCATCTGTTTTTCCGTCTTTTCTTCTGTCTCCTCTACTCTCTTCAATAAGTGGCTCAAGTCCGTCCTTACATTAGTAATTTCGTTTTTAACTAGATTTTCCATTTTACTAAATAAGTCAATCATGTCCGCTTTAGTAGGGATTTGGGACAAGTTCTGAAAGAGAAAGTTTTGAAAGAGAAAGTTTAAGAAAGAGATGGCCAATTTTGCCATCTCTTTCTTACTGCTCTTTGTGGTTTGTAGCTTTTTCTCCATTCCTGGACTTCCTGTATTCCCTTCCTTGGGCGTTAAATATTTTTGTATCGTACTAGTATTTATACTTCTATTTAAACTTTCCCTTGAAACCTTTGGTTCTGTACTCCTCTGCGTTCGCCCTCTCATATTCTTACCAATTTGCTATTTATTACTCCCCTCCACTATGTACCACCCTTTGAAAGCTTAGTTTTTTATGTCATGTTTAATGTCATGTGTATATCGGGTAGGTTATTTTCTTGCGGTCTCTTAATCCAATCTTTTCAGGCAATTCAGATAATACAAAGGTCCCAAGCAAAGAAAAAAAAAAAAAGGGGAGAGAGAGAAAACAAAAAGCTTTTCCTTTAATAAGCGCACATGTGTGACTGTGATTTGGTGGATTCAGATAAGTCGAACCTGATTCCTAGATTTAGTACAATCTCATATTCTTATTACTGTCCTGGTTTATAAATAAATTGAGGAGGCTTCCACTTAGTAGACGCACAAGTGTGGCTGTAATTAATCAGTTCACGTGAGTCAAGCCTATTCCCACTTTCACACATATCCCCCTGGTCATTTCAGGTGGAGGTTCACACAATTTTGTCGGTTTTAGGAAATTTCAGGTACTAACCCTATATGCCTTCACCTCTGCTTATGGACATGGCTTGGTCAGTTGAGCATTTTTATATTGTCTATTGCGATTTTTATTGCAATACTGCTTTATGGATAAGTTGAGAAGGTTTCCACCTTAATAGACACACATGTATGGCTGTAATTAGTGAATTTAGACCTCCGGTCTATTCCCACCTCCAAACATGTATCTGTGCAGGCAATTCAAATGATTCAAATAGTACACGTATAGAACCTCAATTCAGATATTTCACAGCAATATTCCACATAGTACCTTAGTTTCTTTTCTTGAAAGGAAAATTATGGGGTAAAGAATTTACAATGGCGAACATATACTGCCCAAATAGGAATCCAACAATATTTTTGAAAGAGACTTTAAAAAGTTTATGGGAATTTAAAAAGGGAAGAGTGCTTATTGCAGGAGACTTGGATTTTTGTATGGACCCTGAATAAGATAGTACGTCCCATGCACAGGGGACAAGGAATACCCAATTAAGAGCTATTAGGGATCAAATGCATCAGCTACAGCTAGTGGATGCATGGAGAGTGCAACATCCAAAGATTAGAGACTTTTCGTTCTACTCCCCTGTGCATGGGACGTATACAAGGATTGATTACTGGTTTGTAGAACATAATATGCTGGACTATATAGTATCCTCAAAAATAGAAATAATATCCCTATCAGACCATGTGCCAGTGAAAATGAAAATCAGAATCCCAGAAATTAAAAAACAACCATTCTCCTGGAAATTAAATAAGACTCTTTTGGATAAAAATGGAGCGGATAAAATAAAAAGGGAACTGGAGCTCTTCTTTCGGACTAATGAGACTGACGAGGTAGATAGTAATACAATCTGGGAGGCCCATAAAGCCTATATAAGGGGGATATTTATTTCTATGGGGGCAAGGAGGAAGAAGGAAGAGAACAAAAAGAGAGAATAACTAATAGAAGAAATTTATAGACTGGAGCAGATTCAAAAAAAGAATGGTAGGAACCAACAAGATGTGGGATTGCGACATAATCTGGTGGTCAAGAGGTGGTCAAGAGGGATGAATTAAAAGAACTGTTGGAGGTAGAAAATAGAAAAACGTATAATAGAATCGCAAAAGAGAGATATCAGTGGGGCAATAAAAATAGTCGATGTCTAGCGCGGATGTTACGGAAAAAAAGATCACTCAACAAAATCAGACAGGAACACAGGGTACAGATAGGGAAAAAAAGATTAAGGAGTATGTGCAGAGGGCGGAGCTTCCCCAGATTTCGGAGGAGATGGCCCAGGATCTAGAATCCCCAATAACAGTTGAAGAGATAAACCGGGTTATAAAAGAGGCAGCCAGGGGGAAAAGTCCCGGGCCAGACGGCTTTATAATGGAGTATTATAAAAAGTTTAGTGAAATATTGACCCCCAGATTACGCGCATACCTTAATGGATTGGGCCAGAGATATGAGTTAAATAAAGATGCATCAATGGCAACGATCACAACAGTTTTAAAAGAGGGGAAGGATAAAAAAAAATAGTTCAAGTTATAGACCAATATCGTTGTTGAATATATATATAAAGATCTATGCAAAAGTATTGGCAGAATGAATAAAGGAGATAGTCCCGGAATTAGTTCACCCCGACCAGGTTGGGTTTGTAACAGGGAGGGAGGGCAAAGACAATGGGATTAGAACATTACTTCTTCTCCAGAAAATGAGTGAGGGGGGAATCCCCAGTCTACTCCTCTCGATAGATGCTGAGAAAGCTTTCGACAGAGTAGACTGGGGATTCATGATGGGGACTTTAGCGGGGATGGGATTTGGAGTCAAAAGGATGGAGAGAATTAAGATATTGTACAAGAACCCAATGGCGGCTATAAGAATAAATGGGAGGTTGTCCCCCCCTTTTAGGCTATATAATCATACCAGGGAGGGGTGTCCGCTGTCACCCCTCCTGTTTATATTGACATTAGAGCCTCTACTATCGATAGTAAGAAGGAATGTATATAAAGGAGGGGTACAAGTTGGAGAAGAAACCCACAAAGTAGCTGCATTTGCAGATGATCTTTTATTTTATATTACCAATCCCCGAATCACTATGCCCAATCTATTGAGTACATTAAGAGAATATGGAGAAATATCAAACTTTAAAATTAACCTAGACAAGTCAGAGGTATTAAATATCAACATTGGTCCGAGAGAAGAGCAGAGTTTACAAAGAGAATTTAAATTCTCTTGGAAAAATACAGAAATTAAATATTTGGGAGTAAAATTAACCCCTTCGATAGATAAGATCGACCAAGCCAATTATATCCCATTATTAGAAGAGGTGAAAGTGGAAACCAAGAGAATAGCAGAAAGACCCCTGTCCTGGATAGGGCGTATAAATGCGCTGAAGATGATCATCCTGCCCAAAGTACTCTACAAGCTCCAAATGCTTCCCATCTATATACCCCCAGCATATTTTAAAGTGATTAAATATTAATTACAAGATTAATATGGCAGAATAAAAAACCTAGGATAGCGCTAAGTATTCTACAAACAGAGAAAGACCAAAGAGGATTAGGAGTACCGAATTTTAAAAAATATTATGAAGCAATAAACTTGACAAGGGTGGTGGAATGGACCAAGGCTGAGAGTAAAAAAAGTTGGGCGAAGATAGAACATATCACGGCTGGAACTAATTTAGGAAATAATATATGGATACCACCTAAATATAGAGCACTGGGGAGAAATACACTTACATTAACAAGGAATGCAATGAAGGTATGGGATGGGGTACACAATAGACATGTGCGATTTAGTTTCGTACGAATTCGTAATTCGTACAAACTTTTCGAAATTCGTCCGAATTTACGAATCCGTAGTACGAATTTTTTCGAATACGAATTCCGTACGGAATACGAAATTCCGTTTATGAATTTCGTCACCAAATTATTCGAATCCGACTACCAAATATCAAATTTCAACTAATATGAAAGAAATTATTATAGCGGATATAACGAATGATTCGAATGATTCATAAAACAAAGTGTCATTTTTGCAGGAAAAAAATTTAAAATCACTTGCGACTATTGCTGGCTAATGAATTGTCGGCTCCGTAACACAGAGAACAGTCATTCATTGATAAACAAAAAAAAAGCGTGGGGGTCCCCCCAAATTCAATAACCAGGCCCTTCAGGTCTTCTATGGATATTAAGGGGAACCCCACTTCAAATGAAAAAAAAAATGACATAGGGTCCCCCCTAAATATCCATCCCAGACCCTTCAGGTCTGGGATGGATTTTAAGGGGAACCCCGGCCCAAAAAAAATGACGTGGGGTCCCCCTCAAAATCCATATCAGACCCTTTATCCGAGCACGCAGGCCGCAGGAAAAGAGGGGGGATGAGAGCGCCCCCCCTCCTGAACCGTACCAGGCCACATGCCCTCAACATTGGGAGGGTGCTTTGGGGTCCCCCCCAAAGCACCTTGTCCCCATGTTGATGAGGACAAGGGCCTCATCCCCACAACCCTGGCCATTGGTTGTGGGGGTCTGCGGGCGGGGGGCTTATCGGAATCTGGAAGCCCCCTTTAACAAAAGGGACACCCAGATCCCGCCCCCCCCCTGTGTGAAATGGTAAGGGGGTACAAAAGTACCCCTACCATTTCACCAAAAAAGTGACAAAAATTGTAAAAATGACAGGAGACGGTCTTTGACAATTCCTTTATTAAAATCTTCTTTCTTCTGGTCTTCCTTCTTCCTCTCTTCATCCTTCGGTTTCTTCATCTTCTCCTTCCGGCATCTTCTTCCATCTTCTTCCATCTTCTTCTTCCTCCGATCCGCTTCTTCTTGCTCTGGTCTTCTCGTCCTTCTCGTCCGGCATCTTCTTCCATGGTGTCGGCGTCGGTGTCTCTTCTTGGCCGCTCCTCGCAATGGGAGGCTCCCGCTGTGTGAGGCTTCGCTGCGTCTGACAGGTCTTTTATAACGGAGGGCACCTGGTGACCCCGCCCCCTCTGATGCACGGGGATGTCATGGGGACTTCCCTATGGCTTTCCCCATGATGTCAGAGGGGGGCGGGGTCACCAGGTGCCCTCCGTTATAAAAGACCTGTGAGATGCAGCGAAGCCTCACACAGCGGGAGCCTCCCATTGCGAGGAGCGGCCCGACAGAAGAACAGACACCGACGCCATGGAAGAAGATGCCGGACGAGAAGGATGAAAAGACCAGAGCAAGAAGAAGCGGATCGGGGAAGAAGAAGATGGAAGAAGATGGCAGAAGATGCCGGAAGGAGAAGATGGAGAAACCGAAGGATGAAGAAAGGAAGAATCTGGGGGTCCCCTTTGTTAAAGGGGGCTTCCAGATTCCGATAAGCCCCCTGCCCGCAGACCCCCACAAACAATGGCCAGGGTTGTGGGGATGAGGCCCTTGTTCTCATCAACATGGGGACAAGGTGCTTTGGGGGGTCTCAGACCCCCAAAGCACCCTCCCAATGTTGAGGGCATGTGGCCTGGTATGGTTCAGGAGGGGGAGCGCTCTCATCCCCCCTCTTTTCCTGCGGCCTGCCAGGTTGCGTGCTCAGATAAGGGTTTAGGATGGATATTTAGGGGGACCTCTACGTCATTTTTTAAAAAATTTGAAGCGGGGGGTTCCCCTTAATATCCATAGCAGACCTGAAGGGCCTGGTTATTGAATTTGGGTGGACCCCCACGCTTTTTTTTTATCAATGACTTTCAATGAATGACTGTTCTCTGTGTTACAGCGCCGACAATTCATTAGCCGCGAGTGATTTTAAATAGCTTTTTTTCCTGCAAAAATGACACTTTGTGCAGGAACAGTTCTCGATATTACATATACTGAATCTCAAATTCATTCAAATCATTCGTTATATCCACTATAATAATTTCTTTCGTATTAGTTGAAATTCGATATTTGTATTGGATTCAATTCATTAGCCGCGTTAACGATTCGTAACTTTATTAACGATTCGTAACGATTCAAATTTTTTTTTAACGATTCGTACGAAATTCGGATTTCGTACGAATTCGAATGGAATTTCGTACATGAATTACGAATTACAATTTTTTTTATATACGAAACGGAACGAAACAAAACAAATTTTTTGACAGTTCCCATGTCTAGTACACAAGCACAACAAGTGGAAATATAATTCACCTTTAATAGCTCTAAAAGAGAATAATTATTTTGCGCCAGGTAAAAGACAAGTAGGAGGAAACTGTATTAAGAGTGAAGAGGCACAATTGAGACACATTTTGCACAGAGGGAAAATAAGCACAATACAAGATTTAAAGGAGAAAAAAAACCTTTTCCAGATTGATGGATGGCATTATCTCCAGCTGAGTCATTTTGTCCTTTCTCTTCCCCAGCCATTGAGAGGAGGGGAGGAACTGACGGCGATAGAGAAAATGTGTGAATCTGAGACAAAAAATGGGAGGATATCTCACATCTATAATATTCTGCAGCAGAGGGACGAGTTGGAGATACCGTCATACATAAAAAGCTGGGAAAGTGAAATAGGCACACGAGGGGATAATGAAGAGATAAAGAAAATATTAAAATTGGTACATACATCCTCAGTTAATATCGGAATGGTAGAGACAAATTATGAAAGCCTATCCAGGTGGTATAGGGTTCCGGTGACTGTAGCAAAGTTCCAATGAGACCAGGCTCTTGGCTGCTGGAGGGGATGTGGTCAGAGAGGGACGATGGCACATATATGGTGGAGCTGCCCCAAGATTAAATTATATTGGAAGGAAATATTAACCGGTTCCCGACCGGCGCACGACGATATACGTTGGCAGAATGGCACGGACAGGCAGGAGGGCGTATATATAAGTCCCTCTTTAATGCCGTCTGTGCCATCGGGAGCGGCACACTCCCGCGCCGGTCGGGGCCCCCGTGAGGCCGGTCGCGGGTCCCGCGGACTCGATCGCCGCAGGGACACCCGCGATCGTCTCACGGGAAGGCTGAACGGGGAGATGCGGAAATACACAGCATCTCCCCGTTCTGCCTAGCAACTAGTGACGCCGATCTCTGCTCCCTGTGATTGGAGCAGAGATCAGCATTCACTAGCTGACAGCCACGCCCCCCACAGTAGGAAACACACCCCTAGGCATACTTAACCCCTACACTGCCCCATTGTGGTTAACCCCTTCACTGCCAGTGTCATTTATACAGGAATCAATGCATTTAAATAGCATTGATTGCTGTATTAATGACAATGGTCCCAAAAATGTGTCAAAAATGTCTGATGTGTCCGCCATAATGTCGCAGTCACAATAAAAATCGCTGATCGCCGCCATTACTAATAAAAAAAAAATATGAATAAAAATGCTATAAAACTATCCCCTATCTTGTAAACGCTATAACTTCTGCGCAAACCAATCAATAATCGCTTATTGCAATTTTTTTTACCAAAAATATGTAGAAGAATATGTATCGGCCTAAACTGAGGAAAAAATAAATTTTTATATATTTTTGGGGGATATTTATTATAGCAAAAAATAAAAAAGAATGCGTTTTTTTTCAAAATTGACGCTCTTTTTTGTTTATAGCGCAAAAAATAAAAACCGCAGGGGCGATCAAATACCACCAAAAGAAAGCTCTATTTGTGGGAAAAAAAGGACGTAAATTTTGTTTGGGAGCCACGTCGCACGACCCCGCAATTGTCAGTTAAAGCGACGCAGTGCCGAATCGCAAAAAGGGGCCTGGTCCTTTGGCTGCAAATTGGTCCGGTCTGAAAGTGGTTAAGATACATCAAAGATATAACGAATACCCAGGTACCATATGACCCCTGGGTATGTCTGTTTCATGGAGTTGAAACCCCATATGGAGAATACACTAACTCTCTCATCTTATGAATGCAGCCAAGACCTTGATCCCTAAAAAATGGAAAACAGTAGATAGAACCAAAATAAAGAAATTGTTTGGAAAAACAAACAAAATATTTGAAATGGAAGGGCTTAGAGCAGGCGAAGAGGGGGGAAGGGAGCGATTTAATATTAGGTGGGAAGCATGGAAAGTATTTAGGTTAACGGAGAGGTACAGTGAAGTAATAGGACTGCAGATTTAAATTGAGGGGATAAGATGGTGGGAAAGGGGGGGGGGGGTGGAGAAGAAGGGGGGGGGGGGTAATGAGGGGTAAAGGGTATTAAGATAGATAAGGGGATAGAAAGAGGCGAGTATGTAAGAAGGTGGGAAACTAGAAGTAACATTTAAGGCCTTTTTTCAATGAAATATTTACATAAAATGTAAACTGTAAAAATGTAAAACAAATAAAGAAAGCCACAATGATGCCAATATGAGAAGGGACAGAGATGAACGGCTAAGCTGACATAGGTCCCCCATAAAAGGTTTTGCTGATGTGGCAAAAAAAAAAAAAAAAAAAATAAACCTTTAATTGCCATACTACCATGTTGCAATTGTGTTCATTGCATGGAAATCATGAGTTTAAATCAGGGGGTGAGGAGGCAACATATTGCCTCCTCACCACCTGTCAAACACTCAGATTTTAAGGGATCAGCAGTGCTTTCTGCACTTGTGAATAAGCCCTTAGTAGCATTTGGCAGCAGCATCTTTAGTGCTCATTCACACATAAAGTAGGGGGTGGTAAAACCCTGCTGTTAAGTTGCGGGTTTACAGTCCCCCCAATCCCTACCCCCTTTAGCTGCTGAGGCAGCAGCCAAAGGCATACAGATGCTTCAGCAGGAATTAGGTCCCTTAGGTTGCTTTTGGTGGGTGCTACCGCCTGCCAATTGTGACCCAATTTAAAAATATAGTGAGAAAGCAACTCAACGCTGCCTGCTTTAACTCCCTTGTTTGCTGTACTGCTGTAAGGTTGCAGGGCACTTGCAGAGCAGCCTCATTCACTTGAATGGGTCATGCTTGGCAGGTGCTACGCCCACCAACCATGATAGGGTGTATAATTCCTTCTGCGGCTGCAACATGTGTACACCACTGGCCACTGCAGCTAAAGGGGGTGCGGTTGGGGCGAGGGTGATAAAAAAATGCCTAATTATGTGATTTTACCACCCCCCCCAAACTGCAAATGTAAATGAACTCTTACTGTCCCGAGCCCTATATATGGCTGCTTTCACACTAATGTGTTGCGGTTTATCTGCACCGTGGGTGCAGCGCAGTGCATTTCCAACTTTCCTAGGTTAGCTGCGCTTGCAGGTGTAGTGTCCTTTCTAAAAGCGCACCAAAGGGGGCGTGGCTAGCCAGCAGAGCGGATGGTCGCATACTAGCTCAGCTCCGTCAACCACCGGACTTAGAAGGCGGAATTACAGCGACTACAGCCCTCGTTTCAGGCTATAATTGCCCACATAGGGTGCGGGAACATCCCTAGATGACATCTCGTAAGAGAAAAGACCTTACCCGGCCGGGTAAGATGACTGACTTCTTTGCTCAGCCGAGCCGACAGAAGGCCCAAGATGGCGCCGGCCACCGGAGCGACGCCACACGCGGCCCTCACAATCAAACTCACCGCGCGGCGAACCAAGCACGCCACAACAACAAAAATACAGAGGGACAGCGGCATCCATACTCACCTCCACCGTCGGCCTCATCCAGTCCAGCGAAAAGCAGGCAAAGAACACAACAGGAGGACACGGAGAAGCTGGAGGTAAGCGCCCTTGACTCCTCACTAGACGACACTAGGGAGTTGCAAGACTCCATAACCGAGTTCCCAACACTGAATCAACCAGTTATGGATACCACTCTCAAGGACATGTTAGTGTCCCTACGCACGACCCTGCATGCTGACATGTTAGCTATCACGCAGCAGTTTAAAAAGGAGGTCACAGCGGTCTCAAGCAGAGTATCCCACATTGAAACCAAAATGGAGGACTTTACCGCCACATTCAATGACCTGGTGGACGCTCATAACGACAGAGAAGACGAAATTACCTCTATTAAAGAAAAATTAGCAGATTTAGAGGACAGATCGAGACGTAACAACGTCAAAATCCGTGGAATACCCGAAACAGTTAAACCCCCAGAGTTAAAGGGGTACTTCACAAATCTCATGAAATTAGCGCTTACAGAAGCTCCCCTAGAGGAATTGTTAATTGACCGCATTCATAGACTGCCAAGGCCAAAAAACATCCCATCCCACCTGCCAAGAGACACAATAGTCAGAATACACTTCTACCACATAAAGGACAGATTTATGGCGGTAACAAGGAAGAAGGAGGACCTACCGGACGAACTGGTGGACCTCTCATTCTTTGCAGATTTATCTGCATATACTATGCAAAGGCGCAGACAACTTGCGACGATTACCAAACCATTATACAACCACCATATCCCATACAAATGGTTGTACCCGGCTAAATTACTCATAACATATGAGGACAGGCCACATATTGTGACTACCGTAAAGGAAGGCATCCGCCTCATAAAAGAATGGCAGATTCTGAAACCCCAAGGTGACGAAAGAGACCCACCACATTCCCTGCCCTCCACCCGCACAAGCTCTGAAAATGAAACAGGCTGACATAGCGAAATTGCAGCACTACTCTTCCGCCTGAAAGTCCGGAAAGACGAATCTTGCTTGAACCACACCAGTTTTTGTACCTGACTGACCGCTCTTCCCCCAAATATTAAGCAGTGTTTCACCAGCACAGATTCCACTGGAATCGCCAACTTATTTTTACTCCAGTTTACCCGGTTGTTTTTTTTTTATTTCCCTTCTCTCTCCCTCATACCTATTCCTCCCCCACCTTCCCTTTCACCCTCTATTGTTACAGGATCAGCACTACAACTACCCGCGCAACATCCAGGTCGAGAAAGAAAATCCCTACAGCATCGTAAAGAAGTACAGATTCACCTAAGAACAGGAATCCTCACCACTCTGGACTTCCTCTCCCTATACGCATTGTATTACCACATCCTGAGGTACGTGCAAAACACAACACAGCATGGCTTTTAAAATAGCATCACTGAACGTCAAGGGCCTAAACAGCCCTCACAAAAGGCAAATGGCATGGAAAGAGGCCGGACGGCTTCGGAGTGACATAATTTGTTTCCAGGAGACACACTTTATGACGGGGAATCACCCCTTATTCTCTAATCGCAATTACCCCCACACCTTTTTTGCTAACGGTCCGAAGAAAAAGGCAGGAGTAGCCATTGCGATTAAAGACTCAGCAAAATTTTCACTAACAGAATCATATGCAGACCCATCTGGAAGGTTTCTTATACTTATCTGTGAAATAGCAAAAACCAAGTACACAATAGTTAATGTATACCTGCCTAATGTCAAACAGAACCGCTTTCTACAGAAAATATGGAAAAAGATCACTGCTGTCAGACAAGGATATCTACTCATATGTGGAGACTTCAATTTAATCCCAAATAAGGATCTTGACGTATCCTTTAAACCCCAGCAAAAATCTTGCAGACCTACCCTAGCGCAATTTATCCTGTCATCGGGTCTCCAGGATGTTTGGAGGTGCCAACATGCATCGGAAAAGGACTTTACTTTTTTTTCTAATGTTCACCACTCGTACTCACGTATAGATTTAATGCTGGTAGACAAATTTTTACTTCAGAAAATCTCTCGCTCTGACATACATGTAATTACGTGGTCTGATCACGCACCCATTTCCATGAGCGTGGGGGATCGCCCTGCTGAAACTAGAGCTAACAGGTGGCGAAATGATGTATCATTAATGTCACAACCTGAAAATCTAAATAGACTTAAAACAGCCATGAAGGAATTTTTTGTTCTAAACTCACCTTCGGTAGCTGATCCCTTCACGCTCTGGAATACGCATAAAAGTTTTATGAGGGGCTTACTTATTCAATTAAGTGCTAAAACCAAGAAGCAGAGGAGGCAGCGGCTCAACGATCTCTTAAGTAGAATAGAACAATTAGAAGCTTTGAACAAACAAAACACTACGCAAAAGGTGAGGGAATTACTGTTTCAAACTAGACAGGAACTGCGCACACACCTGGTTTCCCAGCAAGAGAACCGCTTTCGTGCTCTGAAGGCAAACAGCTACCGTTACAACAACAAGGCGGGGAAATTGCTGGCAAACCAGCTGAAGGAAAAACAGAAACAACAAAAAATTCATAGCATGCATAACCCCAAAACAAAACAAACAGTGTACAACCCCAAAGAAATTGCTGATGCCTTCAGCGATTATTACGAGGCTTTGTATAACCTCAAAAACGACCCTGACACACACCAACCATCTGACCAAATAATTTCGGACTTTCTAGAGTCCATCAATCTCCCAAAAGTACCTAATACAGAATTGGACGTTTTAAACGCTCCCACGTCCATTACCGAAATCAGTAAAATTATTAAAAGCATGCCCCACAACAAATCCCCAGGCCCGGACGGTTACTCGTCCGAATATTACCGGTTATTCTGTAGTGAACTATTTCCTTACATGAAAGAGATCTTTGATGCCGCTGTGTCTAGTGCCTCATTCCCGAAGGAAATGCTAACAGCCACTATAATTACCATACCTAAACCTGGTAAGGACCCCTCAACCCCGCAAAATTTCAGACCAATATCACTATTAAATGTTGATGTGAAGGTATATGCAAAATTGGTGGCCAACAGGCTTGCCTCCATCTTGCCGAAGTTAATCCACCAAGATCAGGTGGGCTTCGTGAAGAGGAGGCAGGCCAATGACGCCACTAGGAGACTAATAAACCTGATACACCTTGCCGAAAGAAGTGGGGGGCCTTCTCTGCTTCTAGCCCTGGATGCAGAGAAGGCCTTCGATAGGGTCCACTGGGGATACCTATCCCAAGTATTACAGAAATTTGGAATTGTGGGTAGGATCCAACAAGCCATATTAGCTCTCTACTCGTCTCCATCTGCCTTTGTGTACACAGAGGGGATGTTCTCCAAAAACTTTAACATAACAAATGGCACACGCCAAGGTTGCCCCCTTTCGCCCATCATTTTTGCCATGATGATGGAACCACTAGCGGAAAAGATTAGACAGCATCCAGGAATCCAAGGAATCCTCTCGCATAAAACACAGCATAAAATATCACTATTCGCGGACGATGTCATATTGACACTGTCTGACCCTTACTCTTCACTCACAGCAGCACACAATACTTTAGTCGCATTCAGTAAAATTGCGTACTATAAAGTGAACGAAAACAAATCTAATATTTTAGGCATAGCAATAGACAAAAAGTTAAAGTTTAGCATACAAAAAGCCCTCCCATACCCGTGGGCCTCTAGCTCCATCCCTTACCTAGGGATACAACTAACCCCAGCTATCTCTAACCTATTCAAAGCCAACTATTCCCCATTAGAACAGAAACTACAGAAAGATATAACTAGGATTCAAAATCACTTCATGTCATGGCATGGTCGTTTAGCGGCCTACAAAATGTTACTACTGCCAAAAATAACGTACCTATTTAGAACCCTGCCAATATCCATCCCTGACTCCTTTTCTCAAAACACTACAAAGACAGATGATAAACTTCATCTGGGCAGGTAAAAGATCTAGGTTCCCACTCCAAATGATGCATAAACATAAGAAAGCAGGGGGATTGGGAGTCCCCTCCCTGAAAGACTACTATGTAGCGGCAATAGTAGATCAACTTAAAGACTGGAGTACCCAATCTGCATCCAAACCCTGGCATCAACTAGAATACGCATGGATCTTCCCTAGAACCTTACAGTCCCTACTTATAGCAAGTAACCATTGTAATACTGGATTACATACACACCATCCCACTATCCAGGCCGCTTTAGAAGCCTGGAAATACCTTTTTTTTTTTTTTTTAAATTTTAATTTTTATTGGGTTATAAAAGTATAACAATTATGAAAACAAAGTACATTGTATATTATACCAGTATTGTAAGCATAGTGGATACAAATAGTTATAATGAAGTTAAAGAGAACAGGTGAACAGTGTCCATAGTGCAGAGCACAGGGGTGATCTGCACAGCTCAATAATAGTTACATAACAAACAACTCACATGTAGGTAGTAAGGTTGACAATCCAAGGGTAGATATATTAATGGATCAGTGAACAGTCTTGTGGAGGGTACTCGTAGATTAACACAGTATACAAATAGGTACCAACTAGTATACAAATAATATGAAAATAAAAATTAACAAGGAAGGAGAACAGAGAAGGGAAAAACAGCTCTCAATTTTGGATTAAGACCTTTTCCAACGTGTCTACTTGTCTATGTGGCCCATATTCTGATTGATCCCATGGCGCCCAGATTTTATCAAATTGGGGAATAGAGTTTTGTACAGAGGCTGTTAGAAACTCCATCCTCCGAATCTCAGCTACTAGATGTAAAAGTCTAGACCATGAGGGTGGTGTGGTGGATAACCAGCACATTGGAATAATTCGTTTGGCTGCAAGTAAGATATAAGAGATCAATCTGTTGACTCTTTTGGGTAAACCCTTAACCGGAAGCCCCAATAGACAGTGCAAGGGATCCAACGGGAGCGCTATGCCTACCACCCCCTGTATTAGTTGCCCCACATCTTGCCAAAGGGGTCGTATCAGAGAGCACTCCCAGAAGATGTGGAGCAAGGAGCCAACCTCGATTCCACATCGCCAACAGCGGGATGGAACCGAGGGATTGAATTTGTGTAAAACATCGGGGGTCCTATACCAGAACATAAGGATCTTTATAGAGGTTTCACTCTGGGCTACACATCTGGAAGATTTAAAAGTAGAAGTCCAAATCTTATCCCATGTCTGGGTCGTAATGGGGTTACCTAAGAGAAGGGACCATTTCCTCATGTAATGATGAGTGGTTTCTGTAAGAGGGGTCGATTCATGGAGGATGCGGTAAATGGAAGATATTAAATGTAACTGTTGTGGCCCTTGAGCGCATAAGTTTTCGAAGGCGGTGGGTCTGTCAAGGGTCAGGGAGGAGGACTTGGAGTGGAAGAGATGTCTAACCTGTAAGTAAAAATGGAAGAGGCGGGAGGGAATCTCAAATTTTTCACTTATGGTGTCAAAAGAGTAGAGCTTCCTTGTAATGGGATTAACCAGGTTTCGAAATTGAAACAACGTTGCGTTAAGCCAAGGGAAAACCCTACCCAAGGACAAGCTATCTGGTATGGCTGGGTTAAACAGCACATTCGTAAGGGGAGGGCATGGAGAGGAAAGGGAGTATCTTTTGAGACTCTTATGCCAGACACTTAGAGTGAAGTTCATTGGAGCGGTACACTGGCGTTTGAAAACGGGATCTAGGGGTGTAGGTGCTCCCCAAATTAGGGAGCAAGGGTGAACCGGGTACAATACTCCCTTTTCAATAATTGTCCACTTATTGGGTGCATGTAGGGTAGACCATGAGACCAAAGCTTTTAAGTGTGTGGCATAATAGTATCTAGTAATGTCCGGAGCTCCCAGACCCCCCTAGATCTTAGAGCGAACACAACCGAGCTCGCTATACGATGGGTTCCGCCGCCCCAAATAAACCTCAAAAAGGATCTCTGGAGAGCTTTTAATTGAGAAGCTGGCACAGCAACTGGTAGTGTCTCAAAATAGTAAAGCAGTTTAGGTAGAATAGACATTTTAAGGACATTAATCCTACCTAATAGAGATAGGGGGTACTTTGACCAAGTTGACAGGGATTTATGTATATCCAAGATTAGAGGAGGGAAGTTAGCAGGGTATAGGGAGGAATAGGTAGGGGTAATAAGAACCCCTAAGTATTTAAGAGAAGTGTTACACCATTTATAAGGGTATGCCTGCCTAAGTTGCGATAGTGCGGGTTCTGGGATGTGTATGGGAAGAGCCTCAGTTTTTGAAGTGTTAACCTTATATCCGGAAATGGCACTAAAAGAGGATAATAATTTGTGCAATGAGGGGAGTGATATCAGAGGGTTAGTGATAGTAAGCAAGACGTCGTCCGCAAAAAGCGATAGCTTATATTCCTCCTGTCGCATCACCACCCCACGTATATCTGGATGAGAACGTATAGATTCCGCCAGGGGTTCTAGACACAAGATAAACAGCAGTGGTGATAGGGGGCACCCCTGGCGTGTTCCATTTGTCATGGGGAAGCTAGACGACAGGAGGGACGACATCTGTACCTGGGCTGAGACCGTCGAGTAAAGAGCCTCTAGGGCTTTTAAAAATGGGCCTTGGAAGCCGTAAATTTGCAAAGTGGCAAACATATAGGGCCAACTCAGCCTATCAAAGGCCTTTTGTGCATCTAAACTTAGGACCAGTGCCGAACGGGATGTTCTATCAAGAAGATCTATCAGGTCTATCGTGCGCCGGGTGTTGTCTCCGGCATGCCTACCAATGACAAAACCCACCTGATCTCTATGGATTAGTTTAGGTATCAGTTCGGAGAGTCTAGAGGCAAGGATTTTGGTGAAAATCTTATAATCTGAATTTAAGAGAGCAATGGGTCTGTAGTTGTCTGGAATAGAGGGGTCCTTACCGGGTTTCGGAATAACAGAGATATAGGAGTGGGAGAAATGTGGGTGGGGAACAGAACCCTTGAGCAGGGAACTATACAAAGTCAGCATATGTGGGGATAAGACATCAAGGAAAGTTTTGTAATAGAAGTATGGCAGCCCATCAGGGCCAGGTGATTTGTGCGAAGGTAATCTCTTAATAGTGGCCAGGAGTTCCTCATCTGTGACAGCTTTGTTTAGGTTTACCAAGTCTGTTGGGGAAAGTTTAGGAAGATTTATTTTAGAGAAAAAGGTTTCAAATTTTTCCTGGGTAAAGTTAAAATGGTTCTCCGGAGTCAGGCAGTTATATAATTTATTGTAAAATTTGCCAAGGATGCCTGACATCTCTCGGGGACAGTAAGTTCTGGTTCCATCTGGCTGTAGGAGGAAATCAGGAAAAGAGTTAAAGGGCCGCGGGCGGAGCTTATTGACTAACATTCTATGGGGTTTATTTGCATATTCATAAAATTTTTGTTTTGACCAGAGTAAGGATTTAGACACTCTATCTATCTGTATTGATTTAATTTGTTCCCTAATGGATTGGACCTTCTGTAATTTCATCACCGTGGGGGCGCACAGCAGTTTCCGTTCCGCAGTCATCAAGGCAGATAGCAGGGATTGTTTAAGTCTATTCTTATCTTTCTTTAGCCGAGAGCTCTCAGCTATACAGGCTCCCCGAAATACTGTCTTGTGCGCCTCCCACAGTGTGGAAAAGTCTGACACTGACCCCACGTTAATTTGAAAAAATTCTGTTAAACTCTTAGACAGACTAGTACGTGAAATTTCAGACTGCAGGAGATGGTCGTTGAGACGCCAGTGGCATGATCTGGTGTGAGCCCGATCAAGCACGAGGTCCAACACTATGGGGGCATGGTCTGACCATGTGATAGGTAATATGTCAGATTCAATCACATAAGGAATGAGTGGGGCTGAAACTAGGAAATGGTCAAGTCGTGAGTACATCTTGTGGGCTGGGGAATAGAACGTGTACTGCCTAGTAGAGGGGTGTTTGATCCTCCATGAGTCGAAGAGTCGATGGGATCGTACACATTTACGAAAGGCGTTAGCCTGAGACATGATCTTTTTAGAAGGAGAGGTAGTAAATAGTGTTTGTCTATCCCTAGTGGCTGACATAATCAAATTGAAATCTCCTCCGACTATCATAAAGGGCTGAATACGATATTGAGAGGAGTCAAAAAGTTTATTAAGGAAGTCAATCTGCCCTGTATTGGGGGCGTATATATTGACAAGGGAAAAGGAAATGGTCAAGTATTGGCAATCTAAAACGAGGAATCTCCCATGAGGGTCAGCATAGGATTTTTTAACCTTAATAGGGCATGACTTCTTTATCAGTATAGCCACTCCCGCCTTGCCCGTAGAGTCAGAGGCAAGAAAGGAGATGGGAAAAAGCTTTGAAGCAAATTTAAATGATCCCTTTGTCCGGAAATGCGTTTCCTGGATCAATATCACGTCAGTACCCGAGGTATTGAATTCCTTCAGGGCCAACCAACGCTTACGGACAGAGCCCAATCCCTTCACATTATATGATAGGATCCTCAAAGCCATGAGTGCTTCTTAATTGGGTATGCTCTTGTAGAGGTAATAAAAGTATAAAACCCTGGGACATAGAAAGTGCAACAGTAAAAATAAATATAAATCTGTTTACAAACATTACAAATAACTACAACCCCACGGTACCTTGGTGTTGGAAAAAATACCCTGTTGGGGTAAGAGAATGGAACTGAAAAACATAAGCAATGTAAGTAATACAATTTCAACCTATGGAGTTGATCTATAAACATGGACATCTTGGCTGGAAAAAAGAAAATTAAAACTAACAATAAGAGAAGCAAAAAAATAAATTTTGAGAAACCTGAGAGGTAAGGACATCTCAGGAGGTCCTGGACACAGTCCAAGACCAAAAAGGGACGTGTACGGGCTTCCATCAGGGAACTCTGAGCAGAGAAGGATGAGGAGGCCCGGCTGCTCAACTTGAGAGCTTGTTGGCGTTTAGAGTCAGTGGGCAGTATGGAGTAGAAAAGGGACCAAGTCCAATTAACTATTTAGCAAAAATGTCTGACCACTGAGGAGCATGGTTCTTCTGACACACCATGGGTTGAGTAGGTAGAAATATCAACAAACAACATTTCACCCTGAGTACAGAGCAGGGTGCAATCAAAACTGCGTATATTCAAAACAATAGTCCTTGATTCATCCAATAAATGAAGGGCAAGGAGTCTAAAATGCGCGTAGCATTAAAGGATAGATCCAGAGAGGAGTGTGGACTGTCTCAAGGTGGTTGCTTGGAAAAGCGTGGTCGCTGAGGGGTAGAAAGTTTCTTAGATTTGCCCCTAACAGGGGTCCAGATACGGTTAGGAGTATTGGGAGGTAGTCGAGCCTGGGTGTCTGGAGGATTTAAATCTTCTTCCGGTAATGGAGGCAGACCGAGGCTTTTTAGAAACGCCTCGTTCTCTTGCAGGTCACGGAGGATGTGTTGGGTCCCGTTCTTTGAAACGACAAGGCGGAATGGGAATCCCCAGTAGTATAGCACTTTATGATGTTGTAAGTGTGAGGTGAGTGGGCGCAGGTTCCTGCGTTTAGCAAGGGTGATGGGAGAGAGATCGCTGAAGATTTGCAATTTTGCTCCCTTGTACATAATTTGAGATTTATTGCGAGCAGCCACTGTTAGTGCCTCCTTGCTTTCGAAAAAATGAAACCTCACTACAACATCCCTGGGCCTGGCTCCGGCCGGGGGTTTGGGTGCGAGAGAACGGTGTGCCCTGTCAAGTCGCCAATCTATGTCCACCACCGAAGGGGCCAGGGTGTTGAAAAGGCCCAGGAGGTAGGAGCGCAAGTCAGAGTCCCCCACTGTCTCGGGGATACCTCTGAAGCGTAGGTTTTGACGTCTCTCCCTATTTTCCAAATCCTCCTGTTGTAGTTGTAGTTGGGAGACTGAGAGACGTAGATTATGGTTTTCCTCCTCGATGGTCTGCACATAGTTGACCGTCTCATCAAATTTGTTCTCAAGGGTGTCTGTGCGCTCCCCTAATTGATTAATTTCCCCTCTCAGGTCTGCGGCCAATTTGTTCACCTCCGCCGAGACATTGTTGGTGATTTGTTGGAGTAGGAGTTGTAGTTTAGCGTCTAGTTTAGCGTCCAAGATGTCTGGGGTAAGAATCTCACGAGGCGAAAGAGTCTCAGACCCTGAACTTTGGGTGAAATTTAGTGGGTAGTTTACTATAGTTTCAGTCCCTAGGGACGGGTCCATTGTGGAGAGTTGGTCCGCGGGGAGGGTTGGTGTAGAAGAATTTGACCTGGTGACATACTTTTCCATGTTTACTTTCGTGTACTGTCCAAAAATAGGTTTGTAGTATTTCTGCTGTTGACCGATTTTGCCCATGGGGTGTCTATAGAGTTGTAATGGACAATCAAGTTTACCCCCGGTGTTAATACAAGAGTTATAATGGCATAGCGGAGGTCTTGAGGAGCAGCCGGAGCTCCAAGCTTATTTAAGTGGCATATTTCGTGACAGCCTGGGTAGCCATGTAAGGAATTAGAAAGTGGTAGTCAGATGATATTCCTGGTCTCAACCTATGAGGCTCAGGATAGTTACAGGTCTGGTGGAGAGGAAGTGGCACTCCAGGAGGGGGTTCACCATGCAGGGTTATGGAATAGTGGGAGTAGTGGGGGTAGCAATATGGCCGCCGAGCTCCGTGTGTAGGCCGAAGCCGCGGCCTTTCCTAGATTCCACCCCCGGACCAGCTGTGGACAGTCTTCCCGATCCTCCACCTACAACTAAAGTCTGAGAAAGGGCACTGTATCGCCCGATTTACACAGGAGGGACTGCTGGAGGGGGTTGTCAATCCCAGGGGGGAAAAAACTCACCGCCTGACGGCACTATGGGCCGGAACAACGGCGTCCGCCGGCGGCTCACTTAGGAGGATCTTAGGCGTTCCGGCCTGTATGTAGCGGGCTTCCAGGTCCCCCAGAGGCCAGGGACATACCTTGGAGAGCACCCGCTCCGGTCTCGGGCTGTGGAGGAGAAGCGCTGCGGCGTCCGGAGCTGGGGTAGGCCGCAAGATGGCGCCGAGCGTCCCTCAGGACGCACTGTGGATCCAGGAGTCTCCGCTTTCCAGGCTCCACGGAAAGCCGGCCGGAACGGCTGTGACGGTGGGTTCTATCTGCCACAGGTCAGGTAGGGCAATTTAGGAGGGTTTCTGGCCAGGGATGGCAGTGGATGGTGGATATCTGTGTGGAGCAGGACCTCCACACGTCTTCCCTGAATCGCGTCCGGACACGCCCCCCCCTGGAAATACCTTAAGTCAGCTCACAAGTCAGAATCAGCAAATGTAGAGATCCCCATACCAATGGAATCCCTAAGCTGGCTAATCCCAAACCTAAACACTGCAACATGGGTAAAAGGGGGGCGAAAGTAGTGCAGGATATCACACAGAAGGGCAATCTACTAGCTTTCGCAGATATCCAGGCAAGATTTAATATCCCTTCCTCGGAATTCCTAACTTACCTCCAGATATCCTCTTGGTTCCGACAAACTAGTAGTACGCACACCTCAGTCCCGAAACAGATTTGGAGCTACCTTACTTCAGTAGACACCAGATCCAAGGGCATATCCCTTATTTATAACTTCTTATATAACAAATCCTCCTTTCACAAGTACACCCACTATAGCAAGTGGGAAACCGATTTGGGGAAAACTTTCACAGAGCAACAATGGCTGGCAGCCGCTCGGAACAACATTAAATTCTCGAGATGTTCAAACTATGAGGAACTAGCGGCAAAATTTACAGCAAGATGGTACCTAACACCCTACATAATGGCTAAATTTCCAGGAAATAACACCAATCTCTGTTGGAGGGGATGCGGGCAGGTGGGTACACTGATCCACACGTTGTGGTCGTGTCCCCACCTCCGTAGCTTCTGGAATGAAATTTTTAAACTTATTGCACAAATTACGGGGATCATTAGTCACCCCACACCCGAGAAAGCCATACTAAGCATAGATATAACAGATTATCCAATCTCGGAAAGAGCAATAGCAATGCAAATCATATTTGCCGCTAGGTCCTTGATAGTTAACAACTGGAAATCAAATGAAATTCCGTCGAAATCTGAAGTAATAACCAAAGTAAACATCATTTCAGAATACGAAAAGATTCTAGCCTATAGAGACGGCTTAGGCCCCAGATACGTATCTAACTGGTCATCATGGAACTCACTGTACAAAGTGAATAAATGAAGTTTGTATAATTAACATAGGATTATACGTCAAAAGGAATACTGGAGCACTGTATTTTCTGTAACCCCCCCTCCCCCCCCCCTTCTTCTTCCCTTCCCTCTTTCTCCCACCTCTCCCCCCCCCCCCCCCGTTATTATTTGAATGTTGGAAAGTATATAGCTACCTGATGTTACAAGGCAGTTTAACAATACTTCGTATCTAAATATTGATGTTACCTAGTTCGGAATGCTTCTAAGATATAACAGGAAAGAGCAAAGTAACCATACTATTAAAAGATAAAGAAATACCTAGACTACATGTTACAGATACCAAGTACTAGCCGTCTAACAATGTTAACAGAGGCATATTATGAGTGTCTGTACAATCCTGAAATATGTATGCACTACAAGTTGATTACTGTATTGTTTGTTACCAATTTTTCTTTTCAATAAAAATTATTTGAATTAAAAGCGCACCAAAAATCTTGCATTCAGGAGTTTTGGTGTGCTTTCAGAAAGTGCACTAAACCCACAGAATATAATAGAAGTCTATGGCTAAGTGCAGCAAAGGCGATATGTACACGGCACTGCACCCACAGTGTTGGTAAACTGCAGCGCATCAGTGTGAAAGCAGCCCTATACTATTATGCCGAGTGTTCTACTTCACACTGACCTGAAGATCTCTTCTTTCCTGCTGCTGGCACCACTCTGGAGACTGCTAACCGGGATAAGAGGTGGAGTGCAGTTAGTATCACTTTGCATGCGACAGGAACCAGCACTAAAATGGAGGCATCGGCTTATGCGGTTCTTGCTCCCTACTATGGCTCCAATTTTACAAGTAGTCTCTCTGCATTGTACTCTGTTTGATGCTCTGTAATGGTAGGTCAGCAAGCCCAGACCATGACCTACCAGTCACCT
The DNA here is from genome assembly GCA_028564925.1 of Lithobates sylvaticus. Classification (NCBI taxonomy): domain Eukaryota; kingdom Metazoa; phylum Chordata; class Amphibia; order Anura; family Ranidae; genus Lithobates; species Lithobates sylvaticus. The sequence continues at coordinate 252,316,082 of CM053030.1, forward strand.
GTCCATGATCTACTGGTAGATCGCTATCCAAAGGTTGCTGACTCCCTCTGTAAAGGATAAATAACATTCAGCAGTAAAAGAAACAGAGAGTGGCCACTTCAAAGCAAAGGAATTTTACCACTTTAGGCAATTCCTAGAGACCCTGTCTAACAGAAATAATGGTGGCCATAGCAGACTTGAACCCTTTAGCTGTCACTAACATATGTCAAAAAATGGTGACAGCGGGGGGGGGGGGGGGGTGTACATACACACTCCCAGCTACTACAGCAGCAGGGAGCATTAATACACTTCACAAGCTGACTGTTGGCTTTCTGATTAAGTCAGTCTGTTGGCTTTCTGTGACCCTCCGAGAACTATGCCCTCGTTCAACCTACCCAACCATGCTTCCCAGGCTCTTCTGGTGAATATAACAAAAAGGACAATCAAATAATAACAGTGCAGCGCTGATGATGACAACTAAAAATAACAACTAAAAAGAACCAAGTCCATTAAAAAGACATAGAAAGCTGAGTTGTAGAAGAAGTTAATAAAGATGTTCTCCTCTGTGGTGGTTAAAAAGAATGCATGCAGATATCCTTATGGTGCAAATCACAACTGTGATTCCACAACCAGCTAGTCAAACCGCTCACCTCAAGATGTAGACCCCTGAACTAACAGGTAGGTCAAATGCACATCTTACCACTAATAGTGGTCATAGGCATGGATCTGGGTGGACGGATTGATAGAGGGATTTCTTATCACTTAATATTGCCTCCAATGGTATCTCTTGCTTTCAAAACATGGTGCCATAGAATGCAAATAAAAAGAAATATAGTGCACACTGTATGGCTATAAAATCCAATTCATTAAAAAATATATATCAGGTACTCACAAACACAGCACTAGGTCCCTAGTGCTGGGGTGAAATGCATGTAATCTTTTCAGGATAAAGATAAGGTGGCTGCAGTGATCCGGAAGGACCCTGGATCATCACTGCAGCAACCTTATCTAAAAGACATGATGTCTCATTAAAGACAACTTGTCACAAAGAATTTATGTTGCACAGGGTACATTTTGTCCCAAATGCGATATAAATAAAGTTCTAGTGAAAAAAGTATCAAAAAAAATAAAATAATACCCAAAACTTAGATACTCCCCCCCAAAAAACTTTGAGCCTATCCTTACCGCATGCATGTTCACACATGTCCATAAATCCAAACATTTTGGGTGCCTATGTATGAAAACATCACTTATGTTACACCTATTACACATTACCATGCCTGCTGGAGTAAGGGCAATAATTACAGGGACAATATTCATGGTTAACTCTAAAATGAGGACCTGTAGGGGTTTTTAAAGGGTTGCCCATGGAAAATATATCATACTGAAGCTTGTCATTGTTTTGCGGGTGCTCACATATTTAAAGCTTACCGTATTTATGGACATATAACAGGCACTGTCGTATAACACGCACCCCAAGTTTAGGAGGGAATTTTAAGGAAAAAAACTTTTAGGAGGGAAGTTTAAGGAAAAAAAAAAAATACATTTAAATGCCCATCAATGCAGCCTTATCAGTGTCCATCTGCAGCTTTGTCCATCATTGCACCCTTGTCGGTGTCATTTGCAGTCTTGTCATGCAGCCTTGTCCATCATTTGCAGCCTTGTCAGTGTCATTTGCAGCCTTGTCATGCAGCCTTGCCCATCATTTGCAGCCTTGTCAAGTGTCATATGCAGCTTTGTCATGCAGCCTTGTTCATCATTGCACCCTTGTCAGTGTCATATGCAGCTTTGTCATGCAGCCTTGTCCATCGTTGCACCCTTGTCAGTGTAATTTGCAACCTTGTCCATCATTTGTAGCCTTGTCAGTTTTTTTTTGGTGATTTGCCTTTTAAAAATGGCGCCGCTTCGGCCATTCTTGGCAGATTTTGGCTGCTCTCGGCAGCTTTCGGCCATTCACGGCAGCTTTCAGCCGCCATTGGCCATTCTCGGCAGCTTTTGGCAGCCTTCATCCATTCTCGGCCGCCTTTGTCCGTTCTCGGCAGCTTTCGGCCGCTTTCGGCCGCACTTGGCCGACGAGGATGGCCGAAAACTGCAGAGAACAGACGAAGGTGGCCGAAAGCCGCTGAGAAGGGCCGAAGGTGGCTGAAAGCCACCCAGAGGCTCACAACGGTGGGGGATAGGCGTATAGCATGCACACGTGATTTTCCCCTGATTTTAAGGGGAAAAGGTGCGTGTTATACGCCGATAAATACGGTACTTTTTGGGTTTCTATTTACTTAGCACAATCTCATCTCTTATTTTTTTTTACTAAAAATTGGGTAACAGATTGCATTTGTGTGCACTAAAATTAACGTCAGTGTTTATTTTACAGAAACTTTGTACTTGATAAACCACTCTGCCAAGATCATGCGACATAAAAAATACCAGTACCACTATTTTATTCTTTAAGGTGTCTGCTTTCATAAAATGGATAATATTTGGGTTGTTTAACTAAAATCGTCAGGCCTAAAATATTTTTTAAACGTGTACAAAAAACAAACAAATGGCTCTGACAGTAAAAGGGTTAAAAAGTTAAAGTGGAAGACATGTCAGTTTGTGTGCAGAGCATGGGCATCCATGCAGTAAGCTTACCATGATCTTTCAGGTGCACACAAACGTTCTTTCAAATGTGTTTATTGAAATTTACATTGAAATACAGCAGAGACAAAGCATAAATCATGTGTATACAGACTACATACAAACCATAAACTTGTTGACAATATATTGCAAACCATCCCTTAAACATATCACATATGAAGGTATAACAACAACTGTTTGAGGAATCCTTGAATATTTTTGACAGCCTGTCATATACCACCTATGATATATTTTTTGAAAATTATCCCAGCGCTCAACACAAGAGGACATACTGAAGCTTGATTGTATGGCTTTCAACCATTGTTGTAGCGAGAATTATTTCTGCAGATCTTTTTCCCATTTGCACATGTCCGGTGTTTTAGTCAATAATATAGGGCCAATCAGGAAATTGTAAAAGAAAGAAATCCCATGGGTTGATTTGCTTGATGTTCCCTGAAGGAATTCCCAAACAGAGTTTGGAATTTCTATGCTTTCCTTGCATTTGGTAGTTGAGTGAAAATTTCTAATTTGTAATGACCTATAAACGTCATTAGGTAAGCCGATTTGATGTAAGTTGTTTGTGAAGTTTATACCTCGCTTATGGCAATCGCTTGCGTCAAAGCCCCTAATTAGCCATTCATATGTTTTGACAGGGATATCTATTTTGTGTGTGTTTTCTGTGTAGGGTTTACTGCAAAGTAATGTGCTCCATGCTTTAAGGATGGCTCCAATAGTGGGGTGGTGCACCATGGAGGTTACTTGGGGGGACATAAGAGAAGCTGATAAGATTACTAGAAAATCCTGATGTTTTATAAAGCTTTGTTCCATATCCCTATGATCCTTTGTTCCATATGACCTTGAGAAAGTTGAGAAAACGAAGGTACTAAACATGGATAGGGACCAACTACTATCAGATAAGAAATCACATGAGCCCTTGTTTCGTGAGTTTAATCTCATTCTTAATGTTTATGTGCAACTCAGACAGGTGGAAAAAATAATAAAAAAACATTGGGGTATCCTAAGGAAAGATAGGCTGCTAGGAACCAAATTGCCAGCCCTTCCAGGGTTTATTTACAGAAAAGCACCTACCTTGAAGGATCTATTAGCACCAGGAGTGATAGATCCCCAAAAAAGCAGAAAGGACCATCTGCATCTTGTTTTGGAATTTTTACTGGTTTTACTGCGTGTGGCAGGTGTAGGGTGTGTCGACACGCAAAGAAGAATATTAAAAAGAGAAAGGAATTCTGTTCTACCAGTACAAGCAAAAGGTGCGAAATTCGTGATTTCATAACCTGTGCATCCACAGGTGTCATTTATATGCTGCAATGTGGATGTGGGTTGCAGTATATTGGCCGTACATCAACAACCTTGCAGATTAGAGTGGGAGAGCATATTGCCAATATTAAAAAAGGTATAACCACCCATAGTGTCCCGAAACATTTTAAACTAGTACATAATAAGGATCCCAGTTCGCTGCAATTTTGGGGTATAGAACAGGTGGACGGACACTGGAGGGGGGTCATTATATCAGACAACTCAGCCAAAGGGAATCCTTCTGGATTTATGAAAGTAAGGTACGTTGGCCAAGGGGTTTGAATGCGGACTTTGATTTGAACTGTTTTATAAGTAATTTATGAGTTTAGTTATTCATTCATTATTATATTAAATGTGGTCAAGATGCTTACAGGATGGTGTCGCCAGCGGTAGGTTTAGTAATGGTCACTTACACATGTTTTTTTTCTATGAAAAAACCTGACTTGGGAAGAATTGATTTTCCGCTTGTCAGTTGTCCCCATGTGTATTGGTGCGGTTTTCACCACTTCCTGTTTCCTTTGTCAGCCTGGATGGGTGTGTCATGAGGCCTGGTTCCGCAAGGTGGGCTGGACCGGGGAGTGGGGATGCAGCGCACCTGATAAGAGAGTATTTAGTCTATTTAAACAGCGGTGAGGCGTCCAGTCTTCACCCTTTACTGAAGAAGTCACGGTGGTGTAGTAGCCCATTTGACATAATGCGTATAGGGGGAAGGAATCGCAGTGGCAACATCATCCCACGAGAATCTTGTCGTTTCTATGCATCCTGAGCCGGCACTGCTTAAGTGCTGTGTTTGTGAGTAACGTTTTAATGTTTTAAAGAGGAAATGTTTTGATATACAGAGAGCACTAGATTTTGTCTTTTCTATTTCTATTTAAAACATTTTTATTGAAAATTTTTTACAATAACAAAGTAGAGACATGCTCGTAAGTACACGCAGGTACTTACAAGGCCAATCAGTGAAATTAACAGAACCTAGCATTATGTATAGCAGTAGAAAAGTTCCAGTTCTTAAACATAGATGTGGGAGGGCTAGCTAAGGTGCAGAATAGTACATGGTTCCGTCTAATATCAGCCAGTTTCAATATCAGTATAAGTCCAGAAGTTCCCAGGTTCCTGAGTGCCCCGTTAGGGATCTTGCTGACACCCACGAGAGGGAGCCCCTAGAAACGCCTGACAAGTTCTCTCCGAGGCCCACTTTATCAGAAAATTGGAACCAGTGAGAGAAGATAATAATAAACCAAGAGAGGGATCTGCACAAGTTAAGAGTTGAGTAGACTAACAGCGTGTGCCCTAACCAGTCTCGCCAAGAGGGGCGTAGTAGAGAAGGGGGAGAGAAAAACGTGTGAGAAGGTAGAGGGGGGGGGGGGGGAATAGGTAAGAGTAATCAGAGAGTCATTCCGGAGTTCAGTGCACCAGGTTGTATTCCAGGGATGAGAGAAATATTGCAGAACGTGGCCCATGGTTCCCATGTAAACTGAAACTTCTCTAGTTTGTCATTAAGTTTGGCTACTGTCTGTTCTTGGACCATGATCCATGTGACTTTCGTCTTGAACATGTGAAAGGAGACAGTATGTTTCTTCCAGGCTTTGGCTATCGTTATTTTGGCCCCCAATAAGAGAAAAAATGACAAGGTCTGTAATGGTTTAGAAAGTCCCGGTATAAGGTGATTGAACAGGGCTGAGCTAGGGTGTGGAGCTACGGTAGTACCAGTTACTTTGCAAATAGTACAAAATACCTTCCGCCAAAATGGACAGATACGAGGACAGGCCCACCATGTGTGAAGCATGGAGCCCTCCATTTCACAGCCCCTAAAACAGTCTGGTGATGTGCCTGGAAACATTCTGGCAAGCCTGGAGGGAACATAATACCACCTGATCAGTACTTTCAAACTAGCTTCAATAAGGGATACGTTGAGGATACCTTTGAAAGCTCTATTGGCAGCGCGGAACCAAATTGCAGAGTCCCAGTTGTTGTCCACATCTTCTTCCCAGGCTCGGGCATAGGAGGGTTTGGTCTCTTTATGCATAATCGCTGCATAGATCAATGAAATTCCTCCCTTCTGATCCATGAGGTTGACACACCAGTGTTCATATGGGGTTATAGAAGGTGGTAAGGGTTTAGAGAGCCAGATGGAGTGGAGAAAGTGTGAAATCTGTGAGAAGCGTAAAAATTCAGAGTCAGGCATATCTAGTTTCTTCCTACAGTGTGCTTGAGTGATGGGGCCCGAAGGGGAGAGAAAGTGCCCAATTCGATATAGGCCCTTATCTGTCCACCATTTAAAAGCTTCGATTTCCATCCCCGGGCTGAAGTCCGGATTGTGGAACAGGTGTGATAGGGGTCTCATGGGTGATATAATGGATTGAACGTTGTAGAGTTTGGAGCAGAGAGCAAGGGAGTGCGATAGAGTGGGAGCCATAACGGCCGGTCTGCGATCAGGAGAACAACCCAACAGGTAATCTATGGTGTTCGAGGGTACTGCCTTACGTTCCATAGAAAGCCAGTCCGGCTGAGTAGTCCGAGAGTATGCCATAGAGATTTGGGCTAGTTGAGATGCCCTATAGTACCCCCAAAGATTGGGGAGACCAAGGCCACCCTGCGATCTCAAGCGGTAGAGTATCTCAGCCGGGCATCTGTAACCCCTCTTCCCCCAAATAAAGCGGAGGATATCTGATTGCATTTTGTCGAGAAATTGTTTAGGGACCGGGATTGGTAGGGAGCGGAAAAGGTATAGTAACCTCGGGAGGAGAGTCATTTTGACCGCGTGAAGCCTGCCCAGCCAGGATAGACCACATTTGGACCACCCATTCATATCACCTTTGCATTTATTTATCATAGCGGGGTAGTTTGCTCTAAACAGACTATTCACATCTGATGTTAGTTGTACGCCTAGATATGGGATCATCGAAGTGGCCCAGGAGAAGGTAAAATTGGAGGAGATTTGTTTAAGGAGGTCTGGGGGGACTGTTATGTTTAATGCTATCGACTTGGACATATTGACTCGGAGGCCGGAGACCCTACTAAACTCAGAAAGGGTGCGCAGAATCAGGGGCATAGAAGTCAGGGGAGAGGAGACAAAGAGAAGGAGGTCGTCTGCATAGAGCGCGCATTTATGTTCTTGCGAACCGCAGAAAACCCCCTTGATGTCCGGGTTAGATCTCAGTGCGATTGCCAGCGTTTCGATTGCTATCGCAAAAAGGAGAGGCGATAGTGGGCATCCCTGTCTGGTTCCCTTACCTATGGGGAAAGATTCGGAGTATCTGCCCATCAGGCGAACTTGTGCAGAGGGGCTAGAGTAGAGCGAATTGATAATGTTAAGAAAATGTGAACCACATCCCCATCTCTGCAGGATATCAGACAGGTATGCCCAATCGATGGAATCGAACGCTTTGTGTAGGTCGATAGAAAGAAGGAATCCTTTTTGGGGTGGGTTGCCGTCCCATTGCGATTTGAGTAGCGAAACAATGTCAATAGCTCTCCTAATTTGGTCTGTTCCCTGCCTCCCAGGAATGAAGCCCACCTGATCTTTATGGATATACGAGGAGATGAAACCTGACATCCTGTTAGCCATAATCTTAGTCATAATTTTTATATCGTTGTTTATAAGCGAGATGGGCCGGTAGTTGCAAACCTCACTAGTGTCCTTTCCGGGTTTCGGAATGACCGAAATATATGCTGAATTTAAGTCCGGATCTAACGGGGCTCCATTCCTGAGAGAGTTGAACAGTTTAGTGAGATGAGGGGCTAGACAGTGTCCAAATTTTTTATAGTACCCAGTGGAGAATCCGTCCGGGCCCGGAGAGGAGCCCAATTTAAGACGCTTAATGGTATCAAGGACTTCAGTTTGGGTGAACGGAGTCTCCAAAAGGTCACTGTGTTCTTTACTTAATAATGGCAAAGGGAGGCCTTTGAGAAACCTTTCCCTGTGAGCAGATGTGGGGTTAGTGTTCTTTTTATATAAATCTGAGTAAAAGTGTAGGAAGGCTTGCATAATTTTGGACGGATTCTGCGAGAGATCCCCAGAAGCTACCTTGAGTTTAGGGAAAGCATACGTACGCTGTTTGGGGTTTAGTTTGGTTGCTAGACGGGACCCAATTTTATCTTTTTGAGCATAAAATTTAGCCCCCGTCCAGTGGAGATGTTGTGCTGCAGCTGTGGTCAGAGATAAGTTCAGAAGGGCACGGGCCGAGTCAAGCTTTGCGAGGGAGGCAGATGTGGGGTTGCGTTTGTGCGCTTTCGCCTTCATGTGAAAGTCCTCTGAAAGTTTCAATGTGTCCGCTTTGTGGGCCGCTTTAAGTTTAGAAGCCAACTGTATCAATTTCCCACTAATAACCGACTTATGGGCAGCCCAGATAGTGGAGGGGGTTACTTCCTCAGAAGTATTGAGGAGAAAGTATTCCTTGATATCTGCCTCCAATAATGAACAATGTACAGGGTCAGATAGTAGTGACTCCCGAAGTCGCCAGCGGTATCGTGTCCCATTCCCTATTGGCCGTTGAGCTAGTAATGTCATCATTGAATGGTCAGAAAGGGAAGAGTCAACAATTTTGGAAGATCTGATCAGGGGGATCGTAGAAGGCTGGGTGAAAATGTGGTCTATCCTTGCATAAGAATTGTGAGGAGCTGAGAAGTGTGTGTAATCCTTCATATGGGGGTTCATTTCCCTCCAGGTATCTATTAAACCTGCGGTGTTCAGGATCTTTGCTATTTTAACGCTTTGTTTAGAAGGGCGTTTGGGTCTGGTCGTGCCCTTAGAAGATTTGTCGAGCGAAAAATCAAAGGCTACATTTGAATCCCCACCAAAGAAGACAGTACCCTTAAGGTGAGATTGTAATTTACGGATTAGGGATTCAAAAAAAGCCCTTTGGCCCTTGTTGGGTGTATAGTAGGAGACAAAAGTGTAGGTTTCTCCGTCTACACAACCAGAGACTAAAATGTACCTGCCTTGTGGGTCAGCGATCGTTTCGGTTTGAGATGTGTTAATGTGTCTGGCAAAGCAGATAGCTACCCCTTTCGTTTTGTTGGCCGCCGAGGCCAGAAAGAATTGAGGATAATGTTGATGTAGAAACGTGGGTTTATATGTAGAGGGAAAATGCGTTTCTTGCAGTAAAAGGACGTCAGCGTGTAGTGAATGGTACTGTTGAAGGAGTTTTCTACGTTTGATAGGGGAATTGAGTCCTTGTGTGTTGTGTGAGATAATTTTCAATGTGGGTAAAGAAACAGGTGTGTCAGTCATGGATCAGAAGGAGGAGTGCTATAACAAGAGACTGAGACTTACCCCACCAAGAAAGTCGACTGTGAGGGTCACGGTCCGGAAGCCCTGGATGATCGGTCCTGGAGCCTGGGTAAGAATACTGGGACGAGCTGAGGCGCCGGATGACTCGAGGAGAGGCGACCGAAAGGGGGGAAGGAGAAGAGATGAAAGGAAATAAGAGAAAAGGGAGAGAGACAAAAACATTAGATATCAGATGTTGTAAACCTGTAATATTCATAGACAGTAAACAATCATGAGGGTCCCCTGACCCTACCCCGCCCTTGGAGCGGAACGGACTCGCCGTATCCGCTGCCAAAACCTGAGTATCCGGAAAAGCCTTCAAAAGGTAGTCCGGGTTAGGATCCAGATGCGCTGGAGAGCCTCTGGTCCAGGTGAGGCACATTGAAACCCCCACGGCCCCCCACCCTAGATCAGTCGAACCTGTAAGTCCCAGGGGGACCTATCATCCTCTAAATACAGAGCGCCTACTAGGCGGTAAGAGCGAGAGCTAAAACATAACAGTAAATTGCTAGGAACCAACGTTATTATGGAGTGTCAACTTCTAGAGTGTTCCCCAGAACTAACTAGCGCTAGAACCCCAGAATATTAGACCAATACATAACAATGCTAACACAGGCAGGGGCAACATATAGAGAACCTGCAAGGTAATGTAATCGTTCCACTACGTCGCCGACCAGAGCAGGAGTGACCCTGCCCCCCTCGGCGACACATCAGATCTGCTAAGGGAAAGAAAAAAAAAAAAAAAAAAAAGGGAGAAAGGAGTTCCGTACAAAACTGCGAGTCCAGTAACATCTGACAGACCTACGGTAATCGATTCTCACGTATGAGGCTGAATAAAATAGCCAACTTCTCAATTGGGGTAAGGGGGGGCTGCCCCAATCCCTCCCTCAGAACAAAGAGGGGGGAACTGAGAGCCCACAACTGTCACCCTACCCCAAAAGGGTGGGCCAAAGAACAAAAGAAAACAAGTAACAGGTGCTGTGCCGTCAGGCTTTCAAGGTGGTAAATTTTCCTTTGGTCGCTTCGGTCCTTGCTTCAGCCAGGAGTGTTGCAGAGGGCTTGCTGGCGGAGGTCGTTTCGTGGAGGTTGGAGTTCCCCTGGTGGCTTGAGAGGCATGAGGCTCCAGTTGTATCAAACCGAGATGCATCAGGAGACGTTCCCCTTCTGGGAAGGAGGAAAAACCGAAGCTTTTGTTTTTGTAGGAAAAGTTCAGGCGTAGAGGGAATGACCAACGGTATGTGATTGCTTTATCCAAGAGGACTTGCAGTAACGGTTTGAGAGAGCGTCTTTTTTGTACCGTATATGGTGATAGGTCAGCAAAAATCTGGATTTTGTGGCCCTGGAAAGTGAGATTGTCCGCATATCTGGATTTACGCATGACCTCTTCTTTGGTAGAGTAATAATGAGGTTTAACAATGATGTCGCGGGGCAGACCATCCGAGCGGGGTGCTTGAAGTGCTCTGTGGGCCCTATCCAGCTCCATGCGGAGCTCTGGGATGTCAGGGATTAGGTTTTTTATTAGTGTTTTCACTGCTTTCTGTACCCCCTTTTCGGATTCTGGAATACCTCTGATTCTGAAGTTATACCTGCGTGACCTATTCTCGAGGTCATCGATCTTAGCAAACGCAGTTTCCAGTTGCTCCTGCACTTCTTGTAATCTATTAGAATTCTGATTAATCTGTGTTGCAGCCTGGTCAGCTTTTTGCTCAATAGTGTCCATCCTCATTCCAATTTGCTGCAGATCAGCATGTAAAGAGCTAGTAATCTGTGCAGCATTCATTGCTAGGCCTTTGGACAGCATCTGTGAGAAAGCAGCCATCATAGAGGGAAAGTCAGTGGGGGTTGTGATTTCCTCCTGTGCCTCACTTACTGTGAGAAGTAGGCCTGTGTGGGGATCCATCATTGGGGTAGTGGGATAGCTAGTGCTCAGGCCGTTCAGCAGGGATTCTGTGGAGGAGGGGGAGTGAGCAGGCTGTAGTGGGGGGTAATCGGTACCTGAAAAGGGTAGCTGTGCCTGGTCCTGGTCTGCTATGGAGGAATCCTGCAGCTCTGTGTCCTGTGTGCCTCGTGACGCCGCCGCCATTTTGGCATAGCTGAGGGGGCCGGGAGCCGCCGTCATCTGGCGTGATAGGTCCCGCTTGGCTAGCGGGGATGACATCCGCTCGTTCCCTGCGAACTCCCCTGCCTAGAACACCCGGTGTGCGGGGTGTGTGAGCGCTCTGAAGGCTCCGGTGGCTAGTGGTGGGCCGTGAGGGAGCGGAGCTCTAGACGCCGGCGGCCATCTTGGGAGCTCCGCGCATGCGCACTGTCTTTTCTATTTCTATGTGCACTGGACCCCATTGAGGAAATCTGTACTGGCTGGTATCCATCTAATCAGCCGGAGGCAGCACAGACGGAATAGGAGCTCCATGACCAGCTGATCTGTTTGTATCCCTGAGAGGGAACCTGCATTTTCTGACCTTCTGGTGAAACAGGGGTCAGAACGTTGGGTGAGCGGCTAGGATATTGAGATGGGGAGAGCACTTGCATTTTTTAACGTTTATGCACTAGTGGTGTGTTGTGCATTTTTGTGCAGAAGACTCTGAGGATTATATTTGTGCATTTTGGACATATTTGTACATTTTTTTTGTTTACCAACAATGTTTATTTTGTTGAAAAGAAAAATATACATACCGCATACAAATTTGTCTTCATGAACATAGCACTTGCATTCAATTACAGGATCAACATGTGAAAAATTTAACTCAAAGGTAAGTGAGTACAACTGGCAGAAAACTTCACAACCAGAATTTTACATTACCCTAACCGGTATCTAGGATTATATATATATTGTATATAAGTAAGCACAAAAACCCTAAGGGCACAGTATGTAAAAACTGTAACAAAGGAAAAAAACACAAATCAGAGAAAAGAATAAAAAAGGGGGGGGGGGCTCTGACCTGTTAGCAGTAAGGCACCTTACATATGTGAATTTGCCTTCCAAGTATCTTATATATCATATGATGACCAGGGGGCCCATTTCCTGTTGAACAGCCGCATAGTGTCCATCAGGGTGTGGTGAATTCTTTCCATAAAAACAGATCGCCTCAATGCGACGTAATACTAGGACCCAGGGAAATACCAGTTTATTTAATTTATTTTTTTGTGTGTGGACTTTATCTTTTTTGTTTATTGTTCACTATTCCAATTTAGGGAACATGTATATTTCATTTATGTGTATTATTCCCTATTCCCAGTCAGGGAACACGAATATTTGATTGTGCACTCAGTATCTTGCTACATTGCAAGTTAATCCTTTATTCTCATTTAAGGATTTATTGGTAGTTATTTTGGATGTGCAACACTGTTTTGTTATGTTTGTTCAATATCAACCCATAGTTTGTCCTCAGTCGGTTTAGTCCAGTTTTTAGCTTGATCTAGTAAGGATGCATTATAGTATCCCTGAAGATCTGGTAAACCAATACCCCCGTTTGTTCTCATCAATTGTAGTGAGGAAAGGGCAATTCTCTGATTTTTGTTTTGCCAAACATAATTTCTCAGGAGGGAGTTACATTTCATGAAAAGGGGGATGGGGATAATGATAGGGAGTGTTCTAAACAGATAGAGTATCTTTGGGAGTACTAGCATTTTAAAGGTGGACACTCTGCCTACCCAAGAAAGTTGGGTTTTTCCCAGTCTCTTCAGATCTTCAGAGATATTGGACAATAGCAGGTTGAAATTAACCTCATAAAGTGAGCTAGTGGGGTAAGAGAGTTGGATTCCTAAATATGTGATTGATTTAGCTCCCCATGTATTTGGGAATTCACTTTTCAGCTGCTTTATTTGGCGTTGGGGCAGTCCCATGGCTAATATTTGACACTTATTAGAAATGATCTTGTAGTAGGATGCTTCTCCAAACTTGTCAATCAGTTGTTGGGTTCTATGTAGGGATTTGAGGGGGTTTGATAGTGACAGAATAATATTGTCCACGAACAAACCTATTTTGTGTTCACAGAGCCCACTCGCAGTCCCTGGATAAGAGGATTGTTTCTGATGGCTTCCGCAAAGGGTTCGATAGCTAGTGAGAATATAATTGGTGACAATGGGCACCCTTGCCTCGTACCATTCGAAAGATCAAATGATCTGGACAGGATGCTGAGGGGTTATAATATAAGGTCATAATAGCTGAATATATTGTCCCAGATAGCTCAAATTTAGTTTAGCACTTGTGACAGATATTCCCAGTGAACTCTGTTGAATGCCTTCTCCGCATCCAGGGCAAGGAGAAGAGAAGGCACCTGACATGTCTCAGCATGATGTATTAGGTTGATCATTCTTCTTGTACCATCTGGAGCCTGCCTCCCTCTCACAAAACCAACTTGTTCTGGCCCTTGGAGGAGTGGTGTTAGGTCTAAGAGTCTGCTAGCAAGCAGTTTAGAGTATATTTTTAAATCTGAATTTAGGAGCGATATGGGTCTGAAGTTTTGTGGATGATTTGACTCCTTCCCTGTTTAGGGAGAGTCACTATAACTGCTTCTAACATTTCCTTTGGGAAGTGTGCTGTTAGAACAGCTTGGTTATATAGTTCAACCAAGTAAGGGTTTAGAATTGGGTTAAGGGATTTATAGTATTCTGAGGAGAGGCCATCTATGCCCGGTGCTTTGCCTAGAGAGAGGGAAGTAATGACATTTATAATTTCTTGTTTTTCCATAGGGCGATTTGCATGGTTCAGTGAGGTAGCATCTAGTACCGGTAATTTTTTTTTTTTTTTAGGAAAGTGGAGATTTTCTAAGCATTGGGTTGAGGTATGGTGTGATCTTCCTTCAGATTGTACAATGCAGCATAGTAATCCCTGAATGTTTGGGCTATATCTGATGGGTCAAGGACATATTTACCTGTTTTGTGGTGATAGAGTTGTGTCATTTTTTTTCTCTGGCTCTCTTTTGTGTCAATTGTATAGCCATTATTTTCCCTGCTTTGTTATTTTGCGAGTAAGCTGTTAATTTAAGGCCCTTGATATATTTATCATGCGCATATATCAATACTGTTCTAAGTTCCTCTCTGAGGATTGCAAGTCTAGACACTAATATGTCTTGGGAAGATTTTTTGTGCTGAGCTTCCAATGTGGCTATTTCAGCAAGAAGAGTGGAAATTTCCAATTTCCTCTTTTTCTTCTCTCTGGAAGCCATCTGGATCAGCACTTCCCTAACAAAAGCCTTATGAGTGCACCAGAGACTGAATATACTGCTAGAGGATCCCGTATTAAAAGAGAAGAATTCCTCCTCTATATATGCTGGGTGAGACAATATATAAGATTTATTTCTCCACAGTGGTTTGTTTACCTGTGCAACCCTCTGAAATTTCCAGCGAGATAGGGGTATGGTCAGACCATATAATATTGTGTATAGTTGCCCTGATAAAGTGCTGGAGAAGAGTTCTTTCCATAATAAACAGTCAATTCTTAAATACATGTTATGGGGATACGAGAAAAAAGTATAGTCTCTTTCTGTGGTATGCTGATAGTGCCACTGTAACGTACCTGGTATCAGAGCCCAACTGTAGAAGGAGACCTCTCTTACAGCCCTGGCTCGAGGACCACTGGGGTTGCAACAGTGGTACAGGAGCGCAGCGAGGTAGGAGTGCCTGTATGATCAGTGGTAGCTGATACAGATGAGTAGAGAAGATCCACCTGACGAACTGGACTGGAGAAGCAGTAGCAGCAGTGGTAACAGGTGTAGGTCAGCGCACCTGTCGCGCATTCCCGCACACACGCGCCTGTTGTACATTCCTGCGTGCACGTGCCTGTCAAACATTCCTGCGCACGCGCGCCTGTCGTGTGTCACTGTGCATGTTCATGCGCTGCTGCCCAGTGCGGCCCGTTCTTGTGGGAACATGTCCTGCCACAGGGTATCCCTGACAGCCACAGGTCATGGAGATCTTCTTGCAGCAGGAATTGCTTGAGTCCTGGTTTCCCCGCTGAGATCCTAGAGGTAGTGTCTATTCCGGGGTTCATGGGGATGTTGAAATCACCGCAAATTATAAGTTGGCCTTTTTGGGTTGAGCGAGCTTTGGCCAGAGTCCTTCTGATGAACTTTATTTGGTGCTTGTTGGAAGCATAAATATTGACAAGGGTATATAGAGCTCCATTTAGTTCTGCAAATAGGATTACATATCTGCCTTCTTCATCCACCAGGGATGCAAATAACTTAAAGGATATGGAATCTCTTTTTGCTACCAGAACGCCTCTTTTCTTTTTCTTATAATTGGCTTGAAAAATGTGAGGGAATTGCTTGTGAATACAACTGGGATTCCTGCACACATAGAATGTCATAATGGTGGTTTTCTGCTTCCTTCCATAGTGCCCTTCTCTTATATGGGCTGTTGAGCCCTTTGGTATTCAATGATAGAAACTTAAGTACCATCGAAGACAGTTAGATAGCAAATTAATGATTTGTCTTCTAAATAAGCATGTTACTGGGTGAGGGAAAGGCAAATGTGGTAACAGGAACAAACAACAAATAAAAAGAGAAAAACAAACAGGATACGTGCAGTGTTGTAGTCCCATTCTTGATGATGAAAATGACCTTTTAGGGTACAGGTGACTCCTGTATACATATCCGACGGGGAATATAAAGTCCAACCAGACAGGATCTTAGTATGCAATATTGCAGTTTCTTTTATACCAGCAGAGCTGTAAACTGGTAAAGGCTTTAGGGCTGGAAGGTAAAGCTGATTCTAAAAACTCAGGTGTGTGTTGACGGGTCCGTGATATCCTCTTCATCCTGTGGATCGAGCCCCCAGACTTCACTAGCTCCAAACATTCATCTAGAGTAGTTACAATCAAGGTTTTGTTGTTTCATTCAATGGACAGCTTAGTCGGGAACTTCCATTTATAGAGAATATTGTTATTCCTCAAGATCTTGGTAATGGTGATGAGGTTTTTGTGGGCTTGTATGGTTGCCTGTGAGAGGTCTATATATAGTGAGATTCCAAAATATGGCTCTGGTAAGGAATTGCGTTTGCGGGAGAAGTACATGAGCTGGTCCTTAATGTGGAAATAATGGATCCTAGCAATCACATCTCTTGGTACACGTTCAGGCAGATAGGACAGCTTTGGAATGAGGTGAGCCCTGTCTATCACCAACTCGTGGGATTTTGTCGTTGGAAGTAATTCTGTTATCATTTTTTGCAGATGGAACCAATTCCTGAAGGCCTCTAAACTTCACATTGTTCCTGCGGGAACGGTCTTCCATGTCCGCCATTTTGATTTTCGTGTTGCAGATTTCTTCTGCTAGATTTTGTGGGCATCCACTACTTCATTATGTGCTAGCGTGTAGTCACTCATGTTGTTCTCTAAGTAATCCACTCTATCTCCTATAGCTGCTATTTCCCTGCTAGTTTGTCTCATGCAGTTAGACGTGGCATGCTGCAGTGCTCCATGTAATGTGATTAGCATGTCTTTGAGAGCAGAGTCCAGTATAGGCTGGCCCACTGTAGGAAAGGCATCCAGCTTCTCACCAAAGCCATTGATGTCAGCCTGAGTGTCAGTTTTCTCCTTTGCTTCACTGGACTATTGAATGTGGATGAAGGCGAACGTCCTCCGCTGTCTGGAGCTGTGGAGTCATGCTGTTGGCTTGTGTTCCTTGCCGCTGCAGTTGCCCCCATTCTCTTCTGTGACAGAGCGGTCACGCCAGCGCCATCTTGAGGGTATTTTGTGCCCGATGGACTGTAGAAGTCCATGAGTCTGTGGGGGCCCTCGCTCTTTACTCTTCCCCCTCATGTCTCCCCTACCTCTTTGGCTTTGCATCTTGTGTCCGGTGATGATTTTACTGTCTCAACAATGTCGGGTGTCGCCTGTCAGATCCTGTGGAGCCAGAGCTTGGTCACAGAGCGGCCATCTCCTCAGGCTGTCGGTCACGCCCCTCTGGTGCACATGAACTTTCATCAAGAGAGAAAATCATAGAATGACAGTAAACAGTGGAAAAACAAGAAAGAGCTAAGAGCAATCTGTAAAATGAAATGTACATGTTCATGCTGCAGTAAGTAAGCTTCTGTTACTTGTGTGAATGGGTGTTTATTAAAGTTAAACCAAGTACTAATACATGCGTGTCTAATTAGATTTTTTAGAAATTACGTTTATTCATCGTATCTATGGGAGAAAATCTGTTAAATTAGTTAACATGAAAATGTGATCAATAATGAACAACGGTCTATTCTGCAGAAAAGGTTCATATATTTGTTTAATGTGATTTTAAGTGTCTGTTTCAGTACAACAGAAAATAGGAGAAAAGTTAGATTATGAGTGAATATAAATGAGGGAGTGGGCCAACTGTTCCACTCACCAAACTGGTAATTCTTTAAAGCTCCTGTTTCCATGGTCAGGAAAGTTTTTTGTTTTGTTGTTTACTTTTGCACTGGGTAATTAGAGTCACTGACTCTTGGGTTCCTTAAGAATGCGATTTTGAGAAGATTGTTAGATTTTTTTTATAAAATAACCCTGTAGATCTAAAATTTCAGTTAAAAAGGGGTCAAGAGCAGCAGGGGGCTCTGGTGTACTTTTATTTGTGATCATGTAGCACCCTGGTCGTATACTTGGTGGTACTAGATATGAGAAGGGCAACCCAAGGTCAGGTTATAAGTATATGGGGTATCTCAGCCAATGGGCAGGGGTTTTCTTGAATCCCTTGGTCTGCTGAGAGAACCTATATATTTGGGTGAGGTCAGGTGATCTATGTTCTGTGCCACTTGGATGGCTGTCTGGGTGGATGTGTGTCGTACGCCCCATGCTGCTAGGCCGGAGATTGGGCCTATCCTGGGGGCATCTGACTGTCAGTCTGTGCGAGGGCCTATCCAGAAGTAAGAGGGCAGAGCAGGGTTGGGATTGCGGGTTGCAGTCCAACCAAAAATGATGGTTCTGCCAGCCGGAGAACCTGTCAGTGGTCAGAGGTAGAAGGGAATGACTCCCCCCCCCCCATTATGCCTCACAACCCACTACATATTGAAGGGTATCAGCTATCTTTGGCCTTGGAGGTCCTCATTAGACTGGACAAGGCCGGTGACCTTGCTACAATAATATTGGGTATCGTTATTAATACATATTATTTTCATCTAAATGTTTTGAGTAATACACAGACAACAGGATTTTTTGCAATATGTTCTTTATTTAGAAAATGTTGATAAACTGTTGCCAATATTTTGAGTAGAAAAAAGGACATGTAAGAACATATAAATTGTAATTTGTCTTTATATGGTTTTCTCTTTGTTCTAACTAATGTTTAATTGTTCCCTTTAGTACAAAAAAAAGCAATTAGTTAAACATTACATATTGTTAGTTAAAGACACCTAATGCATAAAGTATTCTAATTATTTTTTTCGATAAATAATAAGTAAATGTGGAAAATAATATTATTCTTTGCTTTTGTGAGGTAAACCTAGTTCAGTTTTTGGTGTATTTCCCTTGGCTTTTTGCAAGATTAGCTATACAAAGTGGTTTAAACAAAGTACATGGTGGTATTCATTTTGCTAGTTTATCCATTGCTAGACTCCTAAAAAAGAAAATGGCTGTAGAGGTTTGAGAGGAGAAGTATTAATTTTCGTAGTTTAAGTGGTGTGAGAGAAGAAATCTCAATTATTCTTTAATGTGAAATGTTACTTCTATTGCCTTTAACAAATATTGTCAGGACTCCTTTACGTTCATATCTAAGGTGCCTGGAATTGTTATAATGGAGCCTGTGTTATGATATTGGTTATTTAGATCCTTGCTCAGCAGTTTTTCTGAAGTCTGTCTTGAGTGTTTTAGAACTGTAGGATAGCACCTTGCTATTAGTGCATTTATTTGTCACTCTGAATATTTGTGTTTCTGTCAAGAGGGAAATATTTATTTTCCAATCTTCACTACGTATAAATACGATGTTCTTTTTACATGCTGCCTGCCATAGGTAGTTTTGAGGAAACATGTTTTGGCACGCATGTATTAGGTTCCCTTGATTATATTGATTTAATACATTTGATCTTGTGGGGGACATACAGAATACTGTCTGTGTGGCAATCACCATTTCAGAGCTTGGAGGTGAAATCCTTGCTGTGTCTATTGTCTCTGCAAATAAATAGGGAGGAGATTCAAGTTGTCTGTTAGGTTGGGCTCTGGTGGCTGCTTCATCCTACTCTGGCATGCAATCCCCATCTCCAATGTTGCTTGTTCACAGTTTGCCTGAACAATGTACTTATGGGTTTGTTTGACTGGTGGTTGTTTAAGTTTTAGCCAGATTTTTATATATTTTGGTTTGTTTGACTGCTAAAAGTAAATGCCCCAACAATTCATGCATTAACCTTGGTTAGCTGACAGAATATGGCCAATATTAGGAAAATGTGCTTTCCCTTATTTAAGTCAGCTCTCCCTTCAGCCTTTTGTACAGAGGTTTTTCATATGCAGTTAGTAGGGAGCAAACAATGCAGTTGCAAAGTGGTGATTGTGACACATCTTTGAGAGGGAGGGCTTGCCTGCCTTTTATTTATAGGAGTGGATATATGGCTAGAGCACATGGAGAAGGTGGTAGAATGGATAACCAAGCTTTCCTCATACTCTCCCTCTTTTTCCTAGGTGCAAACTAGCTCAGTGACATCAGCAACTGCAAATTAATTGCTGGCCGGCCCCCCATTACCATGTCTTGCAACCACTGCTGGCCTGCAAGCATTACTTTCTCATGCGGCCCCTACAGCTTTAGACTCCATGGACACTTACTTAAAAAATGTTGCTTCTACAGGAGTTTTGTGTTCTGCCTGTAGAAGCTACTCAATGTTATCCTATGTGTCCATTCACATTAAGACAATTACAGGCATATTTTGAGCTCAACATTTAGAAGCAGGAAAAAAACCCTTCTGGTTTGCACTTATGATTGGAGCTTACTGCCAGAAAAAACTTAAAACTTGCCTAAACTCATCTAAACTGTACAAAAAAATGCTCTATATGAGCAATTTTTACTTCCGAAAGAAATACATTTTTTTTAAACCCAGTGTGCATGGAGCCTAAAGGCCCGTACACGATACAAAAGTTGGATGGAAAAATTTGTACAATGAGCTGTCTGCTAATTTTTGGATCGTTAGCATGGTGCTTTAGACAGACGATTATGCTTTTTGTCAGACAAAAGCTGAATGTGCTGCCTATAAAATTTTTGTCAGATGTGAACTCAAGTCCGATTTTCGTTTCATTAGTACGGTTTTCGTACGCAAAAAAAAATCATAAGAGCAAGACAATGCTTGCTCAGAAACAAAAGAATACATAGAAAGCTATTCACTTCTGACGTTGTATTCTGTCGTACAAAAATGTTCGTATTGTGAGTAACCTTTTCACTTTCGACATGAGACTAGCATGCCACAAAAAATGGACGTTCGGTCGTCCGAAAAAACTAAGCCTGCGTACGAGGCTTAAGTCTTGTTCTTTTCAGTCAGGTTGCCACAGCTAATGTTTCCAGACTTGCTTCTCAGCTGCCAAATTTGGGATTTTTTTAATGCAGGGTAATTCCAGCATATTTCCTCAATATTTGTAGTGTTTTATGCTGCTCTAGCAATGTCAAGGTGCCACACCCTCTTCAGTTGTGGAAAAAAATATAATACTAGATGCAGGCTAAATAATAATCTGTTTCCCATTTTCAGCCTGTTCCTGTGCTTTGATCATCCAGAATGTCTGTGGCCAGGGCCGCTGATAAGCCAGTACAACTGACCCTGCTGTACCGGGCCCGGCCAGCAGGGGGGGGGGGGGGGCGAGCAATCTGAACAGAGTTTTTTTTTTTTTTTTATAAATCTTTTTATTCAATTTCTTAATTACAAACAAAACATACAAAGATTACAAACCATCATACACTTTGATCAAAAAAATATAATGATACACTTTCCGAAATCTGATATATGAATTATTAATCCAAAAGGAAAAGAAAATAGAACAATAAATAAAGAGCAAACAAATTACAATAGACAATAATTCTCTCACCGATAGCCTCAAACATTTCTCACATAAGAGCATGCATATTATATACCCTAGCCCCCATTGGCGTTCTATACTGTATACTGCTTATCCAGCCACTTTATCATACTTTCTAGGGCAACCCCTATTCATTCATTCATTCAGGTATCTCTATACAGTGGAAATTATTATTTACCAATTGCTTCCAATATGAGAGCGTGGGGGGACGAGATTTCTTCCAATGCAATAGCTTTTCTTGCATAAAATAGTGCTATATTAGCAAACACTTGCTCAGACACTATTGGAAAATTAGTCTCTACCAGACCCAATAGACAAACAGACATTGAAACCGGTAGAGGAGCGGAAGTGAGAGAGTTCAATAAATCCACCACTTCCGCCCAAAAAATAACTACCGTATTTATCGGCGTATAACACGCACCAGCGTATAACACCCACCATAAGTTTAGGAGGGCATTTTAAGGAAAAAAAAAAAAAAAAAGTTTTAGGAGGGAAGTTTAGGGGAAAAAAAAACTTACATTTAAGCGTCATTTGCAGCTTGCCCAGCGTCATTTGCAGCTTGCCCAGCGCCATTTGCAGCTTGCCCAGCGCCATTTGCAGCCTTGCCCAGTGTCATTTGCAGCTTGCCCACGTTTAAATTTCCCGCCGCGAGACAGACCGCGTGAGGGCCGCCGAAAAAGACAGAGCGCCGCCAAAAAAGACTGAGCACCGCCGAAAAAGACTGAGCGACGGCGGAAAAGACCGGGCCGACTGTTCGGCTCGGCTCGCAGTCCCGCCTCCCTGCTGTTTCGGAAGCGGCGCACGTTTTTTTGCTGGCGCTCGCTATTTTTCGGCACTGCGCGATTTTTTTTTCACTTTTTTTTGGGGATCGCGTATAACACGCACACACGACTTTCCCCCGATTTTAAGGGGGAAAAAGTGCTTGTTATACGCCGATAAATACGGTATATATGGGCAAGTCCAAAAGATATGTGTAAAATCCCCCTGTATTGCTCCACAACGCCAACACTCTGAAGAGTAAAGAGGATTTATCTTTTTATGTCTGTGTGGCATAATATACGCTCTATGTATCAATTTGTATTGGATCATACGATCTCTCAAGGATATCAAAGATCGGAAAGGATTACCCCACACACCCCTCCAATCCTCCACATCTAAATCTGGTATATCTTGCACCCATTTAGCTCTAAGATCCTCTAGTGGCAGGATAGAAATTAATGTAAGACGTGAGTATAATCTTGAAATAGACTTATCCAGGCACTCAGATCTAAGCACTGATTCTAACCAAGATTGTCTAATCACTAAACTATTCTGTGGAAATTGGGCATGAAAAGTATGGAGAAGCTGAAAATATCTAAATGGATGGGAGCCTGGAATATTAAAAGTTGAGGTAAGTGAAGAGAAGGTGGATAATTTCTGTCCATGTAATGAGCTCTGGTGCTTTAAAAAATTGAGGAAGGGTAGGATTAAGCTATAACGGAGCACTTGGAGAGAGGGAAAAAAAGAGGGGGGGGAGGGGAGAAGGGAGAAGGCTGTAGTTGGTACTAAGAGATCCGAAATAGTGCATGTTAGAGCTCCTAATACAAAATAATAAATCACTTAACATCCATCTAGCCAGTCTGCTGGGAAGAAGGCTGTACTGTATGTTCTTCTCGCAGTCTCCTACGAATCTCCGTGTAGGTTTTGCGACGTTGCTGAACTTCTTGGGAGTAATCCGGAATAAATAATAACTTAGTATTTTCAAAAGGTATATCTTGTTTAGCCCTGGCAGCTGCCAGAACCCTGTCTCTATCTCAATAATTCAATAATTGTAGCAGAAAAAGCCTAGGGGGGGCCCCAAGTTTAGATGGTTTTGGTGGGACCCTATGTGCCCGCTCAACCACTCAGGCCCAGGACTGAGATTAATAATTGCTCAGCAAATTCAGTAGGTTTAGCCCCTTCTGCACTTTCTGGTAGACCCAAGATCCGGAAATTATTTCTTCGAAGTTGATTTTCAGTATCGTTGGCTCGCTCCTGCAACAGTTTAACATGTAACTGTAAAGCTTGAAGTTCTCTAGAGTCCGATTTAGTAGAGTCCTCCAATGTGGAAACCCTCTTTTCCACCTCAGAGACCCTATCTTTAAATCCATCCAGATCCTGACAGAGATCTGGGAGACATCTACAGCTATAAGATTCATTTGCCCCTTAAGGGTCTCTTTACACTCCATGATAGCCGCCAAAATGGTTGCGACTGAAGAAGAATCCTCCACAGATGATTGTAAAGCATCAGCCATATCTTCTTTTGTATTTTTTACTGTCTTTACTTTCTTTACTTTATTCGTGGAAGAAATATTCGCTACGGATGTTGACTCTAATGTTGGTTTATTTAGTGTCGCAGAGCGAGTCTGAGTTTGAGACATCTATCCCTCCCCCAAAAAAAGGGAAAGATTAAATGATAGGTTGGCTCTATTGGCACTGTAGATATGTGCAAAAACAAAAAGAACTAGGAGCCATAAACCATGAACCAACAGCAGAACAGTAGCATACAGCGTGCAGCAAAAAGGAGCAAATTAGTACATTGGTAGAATTATTCTATGGTGGTGCCTGATCTATTCTATGTAGGTCAAATAAAGGAGTTAAATAGTAAAAAAAAAAAAAAAAAATGATTACTTTTTCTTTCCCTTCTCTTGAAAATTCGCTTTATGGGTCTGTTCAGCTCTATGGCTGTAGGACTGTGCGGCTATACTACTGGTTTATTATGAATCAGGGGTCAGGAGATCCACCAACCTAATTCCTGATATTTATCATTAATAATTTGACAGTGATAATTGGCAATAAGGTCTCAGTTTCTCAATTTTCACATTCTTCTGAGGTCAGTGAAACAAATCAACCAGTCAGGATATCAAAATATCAGAGGATCCACCAAAAATTCTCCAGAGCAAAACTTCAAACTTCAGTGTAAAAAAAAAAAGAAAAAATAGTCCCAGGAGCCACTCAAATCAGCAGGTTATCAGGGTACTCACAGGAGCTCCATCTTAATATTCCAACATCCCATTAGCAGACTTTATAATTTTAAAGAGCTGCAGCAGAATATGTACATGTACTCAGGAGTAGAGTTGAGCAGAATCCTGGATGTTCGGGTTCGCCGAGTTCGAACTTGACCCCGAACCCAAACCTCATTGAAGTCAATGGGGACCCAAACTTTTGATGGCTAAAAAAAACTAAACTAAAATGGCTCTAAAAAAGTAATGGAAAGGGCTAGAGGGCTGCAAATGGCAGCAAAATGTTAACAATAAAAGTGTAATATTCCTTTAAATTTTGTACCTGGGGGGTGTATAGTATGCCTGTAAAGGGGCGCATGTTTCCCGTGCTTAGAACTGTCCCTGCGCAAAGTGTCATTTCCGAAAGAAAAAAAGTAATTTAAAAGCACTCGCGGCTATAATGAATTGTCGGCTCCCCGTAATACAGAGAACAGTCATTGAAAGTCATTGATAAAAAAAAAAAAAAAAAAAGCGTGGGGTTCCCCCTAAATTTAATTATTAGGCCCTTCAGGTATGGTATGGATATTAAGGGAAACCCCGCGTCAAATTAAAAAAGAAATTACATGGGGTTCCCCCCAAATATCCATACCAGACCCTTAAGGTCTGGTATGGATTTTAAGGGGAACTACACGCCAAATAGAATTTTTTTTTTGGAAAAGAGGGGCGATGAGAGAGCGCCCCCCCTCCTGAACTGTACCAGGCCACATGCCCTCAACATCCCCCCAAAGCACCATGTCCCCATGTTGATGAGGACAAGGGCCTCGTCCCCACAACCCTGGCCGGTGGTTGTAGGGGTCTGTGGGTGGGGGGCTTATCGGAATCTGGAATCCCCCTTTAACAAGGGAACCCCCAGATCCCGGCCCCCCCTGTGTAAAATGGTAAGGGGGTACAAAAGTATCCCTACCATTTCACCGAAAAAAGTGACAAAAGTGTTAAAAATGATAAGAGAAGTGAGGATGCGCGGTGCTCTGTGATGTCCGTTTGACACAGGGCTCCGCACTGTTCCAGTCCTTTCGCTTCCCTGCAGCGAACCGCCGACACACAACGGTGACAGATCAGGACCGGAGGTACCCAGGGACAGTTGGGGCATGATTTAAGGACAGGAGGGGGGCGGCAGAAGCGATCTCAGACCGTAGCTCCTGTGCTCCTGCTGCGGCCGAATCACACAAGATGGCGGCGGAGCGGCCGCCTCATGAGGTAATCCACAGCAGTAACGGATCCTCTCCCTGGCATGATGGACATATTACTGAAGTATGCAGGGGGGTCCCCTCACCATCAGCTTGCAGTGGGCCACTATCCCCAGCCACCACGATCTCCCTGCTGGATCAGACGCTGGAAGACATGCAGGGGCTCTCTCCCTCAGGAGCTCATACACAGAGCCATATTCCCCCTCACCATGCAGCAGCCCAGACTGTCACTCAGCTCTCTTTGCCTCATCTAGACATGTCCCTCATGTTCTTTAAGTTTGCGGAAATGCTTGATAGAGGCTTAGCCCACACAGCTTACAAGATCACTAATGATATAAAGGCTGATCTTCAAATTCTGGGATCCCGAGTTGATAGTGTTGAAAATAAATTGGATGCCATGATCGATCGAGTGAACCAGAATTCTGATCGATTTCAGGAACTACACGATCAATTAGAGGGGGCAATGGCTAAAATTGACGATTTTGAAAATAGGTCCAGAAGGCTCAATTTCAGGATCAGAGGCCTGCCTGAATCCATAACGGACATTCCAGAAGCAGTTCACTCCCTCATCAAATCTCTCATCCCTGATATCAGGGCTCACCGGTTAGAGCTGGACCGCGCTCATAGAGCCTTGGGGCCCCCATGCCAAGATGGCCTTCCCCGTGACATAGTGGTCAAACCGCACTACTACAGTGTTAAGGAGGAAATCATGAGGAGGGCCCGGACAACACCGCAGATACAACTACAGGGTCACCCGATACAAATCTACGCGGACATCTCGCCCTTCACCATCCAGAAGAGAAGGTCCCTTAAACCATTGCTGGCGATCCTGACACAAAAGAACATCAAATATTGGTGGCTATTTCCTTTCAGCCTGAAATTTGATTATAATGGCAAACCGTATAGGTTCTTATCTTTTCCTGAAGGGGAATTTCTGCTCCGCAAACTGGGACTGATCCCCACGGATCCTCCTTCCCCTATGCAGGCGTCCTCATCCAGAATGACCAAACGCCCACCACCTTCAAGTCCTCTCACCTCGTTCTGGAATACACCTAGGAACAAGAAAGCTAAAGAAGGACTACCTCCGTGATTCTGAAGGGACTCTCTCATTTTTTTTTTTTTTACAATTCCTGACTCATTCCTGAATGTGTCGGGACCTCCACTGACCCCCTGATGTTTTTATTAATTAATAATTTTATTTATTTTTTTTCTCTCTCTCTTGAATTTTTGCTGTTCAACCCAGGCCTATTTGCTCTTTGTAGGATGTTACAGTTTACCATTGGTCCTGGTCTCTTGACTTTTATGCTTACGGCGTTCATTTACTCTGTTAATTCTGCCTTACTAGTTTGGGGTGCGGAGGATGGAGCAGGCCTTTGCCGCACTCCCCCACACTTGGACAGGCAACCTGTGCGGTTTTGCCTCTCCTGGTATGGACGTTACCCTCTTTGTGGGGTACTCCATGTTCTCTATCTTGAGTGGGGTGAATATGACTTTGCCCCTACCTCAAGACGACCCTTTTTTCTGTTCCTTCTCCTTTCCTCCCTCTTTTCCTACATTTCTTAATCTCTTCTTTATTTTTTGCAGATTTGGAGGCGATATCTCTCATCCGAGGTAATTATCGGGGTGCTGAGCTGCTTCCAGGTTCCGTTGCAATTGGACAGTGTACTTCTGGCATGAAGGTAAGTGCTCTGTTGTCATGTGCCCTTTCTCACATTCTGCTCCATGGCTAACACGACCACCCAAGGACATTCCCTCCGCATAGCTTCTCATAATGTTCAGGGCCTTAATTCCCCTTTAAAACGTAAAAAGATTTTTCAACAATACCATGCCCAAAAAATTTATTTTTGCAGGAAACTCACTTCCCTAAATCTTATCAACCCTCCTTCATTCACGCAAAATTCCCTAGATTTTACCTGGCCAACTCCGAAAACAAAACCAAAGGCTTGGGTCTATTCTTCTCCAGTAGTACACAATTCTCCCTGGTCTCTGAATTTAAGGACCCTGAGGGCAGATTCCTTCTCATTAAAGTGCTCATTTCAGAACAACTCTACTCCCTCGTTTCATATTACGCCCCTAACAAAGGTCAAGCAAAGTTTTTTTCAATCCCTTCTCCAAACGCTAGCCCCACTTACGGACGGTATAGTCATTTATGGAGGAGACTCCAACCTAGCATTTGATGCGGGCACAGATAAATCGCGTCCCCCAAACAAAAAATGGTTACGTCTGACCAGGCAGAGTCTACAGGTGGCCAGACAATTGTTCCATTATGGCTTGGTGGACATATGGCGGGAACTTATCCCTGGGCTAAAGATTATACGCATTTTTCTAGCCCCCATCAAACCTTCGCGAGAATTGATCACTTATTTATGCTCCAACAGCATATCCCGTTGGCACAACGGTCGGTCATTAGGGACTCTGCTTTGTCGGACCACTCTCTGGTCATTTTGTCTTTATCCGGTGGCCCTTCTTCTCGCCCGGAGTTCCGATGGAGACTTAATGCCTCCATTCTAACAATCCAACACAGGCTCAGAAGATTGAAAGGCATATTCAGGAGTACTTTAGAATCAATGATGTTGATGCAATCTCCCCTGCTGTGCTATGGGCGGCCCACAAGGCCACGATTAGAGGTCCCCTAATCCAAATATCTTCTAAACTGCGCAAGGCTCGTAAAGTAGACATTGAGAGGTTGGAATGTGAATTCTCAACACTGAGCAAACTACATAAATCCAAACCCTCCTTACGCTCTGCGGATAGGCTGGATGCTGCCCGCACTGCGTTGAATTTAGCTCTCACCGCTAGGGCTGAGAAGGAGCTCAGATGGGAGGGGGGACGCTTCTATCACCAAAAACATAGACTTGGGACTCTACTTGCAAGATGTTTAACTCCTAAAAACAGATCCTATACTCTCCCTAAAATTAAATTAAAAAATGGTTCCCTCTCACAGAATCCTCAAAAGATTATGGAAGCCTTCCATGAGTTTTACCTCGACCTCTATAGCAAACCGGCATCGGCTCCCTTGCATGCAGCCATTAATGCATTCCTGTCCTCCATACAAATTCCTAGGTTGAAAGATCATCACAGAGAGGAACTTGAATCCCCAATTTCCGTGGAGGAAGTTAAACATGTCATCAAAAATCTAAAATCTAATTCGGCGCCAGGCCCGGGTGGCTTTGCTGTTCCTTACTATAAACACTTCTCCCAGACACTAGCTCCGTACCTTGCACACTTCTTTAACCATCTCCGGACTGGGACACCCTTAGACACTTCTCTGAATTCAGCGTTTGTAACCGCTATCCCTAAGCCAGGAAAGGATCCTAGTGACACCTCTAATTACAGACCTATATCCTTAATCAATAATGATCTCCAAATTTTGACTAAAATTCTAGCAAACAGAATATCTAATTTCATTAGCCTTTACATTCACAAGGATCAGGTCGGATTTATCACAGGCAGACAGGGACCGGATCAGATTAGGAGGGCGGTAGATGCTATCTCGCTTTTACGATCAGGATGGGACGGCCCCCCCCCCCCCCCACAGGGTTTCTTACTTTCCCTAGATATTACGAAGGCCTTCGATTCAGTTTCCTGGTCCTTTCTGATCCCTACCCTGGAAAAATGGGGATTTGGTCAGTCTTTTCTGAATTTAATTAATGCACTTTACTCGACCCCTTCTGCCCAAATCAAGCTGCAGGGATATTACTCAAAGCCTTTCCCAATTTTGCGCGGCACAAGACAGGGCTGCCCCCTATCACCACTGATCCCAATATACAGGGAATCCGATGTGGACCACAAACACATAAATGCGCACTATTTGCGGACAATGTATTACTTTTTATCTCGTCTCCAAGCACTTCTCTTCCAATTATATGTAAATTGTTAGATGATTTTGGCAAAGTATTGGGACTTCTGGTCAATTATTCCAAGTCCCTAGCACTCAATATTAACTTACCTTCTCAGCTGGTCTCCCAACTACAAGATAATTTCAGGTTTGGCTGGACAGACTCAGTGCTCCCCTACTTGGGGATTAATTTGACGGCTTCAAAAGAAAGGCTGTACTCGGCCAACTATCCTGCCACCTTTCGCAGACTGGAAGACGATTTTGTCTTGTGGGACCGACTGGGTATATCTTAGCTGGGCAGGGTACACTCTGTAAAGCTGACCTTACTCCCCTGCATCCTGTATCTCTTTCGCTCTCTCCCCATCCCTGTCCCCAGGGACCGGCTTCGGAGCTTTCAATCCAAAATTATAAGGTTTATATGGGGATCCAAAGGCCATAGAATTGTGAGGGGAACACTCTTCCGCAACAGGGACCAGGGTGGACTGGGAGTACCGAATATTCTTTGGTACTATCAGTCGGCTCATCTCTCCCAACTCTCGACTATCTATTCAAAAATAGCTCACCCAGATTGGGTACTCATGGAAAGACAGTCTATACCAGGTTACACCCTGGACTACATCCTTTGCTGCCCTTCCAAAGACAGACTCGCCATACTGGCACCCACTCTATCACACTCGCTCACTCTCTGGGACTCTCTTGGTTTCCACTATCACACATTTTTAGGAATTCCCTCTTTCCACCTGGACAAACCATCAGGGCCTTCAGCTGGTGGCTAGATAAGGGGTTATATAGGATTGGTCACTTCGTTACCTCCTCAGGCCCCATCACATTAACCCACTGCATTAATAAACTTGGTATGCCACAAACTGAGAAATTCAGATTCCAACAAATTTCCCACTTCCTTAGTTCATTAGGACTCTCTTCCTCCAAGTCCCCATCCATAACTTAATACGAGCTTTGGTGTGGTCAGGCCATGGAGCAGAGGGGTGGGATATCGGTGATTTACCAAGCTTTGGCCCAAGCGGACTCTAAAACGCTCTTCATGCTTGAATGGGAAACTGACCTTCAACAGCATTGGTCTCTCGCAGACTGGCATAAGGCATCAGTGTACGACACGAAAGGCCTACTCAACACTGCTCTGGTAGAAGCGAATCTAAAAGTCATGATGCAATGGTATATGGTACCGTTACGACTTGCCAGAATTTACCCGACTGCTTCACCCCTCTGTTTCCGCAACTGTGGTCATGTTGGTTCCCTTCTACATATTTGGTGGGAATGCCCAAAAATAAGGAAACTCTGGAACAACATCTTCAATATTATCAGGAAGCTTACCTCTTTTCCAGTACCTAACTCACCTTAATATGCATTACTTCATTTTCCCCAACAAGGTATCCCAAAATTGACTCACTATCTTATAAGGTTTATCCTATTAGGAACTAAGATGACCATAGCCCGGGCCTGGAAGCAGCCCGCGGTATCCTTGCGACTAGTTAAACGAAAAACAACCTGGATTATGGTTCAGGAAAAAACAGTCAGCATCTTCTTAGACTCGGTGGACAGACACGCAGCAGTATGGGAACCATGGATCAACTACATTTCTAGTTCTACATGTTCCTCGGCCCATTCAGACTGTCCCGGTGCAAGAGAGATCCCCTCCATTTAACGCTACTGATATGCGCCTCCTCTTTTCCGTTTCTTACTTTATCTTTTCCCTGCTCTCCCTCCCTTCTCTACTGACTCCTAGTTGCTTTAGTGTATTTCAAAGTTGTCTGTTTTTGTTGAATTTTTTTTTACATTTGACAGACTGCATAGGGTATACGGTGGTAAACTTACCAGTACCTTTACATCACATATGGATTTTCTCAAGTATATTGCGTGCATTTCCCTCTTCTAGATATACTTCACTTTTGGTCGTTTACAGGGGGGGGGGGGGTGTATCCCATCTCCTAGCACAGTTAGATCCCTTTCGGGGTGCTGGGGCTGGGATGTATCCTCCTACCCCAGTTTGGCTTTATCTCCAGATGGCCGTGTGCTTGTTTGCTGCTCACCTAGTAGTGGCTTGCTGGGCTTGATCAAAGTTTCCACATAATATATACGATATTAAACAGTTTTTACTATAAGGTATTGTCCTTTTTTTTTTTTTTTTGACATTCTGTATTTTGGTGTCACATCACTTTTGTCAAATGTAACATACACTGTTTTCACATCGTTGTATTTCTTCGATCATTCAATAAAAATCTATTGAAAACAAAAATGATAAGAGACAGTTTTTGACAATTCCTTTATTTAAGTCTTCTTCTTTCCATCTTCTTCCTTCTACCTTCTTCTTTCCTTCATCCTTTGGTTTCTTCCTCTATCTTCTTCTTCCTCCATCTTCTTCTTACTCCAATCCTCTGCTTCTTGCTCTGGTGTTCTCCTATTTTTTCACCAAAAAAAGTGATAAAAGTGTTAAAAATGACAAGAGCCAGTTTTTGACAATTCCTTTATTTAAGTCTTCTTCTTTCCATCTTCTTCTTTCCATCTTCTTCCTTTATCCTTCTTCTTTCCTTCATCCTTCGGTTTCTTCCTCCATCTTCTTCTTTCTCCATCTTCTTCTTCCTCCAATCCTCTGCTTCTTGCTCGGGTGTTCTCTTTCGGCATCTTCCTCCATGGCGTCTCTTCTTCCCTGCTTCGTTCTCGGGCCGCTCCGCATCAATGGGAGGCTCCCGCTGTGTGGCGCTTCTCTTCTTCTAACAGTTCTTATATAACGAAGGGCGGGACCACCCGGTGACGTCACAGGGAAAGCCATAGGGAAGTCCCTGTCAAGTCCACGTGCGTCAGAGGGGAGCGGGGTCACCAGGTGGCCCCACCCTCCATTATATAAGAACTGTCAGAAGAAGAGAAGCGTCACACAGCAGGAGCCTCCCATTGCGCAGAGCGGCCCGAGAATAAAGCGAGGAAGAAGAGATGCCATGGAGGAAGATGCCGGATGAGAATACCGGAGCAAGAAGCAGAGAATATGGAGGAAGAAGAATATGAAGGATGAAGGATGAAGAATGACTTAAATAAAGGAATTGTCAAAAACTGGCTCTTGTCATTTTTAACACTTTTATTATTTTTTTGGGTGAAATAATAGGGGTACTTTTGTACCCCCTTACCATTTTACACGGGGGGGACGGTATCTGGGGGTCCCCTTGTTAAAGGGGGCTTCCAGATTTCCATAAGCCCCCTCCCGCAGACCCCCACAACCACCGGCCAAGGTTGTGGGGATGAGGCCCTTGTCCTCATCAACATGGGGACATGGTGCTTTGGGGGGACCCCAAAGCATCCTCCCAATGTTGAGGGCATGTGGCCTGGTATGGTTCGGGAGGGGGGGCGCTCTCTCGTCCCCCCCTCTTTTTCTGAGGCCTGCCAGGTTGCATGCTCAGATAAAGGGTCTGGAATGGATTTTTGGGGGAACTCTACGCCATTTTTTTTTAATTTGGCGTGTAGTTACCCTTACAATCGGTATGGATATTTGGGGGAACCCCACGTCCTTTTTTTTTTTTGACGCGGGGTTCCCCTTAATATCCATACCAGATCTGAAGGGCCTGGTAATTTAATTTAGGGGGAACCCCACGTTTTTTTTTTTTTAATCAATGACTTTCAATGACTGTTCTCTGTATTACGGGGAGCCGACAATTCATTATAGCCGCGAGTGCT
Source organism: Lithobates sylvaticus (assembly GCA_028564925.1). Lineage (NCBI taxonomy): Eukaryota > Metazoa > Chordata > Amphibia > Anura > Ranidae > Lithobates > Lithobates sylvaticus. The sequence continues at coordinate 252,348,945 of CM053030.1, forward strand.
TTTAAATGACTTTTTTTCTTTCGGAAATTACACTTTGTGCAGGGACAGTTCTAAGCACGGGAAACATGCGCCCCTTTACAGGCATACTATACACACCCCCCAGGTACAAAATTTAAAGGAATATTACACTTTTGTTGTTTCACTTTAAGCATTATTAAAATCACTGCTCCTGAAAAAAATTCAGTTTTTAAAACTTTTTTTTGCATTGATACATGTCCCCTGGGGCAGGACCCAGGTCCACAAACACTTTTTATGATAATAACTTTTTAAAAAGCGCCATTACATTGCCGAACACCGAACTCTAACCCGAACCTACAGTAAATTGTTCGGGTCCAGGACCCAAAAACCCAAAAGTCTGGTACGCTCAACCCTACTCAGGAGCTCAAGAACAGCTCAAGAACTTAAGCTCAAAAACAGCAGGAGCACAATAACGGCAGCTTAATAGCACCTGACAATTCAACCGCTCATGTGTTCAGCTGCTCTAAGATTCTAAAGTCAACTTGGCGGCTCAGCTGTAACTGAAGACGGCTTGTCAGCTGTTCCACTCAGCGGCTCAATGACTCAATATTGCTCCTGAACAGCCTGCCCAGCCTGCTTTCAGTCACTGCCTTCTGTCACTGCTTTCTGTCACTGTCTCCAAAGTTGTTTCAACAACAGGAAAGGTGGCTCCACGGCTCCGCTGTTTCTAAAGCCGTCTCAATGAATCAATGGATCAGCTGATCCACTGTTTCTGAGGTCCGCAGAAGGCTCACCTGTTCTCAGATGTTTTCAAATGTTTCAGATGTTTTCAAAGCCGGATCGGCTGCTCGGTGGTCTATGGTTATGTCTATGCATCTCCATAACAGCGTCTCGGGAGGTCTGTTGTCAGTAGTCTGTAGTCTTTAGCGTCTCAAAGCCTGTAGACGGCCAGACAGCAGGATGATAGGAGCTCACTACCACACACCGTCCAGGCTCTCCCACCTTCATCCAGTCACGCCTCCCTGAACAGAGTTTAGAATTAAAAAATTAAAAAAAGTCTGACTGCACAGGGCTGACCGAGGGAGGAGGAGAGCGTCCCCCCAGGAGCCTGGATATCACCATCACTCAGATAAGGAACACCTCGGGTCTATGGATAAGAGATGAGAGGACTTGTATTCCTGTGAGAACCCCCCCCCCCCCCCCTCTTCGGGAAGGACAGAACACCAGAGCTCTCCACAAGACAAGATAACAGGTGATAGATTGCATTCTTCTCCTGTGATCACCATTGTTCTGCCTCTGTACAAATCTGTGCTGTAAACTTGCACTGTACATCAGCCGAACAGGTCTGGTGAAAGTGAAAGAAAAATTCCTGAATATGTTAGGAATATAATGGGACTTTTCAGGTACTACACTCAGATGAATTTCACAAAATCATTCTTTTTAATATATGTGTATGTTGAATATATTTATGTAGCACCTTAAAAGTCCCAGTATATTCCTAACATATTCATAAAGTTGAGCATTAATAGCAAAGAAAGTGTATACTTATATATAATACAGCCCATCTACAGGAAATTAAATAAAGTCCAATCTTGCTGTGTGTGTGTGTGGGTGTGGGGGGGGGGGGGTAGACTCTTTCACTTACCTTTGTCCATGCTCCAACTAGCTGCAGAGCCCTCTTCCTCCACCAAACCTCAACCTCATCACATACCATACAGGTACATTAACCCTGTATGGTATGATAAGGGGGCTGGAGTGTGAGCAACTGAGCATAGTCAGTAAAACATACACAGGCGCTGTAGGGAACCAGTCAGCGCTGGAAGAAGCCAGCTAAAGCAAGGAATTAGGTAAGGCTGGGTACACACACATCAAAATTCAGTTTAGCGGGGATCAGCCAAATTTTGATCTCTGTGTAGCCCTCCCTGTTAGAAGCCAATCATTAGACCACCTTAGTATATTCATGCCATCCCACATACTGACTCCTACCACCTTTATCACTTAAAATCACTGAAGTGGTCATTGTGGTTAGAGTGTCCCTTAAATTCCATAGCAGACCTGAAGGGCCTGGTTATTGAATTTTGGGGGACCCCCACGCTTTTTTTAAAAAAAAAATTATTTTTTATCAATGACTTTTTTTTTTATGAATGACTTTCAATGAATGACTGTTCTCTGTGTTACGGGAGCCGTCAATACATTAGCTGCGAGTGATTTTAAATAGCTTTTTTTCCAGCAAAAATGACACTTTTTGCAGGGACAGTTCTAAGCACAGGAAACATGCGCCCCTTCACAGGCATACTATAGACACCCCCCAGATGTGATACTGCAATGCTGTACTATCAGCACGCACACACTAATCCCCAGAATCATAGCACATAATGTCAGCAGTCAGCAGCACATAACACTGACACTGATGCTGGAACACAACACAATATGCGAGGCCGCCGGCGCGGCGGCCTTTTATACTGTTGGGCGTGTACTAAACCCCCTGAGCTATAATTGGCCACAGGCATCCTGCCTGTGGCCAATTATTGCTCTCCTCACCGCTGGCTCTTTGCATGCGGGTCACAGTGCATGCTTGGCCAATCATCAGCCAGCAATGCACTGCAACTGGCGCAGTGCATTGCGGGCCGCTCGCATCACACAAATTTGATGCTAGCGGCCCAAATAGTTCTGGGCTCGCCGAGCCGGAGAATGCCTGATGTTCGATTCAAACATGGGTTCGAATTGAACACCAAGCTCATCCCTACTCCTGGCACAGACTGACTTGAAGGTGACTGACTGTCCAAACATGGCCTGCAGTGCATGTCCTCAGGGTCCAAGTGTCCGAGAACAAACCTGTGCCCTCCTATCAGAAAAGGAGCAACCAGGTAAACATAAGATATGTATGGGTGGCACAATCTGAAAAAGACCAGCAAGCATCCTCTCTACTGGAAGTAGAGACCCCCTTCCTCACAGGTGCCTAATCTGATATTCTGCAGTGCAGGTAGACATGTCCTGTTTTGGGTCTGAACTGAGAAGGTAGAAGTGCTGAAGTGTAGAAGTGCTGAACTGAACAAGGTAGAAGTGCTGACCACTAAGGCACTCTGCTGCTTTGTTCTTCTGTTCAGTTATACATCACTCTTCTAGAATTAGCAGTAAGAAAAGTAAGAAGGTAAGGAGTATACAGCTTTAAGAGGCCTGCAGAATAACTGACAATCCAGGTAAAGGTACCGTAAGGAAGACATTGCCCCCCCCCCCCCAGCTATAACCTGCACAGCATAGAGGGATTAGATTGCCAGCTGCACAAGGACCTGTAACAATAAAGGAAACAAATCCTTGCTAAACAGTGACACTGCACAAGTCTAATGCCGTGTACACACGACCGGACTTTTTGACAGCAAAGATCAGACGGAACAAATCTGTCGGACAATTCGATGGTGTGTGGGCTTCATCGGACCTTGCTGTCCAAAAATCAGACGGACTTTAGAAATAGAACATGTTTCAAATTTTTCCGCCGGAACTCCGCTGGAACCAGTTCCTATTGAGAAATCCGTTCGTCTGTATGCTAGTCCGATGGACGAAAACCGATGCTAGGGCAGCTATTGGCTACTGGCTATGAACTAGACATGTGCGATTAGTTTCATACGAAACGAAAATTCATACGAATTTCCGGGAAAATTGGTACGTTCGTACGAATCCAAAATAGAAATTTTTATGCATACGAATTCGGTACGAAATACGAAATTTTGTTTACGAATTTCGGCTCCAAAGTCATAACGAAAATTCGTAATTGTTACAAAAAGTTAACAAGCCTAAAAGTTAAAAACCCAGGAAGTCAGCATAGGGATGGTGGGAACCCTATGGGAATTTTTTATACTTCAGAATTTTATACAAAATACCATAAATTCATCATAACGAACATTCGTAATTGTTACGAAAAGTTAACAAACCTAAAAGTTAAACCCAGCAAGTCAGCACAGGGATGGTGGGAACCCTATGGGAATTTCTATGCTTAGGAATTTTATACGAAATACGAAATTTCGTTAACGAATTTCGGATCCAAATTAACAGAATTGAGACTGGTGTTTTGTTCACCAATCAGAGGAAGTCAGGAAAGCAAAGGGATGGTGGGAACCCCTCATAATGGGCATAGCGGGTGTACACTCAGACCTGGGAACTCAGCACAGGGATGGTGGGGACCCCTCATAATGGATACACAGCAGGTGTAAAGACCTGGAAACTCAGCACAGGGATGGTGGGAACCCTATGGGAATTTCTATGCTTACAAATTTCATACGAAATACGAAATTTTGTTTCGGAATTTCAGATCCAAATTAACAGAAACGTGACTGGTGTTTTGTTCAGCAATCAGAGGAAATCAGCACAGCACACGGATGGTGGGAACCCCTCATAATAGACACAGCAGGTGTACAGACCTGGGAACTCAGCACAGGGATGGTGGGGACCCCTCATAATGATAAATTCATCATAACGAACATTCGTAATTGTTACGAAAAGTTAACAAACCTAAAAGTTAAAAACCCTGGAAGTCAGCACAGCATTATGAGGGGTGGGAGCCCCTCATAATGATAAATTCACCATAACGAACTTTCGTTATTTTTACGAAAAGTTAATGAATCTAACGAAAATTAATGTATGAATCCGTCGGACTTTGGTGTGATTGTGTGTGTCCAAGTCCGTTCATTCAGAAAGTCCATCGGAAGTCCACCGAAAGTCTGTCAGAAAAAACGTCGGACCTAGTCTGCTGGAAAGTCCAGTCGTGTGTACGAGGCATGAGAGAGAACTCCACTTTGTTAAGGAAAAATATTATAACATGTACATGTGCTATTTAAGGAACACTTTGAAAACACATCAGATCTCAATGGGGAAAAATATCATGCTGGATATCTATATTGATATGGATTGGGTAATGTGTTAGGAACGAAAGGATGCCACATCGCTTGATGGAAATGAAAATTTTCAACATATAGAGGGCTGAATTCAAAGACACCCCAAGAATCAAAGTGAAAAAATTATGCAGCAGGCTAGTCCATTTTGCTGAAAATTTATTGCAGCAACTTAAAATTGTACTCAGTAGTTTGTATGGCCCCCCACGTGCTTGTATGCATGCCTGAAAATATCAGGGTATGCTGCTAATTAGACAATGAATGGTGTCCTGTGGTATATCCTCCCAGATCTGGATCAGGGCATCAGTGAGCTCCTGAACAGACTGAGGTGAAACCTGGCAGTGTCGGATGGCTAGAAACATAATGTCCCAGAGGTGTTCTATTGGATTTAGGTCAGACAAGTGTGGTATCAATTCCTTCATCCTCCAGGAACTGGCTGCATAGTCTTGCAACATGAGGCTGGGCATTGTCATGCACCAAGAGCAACCCAGGACCCACTGCACCAGCGTAGGGTTTGACAATGGGTCCAAGAATTTCATCCCAATACCTAATGGCAATCAGGGTTTAAGGAAAATGTAAGTTGATCAATGGAATGGGCCCACATCCCAAATAGACAAAATAAGAAAAAATCCCCCTTGACTGGACTTTAACGGTCCACATATAGATATACAATTTATTATAGAGAAGTAAAAGATTAGAAAAAGGGGTATATAAAAATGTATACAAGTTTTATTAGACATTTAATTAAAACAAACAGCAATGGTGGCTGATAGGCATACAAGTCAACACAACAAAGAGCAACAGAGAGTACAGTTCAATATAGTCCCTGGACTACCATGATGAGATCACCATGGCAAGATGCCCAAGGACAGCAGCCTTTATTAGGGGTGTGTGTTTTTATAGAATGGAATACTTCTATAATAAAATAAACAAAGGATGAATAAATCACAACAACATCATTTTTTTTGCTCTTTTGTCATATGTGCAAGGTTACACTTACATGTTGACAAAAGTTGTAAAAGCACATGCAACAGCCACAAAACAAAAATTAATCATAATATTGTATCCCTAGTACTATTTACTTTTTACTCATTCCCTCTCTTTTTCGTATAGATTGCGATTTTGTCACCCTATACTCCCTTGTGTATTTCTGCTCTCTGAGGGTGTTATTTGCCTGGTCTTGCTGGATCTCTCTGGGGCACTATTAACATTGCGAACGTGTTTTTCTCCTGGACCATTGGATGGATATCGCTGACTCAGAAGCATTGTGTTTCCATTGATCTGTTACAAAGATCAAAAGCCCAGGAGCTGATAATTTTAGCTACTAGACTCAATGCTGGATGCCAGCTGTTACCGTCCCTCCCAAACCCGGAATCTACAAGACCTGACTTTGTTTCTGACTTTGCTCATCTGTAAGCAAAAGTGAGTCTAAATAAATGATGAATTGTGGGCTAGAAATAAAATATAAATAGAACATAATATAGTATGTAAAATGCAAAGCAACAATTCACTCACCTGTCTTACTGCTAAACCTGGCTACTATGTGCTGCTAAACTATGATTTTTATTGTAACAAGGTCCAATGAAGCTGTGGCCAAAAATGTAAAAAAATGAAGCTCTCATTCACAATGGATATCAGTCACCTTTAGGAGTGAACAGCCTGGGCTGACTTATTTTCCAGTTATTGATTCGATTCCATGGTCACCAAATGCTGCCTGCCGTTGAGTCCTAGCAATTGGTGATTAGGGGTGCTTTAGTAGAAAACAAATCTGGTATTTACATTCAACAGAATGTCACCTATATAAATCCACACAGTTCTCTGCTACCTTCCATCCTTGGATACTTCTTGTTTAAATGCTTTTTACTCCCTGGTTCTTCTGTGGTTAGTGAGGGAATACAAAATGTCCAATGAAAGATTCAACCAATCCAAAGCATGTGCTGTTTCTCAGGCTGTGTCTCTGGCTTTGTTCCATATTTTTCTTTGTCTAACTGATTATGGAATTGACTGATCTTCATTATCATCTATATGCTGGCAGGTTTGTATGGAACAGACACCCAGTGAAATGCAGTACTGTGCAGTACTAACCATTCTCAGATCATGTACAGGTGGATGAGAAGGTGAGTATATATGGAAGGTAGGAGGCAAATAGGGGTTATGAATGCCAACAATCCCCCTTAAATCATTCTCAAAACAATATCTTCTTGGAAATCAGTCAGAAAAGGGATAATATACACTTACTGCTCAGCAAAATACATTCATTGTGCTTGGAAAAGAGGATGTTGCACTAAATGTATTTTAAAATCATTGTATATTCCTGTGTAAGCTGTTCAATATGCCCGCCAATACTGAATCAGGCAGTTTTTCAGATTTACATTTTCTCTCAAGTTCTTTGTTTTGTAAAAAGAAAAAAAAGAAAAAAGAGCAATACACTATTGAAAGTATTAATATAATATATACAGAACATTTACATTATCTTTTAAAGGTCCACAATAGCATCAGAGATACTTAAACACTCATAATACTATAGATGTGAAAAGTTCAACAAAATGTATAATTTAGCATGGAGTGTATTAAAATACAATGTCTAACAAGGTCTTTATATAATGAAGGTAAAAAAAAAAAAGTTTAGCTGGAGTTCACAAAAATATTGATATTAGCTAATGCTCTGCCCTTTTCTCATTCACTTTTACATTTCATTTATCAACATATTTTAATAAGAAATTGAACTGAATATGTTAGCTTTTCATTTCTGCATAGATTCTCTTTCTCTGGCCTCATTTTTGTTACTAGATTCATACAGCCACTATTGTTATAGAATTAGAGCTGAATTAGAACAGTATTATTTAGGTGTTATATTCTGACACAGGATAACCTATAGCCCCAGCAGAAGTTGCATTTCAAATTAAATTATGAGGTGTTTAAAATAGAAATAAATATAGTCCTTTAGGCAGAAAGGATTCATTTATTGTTCATGGGTATTCAAATTGTTTGCATGTTGTGACATGAAAAACAGAACAGTTTGAATACTTTCTAACTAAGTAAAAATTGCTAAATACACTCTGAAGTTTACATATACTTTAAATATTCAAAAGAAAAAATAATTTCAAATCATGTGGGTTTGTTTTAAAAAAAAAACTCAGACATACAATTAATAGGATGCACTGTTCATAATATATTATTATTATTATTATTATTAATAATGAGATTCAGGTTCAGGTCTGACCTGGATTCAAAGCAAACCCAGGCTGTTCAACATTTGCAGATTGGGCAAACTATTTTGTCCATTCTCCCATCCCAATCACCGGTAACATCACTGACCAAATTTAGGTAATTAAACATCACCTGGTATTTCCTCCACTGTGCTTATATTACCATAGTATTAGAAATCTATCATTTGGAGAGTGGAGTCTGGCATGGAAACATCATGGTGAATGGGTTGTTGTGCTTGACAAGGATATACCTTACTGGACACCCTAATTGACAATAGATTTATATCGCTGAATTATGTGATTGACGGGGGGGGGGCATTGTTTACACTTAAAAGGGCCTTTTTAATGATGTGGGTGTGTTTATTTACTTTTAACTTTGTTGTAATTGGCAAACTGTACTGATGTTCCCCTGTTCTCATTCCTTATAGAGGCAGTGGATATCTGGGGCCTCCTTATTATAAAAGGAGCTTCCAAATATCTTTATAAGCCTAGCCCCACCAGGTATGAGCAAACAGTTTGGTCTGAACCTAGATTTGGACCAAACCTTCCCTGTTATTTTGAACACCCAAACTTTTGCTTATCTGGCCCCCTGCTCTGTAGGATCCAAGCATCATATATGGATGTGGTATTTCTCCCACTTCTTTATATGACAAATTCTCTCTGTCACAGGCACCTGAGGAAGCAATGAGCGCTTGCACCCACAACATCCTTAGGAACTGCTGAATCTCCACTATGTGAGCAAAGGGGCAGGGATCGCTGTGACATCATTGCCAGTGGCCATATTTGGGCAATGATGTCATCTCTATTCCTGCTCCTTCCATTATATAGCTCATGACAGCTCATCTAGTGGTACTTTTGGGATCAGTCATGTGCGCTGGGTTGTCATGTTTTTTATCAGCAAAAAGGCAAGTGATGAGTATTATTACAATACTCGTCACTTACCTATTTGCTGATAAAAAAACATGGAATTACAACAAAGGACTCTTGTTTTGTTTTTTGTTTTTTAATATACTGTAAGATTTGTCAAATGTTTTGGTTTCTTTATTTCTATGTGACATATTTTTTGTTTGTTATTGAGTAGGGGTATTATTTACCCCATACCCCTTCAGTTGGAAGAGCAGATATCTGGGGCCTCCTTATTTTTAAAGGTGGGTTTTCAGATTCTGATAAGCCCCCAACAACAGACCCCCACAACCATAATCTAGGGATGGAAAGAAGAAGCCCTTGTCCTTGTCGACATGGAGACATATTGCTCTGTCAGTAGGAGTTCCCCCTGGCAAGGCACACCACATGGTGTGGTTATATGGCCTGGTATGGTTTACTAAGGAAGGTGTAAGTTATATACATATCAAAGAATATATATATCCAATGAATAATAAAGTGCAATGTGCATAAATAGATAATGTGTATATATGAGTATAATTGTATAATGAATGCGATAAACAAGCGATAAAAGAGATAAATGCACAGATTAAATATAAAGTGATAAGTGACAGTGAAAAACATGCAAAACTGATGTGCCTTCAGAGAGATGCATAAAAATAGCAGCAAGAAGTAATAATAATAAAAATAATTATATATGTGATGGTATATAAAAAATAAACTCCAAGGAATTAATAATTATCTGTATATGAATAAATAAAATGAAGGGTTAAAAAAATGTATAACCGTAACACTCCAAAATAAATTGCAAATTCTGCAAAATCAGGATAATTGTCCAAGAGATAGTGGTAAAAAAAATTGTCCAATATCTGGCAATAACCAAATGGTGTAATAAATCCAAAGCGACAAAGTCTGTGACAAAGCACAATTTGGTGCAAAAAATGCAGCAACAAGTGAAACCAAGGGTGATTATCCAGTGCTCCCCTCCTTCTTTCACCTCCCCTCATGTGCTTGCACTCACCCCTGCAGGGGTGAGGCGCTCCGGTAACAGGCATAATAATATTAAGTGTCCTCTATCCAGGTAGCTGTCAGCCCTCGCACGCTGTGCTCGTCTCAGCAGGGATTAAAAATCATCAGCAGCGGAGAATTCACATATATGGGAAAGGATGTGCCTCATAGTGTGAATCCATATAAGGTTTTATTAAAAATAAAGGACTAAAAATATATGTAATAAGTAGGGCTCAAAAGCCCATACAATATGAACAAATCACCAACGATGTAAAATCCGCCAGTTCCGGTATAGGCGGCGTGCGTTCCATGGCCGAAAGATCCGAAAACCGGAAGACGGAAACACCAAGTGACATATTGCGTACCAAGAAAGTCCCGCCTTTTAGTTTTTTTTATATATATTTGTTTCCAAATAGAACAGCGCCACCATGCCTTTTTTAGTGCTATGATTTTGTTGGCTGCACCTTGGTGTAGTTTCTTTAGGGAGGCTGCAGTTCATTATCCTGAGCTCTGATACTTGCTTGCTTGTGAAAAGGGTCTGGTATGGATTTCTTGAGGGACCTTGCTGCCTTAAAATCTATACCAGACACAAAGTGTCTGGTATCTATTTTGTAGTGGATGCTATTGAACTTTAATTCTTGCTGTAGGATGTGTTTCATTAACAAGAAAAAGCACACAAACTCCATCCAATAGTTCCCCCAAAACACATTGCAAAACATTAGACATGGTTGTGTTTTTCTTTAAAGTGATTTTTAACCTTTGTGTTTTTTTTTTCTTTTAAATAACAAACATGTCATACTTACCTCCATTGTGCAGCTCGTTTTGTACAGAGTGGTCCCGATCATCTTCTTCTGGGGTTCCTCGGCGGCTCCTCCTCCCATCAGATAACCCCTAGGAGAAGCGCTCTCCTGAGGGGGTTACCTTGCAAGAGCGCTCCCGAGTCCAGCATTTGCGTCCATAGACAGGAATGCCACACTAGGCTCCGCTCCCTGGCACCCGCATCATTGGATTTGATTGACAGCAGCGGGAGCCAATGGCTGCCCTGCTATCAATCTATCCAATCAAGAGCCAGGACCCTGTGCAGAGAGGGAGAGAGAGCGTCTCCGCCGAGGGAAATATGGGGCTCAGGTAAGTAAAACGGGGGGGTAGGTGCCGGTCACTGGCAGAAGTTTTTTCACTTTAATGCATCGGTTGCATTAAGGTGAAAAAACACGAGGGTTTACAACCCCTTTTTAGAAGACTGCAATGAAATGTTATTTGCCTGCAATTGTTGAAGAGTCGTGCCTAACAAAGTATAGAGATTTGTCTTTTGTTTATTTATTTGATTCACCATGAAAAGTCCTTTAATAGCAACAAAAAAATCGAAATAATGTCTCTCTATATAAATGCATTATTAATCATGGCATTCACTGATGTAAATTCTCCTCAGTCATGATGACCCACCACCCACCAATGTTTTCCCACCACACTCTGGTCACAAATGACAAATCCCATGATCTGTGGTAGGGATGAGCCGAACACCCCCGGGTTCGGTTCGCACCAGAACCTTCGAACCGACCGAAAGTTTGCGCGAATTTTCGAACCCTATACGTTATAATGGACGCGAACGTTCGAAATCAAAAGTGCTAATTATAACGGCCAATATGCATGTTAATGTCATAAAACAGGTTTGGGGACCCGGGTCCTGCCCCAGGGGACATATATCAATGCAAAAAGAACTTTTTAAAAACTAACGTTTTTTCGGGAGCAGTCATTTTAATGATGCATAAAGTGAAAAAAAAAAAGTGAAATTTTCCTTTAAATATGGTACCTGGGGGGTGTCCAAAGTATGCCTGTGAAGTGGCATGTGTTTCCCGTGTTTAGAACTGTCCTTGCACAAAATGACATTTGTAAAGGAAAAAAAGAAGCCATTTAAAACCACTTGCGGCTTTAGGTTTGTTCTTAAGTAGAATCTGAACAGGTACATTATGAAGTGTAGCTCCATCCCAAAAAAATCTATTTTTATGCTTTTTGGAGAACATAGGGAGGGGTTATCACCCCTGTAACATTTGCTGTCTTTGCACATCTGTTCAGAACATGTCACCTCACTTTCCGTCCCAATGACAAATGTTTTTGGAAAAGTGGGGTTTTAATTGAAACAAGGATTGGTGATAAAGCATCAGTAGAGAGGAGATACCTTTTTCCCAAATTAAATCTAACATGATAGAATTTCCCTTCCTAGGGGTAGATTTCCTCTCACTTCCTGTTTTCTATTTCCGTTTGCAAGTAGGATTCGTTTGTAAGTTGGATGTTTGAAAGTAGGGGCCTGCCGTATATACTCTGCAGAAATTTGCCCTATTAGATGTTGGTGTAGCCACAAGACTGGTGGGCACAGGAATGGGCCCTGCTGTGAGTTATTAGATCAAGATTTGTAATTGCAAGCACCTGATGAACAGGGCAGAAAAATTGGGCCTTTGGCGGTGGTGGTGGACGGTGTTGCCACAAGACTGCAGGCCCTCATAGTTACTCTTGGTGGGCACAGGAATGGGCCCTGCTGTGAACTATTAGATCAAGATTTGTAATTACCCGCCCCTGTTAAACAGGGGCTGAAAAATTGTGCCTTAGGCACTGGTGCTGGTGCCACAACACTGCAACCCCTCACAGAGACTGTACTTGGAGCACAGCAGTCACACGTGTTGCGAAGCATTTTTTTAAAAAATTGTAAGTACACGCCCCTGTTAAACAGGGGCTGAAAAATTGTGCCTTAGGCACTGGTGCTGGTGCCACAACACTGCAACTCGGCCCTCACAGATACTGTACTTGGAGCACAGCAGTCACACGTGTTGCGAAGCATTTTTTTAAAAAATTGTAAGTACACGCCCCTGTTAAACAGGGGCTGAAAAATTGTGCCTTAGGCACTGGTGCTGGTGCCACAACACTGCAACTCGGCCCTCACAGATACTGTACTTGGAGCACAGCAGTCACACGTGTTGCGAAGCATTTTTTTAAAAAATTGTAAGTACATGCCCCTGTTAAACAGGGGCTGAAAAATTGTGCCTTAGGCACTGGTGCTGGTGCCACAACACTGCAACCCGGCCCTCACAGATACTGTACTTGGAGCACAGCAGTCACACGTGTTGCGAAGCATTTTTTTAAAAAATTGTAAGTACACGCCCCTGTTAAACAGGGGCTGAAAAATTGTGCCTTAGGCACTGGTGCTGGTGCCACAAACACTGCAACCCGGCCCTCACAGATACTGTACTTGGAGCACAGCAGTCACACGTGTTGCGAAGCATTTCTTTAAAAAATTGTAAGTACCCGCCCCTGTTAAACAGGGGCTGAAAAATTGTGCCTTAGGCACTGGTGCTGGTGCCACAACACTGCAACCCGGCCCTCACAGATACTGTACTTGGAGCACAGCAGTCACACGTGTTGCGAAGCATTTTTTTAAAAAATTGTAAGTACACACCCCTGTTAAACAGGGGCTGAAAAATTGTGCCTTAGGCACTGGTGTGGTGGCATGGATCATTGAGGAGGAGGAAGAGGATAGTCAGTGAACATAAGAGGACAGTCACTCAGCATCAGCATAGGCAGTCTTGAAGGGATGTGACATTAAAAATTATTCGGTTATATCCGCCTCAGGTGCCTGGTAGCTGGTGGTGATCCAAGACTGATTCATTTTGATGAATGTCAGTCGATCAACCGAGGCGGTGGACAGGCGCACCCTATGATCAGTCACAAATCCTCCAGCAGCACTGAATGTGCGTTCGGAAAGAACGCTGGAGGCAGGACAGGCCAGTAGCTCAATTGCATACTGTGCAAGCTCTGGCCAGTGATCCATCCTCAGGACCCAGTAAGCCAGAGGATTTTCGGTGGGAAAGGTGTCCAAGTCTGACCTTGCCCCAAGGTATTCCTGCACCATGTATATCAGACGCTGGCGATGGTTGCTGGAACCGATCATACCTTGGGGCTGCGGACTAAAAAATTGTCTGAACGCATCGGTCAGACGTCCACCTTCCCCACCGCTCCTTCTGCCACTGACCGAAGCCTCAGCAACTCGTCGCCCAGGACCAGGAGTTTGTAGCCTCCCAGTTTCTGGGAACGCGTTGCACAGACCTTTCTGCAAGGCCTCCCTGAGATGTCTCATCCTCTGCTCCCTCTGCGACGGCAAGATAAGGTCCGCAACCTTACCCTTGTACCGCGGATCAAGGAGAGTCGCCAGCCAGTAATGGTCCCTCTCCTTGATCCGAAGAACACGAGGATCCTTCCGCAGGCTTTGCAGGATCAGGGAGGCCATGCAGCGTAGGTTAGCTGAGGCATTCGGTCCGGAGTCTTCTGGGTCACTGAGGATGACATGATCGCCAGCCACCTCCTCCCAGCCACGTACAAGTCCACTGGTTTGTTGGGACTGTACATCATCCCTAAAAGACTGCTGCTGCTGATGCTGAGTGCCAGGCTCCACCTCCATGCTCACACAATCCTCCTCCTCCTCCTCCTCCTCCTCATCCTCTTCCTGTGTGATGGGTGGGACAGAAGGAACACTGTCCGGATAAAGGGGGCCTTGAGAGGCAAGGAAGTCCTCCTCTTCCTGCCTCTGTTTTGCCTCAAGTGCCCTGTCCATTATCCCGCGCAGCGTATGCTCCAACAGGTGGACAAGAGGGACAGTGTCACTGATGCATGCACTGTCACTGCTCACCATCCTCGTGGCCTCCTCAAATGGTGAGAGGACAGTGCATGCATCCCTGATCATGCCCCACTGACGTGGGGAAAAAAAACCAAGCTCCCCTGACCCTGTCCTGGTGCCGTAGTCGCAAAGGTACTCATTGATGGCCCTCTGCTGCGTGTGCAGTCGCTGCAGCATGGCCAACGTTGAGTTCCACCTGGTGGGCATGTCACATATTAGGCGGTTCTTGGGCAGGTTCAGCTCCTTTTGCAGCTCAGTCAGCCGAGCACTGGCATTATAAGATCGGCGGAAATGCACACAGACTTTCCTGGCCTGCCTCAGGACATCCTGTAAGCCTGGGAACCTGCCCAAGAACCGCTGCACCACCAGGTTGAGGACGTGAGCCATGCAGGGCACATGGGTGAGCTGCCCCTGTCGCAGGGCGGAGAGGAGGTTGGTGCCATTGTCAGAAACGACCATTCCTGGCTTAAGCTGACGTGGCGTCAACCACCTCTCGGCCTGCCCCTGCAGAGCTGCCAGAACCTCTGGCCCAGTGTGGCTCCTGTCCCCCAAACACACCAGCGCAAGCACGGCATGGCATCTTTTTGCCTGCGTACTTGCGTAGCCCCTTGTACGCCTACGGAGCACCGCTGGTTCCAAGGACAGAGCACTGGAGGAAGAAGAAGAGGAGGGGGTGGAGGAGAGAGGTGTGTCACAACCAGTAGCAGTAGTCGCGTTTTGGAGGCGTGGTGGCGGAACAACCTCCAACACTACTGCACCTTGTCCTGCATCCCTCCCAGCTGCCAATAGAGTGACCCAATGGGCCGTGAAAGAAAGGTACCTTCCCTGTCCATGCCTGCTGGACCATGAGTCAGCGGTAATATGCACCTTACCGCTGACCGCCCTGTCCAGCGAGGCATGGACATTGCCCTCCACATGCCGGTAGAGAGACGGAATCGCCTTCCGCGAGAAAAAGTGGCGTTTGGGAACCTGCCACTGAGGAACCGCACATTGAACAAACTCACGGAAGGGGGCCGAGTCTACCAACTGAAAAGGCAGCAGTTGAAGTGCTAGCAATTTAGCCAGGCTAGCATTCAACCGCTGGGCATGTGGATGGCTGGGAGTGTACTTCTTTCTACGGTCCAGCAGCTGGGGCAGGGAAATTTGCCTGCTGCAATCGGACGTCGGTGTACTGCAAGTACTTGGTTGTGACACACCTAATTCTACACCTTCAGTCCTCTCAGAGCAGCTTTCAGAGAGGACTGAAGGTGTAGTGGGGATGGAGATCCCAGCTGAGGAGGAGCAAGGAGAGGTCCGCTTAGTTCTTTGGTGTGGGTCTTTTATGTGTGCCTGCCAACGAGCTGCATGGCAGGTCGCCATATGTCTGGTCATGCTTGTGGTGCCCAAGCGGCTGATGTTTTGGCCACGCGAGATACGCTTGAGACAAATATTGCAAATAGCAGTGGTGCGATCTGCTGCACTCGTCTCAAAAAAGGCCCACACCAAAGAACTTTTCTGATAACGTGCAGAGGCAGCGCCCTGCACAGGCGGAGCTCTGCGGTGTTGTACAGTTGCTGTGCTGGCCTCTACCTGGCCTCCAGGGGGCATCCTGCCTCGTTGGACATGTGACGCCGCATCCTCCTCCTCCTCGTCCTCCTCCTCATCCTCTCTCCCTTGAGGCACCCACGTGGAGTCAGTGACCTCATCATCCCCTCCCTCTTCACCACTAGAGCAAACCTGGCAGTAAGCTGCAGCTGGTGGAACAGTACTGCCAGATTCCTCAAGCTGGGTATCGTCATCCGAGCCTTCGAATCGTTGGGCATCCTCCTGGAGCATGTACCCAACACTGTGCTCAAAGAGTTCGGGGGACTCCTCAGGAGGACATGGTGGGTCTAGGGAAGGGGTGGCTGATGATGCTCTGTCAGTACCCTGAGCCTGGGTGAGAGAGGATGAGGAGGATGAGGAGGGCTTGGTCATCCATTCTACCAAGCCTTCAGCATGATGCGGCTCCACATGTCCAGCTGCCGAAAACAAAGACGCGCGTGTCCCATGGCCACGTGCTGATGACGATGCACGACCACGTCCACGTCCACGGCCACGTCCACTAGAAACAGAGCCTGCCTGCCCTGTGTTCTTGGCTCTGCACGCTCTGCCTCCCCTTGGCGGTCTTCCAGCCATTGTAGTCGGTAGTCCTGTGGGTGCTGCTAAGAAGAATATATAGGAGCTCTGTGTGATGCCACTAACACACTAGAAGTCCTATGGGTGCTTCTGCAAAGAAAATAGAGGAGCTCTGTGTGATGCCACTAACACACTAGAAGTCCTGTGGGTGCTGCTGAGAAGAAAATATAGGAGCTCTGTGTGATGCCACTAACACACTAGAAGTCCTATGGGTGCTTCTGCAAAGAAAATATAGGAGCTCTGTGTGATGCCACTAACACACTAGAAGTCCTGTGGGTGCTTCTGCAAAGAAAATAGAGGAGCTCTGTGTGATGCCACTAACACACTAGAAGTCCTGTGGGTGCTTCTGCAAAGAAAATAGAGGAGCTCTGTGTGATGCCACTAACACACTAGAAGTCCTATGGGTGCTTCTGCAAAGAAAATAGAGGAGCTCTGTGTGATGCCACTAACACACTAGAAGTCCTGTGGGTGCTTCTGCAAAGAAAATAGAGGAGCTCTGTGTGATGCCACTAACACACTAGAAGTCCTGTGGGTGCTTCTGCAAAGAAAATAGAGGAGCTCTGTGTGATGCCACTAACACACTAGAAGTCCTGTGGGTGCTGCTGAGAAGAATATATAGGAGCTCTGTGTGATGCCACTAACACACTAGAAGTCCTATGGGTGCTTCTGCAAAGAAAATAGAGGAGCTCTGTGTGATGGGACTAACACACTTCAAGTCCTATAGGTGCTTCTGGGAAGAAAATAAAGGTCTGTGTGATGGGACTAACACACTTCAAGTCCTATAGGTGCTTCTGGGAACAAAATATAGCTCTGTGTGTGTGATGGGACTAACACACTTCAAGTCCTATAGGTGCTTCTGGGAACAAAATATAGCTCTGTGTGTGTGATGGGACTAACACACTTCAAGTCCTATAGGTGCTTCTGGGAAGAAAATAAAGGTCTGTGTGATGGGACTAACACACTTCAAGTCCTATAGGTGCTTCTGGGAACAAAATATAGCTCTGTGTGTGTGATGGGACTAACACACTTCAAGTCCTATAGGTGCTTCTGGGAACAAAATATAGCTCTGTGTGTGTGATGGGACTAACACACTTCAAGTCCTATAGGTGCTTCTGGGAACAAAATATAGCTCTGTGTGTGTGATGGGACTAACACACTTCAAGTCCTATAGGTGCTTCTGGGAAGAAAATAAAGGTCTGTGTGTGTGATGGGACTAACACACTTCAAGTCCTATAGGTGCTTCTGGGAACAAAATATAGCTCTGTGTGTGTGATGGGACTAACACACTTCAAGTCCTATAGGTGCTTCTGGGAACAAAATATAGCTCTGTGTGTGTGATGGGACTAACACACTTCAAGTCCTATAGGTGCTTCTGGGAAGAAAATAAAGGTCTGTGTGTGTGATGGGACTAACACACTTCAAGTCCTATAGGTGCTTCTGGGAACAAAATATAGCTCTGTGTGTGTGATGGGACTAACACACTTCAAGTCCTATAGGTGCTTCTGGGAACAAAATATAGCTCTGTGTGTGTGATGGGACTAACACACTTCAAGTCCTATAGGTGCTTCTGGGAACAAAATATAGCTCTGTGTGTGTGATGGGACTAACACACTTCAAGTCCTATAGGTGCTTCTGGGAAGAAAATAAAGGTCTGTGTGTGTGATGGGACTAACACACTTCAAGTCCTATAGGTGCTTCTGGGAACAAAATATAGCTCTGTGTGTGTGATGGGACTAACACACTTCAAGTCCTATAGGTGCTTCTGGGAAGAAAATAAAGGTCTGTGTGTGTGATGGGACTAACACACTTCAAGTCCTATAGGTGCTTCTGGGAACAAAATATAGCTCTGTGTGTGTGATGGGACTAACACACTAGAAGTCCTGTGGGTGCTGCTGAGAAGAAAATATAGCTCTGTGTGATGGGACTAACACACTACAAGTCCTATAGGTGCTTCTGGGAAGAAAATAAAGGTCTGTGTGTGTGATGGGACTAACACACTTCAAGTCCTATAGGTGCTTCTGGGAACAAAATATAGCTCTGTGTGTGTGATGGGACTAACACACTTCAAGTCCTATAGGTGCTTCTGGGAACAAAATATAGCTCTGTGTGTGTGATGGGACTAACACACTTCAAGTCCTATAGGTGCTTCTGGGAACAAAATATAGCTCTGTGTGTGTGATGGGACTAACACACTTCAAGTCCTATAGGTGCTTCTGGGAACAAAATATAGCTCTGTGTGTGTGATGGGACTAACACACTTCAAGTCCTATAGGTGCTTCTGGGAAGAAAATAAAGGTCTGTGTGTGTGATGGGACTAACACACTTCAAGTCCTATAGGTGCTTCTGGGAACAAAATATAGCTCTGTGTGTGTGATGGGACTAACACACTTCAAGTCCTATAGGTGCTTCTGGGAACAAAATACAGCTCTGTGTGTGTGATGGGACTAACACACTTCAAGTCCTATAGGTGCTTCTGGGAACAAAATAAAGGTCTGTGTGTGTGATGGGACTAACACACTTCAAGTCCTATAGGTGCTTCTGGGAACAAAATATAGCTCTGTGTGTGTGATGGGACTAACACACTTCAAGTCCTATAGGTGCTTCTGGGAACAAAATATAGCTCTGTGTGTGTGATGGGACTAACACACTTCAAGTCCTATAGGTGCTTCTGGGAACAAAATATAGCTCTGTGTGTGTGATGGGACTAACACACTTCAAGTCCTATAGGTGCTTCTGGGAACAAAATATAGCTCTGTGTGTGTGATGGGACTAACACACTTCAAGTCCTATAGGTGCTTCTGGGAAGAAAATAAAGGTCTGTGTGTGTGATGGGACTAACACACTTCAAGTCCTATAGGTGCTTCTGGGAACAAAATATAGCTCTGTGTGTGTGATGGGACTAACACACTTCAAGTCCTATAGGTGCTTCTGGGAACAAAATATAGCTCTGTGTGTGTGATGGGACTAACACACTTCAAGTCCTATAGGTGCTTCTGGGAACAAAATATAGCTCTGTGTGTGTGATGGGACTAACACACTTCAAGTCCTATAGGTGCTTCTGGGAACAAAATATAGCTCTGTGTGTGTGATGGGACTAACACACTTCAAGTCCTATAGGTGCTTCTGGGAACAAAATATAGCTCTGTGTGTGTGATGGGACTAACACACTTCAAGTCCTATAGGTGCTTCTGGGAACAAAATATAGCTCTGTGTGTGTGATGGGACTAACACACTTCAAGTCCTATAGGTGCTTCTGGGAACAAAATATAGCTCTGTGTGTGTGATGGGACTAACACACTTCAAGTCCTATAGGTGCTTCTGGGAACAAAATATAGCTCTGTGTGTGTGATGGGACTAACACACTTCAAGTCCTATAGGTGCTTCTGGGAACAAAATATAGCTCTGTGTGTGTGATGGGACTAACACACTTCAAGTCCTATAGGTGCTTCTGGGAACAAAATATAGCTCTGTGTGTGTGATGGGACTAACACACTTCAAGTCCTATAGGTGCTTCTGGGAACAAAATATAGGAGCTCTGCCTGCCTGCCACGAACACACTACAAGTCCTATAGGTGCTTCTGGGAACAAAATATAGGAGCTCTGCCTGCCTGCCACGAACACACTACAAGTCCTATAGGTGCTTCTGGTAACAAAATATAGGAGCTCTGCCTGCCTGCCACGAACACACTACAAGTCCTATAGGTGCTTCTGGTAACAAAATATAGGAGCTCTGCCTGCCTGCCACGAACACACTACAAGTCCTATAGGTGCTTCTGGTAACAAAATATAGGAGCTCTGCCTGCCTGCCACGAACACACTACAAGCCCCTCTTTCTCAATCAATCTTTGTAACTGAATCTATCTAACTCAATCTCTGTAAGTGAATCTCTCTACCTAACTAAATCCAGCAGAGTGTCACAGATCTAGCCTGCTCAATCTGCGCCGGAACAGCATGTGACCGGCGCAGACGGCGTGGCGGCCTTTTATAGGGGGGGGCGTGTACTACAGCCCCTGAGCTGTAATTGGCTACAGGCGTCCTGCCTGTAGCCAATTATGGCTCTTCGAGTTTCCGGGGCTGTGATTGGCCAAGCATGCGGGGTCACAGTGCATGCTTGGCCAATCATCAGCCAGCAATGCACTGCGCCGGCCGCAATGCATTGCGGGGCCGCTCGCATCACACGAACGTGATGCGAGCGGCCAAAATAGTTCTGGGCTCGCCGAGCGAGCGAACGCCCGGTGCTCGATGCGAACGTGGGTTCGCATCGAGCACCGGGCCCATCCCTAATCTGTGGTAATGTACACAGTGCCTGAGCTTATCAATGACATAATTTACAAAATATTAACATGTCCATATTTGGTCAATTACATCACTTTGGATAACTGGAGCTGTGTTTACATTATCAGAGTGCTCATTTGTCATTTAACAATGGGATTATGGCAATGGGATTTTGACGAACATTGACAGGATGTCACTAACTTATAAGCAGATGTGAATGCACTCTTTGATCTGGCAACTATGTGTAAATTGAGATTTAATGTTGATAAAAGTTAAAGTTCTAATAAAATAATTTTAGACTCCAGAAACAGAAAGACATAATCTTGTACCTGTACAAAGCATTTGTAAGTTCTCATCTAGAACATATCAGGGCAGTTCATTTTTAGGAACCAGCTCACAAAAATTATGTTGAACTGGAGAGAATGCAGAGAAAGGGAAAACAAACCGAGGAAAGACATAGAAAACCTCAGCTATGGGGAAAGATTTGTTTCAATTTCTCTTTTATTAGTTTTACATTTTTGACAAATTATACAAAAATACATTAAACACTTAAGCCCCATACACACGGTCGGAAAATCTGACCACCAAATCCATCGGATTTGGTCCGACGGATTTAGTCCGACACTGGTGTTGCATACACACGGTCGGACAAAGTTGTCGGAAAATCCGATCATTCTGAACGTGGTGACGTTTGTTGCCTACGACGGGACTACGTACAGGCTAGTAGCCAATAGCTTTGGTCTTGTAATGTGATCTGAGCATGCGTGGCACTTTGTTCGTCGGAATTCCCTACACACGATCGGAATTGGTGTGATCGGACTTTGTTGTCGGAAAATCTTTAGAGCAGGAGATACAACTTTGTCCGTCGGACAATCCGATGGAAAATGTCCGATGGCGCCTACACACGGTCGGAATTTCCGACAACATTGTCCGATAGGACAGAATCCATCGGAAAATCCGACCGTGTGTATG
Organism: Lithobates sylvaticus; assembly: GCA_028564925.1. NCBI lineage: Eukaryota > Metazoa > Chordata > Amphibia > Anura > Ranidae > Lithobates > Lithobates sylvaticus. The sequence goes on from CM053030.1 coordinate 252,370,955, forward strand.
GGGCTTTATGCCGCGTACACACGAAGGGACTTTTCCCGGCGGACCTAGTCCAGCAGACAATCCGCTGGACTTTCCAGCTGGCTTCGCCGGACTTTCCGAGCGTGTGGACTTGCCCACACACGCCCGGACTTCTCCGGCAGACAATCCGCTGGACAAAGTCCGCAGGACTTTTGAAAATGAACGGACTTGCCCACACACGGAGCAGTCCGTTCATTTAGAACGTAACTTCAGGTTACGTAGCTAGCGTACGCAGTAAATGCCGGCGCGCTAGCTCCGTCACCTGGCATGGATTTAAAGGGACTCCCCACGCCAAAAAACGGCGTGGGGGTTCCCCCCAAATCCATCTCAGACCCTTATCCGAGCACGCAGCCTGGCCGGCCAGGAAAGGGGTGGGGCCGTGCAGCCCCCCACTCCAAAGCACCTTGTCCCCATGTTGATGAGGACAAGGGCCTCTTCCCGACAACCCTGGCCGTTGGTTGTCGGGGTCTGCGGGCGGGGGCTTATCGGAATCTGGGAGCCCCCTTTTATAAGGGGGCCCTCAGATCCCGGCCCCCCACCCTATGTGAATGAGTATGGGGTACGATGTACCCCTACCCATTCACCTAAGGTGTAAAATGTAAAGTAAAAAAAACACACACACTTTTGAAAAAAATATTTTATTGCACTGCTCCGGGGGTCTTCTTCCGTCTTGGGGGTCTTCTCGCCGGACTCCTCCGCCATTTACCAAGCTCTTTTACCGAGCGGAGAAGTCCGGCTACCTTCTTCGTCATCGCCGCCGTCGTCTGGGGGTCTCGATCTGCCTTCGAAGGGTCTTCCGGGGTCTCTTCTGTTCTTGCGGCGGTCGTCGTTTTCCGCGCGGCCGGCGCCTCTTCTTCTTCTTCTTCCGATACTGACACGTCGCTCTCTCTGGCCGGAATGGCAGAGCCGCGCTGTGCTGGGACTTATATAGGGACAGGGTCACATGCTCATGTCACATGGTGACCCCGCCCCCTGTGATGTCACAGTCCCAGCATCCGCCGCAAGAACAGAAGAGACCCCGGAAGACCCCCCGAAGGCGGATCGAGACCCCCAGACGACGGCGGCGATGACGAAGAAGGTAGCCGGACTTCTACGCTCGGTAAAAGAGCTTGGTAAATGGCGGAGGAGTCCGGCGAGAAGACCCCCAAGACGGAAGAAGACCCCCGGAGCAGTGCAATAAAATATTTTTTCAAAAGTGTGTGTGTTTTTTTACTTTACATTTTACACCTTAGGTGAATGGGTAGGGGTACATCCGGGGTCTCTTCCAGAGGATAATCCCGTGGGATTGTCCCTTCGTGTGTACGCGGCATTAGAGTTACTGTAGATAGTATAATAGTTACAATAATAATACAAAATAAAATTTAAAAAAATCGGCAATAATATATTCAAAATACATCTCCATCCAACAATTTTTCCATCTTTACCATACCCATTATAATAAGTGGGCACAGTAAAGGGACCACATAAGCTGCAGATTTGCATTTAAAATGTTGGATCAATCCTATTTCCTGGGACTAGATTTTCTATTCCAACCTATAGAGTAACATATGGAATCCTTCGTATTCTGAATACAAACCCTCCCAAAGTCAAGGGTTTCAAGGGTTCTTCGATTAGAATCAATTCTTCCATGGACCCCATCTCGCTCATCTCACACACCCATTCTACTATTGTGGGTCTTTTCACCAATTTTGAGCTATTACTGTCTGCGTCCCTACTAATATATGGCGTAACATACCCCTCTTAAGGGATTTTATTGACCCTGGAATGATTGATAATACTGAGGTACAAATATTTACTTCTATATTAGATTTTGTTATCTTCCAGTAAATATTTTTGACCAAAAGCCCAGTACCAGTGGGCAGTAATACGATATGTGCCATTGTACCCCTTTGTACATCTCCAATATGTCTTCGGATTATCTCCATTTATATTATGTAAGTCTACTGGGCATCTACAGTATAACACCTTATAATGAATTTATAATTTCTTTCTTGATGTTTAGTGGATAATGATAGTTTATTCATCAGGAGAAACACCTTTTCCCAGTCTGACCGTGAAATAGACTTCTCTGTTCCAGCTCCCCACTTTTTTATACACGCTAATGCACCAAGAGGACTGGTGGGAAGTAAAATGTGTATATAATTGATAGACTTGTTAGAATTGTTGGAACAGCAAGGGTCATCCCTAAACTGTTCCCACAAAGTTGGGAGCATGAAATTATCCTAAATGTCTTGGTATGATGATGCCTTAAGAGTTCCCTTTACCGGAATTAAGGGACCAAGCCCAACCCCTGAAAAACAACCCAACACCATAATCCCACCTCCACCAAATGATTTGGACCAGTGCACAAAGCAAGGTCCATAAAGACATGGATAAGCGAGTTTGGGGTGGAGGAACTCGACTGGCACAGAGTCCTGACCTCAATCCAATGTAACACCTTTAAGATAAATTAGAGTGGAGACTGCAAGCCAGGCCTTCTCATCCACATCAGTCCTGGCCTTACAAATGCACTTCTGGAAGAATGGTCAAACACTCCGTTAGACACACTTTTAAACCTTGGAATCACCCAACATAAAAATCAGCGGATTATCATTTTCCTAACAGGCATTATACCTTCTGAGAGTTGGTGAGTGAGGGCACATGAGGGAAGCACAGCACATTATGTTTTTTATTGCACACCATTGGCACAAGAAAATTGAAGCACAGATTGCACTTTAAAGGACTAATTCAATTGTCTTCACCAAACATATGCTGCACTATATGAACTTTATTTGATTTTTATGTACCGATTTATTATTTCATTTATGTAGATGATTTTAACACAAATTGCATGGAGCGATAATATGTAGTTTTGCATATAACATTTTTGTTAGACAGCGCTGGGTTAACACACTTTAAATTTAAAGGGTTAATTTGCATTTGCAGTTGGGGGGTGGTAAAACCCCATAATTAAGACTTTTTTATCACCCCCTCCCCAACCGCACACTCTCTTTAGCTGCAGTATCCAGTGGTGTACACATGCTGTAGCCGTAGCAGGAATTATATGCCCTATGATGGTTGGTGGGTGAAGCATGACCCATTCAAATGAATTTGAGGGATCGGGGTGCTAAAACCGCAACTCAACGGCAGGGTTTTACCACCCCCAACTTTATGTGGGACCGAGCACTAAGGGTGCTGCTGCTGAATGCTACTAAGGGCTCAGTTACAAGTGCAGCAGACACTACTGCTCCTCTGCAAAGTGAACACGAGTGGCCCATCGGTATCTAACCCCATACCGTTTAGCAAAGTTCTCTCCTTAGAACTTCTCTTTTTACTGTAGAGGCTGTGGAAATACTGGTATGCTCCCAGACATACTTTGGAACTGTAAGGGCCTAACTAGCTACTGGAATAAAGTCTTCAAGCTTATATCCCAAGTCCCAGGGGTCCTCACTATGCCAGATTCAGTGTTAGCTCTACTTCACCTTAACATTGACTACTTCCCCATACACCTTCGCAATATCACAGTAATCATTCTCGTGTCCGCCAAGACGCTCATCACAAGACTCTGGAGGTCTGCTCAATCACCCAATGTGTCTGAGCTAGTTGCTCCTGTAAACCTAACCTACAATTATAAAAAGAGTATAGGTCTTAGGACAAGCTCTATTCCCAAATGTAATCAAATATGGAGTCAACGGCTCTCAATGATATTTTCTACAACTGTTTGATGTACCATATACGTTTAATACAATGGAGATATTTAGTACAGTTTATGTTGATCACATATGGTGTGCTTTATATAGGGAAAGACTGGTCTGTTCTTAACTTGTTGCTATGTGTCCCTTGTTATTTGTACAACATGTATACCATTATAATTCAATAACCATTTATTGTTAAAAAAAAAGTGATCCGAGTGTGTTTGACAGGTGGTGAGTATGGATGAGCCCGATGTTCGCCGAATACCGAACAATTTGGGGTGTTTGCAGCAAATTTGAAACACCCTTTAAAAGTCTATGGGAGAAATCAAAAGTGCTCATTTTAAAGGCTTATATGCATGGTATTGTCATAAAAAGTGTTTGGGGACCTAGGTCCTGCCCTAGGGGACATGTATCAATGGAAAAAAAGTTTTAAAAATGGACATTTTTTCAGGAGCAGTGATATTAATAATGCTTAAAGTGAAACAATAAAACTTAAATATTCCTTTAAATTTCGTACCTGGGGGTGTCTATAGTATGCCTGTAAAATGGCGCATGTTTCCCATGCTTACAACAGTCCCTGCACAAAATTACATTTCTAAAGGAAAAAAAGTAATTTAAAAGTACTCGCGGCTATAATGAATTGCCCCAGCAATACACATAAAAGTCATTGAAAAAAATGGCATGGGATTGCCCCACAGTCCATTACCAGGCCATTTGGGTCTGGTATGAATATTAAGGGAACCCCAAACCAAAATTTAAAAAAAAAAAGCGTTGGGGTCCCCCCAAATTCCATACCAGGCCCTTCAGGTGTGGTATGGATTTTAAGAGGAACCCTGTGCCAAAATTTAAAAAAGTGGCGTGGGGGTCCCCCTCAAAATCCACACCAAACCCTTCAGGTCTGGGGAACCCCGTGCCAAAAAGAAATAAAAAATCCATACCAGACCCTTATCTGAGCACACAACCTGGCAGGCCGCAGAAAAAGAGGGGGGATGAGAGAGTGCCCCCCCTGAACTGTACCAGGCCACATGCCCTCAACAAGGGCCTCATCCCCACAACCCTTGCCCGGTGGTTGTGGGGGTCTGCGGGTGGGGGGCTTAGCAGAATCTGGAAGCCCCCTTTAACAAGGGGACCCCCAGATCCCAGCCTCCCCCCTGTGTGAAATGGTAACAGGGTACAAATATACCCCTACCATTTCACAAAAAATTGTGAAAATGGTAAAAATTACATGACACGGCTTGGAACACACGGCTAGGCGCTTTCTCGTCCCCCCCCCCCTTTTCCTGCGGCCTGCCAGGTTGCGTGCTCGGAAAAGGGTTCTGGTTTGAATTTTGAGGGGGACCCCCACACCATTTTTTTTAATTTTGGCATGGAGTTCCCCTTAATATCCATACCAGACCTGAAGGGCCTGGTATGGAATTTGGGGGACCCCCACGCAATTTTTTTTTCACTTTTGGTTCAGGGTCCCCTTAATATTCATACCAGACCCAAGGGGACTGGTAATGGACTGTGGGGGAATCCCATGCCGTTTTTTTTCAATGACTTGTATTGCCGGGACCAACAATTCATTATAGCTGTATGTACTTTTAAATTACTTTTTTTCCTTTCGAAATTTCATTTTGTGCAGGGACTGTTGTAAGCACAGGAAACATGCGCCACTTTACAGGCATACTATAGACACCCCCCCCTCCCCCCAGGTACGAAATTTAAAGGAATATTTCACTTTAATTGTTTCACTTTAAGCATTATTAAAATCACTGCTCCTGAAAAACAACCATTTTTAAAACTTTTTTTTTGAACTGATACATGTCCCCTGGGGCAGGACCCAGGTCCCCAAATACTTTTTATGACAATAACTTGCATATAAGCCTTTAAAATTAGCACTTTTGATTATTCATGTTCGTGTCCCATAGTCTTCAACGGTGTTCGCGTGTTCAAGCTAATTTTTTGCCTGTTCCCATGTTCTGCTGCGAACCAAACTGGGGGGGGGGGGATGTGTTCGGCTCATCACTAGTTGCGAGGAGGCGATATCTTGTCTCCTCACCACCTGATTTAAACCCATGATTGTGGGCAATGCACACAGTTGCAACACGGTAGTATGGCAATTAGAGGTTTGAATCTGGTGTGAGGAGGCAACACTATGCCTGGTGATCTTTGACTTCTCCCATGTTCAAGAAGCTCTCCACCTCTTTAAGGCTGCCTACCCCTGCACTATGTCTTCTGAGGCGAGAAAAAAGGAGCATTTCATATGGAGGTAAAATTGTGATTTATGACAAATAAAAATTGTTCAGTAGTTAAATAACTGCTTAATAATAAAAAATAGCCATCCAACAGAATTATGGTATGCGATGGGTGTTTTGAGGAGAAAAGGATTAACCACTTCAGCCCCGGACCAATTGTCAGCTTAAGGACCAGAGGTCTTTTTTTAATTTCGCACTGCACTGCTTTAACTGGTAATTGCGCGGTCATGCAATGTTGTAACAAAACGAAATTTGCGTCCTTTTCTTCCCACAAATAGAGCTTTCTTTTGATGGTATTTGATTGCCTCTGTGATTTTTATTTTTTGCGATATAAACGGAAAAATGCAGAAAATTTTGAAAAAAAAAGATATTTTCTACTTTTTGTTATAAGAAAAATCTAATAAACTCAATTTTAGTCAAACATTTGGGCCAGTAAAAAAAATGCCAATAAGCGTATATTTATTGGTTTGCGCAAAAGTTATAGCATCTACAAACTAGAGTACATTTTCTGGAATTTACACCGCTTTTAATTTATGACTGCCTATTTCATTTCTTGAGGTGCTAAAATGGCAGGGAAGTACAAAACCCCCCCCCAAATGACCCCATTTTGGAAAGTAGACACCCCAAGCTATTTGCTGAGAGGCATGTTGAGCCCATTGAATATTTTTTTTTTTTTTGTCCCAAGTGATTGAATAAAGACAAAAAAAAAAAAACATTTTTTTTTTTTCAAAAAGTTGTCACTAAATGATATATTGCTCACACATGCCATGGTTATATGTGGAATTGCACCCCAAAATACATTTTGCTGCTTCTCCTGAGTATGGGGATACCACATGTGTGGGACTTTTTCGAAGGCCATAAAATGCCAAAATAGCACCAAAACCCCCCCCCCCCAAATGACCCCATTTTGGAAAGTAGACACCCCAAGCTATTTGTTGAGAGGCATGGTGAGTATTTTACAGCTCTCATTTGTTTTTGAAAATGAAGAAAGCTCTCATTTGTTTTTGAAAATGAAGAAAGTAAAGAAAAAACATTTTTTTTTTTTTTTTTTTTCAATTTTCAAAACTTTGTGACAAAAAGCGAGATCTGCAAAATACTCACCATACCTCTCAGCAAATAGCTTGGGGTGTCTACTTTCCAAAATGGGGTCATTTTGGGGGGGGTTATGCCATATGGGAATTCCATGGCCTCCGAAACTGTGATTGGCAGTGAGAAGTGAAATAAAAAAATTACACCCTTAGAAAGCCTGAAGGCGGTGATTGGTTTTTGGGGTTCCGTACGCAGCTAGGCTCCCAAAAAGTCCCACACATGTGGTATCCCCGTACTCAGGATAAGCAACAGAATGTATTTTGGGGTGTATTTCCACATATGCCCATGACATGTTTGAGCAATATATCATTTAGTGACAACTTTTTGTAAAAAAAAATATATATATTTTTTTTTTTCATTATTCAATCTCTTGGGACAAAAAAAAAAGATATATTTAATGGGCTCAACATTGCTCTCAGCAAATAGCTTGGGGTGTCTACTTTCCAAAATGGGGTCATTTGGGGGGGGGGGGGGTTTGAACTGTCCTGGCATTTTATGCACAACATTTAGAAGCTTATGTCACACATCACCCACTCTTCTAACCACTTGAAGACAAAGACCTTTCTGACACTTTTTGTTTACATGAAAACATATTTATTTTTTGCAAGAAAATTACGTTGAACCCCCAAACACTATATATATTGTTAAAGCAAAGGCCCTACAGATTAAAATGGTGGGTGTTGCATTTTTTTTTTCCACACAGTATTTGCGCAGCGATTTTTTAAATGCATTTTTTGTGGAAAAAATATACTTTTTTATTTTAATGCACTAAAACACACTATATTACTCAAATTTTTGATGAAATAAAAAATATGATCTTAGGCCGAGTTCATGGATACCAAACACGACATGCTTTAAAATTACGCACAAACACGCAGTGGCGACAAACTACATACATTTTTAAAAGCCTTTAAAAGCCTTTACAGGTTACCACATTAGATTCACGGAGGAGGTCTACTGCTAAAATCACTGCCCTCGATCTGACCTTGGCGGTGATACCTCACATGCATGGTGCAATTGCTGTTTACATATGACGCCAGACCAACGCTTGTGTTCGCCTTTGCGCAAGAGAAGGGGGGATAGGGGTGCTTTTTTTTTATTTTTTTTGTTTTTTTTTTATTTATTTAGCTTTTTTATTTTATTTTTAAACTGTTCCTTCCATTTTTTTTCTTTGTTATCATTTTTTTTTATATATTGTTATCTCAGGTAATGTAAATATCCCCTATGATAGCAATAGGCAGTGACAGGTACTCTTTTTTTGAAAAAATTGGGGTCAATTAGACCCTAGATCTTTCCTCTGCCCTCAAAGCATCTGACCACACCAAGATCGGTGTGATAAAACGCTTTCCCAATTTCCCAATGGCGCGGTTTATATCCGGGAGGGGGGACATTCCCTCCCACTGCTTGTAAAAGCAGTCTAGAGGCTAATTACCCGCTAGAATTGCTTTTACATGAAAGCCGATCACTGGCTGAAAAGAATGATACCAAGATGATACCTAAACCTGTAGGCATCATTCTGGTATAACCATTCAAAGTCCAGCAACATACTGGACATATATTGTAATCTTTTTTTTTTTTTTTTTTTTTCATGCAGCCTCTTGGCTGAACGGAAAAAAAGAGATTGATTGGTGGGTATGCCCACCATGAGAATACCTCCCTTTATCCATCCACTTCTAATGATGGGCATACATGCACCATTTATATATGCCAAAGCATGGGGGCATCCTCCTGCAAAAGTTATGCCATGTACACACGGTCGGACTTTTCCACGAGGCAAGCCTCCATCGTAATTTCGACCGTATGTACGTGGCATTAGGAGCCAATCGCTCCTCCCCCCCCCCCCCCCTGCTGCCCCCATGCTTCGGCATATATGCTCTTTTTTTAACTGTGGTGGTGAAATCACCTCCTACAGCGTTGGAGTCGCGGCTTTATGTATCGTGGGAGCAAACGCTGTTGCTGTCAAGATAAATAAATCCGCGCTGCAACTGAATGGCGCACCTGAAATCAAAAAAATGGTTAACACTAAAACACAGTAAACAAAATTACATACCTGAAAAGCAAGCATGATAAAACATAATAAAACATTGCAGAATAGAATGGAGTAAAAAAAGAGCAACAATAGAGAGAGAATAGAGAGAGAGAGAGAGAGAGAGAGAGAAGAATAAAACGACAACTATTTTAGATTTTTTTATTTTAGATTTTTTTTTGAGATTCACAGGTAAAAAAGCTCCTGACTGTTAGCGACTGAATCAAAACGCTACCACAAAAAAAAATGTTAGCGATCGCAGGGATCAGGCCTGACTCTGCGAACACTGCAGTTATGTGTGCTTAGTGTTTTGTAAGTGACAGTGATCGATCGATACTGCACTTGGGTGGGCTGGGCTGGGCTGGGCTGGGCGGAGGGGAAAAACGCAGGTGCTAGCAGGTATCTGGGCTGATCCCGCTAACAATGCGTTTTTTTTGGAACCCTAAACTGCTGGGTCGCTAGTATAGATCTGATCAGATATTGATCTGTTCCGATACTGTACCACTAAGGGAGGTGTATGCTTTGCACGTGGGTGTTTGCGGTACTGGCACTAACCTGGGGCGACGCAGACCTTATTTGACCCTAAAACCTAATTGATATCACCCGCCGGGCGATCAGGGGGTTAAACCGTTATTGGGTAATACTGCCCTGACAGTATAAAAAACAAACTAACTAACCAGCGTCACCCGTAACAGTTATACGGTGATCACTGGTGAAAGGGTTAACTAAAAGGGGCAATCAGGGGGTAAAACCTTTATTAGGTAATATATGGGGGTACCTGACGCTATATAAAAACCTGACGGGGAACCTACATAACTAAATAACTAACTGGCTAACCAGCGTCACCAGTGACACTTATACAGTGATCACTGGTGAAAGGGTTAACTCTAGGGGCAATCAGGGGGTTAAAACCTTTATTTAGGTTGTGAAATGGGGTACCTGACCTATTAACCTATTTATGAACCTATATAAACATGGCGGTTAACCTAAAAAAAAACTGTCTACCTAGCGGCACCAGTGACACTAATGCAGCGATCATAAAAACGATCGCTTAGTGACACTGGCAAAAGGGGGTGAAAGGGTTAACTAGGGGCAATCAGGGGGTTAAAACCTTTATTAGGTAATATATGGGGGTACCTGACGCTATATAAAAACCTGACAGGGAACCTAAATAACTAAATAACTAACTGGCTAACCAGCGTCACCAGTGACACTTATACAGTGATCACTGGTGAAAGAGTTAACTCTAGGGGCAATCAGGGGGTTAAAACCTTTATTTAGGTTGTAATATGGGGGTACCTGACCTATAAACCTATTTATGAACCTATATAAACCTGGCGGTTAACCTAAAAAAAAAAAATGGCTACCTAGCGACACCAGTGACACTAATGCAGCGATCATAAAAACGATTGCTTAGTGACACTGGCAAAAGGGGGTGAAAGGGTTACCTGGGGGGCAATCAAGGGGTTAAACCTTTATTAGGGGGGGGTAGGGGGCTACCTTAGACCTAAAGGGGCCTAAAACTAACTGTCCTGACAGTTATTACAGTCACACTGACACTAAATGCAGTGATCAGTAAATAAATGATCACTGCAATCAGTGACACTGTGACTGGGGGGGGAGGGGGTGATCTGGGGGGTGATCTGGGGGTGACAGGGGGGTGAAATGTGTGCCTATGTGTCCTGGTGTCAGTGTACTGTTGGTGCACTAACCTGGATGTCTTCTCTCCTCGGTGTCCCGGTCAGAAAGACTGACACGCCGAGCGTGACATCACTTCCGCCTGCCTGTGTTTACAATACACAGGCAGGGGAAGCTTTTCATTCGCCAGGAGCGATCGCGAGGGGGTGGCCAGAAACCACTGGCCGTCCCCTCATCTCGGATCGCTCCTGAAGCGATCGGACCCCCCACCCACTGGAAGAATGTCATGTACAGGTACAGGATTTTGCCTGTACGTGCCATTCTGCTGACGTATATCTACATGGGGCGGTCGGCAAGTGGTTAAATGATAATATAACAAATGTAGTTAAATAACACATACAGTTTAATGATTTGATATTTTAAACGTTTATGTTTAATGTTTTATGTTCAGCACATAGCAATCAACCAGCTGTACTATTTAATTATCCTAACTGCTCTGAGCTGTTGAAAGTTGAAATGTAATTACGTTGTTGTGTGTTACTATATACCATTGATCATTCCTGGCCTTTTTTTACCCAGTGGGTGTATAGTAACTGCTTCCTTTTTTTCCCATAAATAGAGCTTTCTTTTGGTGGTATTTGATCACTTCTGTGGTTTTTATTTTTTGCGCTATAAACAAAAAAAGAATGACAATTTTGAAAAAAATGCATTATTTTTTACTTTTTGCTATAATAAATATATTTATTTTTTTATCGGGACTGCGACATTATGGCGGACACATCGGACAATTTTGACACTATTTTGGGACCATTGTCATTTATACAGTGATCAGTGCTATAAAAAATGCACTGATTACTGTGTAAATGACACTGGCAGTGAAGGGGTTAACCACTAGGGGGCGATGAAGGGGTTAAGTGTGTCATAGGGAGTGATTCTAACTGGGGGGATGGGCTTTAAGTCACATGACAGCGATCACCACTCCCGATGACAGGGAGAGGTGATCTCTGTCATGACACAAGTCAGAGCGGGGAAATGCCTTGTTTACATAGGCACGTCCCCATTCTGAGGCTCCGTGACACGATCTCCGGGAGACCGTGGGCACGGTCACGCTGCATGCCTCCGGCAGCGCACGGTCACGATGCACGCCTGCTATCCCCGGCTCTTAAAGTTGTAGCCAAAATTACATAGAGCAAAAATAACACTGATCTAAAAAGTAATAATTTCCCACAGTTACTTGGGACTAGGAACAAGTTTTCATACTGTTTTAGTTGCCAAGGGAACCGATACTTCATGTTACAATTTTTTTTTTTCCAAATTTTCCAGCATAGGCTGTCTATTCAAATCAGATCACAGCAGAAGTAGTTTAAAAAGCACATGTAATGTTGGTACTTTCTAATCATACCCTTCCTGTCTGCAAAAATAGGCAATATAGATATTATATTGGTTAGTTTTGCAGACTGCAGTCTAGCACACTTATTCCGTATAAGTGCCAAAAGAAGAAGTAATGAACTTAGACATTCATTTATGTATGCTTCTTAAGAAATACAGTGAAGAGCATGGCTTTAGTCCAGCTATCAATTATCAGCTATAAGGTGGTTATCATACTTAGAAAGAAAGACAGACTAATAAAATAAGACATCCACAATTATACAAACACAACTTTTACTTTAAATAGCAAACAACACAGGTATTTGTTTAGACAATGGATCAATTTTTCATTGTAATTCTTAGGACCTAGAGAGCATCTTAAATCACAATTTCTCGCCCAGAAGTATCTGTCTTTTTCAAATGATATTCTATGTTTTGAGCTTGAAAGCATTGCAGACATTACCTCATCTGACTGATATAAAATATTTCTCACTTGATGACATACAGCTTGAACGATACAGTACATGCAGAACATGTTTTATATAGGTTTTATAAGTACAACATGTCGCAACATAGATTAATATATTATAACCCCATTTCAAATGATAAGTTTATGCTTTGTTCAGATACAGTTTAAAAAAATAAATAAATAATAATAATGTGTAAAAGGATAATTATTTATTTAGAATGAAGTTCAACATGAGAATAGATCATAGGTATAGCAGATGTTGAGAAAAACATGACTAAAATGCAAACTCTAATAATAATTCACATCACCCGCTTGCCTACATGGGCAATTTTTTACTTTTTCACATACATGTTAAACCCTGCGTAGAAATGGGAACAGAGGGGCGCCAGACTTAGTGCAGTATAAATCATATATTTAATAAAAGCAAGTAGTAACTCACAGGTTAAATTAGATGAGTTCAGTATGTGGTGAAAAATCGCCAGTCCTGGAGTCTCATAGATGTCTTCCCTTGCAGCCTGGGGCACTGGGGTGATCTTACAGAGATCCAGAGAATGCTGGGAACCAGGAAGCAGGAAACAAGAAGCAGCTGGTCGTGACTTCACAGGAGCAGGGAATGTGATTATTCACAGTGGCAAGAATTGGTAATGCATTTCGAAGCTACAGCTTCTTCATCAGACCACCAGATGGTCTGATGAAGAAGTTTCTTGTTTCCTGCTTCCTGGTTCCCAGCATTCTCTGGATCTCTGTAAGATCACCCCAGTGCCCCAGGCTGCAAAGGGAAGACATCTATGAGACTCCAGGACTGGCGATTTTTCACCACATACTGAACTCATCTAATTTAACCTGTGAGTTACTACTTGCTTTTATTAAATATATGATTTATACTGCACTAAGTCTGGCGCCCCTCTGTTCCCATTTCTACACAGAGCCCATCGCTTCACTCTAAGGGAGCTGCCTCCAGGTGGTAATCATACAAGATCTCGGATCATTTATGGACATTATATTTTAAACAAATGTTTTAATATTATGTGTGCTTATTCATACACACACACATTTTATGTATACCCATATTCCAGTTGCTATATAATTTTATGTTATCACCATATCTAGCGCCGCTGTTCACCCCTGTTTTTAATGTTAAACTCTGCATTTGCTAGAAAATGACTTGGAACCCCTAAAGTGTATATATTTTCTGAAAGCAGAGGCCCAGAAAAATAAAATGGTGGCTGTTAAAAAATGTTATGCCACACAATATTTGCACAGCCATTTATTAAATGCAAGAAATTCAGGAAAAATACACTTATATAAATTTTAGCGCACACAAACACAATATGATACCCAATTTTTGGTAAAATATAAAATATGATATTGTGTTGAGTAAATAGATACCAAACATGTCAAGATGTAAAATTGCACAGACCTGTAAAAATGGCAACAAACTACGGTACCTAGACTTGTCCATAGGAGATGCTTTAAAAGCCTTTACAGGTTATCAATTAGGAGTTTAACTAGAATTATTGTTCCCATTCCTACATTCATGACAATACCTCACATGTGTGGTGCAATCAGCATTTACATATGTGTGACATTTGCATTTGTGTGTGAGGGGCTGGGGTGCTGTTAAATTTTACACTTTCTTAATTTTTTTTCATTACATTTTTTGCTATCATAACAAGCCCCTTGTGATAGTTTTGGGCAGTGACAGATACACCTTATGGAGCTCTATTGGACCCTTGATGTCTCCCCTGCCATCCAAGACTGCTAATAAAACACAGATCGTGTAATGGATACGCATAATGCAATTCCAATACATGTATCAGTATCACATAAGAACATCAGTAATATCAAAAACGATCAACAAGTAATGCATTATAAACTAGGTGTGTAATATGTGTCCTGCAAGACAGTTCCAGGATGAGTTAGAACGATAAGAGAGGGTACCTCCCCAGTCCGGCACCCCTAACGGGATCTAACTGTGTCGGGCTACGGAAAGTGTCCCCCCCTAAAGCCCCATACACACGGTCGGACAATCCGCGGACCAGGTCCGTCGGACCATGTCCGTCGGACCATGTCCGTCATACTTTGTCCGATGTTGGTTTTGCGTACACACGGTCGGACAAAGTTGTCGGAAAATCCGATCATTCTGAACGTGGTGACGTTTGTTGCCTACGACGGGACTACGTAGAGGCTAGTAGCCAATAGCTTTGGTCTTGTAATGTGATCTGAGCATGCGTAGCACTTTGTCCGGTCGGACAACCGTACAGGAGATAAGACTTTGTCCGTCGGACAATCCGACGTACACTGTCCGATGGTGCATATACACGGTCTGATTTTTCAACAACATTGTCCGATCGGACAGAATCCATGAAAAAGTCCGACCGTGTGTATGGGGCTTAAGTGGGGTCGGGCATCCCTGAACTAGTCACGAGGTGCAGAAATCTTGTCAATTACGCTATAGATAACAACTAAAGCCAAAAAATATCAGATAGAAAAAAGAAACAGAAAAAACTTTCCATCAATTCAAAAGGCCTGAAAATCAAACTCCTAGTTTAAGGTAAAATATCATATGATATTGCACTTAGACAAAAGTGATAGAGATAGAAAAAAAAATTCAAGCAATATGGAGCATCAGTTCTATATGATAAAATTTAAAATTAAAAATTAAAAATTAAATAATAGTAGGTGGGCTAATAGATCAAACAGTGGGAAACATCCATATTTATATATGTAATATAAGGCTCATGTGACACTTCCAAACCTTATTGATTCATAACCTGTATGTTAGACCCAAGGAAAAACCTGTAAAGGGGAGAGAGAGAGAAAGAGTGAAGATAGAGAGTAAGAAGGAGAAGGAGGAGCTAAAGAACATCAGAGCGAATCTCGTTTACCAGCGGCACCCGGTTTAGATTCAATCAATGGCTGGTACAGATAAATATCTAGTCCAGGGAGACCATATAGCATCATGTTTAGCTGTGGAGTCAAGAAGAATACTAGCCGTTTTTTCCTGAGTCATGATCAAAGAGATCTTCCTTTTAACCATAAAAAGAAAGACAGTTGGTGTTTTCCAAGCCCTTGCTATCGTGAGTTTAGCACCAAGAAGCATGAACTGAATGAGTCGTTGGGTCAGTTTGGGAGCAACAGAGCAAGGGAAATTTAACAGAGCTATGGATAGGCGATTGTTGGATAGGAACACCAGTAATTTTCCTAATGATGTGGAATATTTTATTCCAAAGACTCCTGATCTTGGGGCAATCCCACCATACATGCAACATAGATCCCACATGTCCGCAGTTGCGGAAACATAAAGGAGAAGCATCAGGATACATTTTGGAGAGTCGCAATGGAACCATATACCACCTCATGAGGGTTTTCAAATTAGCCTCTATCAAAGTGACATTCAAAATTCCCTTTGAGGCTGTCATAGAGGCTCTATGCCATTCAGCTAAACTCCATGTATGCTGCAGATCATTTTCCCATTCTCTCATGTAGAGTGTTTTGGTGTCAGTATGAGCAAGTGATTGGTAGATTACAGTAATACCACCCCTCTGCTCCTCAGTTTGACCACACCATCTTTCATAATCCGTGACCGAGAGAGCATTAGATCTAGGAGGAAGAAGAGATCGGAGAAAGTGGGCAATTTGTCTGTATCAGAACCGTTCCACATTTGGCATGTCAAGTTTACTAACGCAATGGGCCATGGTGATAGGGCCTGAGGCGTTAGTGAAGTGTCCTATCCTATACATCCCTTTATCTAGCCACCACTGAAATGCTTTAATGTCTATTCCAGGAGGGAATATAGGGTTGCGGAATAGGTGGCACAACGGTCGCCAATGAGAAACCAACCGTGGGTTGATTTTGAGCGAGTCCCACAATTGCTGAGAAAGTGAAACTCCTTTTCCAACCTAGCTATGTCCAATTTGCGTGCTTGTGTATCCTCAAGGAGATTTGTATAAGCTTGCCACGTATATAGGTTTTGTGAGCTGCCCATAACGTTGATGCCGAGATATTGTCGTCATCGTTGAGAGTAAAATATTCTCTGAGATCCTTTTCAATCTCAGTAACATGAGTGGGATTACTGAGAATGGAGGCATTCAGTCTCCAATGAAAAGTACGTTGGTGAGATGATGGTTTGTGAAGGGTCAAGAGAAGAAAAGAGTGATCCGACCAGGCAGAGTCTCTGATGACAACCTTTTGTAGCAACGGAACATGTTTTTTCAGAATAAAGAAGTGGTCAATTGGGGGCTCGAGTAATGTGTATAATCTCGGGCTCCAGGATTAGATTCCCTCCAGGCGTCAATCAATCCCTGTTGGAATAACTGTCTGGCTATATCTAGACTCTGTCTGGTGGGACGCACGCCATCCTTACCTGGGGGTCTAGACTTATCCTTCCCCGTGTCAAATGCAACATTGGAGTCACCTCCATAAAGCACCATGCCCTCCAACAGAGGGGTGAGAGAGCGGAAGAGAGATTGAAAGAATTTGGATTGGCCACGATTAGGCGCGTAGTATGATATTAGAGAGACTGCACGCTGGGCGCTACTACTTACAGGATGCAAGAGAGAAGCAAACTTTCAGAGCTAACTTCCGCGATCGTCGGATGTCCTTTGATGGCGCCCTGGAAGAGGGGCGAAACGCGTCAATGTAATTCCCGGCCTACGATCTAACCACCAACGTCATTTCCTGCCTCCGTGGAACGCACGCATATCAAGCGGCGATCACAGAAGTTAGCTCTGAAAGTTTGCTTCTCTCTTGCATCCTGTAAGTAGTAGTGCCCAGCGTGCAGTTTTACATTTAACTCGCAATACTTCACCATCCAGTATTTTCTTCTCTTTTGGGCAAAAATTATATGAATATCGGAATATGCATCTGTGAAAGTGTGTATCCTGTGTCCCTTGGATTTTATTCAGCCTACCTGCCTGCCTCAACAGCTGTGCTTGCTCGTCTGCTTTGGTGAGTTCAGCGCAAGAAGGGGACATTACTGTTTAAATAAATTTTTTATGCTGGACTTTTCACTATATATTATATTATTATGCTGGACACTGATCAGATTTCTTTCATTTATGATATTTTGTTGGATCATATCCGTTGGGGATTTCTATAACGAGAGTTATTTTGCTGCGGTCTTAGTTACCACTCTTTACATGTGTTTAGTCACTTTTGCACATTTACTATATATTTTTTGTTATATATTATCATCACCATTGCTAGCGCTGTTTTCTTTGGTTTATGCATTTGAAAGTTTTAGCACTTTTTCTACAGCAGCTGCAATCAATTATTTTAATTTATCATTATTTGTTCACTATTTTTTTATTTTATTTGCTCCAGCGCCATTTTTCTGTCTTTAATACATTTAAAAGACTAAAAATAACCTATGTGGAACCTATGTGGCTCACGGTCAAAGTTAAAAAAGCTATAAACAATAAGAAAAGAGCTTTTAAAAAATATAAGAATGAAGGAACACTAGTGTCATTTAAATGTTACAAAGAATTTAACAGAATATGTAAAAAGGAAATAAAGGATGCAAAAATTCAAAACGAACGACAGATTTCAAAAGATAGTAGGACAAACCCCAAAACACTCTGCAAATATATTAATAGTAAAAAGGCCAGGTCTGAGCATGTAGGCCCTTTACAAAATAATCTAGAGTGGGTGACTGGGGACAAAGAAAAGGCAAAATACTTTCTTCAGCTCTGTGTATGCAAAAGAGCATGGGGGAGCTCATGTCCATAATGGGGATGGTAGTGACACAGCCCCGAATGGCTCAAAAGTGATATGGTCCAGAAATATTTAGACAGAATAAAGGTGGATAAAGCACTTGGACCTGATGGCATCCACTCACAGATCCTAAAAGAATTGAGCTCTGTAATTTCAAAGCCATTGTATTTTTAGGGACTAATTAATGATGGGAATAGTACCACTGGATTGGTGCAGGGCAACTGTGGTGCCTATATTTAAAAAGGGAACAAAGTCTTTACCAAGCAACTATAGACCTGTTAGTTTAACTTCTATAGTTGGGAAGATACTGGAGCGTTTAATAAAAGACCACATAGACGAGTTCTTGCTGGAAAAAAACATTTTATGCAACAGACAGCATGGATTCATGAAAGACAGAAGTTGTCAGACAAACCTGATTTATTTTTATGAAGAGGTAAGTAAAACCTTGGACAGAGTAATGGCAGTGGACGTGGTATACTTGGATTTTGCAAAAGCATTTGATACAGTTCCGCACACACGGCTCATGTGTAAGGTAAAGTCTACAGGCTTGGAAATATCAGTTTGTAAATGGATCGAAAACTGGCTAAATTACAGAATTCAGAGAGTCATGGTTAATGATTCTTACTCTGAATAGTCTAAGGTTATCAGTGGTGTACCCCAAGGTTCAGTGTTGGTACCCTTACTTTTTAATATCTTTATAAATGATATTGGGTCTGGGATCAAAAGTAAAATTCCTGTCTTTGCTGATGACACCAAGCTATGCAGTGAAATAACGTCCTTACAGGATGTCTCCAACATGCTAGGGGGAGTACAACTGGGGGAATTCGTAGTGGAGAAGGATCTAGGGGTTTTGGTAGATAAGCTCAATAATAGCATGCAATGCCAAGCTGTGGTTTCCAAAGCGAGCAAAGTCCTTTCTTGTATTAAGAGAGGTATGGACTCCGGAGAGAGAAATATCATTTTGCCCCTGTTCAAATCATTAGTAAGGCCTCATTTGAAATATGCAGTTCAGTTTTGGGCACCAGTTCTCAAAAAGGATATCGGGGAACTGGAGAAAGTGCAGGAAGGGCAACCAAACTGATAAGAGGCATGGAGGAACTCGGCTACGAAGAAAGATTAGAGGAACTGAATTTATTCACTCTTGAGAAGAGGACAATATGGGTGGATATGATCAACATGTTCAAATATATAAAGGATCCATATAGTGAACTTGGTGTTGAGTTATTCACTTTACGGTCAACACAGAGGACAAGGGGGCACACTTTACGTCTAGAAGAAAAGAGATTTTATCTACAATTACAATAAATACAACATTATACTTAAGAAACTATACTGGCTTTGAGTACTGGGAAATATGCCTGTGCCATTACAATGTGCCAGCTGTGGAATACTTGGTAGCTTGCTAATTACTCAAATTAAGACTGCATATTTTATTTTTCTATGTAAGTATGCTCTCTTGTATTATTGTACTTTTCCCTGGCATAATAGTGAATTGTGACACTCTGATGATTATAATTCCTGTTCACAGCTGTTGTTTTATTTTATCTTGATACTGGCATTATCTCATGACTTAAAGCGGAAGTAAACCCTTTGATTTAAATAGTTTAAAAAAATGGCATGCCGGAAATGCTACCTGTCACATTGACTATGCTTTCAACCAAACTGTCAAACCATTCAATGGCTGGTGTCATAACTGATCACATGTGCAGCATCATGGCAGTTGAAGATTGAACAGAGGCCAAAATGGCAGCTTCCTTAGCTGAAAACGATAGGAGGGTTTACTTCCACTTTAACGTCTATGTATGAAAACTAAATTTACTGTCATATATTTGCAGTCTGGACAGGTAGACAATACCTGTACAGTCAAGTTTCTATTTGCAAGTTTCATTATGTTATACATGTGTAGGGCTGGTATTTTTAATACAGACGCTATTATTTTTGTAAATTTAAGTTTGTCTGAAGCTGCAGTTTGGTTCAGACTAATTATACTAAAGTTCTGGTTTCTGTACCAGTTGAGCTGGGTTGTGCTAGTTTCCACTTGGCTGTTGGTGTCGCTGTCACCACCGCTAAGTGTTGGAAATGCAATAGGCTAAATGCATTGGGTACCCCTTTTACTCAGAAACAGCCCTGTGGGAGTGGTCTGCCCGCTGTGCATTCTGGGTAAGGGTATTTAAGGTACAGATGCCATTTTTTTGGGGTTCGTTATCCCGACCTCATGGCCCTCCTGGCATAAGGTGTGTGATGCTTTACTCTGTGTCTCGGGCCGGCTGGCCCGAGGCTTCACAACTGAAGGGTAGGCCCAGAAGTCTAGGGGCCTACCGATCCAGGGGTGGTCCTGTGCTGTCTCACCTGCGGGGAGAAGCCAAGCGACTGGAGGATCCAGGGGAAGACTTTTTCAGGAGTGGACCGAGCAACAAGGTTGGTATCTCTGGAAGAGCCTGGGGACTCAGTTGGAGGACGCATCCCGAGTAACCTACCACACAGTATTGCCGGATTGGCTTAAAGAAACTGGTACCGTGTGACAGTTCTTTAACTTTGCAACAAATTGCTGGTTGTACCTTCCTGTGGCAGAAGATTACGTTAAATTGACAAGTCTGTGGCAGAGACTTTGAACAAGCATCTCAACCACTGCTAGGTCATTGAGAGAGGCCTATCCGATGATTGTTAGATCCAGCATGTGGAAGCTGTTTGTCCTCTGGATCTAGGAAATACCTCTAACCCACAATTACAAGGTACCTGAATTCACCTTAACCCTCTATCCCTCTATTGCAAAATTTATGTTCTTTCAAATAAATCTTGGAAAAAAAGGACTAAGTGTTGGAGCCAATATTCTTTAATCAACTCTACAATAGGACCTCTAAGACGGACACAGCGAACAGGTGAGGTAACGGTAAGCCCAACAAAAACCAGCAGCTCCTTCGGGGGTCAGTGCTAAACATGTGCATATAGTGCAGCGCTATTGGTGTGATAACTCTCAAAATCAAACCTATGTGCAAATAATATATATAAATAAAACAAGAAAAACATTGTAAATAACAACGACATAAAGTCCTTATTATAAACATATATAGAGATTCTTGATTGCTGTGAATGTCTGTGATTATCAGTAACCACCGTGCTCCTCTTTAGAATTCACCCCCAACTTTAACACTACACTACCCCTGACAGATGACAGATCCACACCCAAACACCCTTGCAAATCGCCCAAAACTTCTGACTTAACGCATTTCCCATCTACAATCGACTCTCTCCTTTTCCATTACATTTGGCGACTCTTACACCCAGCGGACAGGGAATTCACTTTCTACTACCATATTGTCTTCACCAGAATCGATTACTTTTTTTTTACTGACAGCCTTGACCCAATGATCTCTGGAGCAGATATCCATGTCTTAGCCATATCAGACCACACCCCAATTTCAGTAACTCTTGACAACCACAACTTCCATCCTAACCCCAAACCTTTTTTGTGAAGCTGGCAAGGTTTCAATAATTTCTTATGCTGCCTCTTACAAAAAACACACCCTGGCAAATTATAAGATGGCTAGTTTCAGACTCCGACTGGCACAACGTTCTCTATATGCCCTAGACTCCCCTGAAAACAGAACTGAATGGCAGGCAGCAAAAAGAGCCTTTGACACCTGGGCAGACACTCAAACTGACAAAAAGGGCCCATATGTATGCCACTCTCCACAAATTTGGTAACAAAGAAGGCAAATTGCTGGCAAGGCTTTGCAAAGGCCCTTACCGCCCTACACATATCACCTCTCTATGAGACACCTCAGGCACCATTAAAACCGGAGATAAATAAAGTCATGCTACAATACTATTCATCCCTGTATGTCACTGACCCCATAGACAAAAAAGTTGCACAATTTTTTCTCGATAAAATATCTCTACCAATGGCCACTTCTTCCCAACTTGAGGCCTAAATGCACCCATTTCCTTATCCGAAATATCTACAACTATCCGAAATCTAGCTCCCTCTAAAGTACCAGGCCCTCATGGGTTTACAGGGGAATTCTATAAAACCCTACAAAAAATAACAGAGCCCACCCTCCTCAATGTCTATAGGGACATATGGTCAGGTGGCCCCTACTTACCTATGGGGAACCAAGCCATCATCAAATTACTCTCAAAGAAAGGAAAAGACCCCCTTGCACCGGGTTCCTATAAGCCCATATCACTTTTAAACCTAGACGTTAAGATCCTCTTGAAAATTGTTGCCACCAGACTTGCCACCATCATTCTGATACACCCCACTCAGTCAGGTTTTGTAAAGGGGAGAACAGCCACATTAAATAGCTGAAAAGTGATTATGGTCCTAGAACATGCCAAGTGCAACCCGGGGGGTGGGGGGTTTGCCATCATCACTCTGGAGGCAGAGAAAGCCTTCAATAACATTATCTTTAAATGGCTCTTGATGGCCATGACAAAAATTGGCTTTACTGGCCCCTTTAACCATCTCGTAAACGCTATGTACACTTCTTCCACGGCCAGACTGGTGGTGGCCAGCCTTCTCGCTGATGAATTCCACCTCCACAAGGGCATGAGACAAGGCTGCCCCTCTCCCCGCTGCTCTTTAATCTTGCGTTAGAACCTCTTTCTAGATACTTAACCCAAACGGCCCCACTTCATGGGATCAACATTGGCGACCATGAACTACGCATCTACCTCTTTGCCGATGATCTTCTCATCTCCTCTGATATGTCCACTATCAAAACAATATTTGATGAATTTAAACTGTGTTCAGGTCCGCATTAACTACAATAAAAGTGAAATTCTCCCCATAGGCACCCTTTCAATTACTCTTTGGGCTTCCCATTCGCCTTTCACAGTAGCCAAATCACACATAACTTACTTAGGCATCAGAATACGGAAACTACCATCTTCTATATACTACCTTAACTATCCCCCTCCGGTCAAAAAAATATCCCAAATATTGGAAAACTGGATGGATCTGCTTCTCTCGCTCCTGGAAAGATGCTACTTAGTAAAAATGGTCAGTATTGCACGTTTATTTAATCCGCCTTAAACAATTCCACTACTCCTGAAACACAGGGATATTCAGATGCTAAACAAGCTATCTTCAAATTTCTCTGGCAGACTCATTTTTGTATTTGCAAAATGATATCTTCCCAGGCACAAAGGGGGTATTAGTCTTCCTAATGTCAGAGCATATAACCTAGCATGTCTTCTCTGAATAGGTCTAGATTGGATATCACAATCCTCCTGCTATTCAAACTACTCCATTGAATCACTGATGGCCAACCCTTACTCCTTGGTAGCCCTTCTTCACTGCAAGTGGAAATCTATTCCCTCAACCATGCAACACATTCTCCTCTTACTGGACACTGCCATAGCCTGGAGAGAAGTAAGAAAATGCCTGAAACTCTACCCTTCGTGTCTAGGCACCTTCTAATCCAGGACAACCCAAATTTCCCACCAGGGATGGAACACAAACCCTTCTTTATTTGGTAATAAAAAGGCCTCACCAAATTTTACCCTTTGTGACATGGAAACGGGCCTACCCCATACTTTCACAGTCATTGCTGAAAAATTCTCTCGTCCCCAGTCACATGCCTTCCACTTTGGGCAATGTGTCAGCTTCATCTGCAACTCATGCAGAGAGGAGCATAAAAGATTTGGAGCGACTATTACAGATCATCTACTCCAAAAAGGCTCATATACTATTTCTGACATCTACAAACCTCTCATGCAAAAGATCACTCCTACAATAGCATCTTCATCAGCAGAAAATTGAGGCAGAGACTTTCCTCACACAGATATAGTAGATAAACTTCTACTAGGCTACAACAAAATCCTACAACTGATCCCCAACGAATATTGTAGAGAAACCCAACTGAAATTTTTTTACTGTGCCTATATACCTTTCCTCTCGGAAAAAAACAACCAGGACTCCGCCACCTGCCCTCTATGCTATCAGGCAAGACCTTCCTTGACTCACCGTTTCTGGTCCTGCACATACATCTCCACCTTCTGGGATCAAGTCATATCCTTAATATACAGAATAACCCTGCTGAATTACCAAAATACTGTCAGAAACCATGAAATCCGGCCAAGACAGAAGTACAGTTAAATCACACTTGTTTAATAATAAAAGTAAAAATAACAAATGTAGTCAAAACATAGCCAAAGTCCAGTAACAGGAATGGATACTCAGCCAAGCCAGAAGTCAGGGATCAATGTAGTGGAACAGCAAGCAGGATCTGGAGCCTAAAGGGATGACAGCAAACCAAGTCTTGAACAGGATCGCAGGAGATAGTTTCTGTGATGTTGACCGAGGCGAAGGCAGAGAACCTCTGGACTGGACGGCTTAAGTAGGCAGGACTGACAAGCAGGATATCATCAACAGCTGAGTAACTATGGAGCGATAGGAGCTGGCAATTAGCCAACAGCTGAGTGGCCAGCTCAGAGAAGGACCCCCTGCTCCTCATCTTTGGGTACTGGGACAAACAATTACTAACATGGTCCTCCAACACCAACCCCCCGCACAAAGACTGGATCTTGATCTGTCTCCTGATCGCCCAAAGATCCATTAAAAAAAAATTGGACTTCTCCCTGCCGTCCAAAGATGGTGCAGGTCAAATGGGAGCTTCTGAACTTATTACACAAAGACAAACTCAACATCGTCCTAAAACATGAAGCAAACGTCTCTACTCCAGATGGCAGGCCTTCATCACGTCAACACTATCTCAAGAGGAACTCGATAACTTTTAAAATTCTTTCTCATACTATGGGGCTCTCCCAACACCACCCGGGAAAGAGGACACCTCCAACAACTGACTCTCTCCTAGTAGGACTCGAGGTCCTCAACGTCATCCAGCTTGATCATCCTCCTTCCTCACAGGGATCCCAATCACCAGCATCCCAATCGAGAGCACCCAGCTCATGACTTCAATCACAGTCCTAGGTGTCATTCTAAAGTGTAGTTAGTGTACACATCCACCCATGTAAACAATGCCTAGTCAACATTGTATATGTAAATATAAATATGAAAATGTCTTATCGTCATTATTATATCTTGTGATGCAATTTCTTTCAATAAAATCTATTGAAAAAAAAAACAGAAAGCACTATGTTTCCTGTGTTTGTGATTGCATGACACAGGAAATGATAACCCAGGAGTGGAGGAGATAAGGAGTGAGGTTGTCTAAATGAAAGATGTATCCGTGGGAATTTTATTGGAATCTGTTGATACAGCAAAGGGCTGAAGGTGAACAGCTGATCGACTGCAGAAAGGAGAGTTCGTTAAGGAGTGAGAGTTAATGATCTATATTCTGAGTGTATCTGACTCATTGTTGAGGTGAGCAGATAAAATAGCAGGTAGAGGTGTGCATAATTTACAGTGTCTAAAGAGAAGCACGTGGTGATTGATAATCATGGACATTTACACCAATCAAGAATCCCTATATATGTTTATAATAAGGACTTTATGCTGATGTTATTTGTGATGTTTTTCTTGTTTTGTTTATATATATATATATATATATATATATATATATATATATATATATATATATTTGCACATATGTTTGATTTTGAGAGATATCACGCCATTAGCGCTGCACTATATGCACATATATATCAATTTCTGTAAAGTGAAGTGAACTCACTGAGAGTGTTCAGCAGCTGTGATAGTTTAGAAACTTTGATATATTTTATGCACAGTGTTTGGTATTTATAGTTTAGCACTTTAGTTATTATTAGGGGTGGTGCTGATTGTTATACATACGCAAGTTTATTATGTTGTCTATTTATTGAAATACCCTACTAAAGACATATTACAATTGAAAATCATTAATACTGTATAATAAGCATATCATAAATGAATAGAGACAAAAACTTTGCTAAAATAAAAACACTATTTATTATAATAAATAGAAAATAAGCATTAAAAAATAAAACACAATGCTTAATGTGGTTTTGTGTTCAAAGTTACCGTATTTGCCGGCGTATAAGGCAGCAACAATGAATCCTCTCCTTCAAAGCACCATAAATCATACCTGTATTTTAGGGGAGATCTGGAGCTGGATGTGCAGTACAGGATGCTTTGTTAATATGTAGAGCACCAAGTACACACAGTATATGATGCTGTGTTAGTACAGTAGCGCTAGGTACACTTCAGAATACAGTGTGCAGACAGTGTGCACCGCTGAGCCAATCACGGCAGGCATTGTATTTTACTAATCTGTTGATGGATACAAAGCCTGCTCGGATTGGCAGAGGCTGTGACATCAGCCCGCACCGCTCTGACTCATGTAGCCTGCTCGGATTGGCAGAGGTTGTTACCCAATCCGAGCAGGCTTAGCAGGCTCTGTATTCCGGCGGCTTTTTGACTGTGTAATTTCGGTGTAAAAGGTAGTCTTATACGCCAGAAAATACAGTATATGAGATATTGAACATTGCACCACCTACAGAAAATATGTAAATCAGATTTATTTCAGTCAAAATGTCCTATTTCATTTGTAGCACCATCTGCAGTAGACTTGTTTGGACTTCTTGCCAGGATTGGAGGTTTTGAATACTCCTAGTACCAGAGCAGTAACAAAAGCAATATTAAAGAAGGAATTTAAGGCTCCATTCACATCTCCACATTCAGAATCGCAGTGAATTTGCCTGCAATTTGCCGCTATTGCGAATCGTGGGCAGATTTGAGGCGTGCATTCCTGGTGGGTGGCCCGTCAATTTCAATAGCACCCCAAACACGGCGCATTGCATGAGCTTCTTTTGGGCGACGGGCGACCCGTGATTCTATTTGTGCGATTGTCCCCATACGCCACTAGGTGAATGGAGCCTAAAGGTTAAAAGATCGGACTGCCAAAAAAGACATTTAATGAGGTGCAAGAAAAAGGAGTGTCCAATATGCACTAGAGCCACTGATCATGTATATGGAACATTTGTGAAGGGCCTGACCTGGCTGCAGAGAAGAAAATGACTGACAAGAAAGAGAAAAACTGAAAAATATAGGTTATAAATAAAAAACAATAAAAAAATACAGAAGCGCAAAAAAACACTAACAAAATAAGGAAAAGGCTGAGTAGGGGTAGACAGAAGCAGGTGCATAGATTGAATGACAAAGACTGTTCCAAAGAATTTCAGGGGTTTAGGAAAAATGTTGAGAACTGTGGAATGAACAGGAACATTTGTCTCCTGTTCATTCATCTTCAATGCTGAGGCTGCAGAGAAAGGAATGGGAGAATCTGTGCCCTCAATTCTTTTCTCTGTCTCAAAGGAGATATGTCAGGGGTCTGTTAAGACCCCGAATATTGCACCCAAGCCGGGTGCAATATTTCAACAGCGTTGAAAAAAAAAGTTTTAAAAATGTAAAAAAATTAACAAATTGTAAAAGATCATTTTTAGAAATGGTAAAAAAAAATAGTTTTAAACATTGTAAAAATGTATTTTTTAAAATTGATAAAAAAAAAACAACAAAAAAAAACGAAGGGCTCATTCACACAGGTTCTCTGACCTATACAGTGTGAGTGAGTGATTTGTTGCTGTCTGTTACTCTATGGGGATGCAGTGGCTGTATGAACTCAGCTGGAGGTCCTAATATGTTAGGTGTGCAGGTGCGGGTGAGTGGCCCCACATGCATACTGTCTGTGTTTGGGGCTGTATACCTTAATCCATACGCCTGTCAAATTAGAATATGTGGTTGTGTTTATTCAGTTGCTGCATCCCTATAGCATAACATACTCTAGACTGCACACAGACCGGCCAGGCTGGTGCTCAGATAAGGGTGTGGTATGGATTTTGGGGGGACCCCGTGCCACATTTTCGGCGTGGGTTTCCCCTTAAGATACATACCAGACCGAAGGGCCTGGTATGCTCTTGAAGAGGGAACCCAAGACGTTTTTTTCTTTTAAAAAAATTGGCGTGGAGTTCCCCTTTATGCACAAGTCGCATGCCTAAGTCAGATTAGTTAATACGGAATCTGACTTTGATCCGACTTCAGAAAAAAAGTAGTGCAGGAACTACTTTGAAATCGGCACGACATAAAATCGTGCCAATATGAATGGTAATCATTCAAAATCATAGAGAATGACTTGTCATGCGATTTTGCAGTCCAAAATCATGGGACAAGTTGTATAAGTGTGAAAGGGGGCTAAGTGTTTTTGTGTGTTTGGCAAGATCTTTGCTGATGAACCAAAAAGAATGAAAGTATATCTGAAGGCAAACAGTTTTTGACATTTTGAATAAAAGAGTATTAGAGAATTGCTAAAAAATACTGGTGGGTTTTTCTTTTCATGGCCACAAATTCTTATGGAGTTTGTTCTATTGTTTATTTTAGACATATAATGACATACATTATGCATCTATTTCTCATTTGGCAATGACAAAGCAAAAATTGTATTTTACCTTTACATCTGCAATCTGACATTATAATATTACAATAAAATATTATGCTTCTGAGGGGGCGGAGCCGTCTGTCACAGCGGATTCAATAAAGCGGCTCACAGCGAGTAAACAGCCCGGATTTTTTGCCCACATGCCAGGGGAACACTCAAGGAGTACTCCGGTACCCATGGCTAAGAGGAAGGAACGCGAGGGACCGCGGAAACTCACCGAATTCTTCCCTCCGGCGGCCGGTGTAATAATCCAAGATGGCGCCCGCGGGGACCGCCAGGCCGCGGCCTATGCATCTCAATCAGGCCAGAATCATCCCAGCCAGCAGCCATCCGAGGGTGAGTCACATTCTGCTCTGATCCCACTACCTGCATCCCCCTTTGTGAGCCCTGTAAAGCTAGACGCTTTCCCCACCTCTGGCCAGCCTATTGTAGATACCACCCTGAAGGAAATGCTGCAAACACTCAGGGGGGCCCTCCAGCAAGATATGGTAGCATTTATGCACACCACTAAAGCAGATATATCAGCACTCAGCAATAGAGTGACATATGTGGAACACAAAATGGAAGATTTCACCATTGCACATAATGAAATTGTGGATGCCCACTTCAGTGTTGAGGATGAACTTAAAGCGATGCGCCTCAAAATGGCCGACATCGAGGACAGAGCACGCAGGAACAATGTTAAATTCAGGGGGGTCCCCGAAACAGTTAAACCGGCTGATTTGACTGCGTATATTCAAAAGCTAATGATCACGGCCCTCCCCACCCTAGGGCCTGCGGATGTTATCATTGACAGAGCACACAGACTGCCAAAACCCTCCTTCCTGTCCGAACAGGTCCCCAGGGATGTCATTGCCAGAATTCATTTTTACCACGTGAAAGATCAACTTATGCGCTACTCCAGGCAACACCCCTCCCTGCCTGACCCCTTCACTGGCATTGCATTGTACACTGACCTGTCACAAGCCACACTGACGGCCAGACACAACCTGGTCCCAATTACTAAAATTCTGCGAAACCACAAAATTCTGTACAAGTGGGGCTTCCCTGCCAAATTGATGCTTGACTGGAATAATCATCCCTATGTCATTTCTTCTCTTGAGAAAGGATTGGAACTGCTGCGACAATGGCACCTACTCCCTGCGGATGCAGAAGCTGCGGACCCTGACCCTCGCCAGAACCGACGCACCCACCAGCACCAGGACAGAAGACACAGATGAGTAAATGACATTACCATAATTCTATCAGTACCTATTGTACCTCAGAAGTAAAATATCCCTCTGCTCTCCCCTGGCGCCCTTACCCTAACTATATTTGCAGGCTGAAACTCACGACAGCATCCGCTGTTCGGCTGTTTCCGAACACTCATTTCTCCCCTGATTTCACCTGCAGGATGAACCACATATCCTGCTCTCCACATGACCGGCAATGGTCTAGTTCTGTTTTTCTTTGGTTTTGTTTGGTTTTTGTTTCTAACCCACTGTCAGTTCAGGCAGTCACCCAGCCCTTAGTACACCTACCAAGAAATTCTTCTTACCTCAAGGATCTATCCAACCTCTCCACTAGATGGCAGCACACAACGTCTCTACCGAAAGAACATGAATGTTAAAATCCTGTCACACAATGTGAGGGGCCTCAACAGCCCTTACAAGAGAAGGGCGCTCTGGAAGTCCGCACTGGACAAGGACTGTGACATAATCTGTGCACAAGAGACCCATTTCACCAAAAACAACCCACCCAAATGTACTCACAAGAAGTTCCCATATATTTTCCATGCGAATGATGACGCCAAGAAAAATGGTGTAATGATTGCTATTAGAGACTCTGTAACCTTCTCTTTATTACAGGAATTCACTGACACACGTGGCCGCTACATTATCTTGGTTGCAGAGATTAATAGAAATATCTACACACTGGTAAACCTATATGCACCTAATGTTAAGCCATTGAAATTTATTCGTAAAGTAGTAAGTAAAGCTAGATCCCTTCAGAAGGGATGTTTAGTAATATGTGGTGACTTTAATACGGTTATGAATGTGGAATTGGACTCCTCCTCGGTGACCCTGAAGCAGAGGCCTTGCCTAGGCCCTTTCTGTCATGAGGAAAGACTTTTCGATCCCTGGCGCTGCTCCAGATCCACCGAGAGGGACTATTCGTTTTATTCTACTGTACACAATAGTTACTCTAGGATTGACTTTTTCCTCACAGATATTCAAACACTACAAAATGTGGTAAAATCTGATATCCACAATATCACGTGGTCGGACCATGCTCCAATAACACTTGAGATTCTGGATACCAATAAAATGCACCATAGACCTCTGTGGCGCAATAATACCTTCCTCCTGTCTCACCCCCAACTTAGGGACGAGATCGAAGGGAAATTAAAAGAATTTTTTCAATTCAACAATGACAGTGACTGCTCCCCTTCCACAACGTGGTGCGCTCACAAAGCGTACTCTAGGGGCGCTCTAATTCAGATAGCCTCTAGGGAACGCAAAAAGAAACTCCTTCGCATGACTCAACTCCACAAGTCCATAGCAGACCTGGAACTATTACATAAAAATCCCACTACTGCCACCCCAGGCATCCTCCAACAACTCACACAATGCCGTGAAGACCTAAGACAGGAACTTAAAAAAGACCAAGATATACTATATAAACGTATGAAAGTAACCTTCTACTCGCAGAATAACAGAGCAGGCAAAATCCTAGCTTCCCAATTAAAAAAAAGACAAGCCAAAAGCAATCTCACACAACTCCAACACCACAGATCCCACACAATATCCTACAACCCCAAAGACATCGCAAATACCTTTAAAGACTACTATGACTCCCTCTACAACCTCAGACATGACACGTCCACTCACCAACCTTCAGGAGACGAAATTGACGAATTTCTCAATGAAGTGAACTTACCCTCTGTAGATGCTACCACACTCCACCACCTTAATTCCCCCATTACTTGCGAGGAGGTGATCTCTGTGATCAAATCCCTTCCCATGCACAAATCCCCAGGGGCTGACGGTTTCTCAGCTGAATACTATAAGGCTTTCTCCCCGCTCTTAGCACCAAAACTAGTGAACGTATATAACCAGGCGATTACATCAGGCTCACTCCCCGAAGAAATGCTGCAAGCTATAATAGTAACCATACCGAAACCAGGCAAGGACCCATCCCACCCCCAAAATTTTAGGCCAATATCCCTATTGAACTCAGACCTAAAAATTTTTGCTAAAGTACTGGCCAACAGATTAATGTTGGTCACCCCCAATCTACTTGGACTGGACCAAGTAGGCTTTGTAAAAGGCAGACAAGCACCAGATGGAACCAGAAGAATGCTAAATCTATTGCGGTTCACGGAAGTTACCAATACCCCTAGCGCATTCCTAGCCTTAGATGCTGAAAAGGCATTTGATAGGGTTAACTGGCTATACCTATCAAAAACCTTACAGAAATTCGGACTATCAGGTCATATCCACTCTGCAATAATGTCACTCTACTCACACCCCTCAGCTAGAGTTTTCAATTCTGGAATGCTATCTGACAAATTCCCACTATCAAACGGTACGCGTCAAGGGTGCCCGTTGTCACCAATCCTTTTCTCCCTCGTTATAGAACCCCTAGCGGAGCGCATTCGCTCCTCAGAATCGGTATTCGGAATTGAAGTAGAGAGAGAAACCCATAAAATAGGATTATTTGCTGATGACATTATTCTCACAATTACAAAACCAGAAATCTCTATCGCAACAATAAGCAAAATATTACATGACTTTGGGTACATATCTTACTATAAAGTCAATACTGGTAAATGCTTTGCACTGACACAGAATCTATCATTGCTGACCAAAACGAGACTGAAGCAAATTTTCCCATGCAACTGGGACTCACCTTCTATCACTTATCTTGGGGTGCAGCTATCCTCCTCATCAGCGAACACTTACACCCATAACTTCCCTCCACTGCTTATTAAAGTAACAGAGGAAATGAAGAATATCGCCAAACTCCAACTTTCCTGGCTGGGGAGAATTGCTGCATACCAAATGCAAATAATGCCTAAACTAATATATCATTTCAGAACTCTACCTATCCCCATCCCTCAAACTTTCTTTACGCAACTATCTAAACACCTTAACACTTTCATCTGGTCGGGGAAAAAACCACGCATAGCATTATCCCAACTTTACAAGCCTAAACACTTAGGAGGGGTGGGCCTGCCAAATGCCTACTCCTACTACCGAGCTGCGATACTGGACCAAATGAAATATTGGTTCTCATCCCAATCGAATAACAGATGGTCGAACCTGGAGTGTACAATTACCCCGGGACATGATCTCCCAGCCCTTGCAATGGCGTCCAGTATTCACTTCAAGCCTAAAATACCACCGTACCCCACTATCCAAGCCACGGTTGCAGCCTGGTCAGATCTTACACGACAAAAGTTCACCGACACCCCACTCAAAAGTATGCAGACCCCCCTGGCATCATACCAATATCTCATACCACATATCTCCACAGTGGACTGGAAGAAAAAGGGGATTAATTTCCCCTCCCAACTGGAGTCTAGCACCCCACTGGACGATTACAGAATATACCAATTGAAACACTACTCAGCTTCTCACAGAGGTCAATCGATAGAAATTCCCCAATCACTATGGGACTTTTTAATCAGTAAACCTTCAGTTAAAAAGAAAGGGATCTCACTATTTTATAAACAATCTCAACCACTATATCTTAATTATAAAACGAACAATATGACCAAATGGGAACAAGAATTAAAGAAGGTCTTTACACTAGCACAATGGCAACTAGCAATTAAGATAAACAGTAAATCCTCTGCATGTATTGACCACTGGGATAATGCACAAAAAATACTACATAGATGGTATCTCACACCCGCCCGTCTTCACAAGATGGATGCAAATATCACACCTCTCTGTTGGAGAAACTGCCAGAGTCATGGCAATTTACTCCACACCCTTTGGAGCTGTGGAATCATCACACACTTCTGGAAGGAAGTTTCCTCCATCATACAGGATATCACCCATACCACAGCGGACCTTGACCCAGCCCTAGCACTACTTAGCCTTGGCATGGAACAATATCCTCCTACGTTGAGGAAAGTGGTCGCACACATATTGTTTGCAGCCCGCATAGCCCTAGCGAAAGAATGGCGCTCGGCGTCACCACCAGTCCCGGCAATAGTGATCTCACGAGTCAATAGCCAATATACCATGGAAAAACTATTAGCATATAAAGAAGGTAGAGCCCCTACCTTCCACAAATACTGGGAAACATGGAAAATGTCCAAATATGCCTCCTCACATTTGTGAACACCACCAACCCACCTATTTCTACTGATATAAAATCTTGATAGAGTCCACCTAGTGGAGGTCGTGCAAATCCCCTACAGTAATAATGACAATGTTAGTAGCATCCTTTAAGAGTGTACAAATTACCACTGTTACTGTAGGATTACCCGTGTACTAATACACTTTGCATACTTATCAAAGTTTTCTAAGTTAGTAGTATTTGTTTACATGACTGTAAGCTCTCTATTAGCTAAGCAATACCGTGTGCGACTTCGCTATCTCCCAAGACCCTCAGTAAGGTCTATGGGTGACTGCCCTAGGAACATAGTCATCATCAGCCTGCTCACAATAGTACCCGCAAGGGGTGACAGGCTGTGCCCAATTGGAGGCCATTAGCTAGGAATGTAAGGCAGTTTGTTGTTGTTTAACAGACGGTTTGATCTTCCTGTATCTACAACTTATCCTGTAACTGCATGTTTACAATGTTCTTTTTATCACATGTAAATTGTAAAACTCAATAAAAATCCTTGGTTAAAAAAAAAAAAAAATATTATGCTTCTGAAAAATGTTCTACCTGCATGATTGAATTTAAGACTAATGTTTACCACAAAGGAGCAGTGAATTGTTGGAACCCATCCATATTGCTTCCAATAGGGGCTTGACAAACTACCTTTTGTAATCCATAATAAGCATGTATTATAGAAATACAGTATAAATTCCCTGCTTAGTTATTTGCCAAGTATTACTGTATGTATTTCTCATTTGTTTTAACCAGTGGGAAGTTGTTAAAAGCTAAATCAAACAAGATCTCAGTAAAGTTTTTCAGGAGATTTGGGAGAGATACATTTAAGATGTACTATGAATACTACTTTCCTCTCTGCTTTGCTAACAATGCATACTAAGCTAACAATATCCACTTTAATAATGGGTAAATCCTTTCAGGTTCAGATATCCAATGGTTCAGGCTTTCCTGAGGCGTCAGAGGGGGGCGGTGCCACCTGTCTGGTTAAGATGTATTATTTGTTGAAGTTTCAGTATAATTTTATTAGCAAAAAGAATTTAGAATTTTTTCTGAAAATGTTTAAATTAATGTTTAGAGAGATGGGGGGTGTAGTTTCAGATCGTTCCCTGACTTAGGTATGACTGATATGTGCTTGCAACATCCTCCAGAATATTATGACCTTCAAGAACTGAATTAAATGAGGCCGCAAATTTAGGTGGAAGTATATCAGTAAAAATCTTGTAATATCTTCCTAAGAAACTGTCCAGCCCTTGAGCCTTTCCCATTTGCATACCATTAAATGCTTCTACAAATTTCATTTCTCAAATGGGACTTTCAACCTGGCTTATATCAGATTTTGAAAGAGTGGGAGGCCTAGAGGAAGTTATATATGTATAAAGATGATAAGTTATAAAGGTTGTAACAGTATTCCCTAAAACACCTCATATGTTTAAGAATTTTAAATCTTCCTGACCTCTTGCCTTTTTGGCCTTTTACCTTTACAAATAAACACACCCTTTATCACACACTTATGTGCTTCCCAAATCACAGGTGTTGAGATAAATTAATCAATTTTAAATTCACTAAAATAATGTACAATGAGGACCTTTCTAAAATTAAAAGTTTAGAATTATTTATAGTGCGGTAAGAACGGTCTCTCACCAGTCTCAGGGTGAGGTCTTTATCTTAATATAATGCACATTTGTTTTTGATCTCTTGTTTCAATGGTAAAACTTGTATCCCCTTAATCTCCCACCTTGCCTTCTGTGCATTCTCTTATTTTGTGTCCACATCATGCCTTAGCAAGGTGATGCCTTCCTTAGGGCTCTGTATTTGTGATAAAATGTAGGAATGAAATAACTGCCCTCAGTACATCTTCATGGTTTGCTGATCTTGGCCATTATTGTTGGAAGATGTATCTGCTGAGTTATTAGAACCCCCAGAAATAGTTCCCCTATCCCCAATGTTCTAAATTATCTGCTTGCCCTGGTGGATGTGAGCAGAGTGAGGTGTCCTCATTCATGAATCCATTGTGGTCTGATGGAACATTAGTTGTTGCACTTGCAATTTTGCCCACTCCCTCCTTTGCTGGAGTGTGTGGCTTCCTTCCTCATGGTAGCATGGAAGCTGGTGCCATCTTGGTTTGCATGATCAAAGGCCATGTAGTTGCCCCCACATCATCTCTACCCATGGAGAGCAGGTGTGTTTTATAAATTAACCACCTTGTGTAGCATATGTATTTTGGAAGTTCCCATCATCATAAAACATCACAATAGAATCTCCTAGCACTCTATTTGAACACACACACACAATGTAGCAGGGCATAATGGCTGATAACACCATGGCAGGGGCAAAAATGTTTAAATATTTGACCATATATTAGATTGTGTCCCTAATGTTCCACATTAATATCCAGTGGGAAGTGGTGGGCATTGCTTTTTCTTTTTTGTATTAAAAAAGAGTGCATTGCTTTTTCTTTTTTCTTTTTTTTTTAATTAAAAAGGAGTCTAAATGTTTTAATAACCAACAATTCATTGTTACAAAATGAAGAGAAGATTAGACTCTTTAAGAACAGGGATTGATGTGAATTTACTATATATGTAAAAGTGCTGCATAAGTGTCTGCGCTATATAAGGACCTGTAATAAATTAAAAAAAAATGGTATAAGCAAACCTAAAGGGTAGCCAAATTAAATGACCACATTTAAATTCTTAGTCTGAATGTTTTTCAAATATTTGCAGTGAGTGGGATTCAACTAGAAGTACATGGAAGCACAAGTTTCACAGAATTTTTCAATATCTGAAGTCAATGACCCAATTTAGCAATGGTTTGCAACTGAACAAAAAGGTCAAATTAATCTAATTGATTTTCCTGTAACCAAAATATGAAATCACAGTGGAACAGCAAACCTGTCTTATCTAGATTTTAGAAAGCCCTTTGACACTATGCAGAAGATTGATTAACAGGTTGTGGTTCTTCAGATTGAATTCTAAGTTGTATTGCACAGAGTTTAAAAAAAAATGCTGGATAGCTAGATGTACATGATTAAGTAAGATAAGCAAAATTGCTACAGCATGCTTATGGACAATTACTTTTTCTAAATATTAGACAAAATAAAACATGTATTATAAATGAGAAACATTATTTGCGCTGATATATTTTGCACTGTAGGTTTATTAAATTTAAAGTATGTAAATAAAATCTTTTTATGCCTCTTTTATTTACATGTAATGGATACTATGCACAAAAAGAAGTGACAGTAGTTGTCTTTTCCACTCATTTAAAGCAGACTTGTCATATACATTTCACATTGAAAAGTCTCTGAATATACACATTAGTAATGAGCTGAACTACCATGGGTTAGGTTCAAGCGGGGTTTGGCAAACTTCATAGCCAAAATTGAACTCTATTGAGACCAAAGGGGAACAAATCTGTCAAATGAAAAATGCCAATTTTCTAGGCTATTAGGCGAGATGGTTTAAAAAAATAGTGTGTGTGTGGGGGGGGCACTGCTCTGGGGAACATGTTCCAATGCAAAGCTATGTGGCTGGTCTGTTATATATTGTGGGGAACTTTGGAGGGGGGGGGGGGGTCTGTGTGTTGTTTTATAAAGTTTTATTTGTTGGTAATTTAAACATGTCATTTTATTTTATTTGTAAGTGTCAAAAAAATGTAAATCCCCAAAAATTGTCCCTGGTTGTAAAGCCATCGT
This sequence comes from Lithobates sylvaticus, assembly GCA_028564925.1. Classification (NCBI taxonomy): domain Eukaryota; kingdom Metazoa; phylum Chordata; class Amphibia; order Anura; family Ranidae; genus Lithobates; species Lithobates sylvaticus. Next base: position 252,408,587 of record CM053030.1, read on the forward strand.
TGTTCATGGTGCCTGCACTTCTGACTCACAAAAAAAAAAATGGGTGAAGCGCTGCACACAAAGCCAATTGACAGCTCCCAGACCTGTCATCAGCTATATAAAGGAAGGGATGGGATCATGGTGACATCATTTCCAAAATATGACCATTTGGCCATATTGAGGCATTGGTGTTTTTTCCATTCTTTGACCATATGCTTATGTGGCTGGGGATTCCTGGCCTTGTAAGTGAATAGGCTCAGTGACATCAGTGGTTGGTAAAAATTCAGTGGGTGCAAGATTCCTTACCAACCACTGACAGCCAGAAGCTACCATGTTCGCCAATGCCAAGCACCTTAGATGTTCTGCATTTGGACAAACATCCAAACAGCCAGTGTTTGGTCTAAACTTACTTTTTGACTGAACACTGATCTCATCCCTAATACATATCACATTGTTTCTATATACTGTATTAGGATAAGCTTCCAGTTCAATCTGAACACAAGCTCATATCAAACTTTGCTTGTTTGGGTAGTAGTCTGAATGCTGGACTTTAAGCTGGTTCGTGGGAGCCGAACATCATATATATAGTAGCATTTTTTGACCCCTACTATATATAAAACAACTTCCTTCTTCTGTTGTCCATGGTTTTGAAGGACACATCCTTAGCAACCAGTAATGTCACCTGGTCCAATTTAGTTGCTGACTGGGAATCCCCATTGATGTAAACAAAGTGGCAGGCCTAGTGACTGACATCATTGCCCAAATATGGCAACATGACATTGCTGGTTATACCCTGCCACTTTGTTTACATTCTGGATGAAAGTTCAGGAAGCTATCACTGTTAGTAAGTGAGTGACAAGATTGGACATGTTTAAAAAAGCAAAGCATCTAAGAGGCACTGGGACTTTGATGTGAGTTCATACAATGTAGTGAAATGGTAAAAAACATTTAAAGAGCTCACTGGCTCTGGTTATGCTGCTCACTGGCTCTGGTTATGCTGCTCACAACAGGCAAGGCTACCTTCCAGTGGGTATCCCAGCAGGTTACAAAAAAAACAAACATGTATAAGATGAGTGCCAGACCAAAGGATAAACGACTCTAAATTAATTTATTAGTATCTTACTAAAAACAGCCAATGCATTTCAGGGGTCAAAGGAACTCCCTTTTCATCAGAATTTCAGTTAACATGAGAACCTTAAATGGACTTTAAATGGGGCTTTCCTGTGCGAATCTGTGCAGGGAAGCTGATTGCTGGATCAGAAGAATTACTGTCCAGCAGTATCTGCATGAGCAATCAAGATTTTTCTGGCCAAGAATACTTGATCAAGATACTGCTGGCAAGTAATCATATGGCTCAGGAGGGAAGGGCAAAAGAGTCTGGTTTGAGGGGAACCCATTCTGTTGTTCTATTTGTAGCCACCGTCACAGCTAGTGTGAACCCAGTCTAATACTATAGATAAGTACTACTGATACTGCGGCATCTTGGATGCATAAACGATGAGCAATATGGTACGAGACCAACAAGCTTCATACCAAGGTGCTGTGTATTTAGGAGACCCATTTCTGCTCACAAAAAACTTCTAAATGTACTTAAAAATGTTATCCACATGTGTTTACTGCAAATGGCCCAGTAAAGAAAAGTAACGTATTAATTGCCATTGCATCCTCTGTGGCGTCAAATAATTTCAGACCTAAGGGGGGTTTTATTATACTAGTTTGTGAGATCAACAATACCAAATACACCATAGTGAATTTATACACCCCAAAGTCTGGCCAGACTAGATTCTTACGCAAACTGCTTATAAAAATAAAGAAAATAAGCACTGGCTAACTGTTAGTAGCAGGAAATTTCAATATGGTAATACACCCAGAATTAGACTCCTCCATAGGTGCCTCAGGTGGAGGACCCAATCTGTACAAACCTTTATGAAAGTTAGTTAGTCAGGTTGAAAAAAAACACAAGTATATCTAGTTCAACCAAAAAAAAAACCATACAATCCCATATACACAATCATATATCCACAGTTGATCCAGAGGAAGATTCAAAAAAATCCAGCAAAGCCTGATCCAATTTGCTACAGCAGGGGGGGGAAAATCCTCCCTGATCCCTCGAGAATCGAAATATTCCCTGGATCAACGTTACCTATAAATGTTAGTACCCAGTTTTAATATGTACACCTAAGACTTGTGGAGATGTCTACACTCCACAGAAAAAGATTTTACGCATTATTCGGCACCCCACAATTCATACTCGAGAATAGATTTCATACTCACTGATTCAACCCTCATCCACAAAGTCATTTCTGAAGACATTATGTCTATTACATGGTCATATCTGTGACTATAATGGAGAACTACAGATCGTTCACAACTCGCCTATGGCGTAACAACACCTATTTATTTAATTTTTTTTAAATAATTTTTTATTCACAGTTTTCAAAAGGTGAGTAATGACAAGTGGCAAATGATTGATTTGGAAACATTATTGGATAACATGTATAGATTGGGTTGGCCAACTGCCAAGAAGGAAAAACAAATCTAAAAGATTATACAATAAACCATGTCAAATGAATAGTGTTCAAGCCAATAGGAGCAAAAGCATCCTGGTAAGTCAGGGATGAACATAGATATATAACGAGAACTGGGAAGTGTGAATGATGAGGGTTCCTTTATCTCATACCATGGGTACGAGAGGAAACAAAATTACACATCGAATAATGTTTCACTTACAAATGTCAAAAATTTAGCCTAATCCAGACATTATTAGGACCTGGACTTGAACCTGGGACCTCAGCTGTGTCTGGCAGTGAGTCTTCTCACTGAGCTATTTGAGATGCTGGACAGCGCCTTGTCAGATCCCTTGGACAAACCCTACAACCCTGCCTTGTATCTTGATGTCAGCTGAACCTTGAACTCTTTGCTCCTCCCACGAACTTCCTGATAAAAGCCATGTCTCTGCACTTCCTCCTTGGCAGAATATTGTGCTATCTCCAGCCTGTATCTCGCTCCTGTCTTCCCTGCTGCCATTCATATTTGCTACTGCTCGTTATCGACCCTTGGCTTGTTCCTCGACTACGCTTCTGCCTGATCCCAACCTGCAACTACTCGGTACCGACCTTTTGGCTTGTTTACAGACCACGCTTCTGATTGATCCTTACCTGCTCATCCGCTACTGAACCCCGGCTTACTCACCTCCTGGTGGGGCGATCCTGAGGACCGCGACCTGGTACTAACACGCAGCTAAATCCATCTCCACCATCAGGAGCTCTGGTGAACACCGGTTAGTACTTAGACACCGCACCTCAGGTGAGCCTGTGTCATCTGCCAGGGTGACTGCCTGTTTAACTATCCTGCTGGTTAGTGGTAGTCCTGCAACTGCTATAGCAATTGGTCTTCGAGCCTGACCCCTGATCGTGACAGAATATTCTGGCCCAAAACATGGAGGCCGCTATAGCAAATGCTGTGGCTCCGTTCAGGCAGCAAATTGCAGAGCTGCAGGAGTTCGGTGTCACTTACCAAGAAAAATTCTCTGTACTGGAAGGTGTGGTGAAGGAGCAACACGAAGAGATCCGTGCTCTGACAAAACAATTGCTGGACCTACGTTCCCGAGATGATAACGCACATATGCCTCACCCACCCAAGTTTAATGGAGACCGCCACCATTACAGAGGTTTTCTTAACCAGTGTCGCATCTATTTCCAAATGCGACCCACTGCATTCTTTTCTGAAAGACAGAAGGTAATGTTTGTTATCAACCTCCTGACTGGGGAAGCTCTAGCCTGGGCCTCCCCCTATATTGAACAAGACAGTGCCATGCTGAATAATTTCCAGACATTCGAGAATGCGATGAATCAAGTTTTTGATGATTCTAACCGCTGCGCTACGGCTGAAGCAAAGTTGCACAGTTTACGGCAGGGTAAACGCTCTGTTGCTGAGTACACAGCTGAATTCAGACGTTGGATGGCAGATACCACTTGGAACCCAGCAGCGCAAAAAAGTCAGTTCCGCCAAGGGCTCTCTGAACAGGTTGAAGATGAGCTTGCCAGGGTAGAGACTCCTAATGATCTTGAAGCCTTCATCCAACTATGTATCCGAGTTGATCAGAGGCTTACAGAAAGGAGGAAGGAGAGGCTGGGAATGTTTGGAAGTAATGGTGGCATGCATTTCTCTGCTAGTCAATTTGTTCAGAAGGATCCAAGAGTTTCTCCAGATTCTGACACAGCTGAACCTATGCAGGTTGATGCAATAAAGAGATCCATTTCTTTTCAGGAGAAAGAAAGAAGACGTGCAGAGAACCTCTGTCTATATTGCGGGGACTCTGGGCATTACGCAGTTAACTGTCCTAACAAGGTTAGAAGAACAATTGCGGCTACTGATGTGATCCTGCCTGCACAAATAAACTTTATTACCCAGTCTATCTCCCCATTAATTCTCAAAGAAAATAAAGTAAATCCTCCCTCCACTGTCTCATTTTGTCATCCCTATTAAGCTTATTTCTGAGGGCCATGAAATCCCCTGCTCTGCTATGCTGGACTCTGGGGCTGGAGGAAACTTTATGGACATAGAGTTTGCCCACCGCAATAACATTCAAGCCAGAAATATATCTGCTCCTATTGAGATAGAGACGGTTGATGGTTCACCTTTATCTTCAGGACCTGTTACCCATAAAACAGTTCCTCTGTTAACCCAGTTTGAGGCTGACCATCATGAGACCATCAGCTTTCAGTTGATCACAACACCCAAATTTCCCATCATTTTGGGCATTCCTTGGTTCTCCACTCACAATCCCTCTATCAACTGGGGAACACGGACCATAGATTTCACATCCTCCCATTGCAAGGAACAATGTAGGGAATCTTACCAAACAAGTTCTCCGCTGGTCAAGGAATTGCAAGTTGGTGTGGTAACTACCCAGTCATATGACAACTTGCCTCCACAATACCATGCATTCCGGGATGTCTGTTATAAGAAAAATGCAGATCAATTACCTCCTCACCGCCCATACGATTGCCCCATTGAGTTGCTCCCAGGGGCCGAAATACCTTTTGGCCGCATTTTTAATCTGTCAGAACCTGAATTAAAAGTGCTCAGGGCGTGGCTTGATGAACATTTAGAGAAGGGTTTTATTAGACACTCAACATCTCCTGCAGGAGCAGCCCTATTCTTTGTTGAAAAGAAAGACTCCACCTTGCGTCCATGCATTGATTACAGGCACATAAATAAGGTCACTATTAAAAAACGTTATCCACTCCCCTTGATCTCGGAAATGTTGGAAAGACTGCGTTCTGCAAAAGTGTTTACAAAACTTGACCTACGGGGGGCATATAACCTGGTCCGTATTCGTCCAGGAGACGAATGGAAAACCGCCTTTAGAACCAGATATGGACATTTTGAGTCCTTGGTTATGCCTTTTGGTCTCTGCAATGCCCCTGCGACCTTTCAACACTTCATAAACTATGTTTTTCGAGATCTGTTGGACCAATATGTCATTGCTTATCTGGATGACATCCTTATCTTTTCCGATAACCTGGAAGAGCACCGCAAGCATGTTTGCATTGTCTTTGAAAGATTACGGCAGAATCGACTTTATATCAAACTGGAGAAATGTGAGTTTGAACAAGCCCAGATCCAGTTTTTAGGGTATATTATTTCTCCAGAGGGAGTGAGCATGGATCCCGAGAAGATTAGAGCGGTGGTAGATTGGCCTGCCCCCGGAAACATTAAGGAAATCCAACGATTTGTTGGGTTTGCCAACTTTTACAGAAAATTCATAAGGAATTTCTCTAAGGTGATAGCTCCAATTACCCAACTAACAAAGAAAGGGATGCCCTTTGTGTGGTCATCTGAGGCACAGGTTGCTTTTGGAAAGTTAAAAACTCTTTTTACTTCTTCACTAGTATTGGTACATCCCAACCCTGAATTACCTTTTATAGTGGAAGTGGATGCTTCGGACTCTGCCGTGGGAGCTATCCTCTCTCAACGACGTGGTGAAAAGATGCAGCTTCATCCCTGCGCTTACTTCTCTCGTGTAATGTCTTCAGCCGAAAGAAATTATGATATTGGGAATAAGGAGTTATTGGCAATTAAGGAAGCATTTTCTGAATGGAGGCATTTGCTGGAAGGCGCTAAGCATCCTGTGACCGTTCTCACAGATCATAAGAATCTGGAATTCATTCGTTCTGCCAAGAGATTGTCTTCTAGACAAGCACGTTGGTCATTGTTCTTTTCCAGGTTCAATTTTATCATCTCATATCGACCTGGGTCAAGGAATGGTAAGGCTGATGCCTTATCACAAATGTTGTCTGGGCCTCTCCAGGAAAAGAACTCTGAATACACAATCCTGCCTCAAAAGAACTTTCTAGGTGCCACAAGTTCTAAAGCACTCTTGAGTCTGCTCAAGAAAGGGTACGAGAATGACCCACTCCTCAAAAATCCTCCTATGGACATCATCCTTGAGTACAAAAATGGCTTCTGGACTCAAGCACATCGCCTCTATGTACCTGAAGTTGCTCGGGTTGAAGTCCTCAAGTTGGTTCATGACTCCAAACTTGCTGGACATTTTGGAGTTTCTAAGACAGAGGAACTTTTAAAAGGTCATGTAACCTCGTGCCTGGTCTGTGCTCGCAATAAGACACCCCGAGTTTCTCCTTTGGGGTTGCTCCAGCCACTCCCTGTCCCACCAAGACCATGGGGATCAATTTCTATGGACTTTGTAGTTGACTTACCCCCCTCTAAAGAAATGATCACTATCTTGGTTGTTATTGACCGCTTCACAAAGATGGCTCACTTTATACCGGTCAAGGGGGTACCCTCTGCAGAAGAAACTGCGGAGTTGATGGTTTGAGAAATCTTTAGACTACATGGAGTTCCAGAAGATGTAGTTTCTAACAGAGGAGTACAGTTCACTTCAAAATTTTGGAAAAGATTTTGCTCAGCACTAGGAGTAACAATCAATCTATCTTCTGCTTTTCATCCTCAGTCTAATGGTCAGACCGAGAGGACCAATCAGACGTTAGAGCAGTACCTTCGATGTTTTGTTAGTTATCTTCAGGATGACTGGGTGGACTATATTCCTACAGCGGAGTTTGCTTATAACAATTCTAAACATAGCTCTCAGACCCCTTTTTTCCTAAATACCGGACATCATCCAGCTTTTATCCCTGATCTCCCTATCTCAACTCCAATTCCTGCTGTTACCAACAGATTAACTGCTTTACAGGAGATCCAGGAGAAATTGATCGAGACTTTGAGGGAAGCTCAGGAGAGTTACAAGAAGGCTGCAGATAGACATCGCAGAGCACTTCCTACCTTTCATGTGGGTGATCAAGTTTGGTTGTCTACTAAAAATCTGAAGGTTCATGTTCCATCTGCAAAGTTGGGACAAAAGTTTGTGGGACCTTTCCAGATCTCGGCCCAGATCAACCCAGTTGCCTTTCGCCTAAAACTTCCAGCCAGTATGAAGATTCACCCTGTGTTTCACATATCACTACTCAAACCTTTTTATGAAAATACTTTTTCGGGAAGAATTCTTCCACCCCCTCCACCTGTTGAGGTACAGGGTGAAGAAGAATATGTGGTGGAGAAAATTCTTGATTCCAGGATCTATAGGAACAAATTGCAATATCTGGTTCAATGGGAAGGATATGGGCCAGAAGAAAATTATTGGGAGCCTGAGCAGAATGTTCATGCTCCTAGATTAACAAGAGAATTCCACCAGAGGTTCCCTCACAAACCGGGCCCTAAGACGTCCAGTTGACGTCCTGGGAGGAGGGGAGTACTGTTAGGACATGGATTTGAACCTGGGACCTCAGCTGTGTCTGGCAGTGAGTCTTCTCACTGAGCTATTTGAGATGCTGGACAGCGCCTTGTCAGATCCCTTGGACAAACCCTACAACCCTGCCTTGTATCTTGATGTCAGCTGAACCTTGAACTCTTTGCTCCTCCCACGAACTTCCTGATAAAAGCCATGTCTCTGCACTTCCTCCTTGGCAGAATATTGTGCTATCTCCAGCCTGTATCTCGCTCCTGTCTTCCCTGCTGCCATTCATATTTGCTACTGCTCTTTATCGACCCTTGGCTTGTTCCTCGACTACGCTTCTGCCTGATCCCAACCTGCAACTACTCGGTACCGACCTTTTGGCTTGTTTACAGACCACGCTTCTGATTGATCCTTACCTGCTCATCCGCTACTGAACCCCGGCTTACTCACCTCCTGGTGGGGCGATCCTGAGGACCGCGAGCTGGTACTAACACGCAGCTAAATCCATCTCCACCATCAGGAGCTCTGGTGAACTTAGTACTTAGACACCGCACCTCAGGTGAGCCTGTGTCATCTGCCAGGGTGACTGCCTGTTTAATTATCCTGCTGGTTAGTGGTGGTCCTGCAACTGCTATAGCAATTGGTCTTCGAGCCTGACCCCTGATCGTGACAGACATAAAGTTTTAGCCTATGTGGTCTTCACAAAGGCACATGGATAACGGGTGCAAAGGGGACTGTAGCTTAAATGGTGGTCACTAGGTGGTTGCATGACCATCACAGGATGGGTATAGTTAAAACGCCTCTAGTCCAGGATTTTGGGTTTGCCCAGAATGTTGGTAAGGTCTGCCTTGGCATACCAGGCAGTGAACTGAAATGTGGTCATGAGCTGTTGTATTTCAATTGGTGAGAAAGTGTGTTCAATAAACAGTTTCCAGTGGGTAAAGAATCGCTTAGTGGGACTGAAATTTTGCAGCATAGTGTCCAGTTTTTCCAGATATAAGAGTGCTTTCAGATTATTCTTTACTGTGGAGAGAGATGGACTGTGGGAGATGTCCAGGCCCAGAGTATAACTCTCCTGGCTGTCAAAAGGCAGAGGTGTATCCATAGAGTCAGTGGCCTAGGTTTCCCTGTGGCTATAGAAGCAGAGGCAGTGGATGGTGTGTAGCTGTACAGGTATATTAGAGGGTCCTTTGGTAAACTTGTCTTGGCGATTCCATAGATGTAGTGGTAGGTTTGATCCCAGAAGTCTTGAATTATTGGGCATGACCAAAAGCAATGGAGTAGAGTTGGTCTGCTAGCATCACACCATGAACAGACAGCTAGCAGAGAATGTGATGGGACCATTAGAATGGGTATGAACACCCTGTGAATGAGCTTGAATTGTGACTCTCTCCATTGTTCATCTGTAATGACTTTATGGATTGTTTTATATTCCTCCAGGATTTTTGAAGTGTCCTCTAATTCCGGAAGATCTTTGGACCAAGTTTTTATTAGGGATGAGCCCATCAAGGATGTGATATGTTGTAGTAGCTGAAAATACAGTATTGAGATGGAGTAGGAATTTTGTTTTACCACTCTGTCCACTACTGGATGCACCAGCTTGGTTTGCATTCAGCCTAGTTGTGTTTTTATGAAGCCCCCCATTTAATAGTAGTGGAAGAGGTGATGGGGGGGGGTAGGCGGTACTGCTGAGAGATCTCCTGAAAAGACCAAACATTGCAAGTGCCTGGATAAAGTAGAGAAGCAGCATGGGTTGGATCCAGGGATGTCCAGAGGATGAACGCTCCATGGTCCAGTCCTGGAGGACACATGGAATTACCTTATCGGTAAATGATTAGAGACGGTGGAGGGTGCACCTATGAGCATGCATATCTCCCACCAGGCTATCACAGTGTCCCATATCAATGATTTGTGAGTGTAAGACCCTGAGTGAAAGATGGAACACTGCAGATAGACTGAGGGACAATACCAAGGCCGATTCTAGAGCATAATTGGGTTTTTTGGGGCTATGCAATAGCAAGTCCATTCCCTGCCTAAGAAGACATGATAGGTTGTATAGTGGAAAGTTAGGTAACCCCACCCTCCCCTTGGTTTTCCGAAGATGCAGTTTATAACTAGCAATACGAGGCCACTTGGATCGCCATAGAAAAGCTGAGAGGGGGGGGCGTGGTCTCGGCATGAAAGAGTGAAGTCGCACCTTCCTAGGGCTCCCGGTCCACGGCTCCTTTACAAGCCACCCACGCAGCCATACCCGACATTCCGGCTTCTCAGCCCCTTCTCACGCAAGCAGAGCGGATAACCAGCGATACGGAGCGCCCAGAGCCCCAATGGATCGGTACCTGAAACCGAAACAGCAAGCGGCATCAACCCCGGATCCCGCCAAGATGGCGCCGGCGTCAGCCACGAGGACGGAACCCAGATCGCCTACAGGAGGGGAGAAGCAAGTCCACGGTAATGATATGCTGCCGTTCTCTCCCTCGAGCGATCTCTCCCCCTGCTTCCCCCGCTCTCTGTCCCTTTCACCACTAAACAGCCCGGGAGGAGAGCCCAGCAGCTCCATACAATGGCCAACACAGAGCGCACAGCTCTCCCAGCACCAGACCCCGACGCTTAATACACCCATGCCTCTCTCACAGCAGGCAGCGCAGGATGCCGCTCCTCTGACACTGCCTTCACATGAGCCCGTATCCTTGCTCAGTAGCGACAGAGCTTTATGGACACTTCTGCAGAAGCTGCCTACCAGGGATGATCTAGACTCTGTGGCAGCCAGAATGGAAGCAGCACTCCGGGGGGAAATAACTGGTATTAAACAGGATGTGGCAGAAGTGACCGCACGAGTCTCCTCACTGGAATCAGACTCTTCAGCCCTCCGCCATGATGTCTCTGCCCTACAGGTAACACATGATGAAGTGACTGACCAAATTGCGCAGTTACACCTACTAATGGACGATTTGGAAAATCGCAACCGCAGGCGCAACATCAGGATTCGCGGCTTACCGGAAGCAACCCGACAGGCGGATCTCAAGTCCACAGTGACCGCCATATTCAACGACTACCTTGAGCGGCCGACGGACACTGCCATTGCCATCGACAGAGTCCACAGAACCCTCGGCCCCAGGAGTCCCACGGAGGATAGGCCCAGAGATGTCCTTTGTTGCCTACACAATTACTCCCTTAAAGAAGACATTCTGCAACGGGCCTGGCATAGAGGGCATTTTGACTTTGATGGAGCACAGATCATTCTCCTGCCGGATGTGTCCCGTAGGACACTTCAGATGCGCCGCTGTCTGAAACCCTTATTGGAAAAATTTGGCGAACAAGGAATCACCTACAAATGGGGTCATCCATTCCATTTGATCGCTCGGCAGGGTGGCCGAACATACACCCTCCGACACCCCGCAGATGTTCCTGCTTTCCTCAGCTCCCTCGGGCTACCATTGATATCGCTTCCTAACTGGTTAGCGTTTACTCTGCCTGCTGACAACCACAACAACCCAACGACGAACCCCTCTGGCAGACCTCAAAGGCCTCGACGAAATCACCGTTCTCGCCGCAGAAGACCACAGGCTCCACAAGACAACGAACCATGATCCCCTTAGAGGGGAAAGCCTCTCGAGCTAAAGAACTGTCCAGACTCTTGATGTTCCCCATTACACGTAAGTTTTACCACCCATAGACTGGACTATGTTAACCCTTCTCCCTTTGCTTGGTGGATCAGTTGGACCTTCCGGGAATTGGTCCCCAGTTCTACCAGTCTAATTGTCATGGGCCCTCCAGCCTCGATGACACAATGAAAATACCCAAGGCTACAATTTATCCTGAACTGGAGTCCACCGGGAGGGAGGCATTCCCATTAGACTCACCTGGTGAATCACCTCAGGGAAGGTTAGACCCACAGAGACTAGTAACAGTGGTCCGGTTATAGTGACCCACACGAACACTCCATTAAGGACTTCCTTCTAGATGGGTCCCTACTACCTACCTTGGTATGCTCTACAGAAGGGGACACATGGAAGCACCCAGGTCATAGGGTCATGCTCTTCTGGGGCTGCATCCGGGCGCGGGGCGGCCTTTGGCGAGAGGCCCGAAACATAGGGAAACCCACAGGAGGGAGACTAGCTTAAGTCCCCCTGTACCTGACACAGCACCGACCCGCCGGAGGTCCCCCCTGCTTCCTGCATGAGGTTCCAATATAATGACTTAAACAAGTTTTTGTTGATTTAGCACTGTCGTGGGTTGCAAGCCTGCCTAAGATTGATAATTTGTTTCCTTGTTTTTTAAATTGGTGAAAGGGGGACAAATTTTCCTGCAAAAATGCCGGATCCAAGGACCCCAAAAGTAGTCTCAGTCCAGGTCCACTATCTCTTCCCAAACGAAGAGGAAAGGACCCCTCCCCTTTAGTAAATTTAATTTTTTTTTTTTATTTTTTTTTTTACCTTTTTCCCGGAGGTTCTACTTCTCTAGTTGTACTGGTTGAACAATGGGGCTCCAGTTCGCTCCCCTGGGTCTGGGACCCTCGGCGAGCGAACAAGCTCCCTAGAAGTTAGAGTTAAGTACGATGTTATAGTGTTGTTGGGGACTGTCATGATATTACTAACATTCCTTGTACGTTTGATTGTTAAAAGTTTCATTATCCCATGCACCCCTTAGGGATTATTTTTATAATGAGAAGTCTATCATAGATATGCGGCCCCTAATTGGACCGCCTTCACAGGGGGGTGGCTGAGGGGACCCCCGCGTACCGGGGGCCCGACCTCTGAAGTGCCTTACTCCTTCCCCCACTAGGCCCTAGCTGCCCAGTTAGGCAGTAACTCTCCGCTTGGAGATTTAGCTTCTTCCCCATCTTTTCATCCTCGTTCCTCACCTGGCTATCCTCCCCCTTCCCGGATCTCTCTTAGGGTCCCCTTCATCCCCTTCTCTCCAGCTCTCCTAGACTAGTCTTCTTCCCCTCCTCCCTCCCCTCCCCTCCCTACATCTTCTATAGATCTAGCTTCTGGCAAGGTCCGGCGACCCGACCTCACCCACCTGAAATGTCATTGAAATGCGTGTCCTGGAACGTGAAAGGTCTCAATGTCCCAGAAAAACGTTCCAGCTGTCTCGCGGAGCTCTGGAGGCAAAGACCCCAAGTAGCATTTTTACAAGAGACCCACTTCCGAGCAGATAGGATTCCGAGACTTCATAATAAGCACTTCCCAATAGCGTACCATAGCATATCGCCCTCCACAAAATCAAAGGGCACGAGTATCCTCCTGGCCAAAACTTTTCCCTGGCAGCTGATAGACCTCCATACTGATGACGAGGGCAGGTACCTTTTCGTTAAAGGTACATCTCAGTCTCAGATACTTACCTTTGCAAACATATACCTGCCAAATGTGGATCAGCTTCCGGTACTTGAAACTTGTTTAACCGCCCTGGCTGCTTTCGCAGAAGGAACATTAATACTAGGGGGAGACCTTAATTTTACCATTGACCCACGTAAAGACTCGACGACGGGCTCCTCGGCCTTGTCTCTGAGATATCGAAACAGGATCAGGGAATTGTTACATTCCCACCGTCTAGTTGACATTTGGCGTATCCTTCACCCACAAGAGAGGGACTTTACCTTTTTCTCAGCAGTGCATGGTTCGTATTCTAGGATAGATCTCTTCCTAGTATCTCATAACACGATCCCATTTGTCTCTAGGGCACAGATCGGTCACATTGCCCTTTCGGACCATGCTCCGATCTCCATAACCCTAGCCCTAAAACACCCGACGACTAGATCAGCAACATGGCGGCTCAACGAATCCCTTATCCAAGATCCAGAGGTCAAAGCCGATATTTTAAGAGAACTAGAACTTTTCTTTGAGAGAAACAAAGACTCGGTCCCTAACCCTCTCACTATTTGGGCCACGCATAAGTGCTACATTAGAGGAGTACTCATCAAACACGGCCACAGACTCAAGATGGCTAGAGCGAAAACGCTATCAGATCTGATAGCAAAACTGCATGTCTGCGAAAAACGTCATAAAGCCCACCCGGACAGGGCCATAGAGACAGAAGTAACTAACCTCAGAGAGCAAATCAGGGAGCATTCCCTTTTTCAATCTAAAAACAATCTAATAAAAATGCGCAGAACCTTCTATGAGTATGGGGATAAATGTAGTAGAACTCTGGCGAATGCCATACGAACCCAGCGGAATCTATCCTACATCCCCGCTCTTTCAACCCCTTCAGGAACCAAAATCTATAACTCTACCGACATGGCGGAATCCTTCCGGGCTTTTTACGAAGCTCTCTATAACTTGCACTCCCAGCCTACGGGGGAACGGCAACGGGACAACTCGGAAGCCATAGAGGCGTACCTCGCTGCAGCAAACCTGCCTTCTCTTAATGATGAGGAGGTGGATCTGCTTTCGCAGCCAGTGACCACAGATGAACTCACAAATGCCCTAGCTGGCTCTCCAGGAGGTAAGGCGCCTGGCCCTGACGGCTTTACTACCACCTACTATAAAACTTTCCAAGCCCAATTAGCAACCCATTTTGTCACCGCTTTCAACGCAATACTAGATGATCATGCCATGCCAGCAGACCTTCTACAAGCCAGTATTTCAGTCATACCTAAACCGGAGAAAGATCCGCTCCTCTGCGCAAGCTACAGGCCAATCTCCCTGCTCAACTGTGACTTGAAATTGTTCACAAAAATTTTGGCCGAACGATTAGGGCACGTCCTCCAACGCATAATCCCCCTAGACCAGGTGGGTTTTATACGGAACAGAGAGGCGCGAGACAACACCATTAGGACGATAGATGTAGTGGCAAGGGCTAAACGCCTTAATGCCCCTTTCATTCTATTGTCCACAGACGCTGAAAAGGCGTTCGACAGGGTGGACTGGACTTTTCTCCTAGCCACCCTGCGACGCCTTGGAATGCCGACCTCCATCTTGTCATGGGTCTCCGCCATCTACTCCTCCCCCACAGCTTCGGTCAGAGTAAATGGAGTGTCATCCAACCCCTTTAAAATAAGCAATGGCACAAGACAGGGGTGCCCACTTTCTCCACTCCTCTTCATAGTCTCCCTAGAACCCCTTTTGCAGCACATTAGGCTCAACCCCGACATCAGAGGGCTAGAGACGGATACATACCATCACAAGATTGCGGCCTATGCGGACGACCTTCTGTTCTACATCTCAGAACCACACACCTCTCTCCCAATACTCTTGTCAGCAATACGCCAATACGGTGATCTTTCGAATTTTAAGATCAACTTACAGAAATCGGAGGCGCTTAACGTTTCTCTCACTCCTAATGCTCAGACTCGCCTTAGCAGCAATTTTCCCTTTCGATGGACCCCTCAGGCTATCCAGTACTTAGGTACAAAAATCCCTTCTGATTTACACCTCATTTACCAACTCAACTTTCAGCCCCTTCTAAATATTTTCTCCTCAGACCTAGACAGATGGAAGACACTAGCTGTTTCCTGGTTTGGCAGATGCAATGTATTGAAAATGAACATTATGCCAAGGCTGCTTTACCTTCTACAAGCTCTGCCAGTTAGGATTCCACAGAACTTTTTCCGAAAAATGCATACAATCTTCATTAAATACGTATGGCAAGGCAAGCCCTCGCGACTTAAGAGATCTCTACTACAGCGGCCAAAGCTCAGGGGAGGGGTCGGCCTCCCAGACCCAGCCGCATACTATACAGCGGTCCACATGAATAGAGTGGTGGATTGGTGCAGACATTCACACCATAAGTTATGGATCGGCTTGGAACAGGAAGCAGTGCCATTCCCTCTTGCTGGTCTACCGTGGAGTGGGACACGTGTTTCTGGGCTGTCCTTTTCTCACCCTCTAATTGAACCCACCCTAAAGGAACTGCACAGATACTTTAGGACTGCAGAGACGCCCAGCTTCCCCTCCCCTTTAACGCCCATAATTGGTCACCCGGATTTCTTACCGGGCATCTCTGATAGATCCTTTCGACTCCACCCGAATCAGAGCCTAGTTAGAGCCTCCTCTCTTCTAGGACCCTCTGACTGGAGCGACATCTCAGGCATTTATCCTAGCTTTAATACCTCCGCCCTAGGTAGATGGAGGACCCTGCAACTCTCACACTTTCTCAGATCCCTCCCAGAAGTCAATGGCTTCCGCAGAAAGCCTTTGCCTTTTGAAGACATGTGCCTGGGTGATGAGCCGATAAGAAAATCCCTCTCCATTTCCTACAACATCTTACTTGCCCATACATCTCGAAATGATCCTCCGTTCCTACAGAAATGGGAAAGAGATCTTAACACCACGTTCTCCGAAGACCAAAAAACTCGAATACTCTTTTTTGCTCACAAGTCCTCCTTGTGTAGTAAATACCAAGAAATTACATATAAAATCTTGATGCGTTGGTATAGGACCCCATCCGTCTTGGCATCCATATTTCCAGGACACAGTCCATTGTGCTGGAGATGTGGTTCACAAGTTGGCACAATACTCCATATCTTCTGGGAATGCCCGGTACTGACTCCCTTTTGGAGACAAGTACTGGACATCATCTACAAGCTCACGGGCATAGCCCTCCAGGATAACCCGGCGGCGATTCTGCTAAACCTGACCCCATGTCTAGCAAGCGATACCGCAAATCCCTTCTGAAGCACCTCTTGAATGCAGCCAGGGCATGTATTCCCAGTGCTTGGAAGCAACAATCCCCACCGACAGTAGTACAGTGGTTTGCCAGGGTGCGGGATATCCAGCAAATGGAACATCTTACGGCTGCCATAGGAGAAAAGGAGGAGGAACACAATACACGCTGGACATACTGGGACCTGTTCAGATTCTCGGATGAATACAAGGCCTACATTTAATTATATTAACTAGAGGTAATTCGGGGCTGCGGGTCGTCGGCCTTGCCAGTACGTCACACTCACTCTCCTTCCCACCTATTACCCTACCTCTGCTCCCCCTTTATTCCTTTCATAGCTTTCCCACCATGGACACGGTCCGTGTCACCCACTCACTTTTTTCTTCTCTCCTAAAAATTAAAAAAAAAACCCTCGGATTGCGGGAACTTTTTGGCACCGCTCCTAGGGAACTAGGACAGAGAGCCACTACTGACAAGCAATACGCTGTTTTGGATCAGCTCACTAAAGCATTATAACTTAATATCGGTTCAAAGGAGAAAAGCCCTCCCTACCTACCGAGGGGCTCCCCCTTTACTCTAAAGAGCCAACAGTATGGCTTGCACAGGACCTTTAAAGTGAGGCTTTGAGCCAGATAGGATGTCGCCTATATTGTTCTGGTTGAATTGCAAAATTATACCTATCACAGAGTCCCATGAATACAAATGTTCTATTGATCTTTTACGATGTAATTTAACATTGATAAATACCCCAGCATATTTCACCGACTTGATGAATATACTATTGTTTAAGCCTACTTATGGAAAATATTGTTTGTTATGTCTGATCCATTACATTACTGTTTGATCCGCATTCCTTAAATAAAGATTTAAAAAAAAAAAAAAAGAAAAGCTGAGAGGACCTTGTTAAGATTTTGTATATCTTTATGCTTAATCAGTAAATGTAGCTTTTGTAAGGGGTATAGAAGTCTGGCAAATGAAACCATCTTGTAGCGATAGCATCTTCTGAAAAACAAAATAGGAAGCGTCATCCACACTTCCAGTTCACATGTATTTTTTTAAAAGATCAAAAAATGTATTGAGTTGGTAGAGAGAAGATGAACCGCACCTTGTTCTGATACCTAGGTAGGTTTTGTATCATATAGCTACTTGTAGTTAGGAGGAGTGGATCCAGAGTTGGGAACGTGTTGGATGTAGTGGAAGGACTTCACTCTTGGTGTTGTTGATGCGTAGCCCTGAGCATTGCCGAAAGGTAGAAAAGAGATCCTGTATGATATCTAGGTCAGGGGATACTGCTGATGAGAAAATCAGAATGTCATCCGCAAAAAGGGCTGCATGCATTTTAGTGTCGCTGAACATGAGGAGGGTGTGATTATTTAGTAACGGAGACAAGGGTTCTATGGCTAAGTTGAAAAGCAGTGGGGAAAGGGGACATCCCTGGCGCATTCCCTTCATCAGATGGATAGGAGCTGATATCCTGAGGTGACCAAATAGGCTGTGGGAGTGGAGTACATTGATTGTATAAGATCTACTATAGGGCCCTGAGCTGGGTGTAGGAGTTCAGAGAGGATAGTAGCTAATCGAGAAGTGACAATTTAGCATTGTCATTTATTAGGAATATGGGACAATAAGACCCTGTATGGAGGTAGGGCCCCCCTTCTCAAATGCTGTTGAATACATGTGATAACGTTTGTGGAATGTAATCTTGGGTCATTTTATAGAATTCCGCCAAGTATCCATCGGGACCTGGTGCTTTATGATTCGACAAGTGTTTGATGGTGGAGCGGATTTCAAGAGGAGCATTTACCATATCCAACTGAGTTTCCGAAAGAATAGGTAATTTGAGGGAGGTGAGCAGTGATTATGCTTTGTCTCAGTCTATGGGGTCTTCAGAGTAAACTTGTTAATAAAAGTCAGTCAGCAGGGAGGTTATTTCTGGTTGTGAGGTTGTAAGGATACCTTTGTTATCTCGCAGTGCCAAGATATAGGTAGGTGTGGTGGGACAATGGCAAAGCTTGGCAGGTAGCTTGACAGATTTGTTGCCAAATTTGTGGAATTGTAGGGAGTGGTAGGATGCCTTAATCCATTCCCTTTGGTGCACCCAGAGATCAAAGCAGCGCCATGCCTGCCTAGATTCCGGAGAATGGTTCAGAAGTAAATCTGCCTGAGCTTTGCAAACATTTTGCTTCACTGAGTGTTTTTCAAATTGGGTTGCGTATGAGATGATTTTGCCTCACAAGAGTGCTTTACCTGTTTCCCAAAAATGATTGGGGTCAGAGGTACTGTATGCTCTTCATTCGTAATAACAAAGTCGCTCCATGGGTTGTGAATCGCAATGGAGAATGGGATTTCTATTTCTAGAATCTCAGAATCTTGTATTGTTGGAAGTAAGGAGGGCGAGCAGAAGAAATAGTCTATGTGTGATGGGATATCATGCGGCAGGGAGTTAAAAACTAAAATCCCTATCAGTGGGATGGGCTAGGCACCACACATTGGCCTGCCTCTCCAGCCAGCACAGAAGAAGAGGCAGGTTGTGTAGGAGATTAACATGTATTACACAATGGAAATACCCTCCTAATATATGCAGAATTATGGAAATATAGAACCCAGGAGGAAAGGTCCTGGAAAAAGGCAGTTCCTGGGAAGTTTACTGCACATATGTTGGTAAGGGCTAGGACTTTTGAAGCTATGGTTAGGTGGATCATAAGTTTGTGGCCCTCCTGGTCCCTGTCTACTGAGATAATAGTGTATGGCAGTTGTTTGTGAAGGAGGATAACCATTCCTGCTATATGCCCTACTGCTGGTAGCCAAATACTTCCCCAACCCACAGTGTTTTAAGGTCATTGCAGATTCAGCTAAATGGGTTTCCTAGAGAAGGGCTACATCTGACCGTAATCGCTTCAAGTGTCGCAGGATTTTTATCCTCGTGTTTAGTGACCGAAGCCTCTTGATGTTCCACGAAATGACCCTAATGATAAAGACCAGACTAGAGTGGGTCGTCAAAGGGTAGGAGCATGAGCAAGCGGATGGTGAGGTAGTGGAGAGTGTATCCCCCATCCTATCAACCCTTCCTTACCTGGAAATGAATAGCAGGCAATGGTGTATGAGACAGGCGTCACCCTAGTACCCTGAGCGACAAAGACTCTGAAGCAAGGTTTTATGCTATACAGAATAGAACAGAGCTCAATTAAGCTCGACCAAAGAGAGAAAGCAAAAATAAAACGAGAAACAGTAAAAAAATCAACCGTGAGTATCTGACTTGATTGGTAAGTCAGACTCAGCTCTATTAACTTACTCCAAGTACTCTGTAATTATTGTATGAGAATATTCACCCTTTTTTTTTCTCTTGTTAATTATTAACTTGTATATCTTGTGACATTATCAACCAAGAATTATATTTCTTTCTAGATGTATAAGGGCCAATTCCTCCCAAGGAAGCAAATTTATTTGTGAAATATGTAGAGGAATCCAAATTGGACCTACATCTTCAGAAGATCTACTATATTGCAGGGTTATTGCCTTGTAAAATCTGTATAAAGTGATTTATTTTTTGCTTCTTTATGTAACAATGTCTTTTAAATCACTTTTTGTACTTATGTGTAAAAACTGTTTATGTATAATAAAACTTATTTTTTTATATTGAATCACTTTATCCCTGGGTACCGACATAGTCCATTAACATTTTTGGTCTTGGGGCATTTATTGGAGTAGCTCCAGACAACCCTCTTTATAACCGTGAGTATCTATCGACTTCACTTTTTTCCGTATGAGAAACAAACATATACAGAAATGTCTAGCTTTCTTGCCCCCCTCAGAGGGGTACGATGCTATTGCATACCAATAATATGCCGATACACAAAAGAGATAAGAGAGAGGGGGTGCACCAGAGGAAAAAATAAATAATAATAATACACCCCATCTGTATCTTGACAAGGAATCTAGCGATTCCTAGCAAGAAAAAACATTCAAATTACAGGTACATATCGTACAACAGGGCTCTCCGACATAGAAGCCCACAGAGAGGGAAAATATAAGGTTGTTAAATGTAACACCGCCATGTTAGAAACAAATGTATCCCAAGGGAGTTAAAGCATATGAGTCCCATTGTGGTCAGCGAACACCTGACTGTTTAGAGAAAGATGCGTACCTCCACGTTTGGTAGGATGCTTCGCCAGGCTGCCGAGATTCTTGGGTGCGCTCAAGGTTGTAGATGTGGCTGCATTGGGGGTGTCATCCATAAGATTAGTAGAGTCCAGATCTCCAGCAAGGACAGAATCAACATATTGTTGAGCCTTAGTGAGAAACCTAAATGGGATATGTTCGCCTTGAGGAGAGTGCATGCGTAGGATGGCAGGATTTGCTAGGGAGAACTTCAGATTGTGTTGGTGCAGTAAAGAGCAGATGGGAGCGAAAAATTTGCACTGCTTGGAAACCTCCACTGAATAGTCGACAAATAGCAGTAACTTGTGATTGTCCACAGCAAGACTTTTAGCTTTCTGATAATGCTGTAATATGATTTGTTTGCCCGCATAGTTTAAATAGTGAACTATAACTGGTCGTAGTTTGGGATTCTGATCTTGTGGGGGACCTACCCGGTGTGCATGTTCCACTACACATGGGTAATGAAGCCCCAGAACTTCAGGGATGTGGTGGCTACAGAATTCCATTAAAGATGCATGTTTATATGACTCAGGTAGCCCTACAATGCGTAGATTGTTTCTTTGGGACATATTCTCAAGGTCTTCCACCTTGTCAAGTAAGTATTGAGGAAGCTCCATGTGGCGGTAGACCAAAGCATTTACCTGCTCAAGCTGTTCTACTGTAGATATCTTCTGTTCAGCCCCCTGCAGCTTATGGGTCATGGATTCTATGTGGGTCAAAGCAAAGCTGGCAGATCTCGAAGATCGTTCTAGACGTAACAATATTAAAATACGAGGAGTACCAGAATCCATCCAACCCTCGGACTTACGTTCATACGCCAGCACACTGTTTTCCACATTACTACCGGATTTATCTCCGATCACAGGACTCCCAAGCCATGACACCTGGAAGAATCGATTCCCAGAGACATCATTTTGCGAATTCACTTCTATCAAGCTAAAGAACAAATTTTATCGAAAGCCAGAGAATTTAAGAATCTCCCAGCTCCGTACTCAGATTTACAACTCTTTGCGGATCTTTCGCAATTTACCTTACAAATGAGACGCCAACTCAAAACGATAACGAAAGCTTTAGCCAACCATAAAATTATCTATAAATGGCGCCACCCAGCTACCATATTAACCACCTACAATGGCAAACAGCATGTCATATCTACTGTCTACTGACGGCGGTATGCAACTACTCTACCCATGGGGTATCATACTGGACCCACCACAACGAATCCATGACTTTCAGGAGAATCCTAGAGTTTTTCAGTTTGGCCACAACAAGGAAAGAAGTAAAACTCAATACAAATGAACTCTTCATGCCCGATAATTAATGATCAATAAGTTACAAATACAGTCAGGTTCTATGCTCGAAATCTTATTGCCTGAACTTTACCCCTTTTTCTAGGTCGGCAACTCTTAGGAGTCTTTTTTGCTGACTTTCATGTTTGTCCGTTTGGACTACTTACTGTTTGATTTCCCCCCCCCCTTTTTTTTTTTATCTTACCTATTAGTAAAGAGTATACTAATTGTTTTCTTTATATAGTGTGCTAAGTTTATTAGTCTATTTCACATAACAAATATTACTTTATTGACATTATTACAGTGTCTTATAATTAGTTTAACTATTATATTTCTTCAACTTTTCTTAATTCGCACATTTAGAAATATAACCAAGAACTTGGTTTTAGTTCATATCATCTACAATTATATTTTACTTATATATTTTAAAATATGTCCATTAATATAGTGTCCCTGAATGCACGGGGACTGAATCATCCAGCAAAACGTTCCTCTCTATTGAGATCTGCATTATCTCTCAAATGTGATATATTGTGTGTCCAAGAGACACATTTTGTTCAAGATGTGTCTCCCCAATGTAAAGAGAAACAGTTCCCACATATTTTTCAATCAAATTACTCCAAAAAACAGAGAGGATGATGTTAGAAACACTCTTTCTTTCCAATTAGACAAATGTATTACAGATCTGAATGGTAGATATATTTTTTTAATTTGTACTATCAATAACATATCCTATACATTAGTATCCATTTATGCCCCGAACATACGACAAATGCATTTCATTAAGAGAACTATTTCTTCAGCAAAAAAGATCCAAAAGAGCCATCTCCTGATATGTGGAGATTTCAATTTAATCCCTGACAATGATATTGACTCCACTGCTACTTCTAAAAGATATGCTTCTCCACTAGCTCAGTTTATCACCTCTAATGATTTATTTGATATATGGAGATGTTGTCATGCTAGTGAACGAGACTATACCTATTTATCACCACGTCACAATACTTATTCGAGAATAGATTTATTTTTATCAGACAAATGGTTGCTTCAGAACATTTCAGCTTCCCAAATCCACACCGCCACCTGGTCGGACCATGCACCTGTTAGCATTACTTTAGCCACCAAATCTCCTTCACCTAATTTGTATATATTTGGAGAGCTAATAATTATCTTCTTCAAACTGACCACTACTCCGAAATACTTGAACAAAATCTAGATTCATTTTTTTCAATTAACTCCACGGATGAGTCCGATCCGGTGGTGGTATGGAATGCTCATAAAGCTGTTATGAGAGAAGTATTTATACAATTGGGAACTAGAGCAAAAAGGAAGAGAGCCCAAAGATTAGATGAACTTACTAAAGATATAGCTCATGCTGAAGAACTTAACAAGAACAATTCATCTCCCCATCTTAAATCAAATTTTTTTTCATTACGTAACAAACTAAGAACATTACTTTTAGAGACATGTGAAAAATCATATAAGAAATTCAAAGCCACTACATATGCAACGGGAAACAAAGCAGGGAAAGCAATGGCATTGAGAATTAAAGGATATATATCTAAAACTAAAATTCCATTCCTCTATCATTCACATAATAATGAAAAACTACTCAAACCTGATTCTATTGCCGATGCATTTAGTACATACTATACAGAATTGTATAACATTAGAGACCATGATACTACACATCAACCTTCCCAAAAGGAAATATCTCGGACAGTGTTAACCTTCCTTCTGTCTCACAACCACAATTGGAACTTCTGAATTCCCCATTCACTGTCCAAGAAATATTACAAGTTATCCGTAACCTCCCTAACGCCAAATCCCCTGGTCCGGATGGTTTCACTGGGGAATATTATAAAAAAATTCAATGTACCCTAGCTCACAATTTGTGCAAAATCTTCAATTTAGCCGCCGATAATTCCCTATTCCCTGCTGAAATGCTTAAAGCTTTAGTTGTGACCCTTCCCAAACCAGACAAGGAACCTACATCACCTAAAAATTTCCACCCTGTATCCCTACTTAACCTAGATGTAAACATTTATGCAAAAATTATAGCCAAAAAGATTAGAAAATATCATTCCCCTTCTTGTACATAGAGACCAATCAGGTTTTACAAAAGGTTGCCAAGCATCTGATGCTACCAGACGTGTAATTAATATGATTCACCATGTAGAAATTACAAAAACACCAGCATTATTTCTATCACTTGATGCCGAAAAGGCATTTGATAGAGTACATTGGGGCTATCTATCGTCAACTCTTCAGAAATTTGGATTACAGGGGCGAATACATCAGGCAATTATGGCTTTGTTCTCTGCTCCATCAGCCCAAGTATATACAACAGATTCCCTTTCGATGCCATTTCAAATTACCAACGGTACAAGACAAGGATGCCCCTTATCCCCTCTAATTTTCAACCTTATTATGGAACCCCTAGCTGAAAGCATCCGGACCAATCAAAAAATCCTAGGTATTACCACTACTGATCAAGAACATAAAATCAACCTCTTTGCGGATGACGTAATTCTCATGATTACAGACCACTTAATCTCCTTACCAGAAATCCAAAAAACTCTGAATTGGTTTAGTAAGGTTTCTTGCTATAAAATTAATGACAATAAGTCCTATATTCTCAATTTAGGAATAGATAAGCACACCAGCGAACATCTAAAATCACAATATCATTATTTATGGGCCGAGAATACAATCAAATATTTAGGGTTTCAACTGTCTAATTCTTCTAAATCACTATTCCGACACAATTATATACCACTGCATATTAAACTTCAGGAAGACCTAGTCAAATTAGCATCACATGAATTCTCCTGGATAAGTAGATTGGCAGCTTTTAAAATGCTACACCTCCCCCAAATTCTATATTTTTTCTTAGAACTCTCCCGATTCCAATACCATCTACATACATTAATTCACTCCAATCTATCCTTTCTAAATTCACCTGGCAAGGTAAAAAATCCAGCTCTAACCATGGGAACTTAATAAAAAGTCGAAAAGCAGGAGGTACAGGTTATGTAGATTTTCAAGATTATTATCTAGCATCAGTGCTTACACAATCCAAAGAGTGGTTTAAATCTTCTCAATCCACAATATGGGGAAATATGGAATCTGCAAAAATCCCAGGGGGTAATTTATCTTTATGGATACCTTCTATAGCACTTGGTTCTAAGATTCCTCCACGTATATCTCCTACAATCTCAGCAACTCTTAAATCCTGGATCCGTTTTTTAAAACTGACTTCTTCAAATCCTCTTCTAACTGCAGCCCAAATTCCTCTGGAAACACTGCATAATTTTATGAAATCAACCTCTCTTACTCCTTGGATTCAGAAAGGTATAAAATATCTCAGTGACCTCATTTATAATAGAGAACTTAAATCATTTCCATCGCTTCAAAAAGAATTCCACTTACTAAATTTGGACATATTTCTTTACATTAGAACTAAAAACTGTATCACCAATCTTCCGTCATGGTATTATAATGTTCCCACAGCAGCTTGGTCCTTCCTCAAAATTCCCACCCATCCTCAAATCTCACTTTTTTATACTCTTCTCCAACAAAAAACTATATTTGCCAAATCTGCCCCAATGCTTAAATGGGAAGAAGACTTAGGATGCACCTATACAGTGGATCAATGGGAAAAAGCTTGTAATGCCACGTATAAAGCCACCTGTTGTTCCACTCTATGGGAATTATCCATTAAAATATCACAACGCTGGTACCTTACTCCTGCAAAAAATTTCCAAATTTAATGTGAACTTGGATAACAGATGTTGGAGATTGTGTGGACACAAAGGGTATATGTTTCATGTATTCTGGGCTTGCCCCAAACTTACATTATACTGAAAACTAATTTTTCAATTACTCTCTGTACTTGCCAACATAACCATACCTTTGAATCCTTCTCTAGCCTTGTTATCTTTTGATATTGATTGCTATCCCACCCCAGCTAGAAATGTCTTAACACATGTCCTACTATCTGCTAGACTTGCTAGAAATGGAAAACGCCCGATCCCCCTACACTGTTAGAAGTAGTTGAAACAACCCAAACACATTTTACCTATGAATCAACATTAGCCCTTTGACAAACTAATAAACAGTATATCTATAAACTATGGCAACCTTGGCTAAAATGGACTAATTCACAAGATATGGCCCAGATTTTATGTTCCTAGTTTGTTTTATACATCTTTTTCTTTTGAAATTTAAATGAAATTCCTTCCTCTCGGACATAGTTTAGCTCCCATAGAGATATTCGGGATGATCATTTATTTCATTGCTTTCAGTTTACCTATTTTACTTTCAGTTTTACTATTCTTCTACTATCTCATGAAGTTGTATTTCCTTATATATAGGATAATTGCATTTAAATATTCAATATTTGACACTGAAACTTATTTATGTATACTTCTGTTTGTATGCAATATAATAATACCTTCTTTATATTTTCTGTTATTTGCCTGAAAATTTTTCAATAAAAAACTATTGATATAAACCCAACACAAACTAACCCTGAACAATTCCTTACTCTGCAAACTAACACAGTGCAGACAGGAACTTATGCGTCAAATGCAAAAAAAGTACCTCCATATACCAAAAGCCTGTTATTCTTCTCAAGGAAATAAAGTGGGGAAATTACTAGAAAACCAACTAAAGGCTAAACAAATGAAAATGTCTATACCCCATCTGATTAACCCTACATCCAGCAAAAAAGTATTTCATCCTAAGAACGTAGCAAGGGATTACTATCAAGCACTTTTTGACCTAGCCAAGGACCCTGCTCAAATGGAAGGGGGTGATGAACTCCACAACCATCACCCCTTTCCATTCAAGATTACTTGCACTATTTGGGTTTACCTACTATAGATGAGGTCATCCTAAAGCAACTTAAAGTGGATATAAATCCGATTCATGAAATTTAATCTAGGCACATATATCTGTAGTGTTTTTTTCTCACTACGGAAAGCACTGAGTCCTGTGTGTTTCTGCTGTTTCATTGTTATCAGCATGATAACTTCTGACAAGTTCTCCAAGATGGGAGATAAAAACAGCCTGAAATATGTGTCGGGGGAGGTTGCTATAAATAGATTAGCAGAGAGCTTGTCTTGTCACAGCACAGCTTCACAAATCTCTGCCTATGTTGACAGAGTGTGTGTGCCTTTCCTCCAATCAGCTGCCTTCCAGTGTAAGCCAATACTACACTCACAGTACAGAAGGAGGAAGTAAAAATTCTAACACAATGTAAGAATTCTAAAGAATATAGAAAGGGAAAGACAGTAGATATGCATATAAAACTTATTTAGGGAGATTTGTTTCATCTCTGTGTATCACCTGAGGCTGTTCACTTCACTAAGTATATGTGAGGGTTTATATCCACTTTAATGCCCCTATGACTGCAACATAAATCAGTAAAGTTATTACATCTCTCCCCAAAAATAAGTACCCAGGAGCAAATGGCCTATCATCTGAGTATTGTAAAACCTTTCAAGACGTATTATCCCCACAACTAGCAGTCCTTTTTCATAAAACCATGGACACAGGGAAGTTGCCTGATTAAATGTTAAGGGCTATTACACTGACTCCCCCTAAACTGGGGACAGAGCCAAACCACCCTCAAAATGTTAACCCCATATACCTCCTCAACACTGATTTAAATATCTATGGCAAAGTAATAGCAAATAGACTCTCAAAGGTAACCCCCCCCCCCCCCCCCCCATTAATCCAGATCAAGTAGGCTTCGTAAAAGGACCCTAAGCATCAAATGGGACCAGGAGGATGTTGAACTTGATCACACTAATGAAAACCTGACAGCAACCTGCAGCCTTTTTAACTTTAGACACCGAAAAGGCATTTGATCGGGTCCATTGGGAGTTCCTCACAGAGACTCTCCAAGTTTTTGTGTTACACTATAATATATTCTCGGCTGTTTCAGCACTTTACACATGACCCTTTATATGTCCAACACTCTGTCAGACCAATCTCCAATGGTACCAGACAGAGGTGTCCCTTATCCCCCTCATTTTCATGTTAATTATGGATCCTTTCACAGAGTCTATTAGAAAAAATCCTGGTATCCATGGTATCGAAGTGGCAAAATACTTACAAAAAAATGTATTATTTGCTGATGATGTCAGACTTACCTTCACTGAAGTGCCTGCTTCCTTAAAGGAGGTTTAGAATGATATAGATAGATACAGTCAAGTACTGTATCTTATTATAGAGTAAATATAATAAAATCTTCCATCCGCCTAATAAATATGAACTGTTCGATGCTGACCCCTCTTAAATGGCAATTCCATTATTCCTGGGACTCCAAATCTACATATCATACTTAGGTGTAAAATTTACCTCTCCCTTATCTAAACTATATGGCATAAATGTCCCCCCTCTGCTAAATAATATTAAACAGGACTGTCTTAAACATTGGAAATTTCAAATCTCATGGTTGGGGCATTTAGTGGAATTTAAAATGCCATCTTTACCTAAAATATTGTACCATTTTCTCACCCTCCCTTTCCCCCTTCCCCAAACGTTCTTCTGTGAGCTATATAAAACCTTAAACCAATTCATCTGGCAGGGTAGGAAACCTAGGATTGCACAAACTATACTTAATAAACATAAGACACAAGGTGGGGTGGGGTTTCCAGTATATTTGGTACTACATCCCAGGTAAACTCCACCAACTGTTCCTGCATGCTTCCGTAAAATGCTGGAGAATGTGTGGTCAAAAGGGGAATTATACCATTTACTTTGGGTCTGTAAGCCCCCGTACACACGGTCGGACATTCTGATCACCAAATCTGTTGGATAATTTCCAACGGATTTTGTCTGAAACTGGTGTTACACACACACGGTCGGACAAAGTTGTCGGAAAATCTGATCATTCCGAACGAAGTAACGTACAAAACGTACAACAGGACTACGTACAGGGCAGTAGCCAATAGCTTTTGTCTCCAAATTTCTTCTGAGCATACCTGGCACTTTGTGCGTCGGAATTCTCTACACACGATTGGAAAAAGTCTGATTGGATTTTGTTGTAGGAAACTTTTAGATCCTGCTCTCAATTCCGACGGAAAAAGTCTGCTAGAGCCCACACATGATCGGATTTTCCAACAACATAATCCGATCGGGCTTTTTTCCATTGGAATATCCGACCGTGTGTACGGGGCATAAGATCCTAAAAGGTTTTTGGAAATCCATCTTCACATTGATTTCACAGGTGACAGGAATCTTGATAGACCCATCCCCATCTTTAGCTTTTTTGGGGCTGAATGTGGATAGATTCCCTATACAATACTCTACTATTGTATCACATATTCTAATTGCCACGCGACTAAACATAACTAGCAAGTGGCAAGGTTGACTTCAAACTTGTCTGAAGTAATTCAGAGAGTCTATGTACAATGCACTTATGAGAAATATCTAGCAGGGCTTAACCACTCCTTAACAGCATTCTTTCTAAAGTAGAATGCCTGGCTACTCATATACAAACTATATTCCATATGGTTAAGAATTAACCTTAATTTTCTTTTCTCTCTATATGCTTGCTTTGTAGTATACTCCCAATTACATGCCTAGCCAATATACAAGATAAACAGACTGTGAGAGAGACTGTGGGAGAGACGGTGAAAAGGCTAATGAGGCATGTAAGAGGACTATAGGAGTATACTATAAGCTTGACTGGACAGACACCTCCTTAATACCCTCTACATTCTAAGGAAAAAAAGGGGGATGGATGTTCCCATAAAAGGCTGAGGGACTATGTGATTTATTTTCCTTTTTGTTTTTCCTCTTGTGATTACAAGTCCAGAATGTGATATACCCCCAAAGTTAGTCTTGTGAACAGCAAAGAGGCAGTCTGAAAGACTGATAATAAGGAGAGACTGTGCAAGAGGTTGGGGTTGTTAACGAGTTTGGGCAGAAGATACTTTAAAATTGAGGCTAACTGAACATATTGACACCCCCCCGTGTGTGCCCCCCCTGCTCAGATTCCCCACCTACAGTCCCGCAGATACCTTCTTGCATTTAGAGAAAGAGAATTGAATGGGGTAAATTAACCTTAAAGTTAGAAGGTACCAGCGGACCAGAGAGCATGTAAGTCGAACACCGCAGACAGTAAAAACAGAACCCCCTCACCGCAGAACATTATCAACACCCCCAATATAAAACAAACAATATAAGGGGTAAGCCAGTGAGAGGTGCGGGAGCAAACCCCCCTAAAGTAAAAGCTAGCCCTGGCACAATTAAGAAATATATGACACAAGAGGGTGGTAAGGAAAGCCCGGGATAACATCTGGGGACAAAGGGTAAACAAAAGAGGCATAGCAGATAATATATGGGAGAAAATAGCTCAATGATCGTAAATAAAGAGTAGGAAGAAGATAATGAAGTAGAGCTAAGAACAAAAAGCCAACTTCCAACTAAGTATCGAAATGGCAGAGATGTTTTCCAGACTGGAGCAATCCCTAAAAGGGGATTTGGCAACCTTACATGGAGACTTGAATCAGATACTAAAAATAGTGGAAGAAACAGAGGAAAAACTGGACATACAAGCAGTAGAAATAAAAGAACTTAAAGAACAGATGGAAGGGTTACAGAGAGAGCAGAGGTATTTGAAGTAGAAGATCAGGAAAACCGCAACAGAAGGAAAAAAGTAAGAATCAGGGGCCATCCTGAAACACAGGGAGAATAACTACATTGGATAAAGTATTTGGCCCACTGTTGGAAAGATCAACAATAGAAAAAATAAAGTTTGAAAGATTACATGGAATTAGTAAACCTGTTTATATGGCTGGAGAAATCCGAGATGTAATTGCGAGATTCCATAATTTCAAAGACAAAGAACAGATTTGGGAAGGCCTAAAAAATAAACATCCTGCAAAGTATGAAGAAACATCCCTACATATATTCCCAGACCTGCCATCGGAAACCCTGGCAAGGAGAAGAGTACTAAAACCCTTATTGGAACAGATGAAGACCCATAAGATACAGTACTCATGGAGCTTCCCAGCCTGTCTAATAGGGTGTAAGGAGGGCCTTTCAGCAACCTTAAGGTTCCCAGAAGATATGGATACATTTTGTAAGAGACTGGATATGCCAATGTCAGAGATCCCTGGCTGGTGGGAAACACCTGAGAAAACAACAAATAGTGAGGAACAACAACAATGGCATCCTCACCCAAAATGATTACGACCACCACCTGCGTCTAATGACCATACACACTTCGCATACACTATGGACTCCCTTTCCCTCCAAGATATTTGGCGACTCCACCACCCAACGGACAGAGAATACACCTTCTACTTCAACCCTCACAATATCTTTACTAGAATCGACTACCTCTTTTGTTCTGACAACCTTATCCCGATGGTCTCAGGGACTGACATCCATGACATCACCATTTCCGACCATGCACCTATCTCGATGATACTAGACACTCCTGACTTGCATCCCTCTCCTCAGCTTTGGCGTTTTCCTTCCTATCTCCAAAATAATGAGAATTTCCAACACTATATGGAGAGAGCTTGGTCGGAATACTTTGCAGCCAACTCTCCTCATGCGGAAAACCCGAACCTTTTCTGGGAAGCAGGTAAAGCCTTCCTCAGAGGCCGCGTCATCTTTTACGCTGCTTCTTTTAAGAGAAACACCCTGACAAACTATAAGAAAGCCAGTGCAGATTTACGCCTGGCACAGCGCTCTCTCTACACTAGGGACTCCCCTGAAAACAGACAAAAATGGCAGGCAGCAAAAAGGTCCTTCGTCACCTGGGCAGATACCCTTGAACGAACACATAGGGCTCACTTAGAGGCAACCCTCCATAAATTTGGCAACAAAGCCGGCAAACTGCTAGCAAGACTCTGCAAAGGTCCTTTCCGCCCGACGCACATCACCTCCCTATGGGACTCTTCAGGCACCATTAAATCCTCACAACAGGATATCAACAAAGTTATGCTAGATTTCTATTCCGCGCTCTATGCCACAGACCCCATTGACATGAACGTAGCCAATTCCTTCCTAGACAGACTATCAATTCCTACAGTCTCTTCCTCCCAACTTGAAGCCCTCAATGCACCTATCTCCTTGCCCGAAATTTCAAACGCCATTCGGAATCTAGCTCCCTCTAAAGCCCCGGGCCCAGATGGGTTCACGGGGGAATTTTATAAGTCCTTACATTCTATTACTGAGCCTGTTCTCTTCGCAGTATATAATGGTATTTGGTCCGGCGGTCCATATCTGCCAACTGGGAACCAGGCTATCATTAAATTACTGTCCAAAAAAGGCAAAGACCCCCAAGAACCAGGTTCTTATCGACCCATTTCTCTCCTTAACTTAGACGTAAAGCTACTTTCAAAAATAATAGCTTCCAGATTTGCCACCATTGTCCCCTCTCTGATTCACCCAGCTCAATCTGGCTTTGTGAAAGGAAGAACGGCCACTATAAACATCAGGAAAGTTATGACAGCCCTGGAACATGCTAAAAACAACCCAGGGGGGGATCATGCCATCATCACCCTGGACGCGGAGAAAGCTTTTGACAATGTCAGCTTTGATTGGTTATCGTTGTTCCTATCGAAAATGGGCTTCACAGGCCCTTTCCAACACCTCGTACAAGCCATGTATGCTTCTCCCGCGGCCAGGCTGGTGGTGGCTGTCCTCCTCTCGGAAGAATTCCGTCTCTATAAAGGCACCAGACAAGGCCGCCCCCTTTCCCCTCTTCTTTTCAACATTGCGTTAGAACCCCTCTCTCGATACCTCATCCAACAGGCCCCACTACACGGAATAAAAATTGGCTCCCAAGATCTCCGCACATCACTTTTCGCAGACAATATCCTTATTTTTTCAACAAACCCCTCCTCTGACATGTTCACTATTAAAACAATATTTGATGAATTTCGTCTCTGCTCGGGCCTTTGCATTAACTACAGCAAGAGCGAAATCCTCCCCATAGGTACTTTATCTGTCCCTTCCTGGGCTCACCTCTCACCCTTCTCGGTGGCCAAATCCCACATAACATATCTAGGTATTAAGATAGGGAAATTACCCTCTTCTATCTACCACCTCAACTATCCCCCTTTGATAACAAAAATTACTCGGGAATTGGGTAACTGGATGGATCTACCTCTTTCGCTCCTGGGAAGGTGTCACCTGGTAAAGATGGTCAGTTTTGCTTGATTATTATATCCTCTCCAAACAATCCCATTGCTTCTGAAACACAAAGATACTTCAATCCTAAACAAAGCCATCTCCAAATTTCTATGGCACAACAAACGACCACGTATAGCCTTTGCTAAGCTTTTTCTTCCAAGGCGCGAAGGAGGGATTAGTCTCCCGAATATTCGAGCCTATAACCTTTCTTGCCTTTTACGGATAGGTCTGAATTGGATATCGCAACGCTCACACTACTCAAATTACTCCCTGGAATCTTCAATGACCCACCCTTACTCTTTGGCTGCCCTACTCCACTGCAGGTGGAAATCTATACCCCCTCCCCTACAACATAATCTTCTTCTCAGAGACACGGCTATAGCTTGGAGGGAAATAAGGAAAACGCTAAAACTATCGCCTTTTCTGTCCAGACACCTCCCGATTCAAGGAAACCCTAGCTTCCCACCGGGACTGGATTACAAACAATTCTCTGTATGGCGACAAAAAGGACTGACAAACTTTTCCGCCCTATGTAACATGGACACAGGTCGCCCCCTTAATTTCTCTGCCATCGCTGAAACCTTTTCCCTCCCTCAATCCCATGCGTTACATTACGCGAAATGCTTCAGTTTCCTGAGGGATTCCTGCAGAGAAGAACGCAAAAGATTTCGTACATCCTTCACGGATCTGCTACTACAAAGTGACTCTTATACAAGGACATATACAAACCGTTCTTGTTGAAGTCTACTCCCTCAATTGCTTCATCGTCGGTAGCAAACTGGGGTAAAGACTTTCCAGACTCAGACTTAGTGGGAAAGATTATGCAAGGTTACAAAAAAACGCTTCAACTGATCCCCAATGAGATTTGGAGAGAAACCCAACTGAAGATATTACACCGGGCTTACATACCCTTTCTCTCAGACAAGAAGGACTTAGATGCAGCCAGCTGCCCCATGTGCCGCCAACCTAAACCATCCCTCTCTCACCGATTTTTGTCATGCCCTTCTATCTCCACCTTCTGGACCCAGGTCATATCCTTTATTTTCGACATAACGCTGTTGAAACTGCCCAAGGACCCCCTTCTACTGATCTTCGGATACTGGGACGATCAACTGTTACCGTGGTCCCCTACCACCCACTCTCACCACAAAGACTGGGTCTTGATTGGTCTCTTATTAGCCAGAAGGTTCATTCTGAAAAACTGGACCTCTTCTCACTGCCCACAAATCTCGTAACTTATAAAGGAGCTTTTGAATCTACTTCACAAAGACAAACTTAACACCGACTTCAAACAAGTAAAATCCAACGTATGTTTCTACTCCAAATGGTGGGCTTTCATGCATTCAACCCTATCAAGTGAGGAATTACAAAATTTTGAAAATTTCTCTTTCTCCTACTATGGTCCCCACATTATCACTCCTGCAGGAGCTGACTCTTTTGCCGTCAATCCTTCACGTGTGCCTCCAGTTGATTCAGACGTCGTCCTCCCTACTCGCACTATCCCACCTCCGTCAAATTCAACCAACTCTACTATGCACGTGAGCGAACATCCCGTGTCTGACTCCTAGCCCAAGAGGCTTTCATTCTTAGATTTCATCTCTCTATTTCCTATGAACTACGCAATGGTGTTGTTGCCCCCCCCCAATCTACCCTCCTCCTCTCCTTTTGTTTGTTCCACCAGTAGCTCTCTAGGGTCTCTCAATAATGATCCATTCAGTTACTGCGACATGGTTCTCTTTTAGTGTTTTGAAACACCTGTTACTTCTACTCTTGTTACTTATCTACACCCATGTTTGTAAGTGCCTTAACTACTGGCTTATGGTTATTACTTTGAGAAAATGTTGTATATCATCTATTGTGATTCCATGTATTGCCTTTTCTTTCAATAAAATCTATTTGAAAAAAAAACAAAAAAAAAACAATGGCATCCGGTCCCAAAGAAGAAGAAGGCATTAACAAAGAAGAAAACATAAAAGGAAAGGAAGAGTGACAACGGAGAAACAAAAGAAACAAAGTAAAGACAAAAAGCTGGGCAGGCTCGGGGGCACCCCTAAGTAGAAGGGGTATCAGCTTGGGCTGGGGTGCAAAATCTGAGCTCAACCACAGGAGGAGAGAATCGGAAGGCAGGAGTGGGAGGGATTGCCTTGGATCCATTGGTCATGGTTTGACCAAAATTCCCCCAAAGGTGGAGGGGGCGAGGTAGGGGGGGACTGAATGGGAATATCTCATAATGAAACAAAGGTCTACCGTGGACTTGACAACTTCTCTTTGCTCACTGAACTCCCATTAAGTAAAATTTCCAGAGTAAGCTGATATAATGAACCGGACCCAGGGGTCAGGCTGTATAAAAAGGACAGGTTCATGAGCAGGGAGTACAAGGAGCAAAGATTACATCATTAAACTTTTTCATGTATAATGTGCAAGGGCTAAATACACCTATAAAAAGACATAACATATTAAGAGAAATTAATCATCTCACTGCAGAGGTAGTCTTCCTGCAGGAGACACATATCTCCCACAAAACAAACTTAAAATGAAACTCAAAAGAATTCCCAAAATGGTTTTATGGAGACTTCACAACAAAACGGGCAGAGGGAGTAGCCATTGGATTTCCCAGAGGAGTGAGGTTTACCCTGGAGGACAGATTAGTGGACCCTGAAGGGCAATATCTGTTCCGGAGGGGAAGATGTGACGTGGATTGCACTCTGGCAAATATCTACTGTCCCAATAAAAACCCAATAAATTACCTAAAAGCAGTTACTGAGAAATTAATGGATTTTAAGAAAGGAAGAGTAATCTTGGCAGGAGAATTTAACTTCTGTATGGAACCTAAGATAGATAGCACGTCCTGGGCACAGGGGACTGGGAATGCACAACTGAAGATGTTAAAAAAGAATGTTTAAGATGTTAAAAAATAAGTTACCGCATTTATCGGCGTATAACACGCACCGGCGTATAACACGCACCCCAAGTTTAGGGGGGCATTTTAAGGAAAAAAAGTTTTAGGAGGGAAGTTTAGGGAAAAAAAAAAAACTTACATTTAAGCGTCATTTGCAGCCTTGCCCAGTGTCATTGCAGCTTGCCCAGCGTCATTGCAGCCTTGCCCAGCGTCATTGCAGCCTTGCCCAGCGGCATTTGCAGCCTTGCCCAGTGTCATTGCAGCTTGCCCAGTGTCATTGCAGTGTGCCCAGTGTCATTGCAGCTTGCCCAGCGCCATTGCAGCATGCCCAGTTTCTTTGTAACTTGCCAGCGTCATTAAAAGTCCGGTCCGGGTTTAAATTTCCCGCCGCCGAGACTCTCTGTCGCGTGCGCCGCCGAAAAAGCCTGAAGCGCGGCCGAAAAAGACCGAAGCACTCCCGGAAAAGGCCGAGCCGACTGTTCAGCTCCGCTCGCGGTCCCGCCTCCCTGCTGTTTCAGGAGCGAACGCAGGGAGGCGGGACTACGAGCAGAGCCGAACAGTCTGCTCGGTCTATTCCGGCGCCGCTTCGGGTTTTTTCGGCAGCGCTCGCTATTTTTCCGCGGCGCTTGCCATTTTTGTCCTTTTTTTTGGGGGTATCGGCGTATAACACGCACCCACGACTTTCCCCCGATTTTAAGGGGGAAAAAGTATGTGTTATACGCCGATAAATACGGTATATCATAATCAACTGATGGATGTATGGAGAATACAGCATGCTAAAATACGAGATTATACATTCCACTCCCCTGTGCACGTGATGTACTCAATAATTGATTATTTTATGATTGAACATAGGTTACTGGAGTCAGTGATTAGTACAAATAAAGAAGTTACTACCTTTTCAGACCATGTCCCAGTGACTATGAAAATGAACGATACCAGAGAAATATCAGAAGCCATGTTATGGGAGGCCCATAAGGAATTCTGATAGCTATGGGAGCTGAAAAAAAAGGAGAGAATAAGAAAAAGGGAAGGGGGCGTGGCGACCGAGCTCCAAGATGGACGTCTGACTTGGAAGCTCCGCTCAGCCGCCGGAGAAATAGAACCACATCGGAGCGCACCGCTCACAAACGAAGGCACCAGCACACCCCAATAACCGCCAGACAGCAGGGGAATGACGAAGCGTCGAAAGGCCCCGCCGCAACCCGCCAGGATGCCGGATTTCTTCTCTCAGAAATCCCGCGGGCCTCAACAAAATGGCGGCGGATGTCTTACCTCACAACGGCCGGGAGGAGAAGCAGGGATCCGCTCTAACCAACACGCCGGAGCTGTGACTCAGCCGTCACAGGCACAAACGAACAGCGGAACCTCATCTGGCACCTCAAGCCCCTCTACAAGAAGCCCGGCCAAGTCAAAACCGAGGATGTCATCTCCCCATAGGCCACACGAGTCAGCAGATATGGAGGTAAGCAGGCCGCAAGCCTACAGCACCTCACAGGCTAATACACTGAATGACCCTATAGCTGACTTCCCTACTGCAGACAGGCCTATTTCTGATACAATGCTCAAAGAAATGCTGCTGTCACTAAGATCTTCCTTACAAGCTGACATGGTGACAGGAATAAACCAATGCCACAAAGAAGTGCAGGCCCTGGGGGTGAGAGTAGATCACATGGAAACCCAAATGGACACTTATGCCTCCACATACAACACCATGGTAGATGCCTATACTGCTCAGGGGGAGGACATTGCTTGGTTGAAAGATAAGGTCGCTGACCTCGAGGACAGAAGCAGGAGGAACAATATCAAGCTGAGGGGGGTCCCTGAATCGGTCCCATCCACGCATCTCCTGCAATATGCCCACGCATTGTTCTCGACCCTGGTCCCTGAGTTAACCGCACAGGACCTACTGATAGATAGAATCCACAGGATCCCGAAGCCCGCCTTCTTACCAGAAGGTACCCCGAGGGACATACTCCTGAGAGTCCACTTTTATCACGTAAAGGAACGTATCCTCCAGGCGGCCCGCAAACCTGATTCTAACCCGGCACAATACGCAGATATCCTCTTACTCCCAGACCTTTCCAGACACACCCTGCAAAGACGCCGCAACTTAGCAACGATCACCAAAGCCCTAAGGAATCACAAGATCCTGCACAAGTGGAAGTACCCAGCTACGTTGTCCGTAACACACAACGGTGCCACAAAGACCATCACCACTCTGGAGGAGGGAATAGCCACCCTGCGACAGTGGGGGATCCTGCCTGACCAAACACTACAACCCATCTCTTCGCCTCAACCTCAACCTCAAATGGTGCACACTGAATGGCAAGTAGTGTCCCACAAGCGATCCAACAAAAAACACACCGGTGCAAGCTCTTAAATAGTCCACACCTACAACATCTTATTTTTCTCCGGAATAGGAGCCTAATACTTAGTCTCCGATCGCCTTACTCAGTTACGCAGATATGTCTGCACGCAGACCAGTTCTAAGGTCTTTTCTTATTGAACAGCAGTTCTCAATGTGTTCGTTTTGTCTTTTTTGTTCTTTTTGTTATCTCCTTTTTATACACAGGTACTATGACCGTCTGAATTCCTTGTATGTCAGGAATATCAAGATTCCAAACCCTCCTTGCCACATGCCGGAAGACTCCAACAACACTAACAGGACCGCAGTGAGTACTCGCTCCACACAGCCAGCCTTCACATCTCTCCATAACACAAATGGCTATTAACTGTTTATCTATCAATGCCCGGGGCCTAAACCATCCGGCA
This sequence comes from Lithobates sylvaticus, assembly GCA_028564925.1. Taxonomy (NCBI): domain Eukaryota; kingdom Metazoa; phylum Chordata; class Amphibia; order Anura; family Ranidae; genus Lithobates; species Lithobates sylvaticus. The sequence goes on from CM053030.1 coordinate 252,447,222, forward strand.
AAAAGATTTTCACTTTGGAAGGAAGCGATTGAGCAAAAAGCTGACATACTCTATGTTCAGGAGACCCACTTCCAAATAGACAAAACGCCATACTGTGCGCACAGGTCGTTTCCTCACATCTTTTTAGCCTGCACTCCGAACAGCAAAAAAGGTGGAGTGATGCTTGCCTTGAAAGACTCACTTTCATTCCAAATTAAGGATTCATACACGGATGAAGGAGGTAGATTCCTCATTGTTACGGGGGATATTAACTCCAAACCATACACCATTGCGGCGGTGTATACACCAAACTGCCACCAAATACGGTTTTTACGTAAAGTACTGAGAAAAGTGCAGTCTATGCTGTACGGTAACCTTATAATCGGAGGTGACCTTAACCTCATAGTGGATCCTTTACTGGACACAACTACAGTCAAACCTAAAAAGCACTCAACTCTACAACACCTGCTGCATACTCAGGAACTGTTTGACGCCTGGAGGTGTCTCCACGGCAACGAAAGGGACTACACCTTTTACTCATCCAGGCACAAATCATACTCGCGGATTGACATGTTCCTTGTGGACCAAATGCTTCTACAACATGTTACTGATACAAAAATACATGACATTACGTGGTCTGACCACGCTGCTATCTCAATGTCCTTTAAGGAACAGGGTGCCTCCTCCTCACCCCCCATCTGGCGTTGCAACACCAGACTACTACACGAACCCCACACGAACTCTGTGATCTCTCAACATCTCTGCGACTTCTTCCACGACAATGCCACACCGACAATAGACCCATTCACACTTTGGAACTCACACAAGGCCTACATAAGAGGCATACTAATACAACTAGGTGCTCGCGAAAAAAGACGATACGCCACGAAACTTAAATCCTTACTGTCAGACATACACACAACAGAAACACTGAACAAAAGCTCTCCATCCACGACCCTATCAAACGCCCTGACTAAACTCAGAGAATCCCTGAGAGAACATTTAGCACAACAATATGACAGACATCTCAGGAAACTACAATTAAACTCATACGCCAACGCAAACAGAGCAGGAAAATATTTAGCCAATAGAATTAAAACAGCACGCATTAGAAATAGAATAGCCTTTCTACGACATCCCACCCAACTCCATAAAATTACAAACCCACAAGACATAGCCAATCAGTTTGCAGACTACTACAGCACGCTCTATAATTTGAATCAGGACGTATCTACTACACAACCAGACGTCTCTAAGATACAAACATTCTTAAAGGGTATCAATTTACCATCACTGACAGAAGACCACCTTAAAGACTTGAATGCTCCCTTCTCGACACTAGAAATAGAACAGATAACTAACACACTACCAAATGGCAAATCACCGGGTCCCGACGGCTTTGTCAATGAATACTACAAAACTTTCAAGCAAACTTTAGCCCCACACCTGCAATCAGTCTTCACCCGTGCTACTGACACCTCTACCTTTCCTCAAGAGATGCTGAGAGCACACATTGTTACATTACCCAAGCCAGGGAAAGAACCCACCACTCCAGCTAACTTTAGGCCGATCTCCCTACTCAATTCGGACGTCAAAATATACGCAAAATTATTGGCAAAACGCCTATCAGATATCATCCCATTTCTCATCAAGCGCGACCAGATGGGTTTTGTGAGGGGGAGACAGACCTCAGATGCTACTAGGCGTATCATCAATGTCATACATCACGCCGTTTCAACCAAAACGCCTTCTCTGCTGCTATCAATAGATGCAGAGAAGGCGTTTGATAGAGTTCACTGGACCTACATGCAAATGGTGCTATCCAAATTTGGTTTCACTGGACATATCCTGAAAGCTATACTGGCATTGTACTCAAAACCCTCAGCTCAGGTTCACACATCCGGGCTCCTCTCAAAAACGTTTGAAATTTCCAATGGCACCCGGCAAGGGTGTCCTCTCTCCCCTACAATCTTCAATCTTATGATTGAACCATTGGCTGAATCAATAAGATCTGACCCTCTTATCACAGGCTTCATGTTTAACTCCACCAAACATGTCATCAATCTGTTTGCGGATGATGTCATACTGTTATTATCTAACCCGAGCACCTCTCTACCTCAGGCACACAAAGTCCTACAAGACTTTGGTGATATTTCATATTACAAGGTCAACTTCACCAAATCCATGATATTAAATCTTGGAATCTCCCAGAATCTAAAAAATACACTACAAGCCTCTTTACCTTACTCCTGGCCAACTAACGGTATCCCGTATTTAGGAATAACCTTAACTAACAAAATCTCGTCCCTAACAGAAACCAACATCAAGCCACTTATAGCCAAAGTAGAACAACAGCTCAGTCAAATCTCCAAGACTGAAATATCCTGGCTAGGTAGAATAGCGGCATTTAAGATGTCTATCCTTCCACAAATCTTATATGTGTTTCGCTCCATACCTATTAACATACCGTCCTCCTTCATTCGACCCTTGACCAATATTTTCTGGAAATTTACTTGGGGAGGTAAGAGGGCTAGATGTCCACGCAAAAATCTCACTTTCCACAAGAAAGCAGGAGGGGCTGGCCTAGCAGACCTACACGATTACCTATGGGCCATTAGACTAGATCAGCTCAAACATTGGTTCCATGACCATGACAGTCCTCTATGGGTAGAAATTGAACGCTCTATGATGCCTATAAATGATCCAATCACATTCCTCTTAAGTGATAAATGGGACCCATGGGACACCAGTACAATGCCTCCAACAGTCCAAACTTCTCTACAAGCCTGGAGACTTCTCATACAAAAAAGTGACGCAGATACACATGACATTGAGCACAAACTACCTATAGCAATATTACAGACCAAAATCCCCATGTTATCCATTACCAGCTTTATGAAACAAGGTATAACACATTTAGAGGATCTATACATAGACAAAATCCCCAAATCCGCAACACAACTTATATCCACCTATCAGCTACATGATAATCTGTTATTCTCGTGCTTACGCATTTCCCATTTCTTAAAGAAGCGCCCGTTACCCAGACATGTCGTACCATCTGCTGCTTGGAATTTCTACATGAAAACACCTAACTCCAAGAAAGGTATATCCATTTTTTATAATCTGCTTCATAACAAGCGTACCTTTGAAAAAACGACGGCCATTAAGAAATGGGAAATGGAGATGAACACTGTTTTCACGGATGAACAATGGCAACAGGCTTTTGCAACAATTCAAAAATACTCACATTGCAATAATCATTGGGAGATGACACTTAAAATTACCAATAGGTGGTACTACACACCATATAGACTAGCCAAATTCTCTCCCAATACCTCTGCTCTATGTTGGAGACTATGTGGTCAAACTGGTAACTTAATGCATACATTATGGGAATGCCCAAGTTTGACTGGCCTGTGGAATGACATCTTTAGACTAATTTCCTCAACCACAGGTGTTATTACAAAACCAAACCCAGCATTAGCAATCCTCAATATTGGTATGGAAAAATTCCCGCATGACTGCAGGGCAATAATCACTCATATATTATTGGCAACACGTAACCTTATATTACGCAACTGGAAAAGCACCCTAGCCATTAACGCTTCTGAAGCAATTGCAATAGTTAATAGAAACCATACTTTTGAGCGCCTTCTAGCCCTTAACTCTGCAACATGTAAAGCTTTTGATAACCAATGGAAACTATGGACAGATATTCATAAAAATACCTGATGTGACACTGAAGCTTTTTGAATAAGAAAACGTTGTGACATATGTACTACACACACCGTATCCCTGTGTATAAATGTTATGCTCTTACTTTTCTTTTTTTTTTTTTTTTTTTACTTTTATTATCTACTTTGTATTTGGCTTGACCTACCCTTTCTCATGTTAACTTGTAATCTTCAATAAAAAATATTGAACAAAAAAAAAAGAAAAAGGGAAGTACTAACAAAAGAAATCTACGAGTTAGAACAGCTGCACAAAAAAAGAGGTGAACAAGAAGTATATCATGCGGTCACTCTAAACAGGGATGAATAAAATAATTAATAGAACAGGAAACCAAATGAATTTCATCACGCTACTAAAGTAAAAATGGAAATGAATAAAACTGCAACTAGATACCTTTCCTGTATAGGAAGAATAAATACCTTTAAGATGGCAATTTTGCCAAAGATCATGTACAAGATGCAAATGCTACCAATCTCCCTCCCACAGGATTTTTTCAGACATTAAAACCAATATTATTAAGGTTTATATGGCAGAAAAATAGCCTAGAATAAGTATTTTGGTACTGAATAAAGATAAAATGCAAGGGGGACTGGGGGTGCCAGGTGTCAAAAATTACTATAACGCAATATTATTATCATGGGTGTAATGCCACGTACAAACGGTCAGACATTCCGACAGAAAAAGTCAGATGGGAGCTTTTCATCGTATATTCCGACCGTGTGTATGCCCCATCGGACTTTTTACGTTGAAAATTCAGACGGAACAAATTCCAATAGGGAAAACTGCTCGTCTGTATGCTGTTCTGACATTCCAAAAATGACGCATGGTCTGAAGCAAGTACGAGATGTCGTATGTGTTGTCCCGTCGTATGTGTTGTACGTCACTGCGTTCTTGACGGTCGGAATTTGGTGTGACCGTGTGTATGCAAGACAGCTTGAGCGGAATTCCATTGGAATTCCGTCGGAAAAACCTTCAGTGTTTATTCCGACGGCAAAACCGGTCGTGTGTACAGGGCATTAGAATGGGTAAAAAATACTAAAGAAAAAAGATGGGTTAAATTGGAAAACACGATGAGTAATGTAGCATTGGGGAAAATAATATGGATACCACCACAATTTAGAGAACGGAGTGAGAATACATATGACATAACACAGAAAGCACTGGCAATATGGGATTTGATGCACATAAAGGAAAAATGAGAATATACAGTAGATCACTTCTGATACCGTTAAGAGAAACAAATTACTTTCCACCAGGGAAAGGGAGATTGTTTGGGGAATGGATAAAAAAAGACAATGCACAATTAAAATATATAATGGAGAATGGTAAAATACACACACTACAGGATTTAAAACATACAAAAAGATTTAATGGTAATAGATGAATGGCAGTACTCCCAGCTGAAGAATTTTGTCACAACATTGCCTCAACCAATAAGATCTGAGGAGCACCTACGGCCATTTGAGCGGCTATGCTCAGCAGCAAGCACAAAGAATGGGATTTCAAGGATATATAAAATACTTGTAGGATTGAAGGGGCTGGAAATACCGCCATTCATAGTAAAGTAGGAAAAAGAACTGGGAGAGCGAGAGAAAGACCAAGACCTAGGGAAAATACTGAAGAAGAGACACACCACAGCAATAGATAGTAACACCACAGAAATTAATTTATAAATGTCTAGCACGTTGGTATATAACACCTGATAAGGCACATAAGCGCAAAAGGAGATTTTGCGGTTATGCTGGCGTGGGTGTAATGCTGTGGGAACCATTGCCCACATATGGTGGACTTGTCCAAAAATCAAAAAATACTGGAGAGATGTTTTGCAGTTAATAAAGGAGATTACCAATACAGAGATACCAGAGGAACCTTGGAGGTGTCTGTTACATGGGGTTAGTATGTCAACCAAACAGTATATGAGAACGTTGGTCCCCCAGTTAATGAACACCGCCAAAAGTTTAATACCTCAACAGTGGTAGGAGACAGAAAGCCCCACGATGGGGAGTTGGTGTAAAAAAAAATAAAAGAAATATATAATATGGAATATCTAAGGTTCAGCGGACAGCTCCCAGTGGAAGTATTTAAAAATAAGTGGAAAGTTTGGACAGATTTTAAACAGACAAGGATATATGTAGAAGTGATGGGAGCAGAAGAAGGGGAGAGGCAGCGAGAAATGGGAGATGTCAAGCAATAAAAGGCAGGAAGAGAGAGGATAGAGAGAGGGGGAGGGTGGAAGGGGGGTAGGGGGGTAAAACTCTTGTAAACTGTGATTGTGATTGAGAAAATAGTTTTTATCTTTTGATAATATTTGATATAAAGCAAATCAGAAATTGAAAAAAATGTATAAAAATGAACGCCACCTCACTCGTATCTCAGCACGGTCACTGCAGCAACTAAAGTTTAGCAACTAAACAAAATCACATTGGGAATCTGCCCTGAAAATCATCCACCTCTGGTACTACACCCCTGCAAAATTATCCAATCTCTACCCAATACAATCCAACCTATGCTGGAGGAACTGTGGACTCAAAGGCACGATGACTCAAATATGGTGGAACTGTCTGGAAATCACATCTTTCTAGAAAGACATACAGACCTTAATCTCTCTATTAACTGGGTTGAAATGCCCTGTTACCCCTCAAATGGCCTTGTTGGGTCAAGGACTGGAAGCATGGTATGTGCAATGTCACACTATCCTGATGTATATTTTAATAGCTGTTCACTTAGCCATTGCTCTAAACTGGAAAAATATCCAAGCTCTTACTCTCCAACATACCATAACCATACTTAACCAGCATCTTCACTTAGAATTTATGCATGCTAAGGCATATCTTACCATACACAAATTACTCTAACAATGGTCCCCATGGATGGCTGACCCTAGGTGTAAGTTTGAAGTTTCATAGGGACGATGGCTGCAATGCCCTTACCTCACAATCCCATCAGGGTCCAATAATAGTCATTCAGATCAACTGAAGGGCCCTATCAACTGCTAAGGTTCTTAACCTCTATTTCTAGGAGGACACCTACTTAAAGTGTTTGTTACCCTAAAAAAAAAAAATGGATCCTGTTCATTTAATGCAGCACACTGTTTGTGCTGTGTAATTTGGCCTTCTTTTATCACCTGAAATACCTGGCTGATCATGCCTGGTTCTTCCCTCCCCCCAGTAAACTGATTACAGTTTATCCAGGCTGCTGAGCCCTGACACCATGGTCAGTTTACATGCCTCCATCATCTGCTGCTATCTTCAGCTCTCCTGTGTCTCCCTCTGTTCTACTTTCCCACTCCCCTCCCTGCCTGTCAACTGGTGCCAGCGCCTCTCTGCTCCCCTCCCCACTGCTCTAAAACTATCTTAAGTTTTTATAATCTCCTCTGTTAAATAAGAACATGTCTCCTAGTGCCTGTGCTTTATAAAAAAAAAACTGATTTCTACCTGATTTCACAGCGCCTCCTGGTGCTCACGTGACTCTTTGGCTTTTTTCTCTCTTCCCCCCTCCTCTCTGGCTGACGTCAGTGGGAGTGCTCGGCCCCACCCGCTGGAGCTGTCAGACGGTGAGGGGAGAGAGTTGAGTAGTCATGTGGGCACTGGGAGGCGATGTGAAAACATGTAGAAATCTTTTTATTTTTTATAAAGCACAGGCACAAGGATACATGTTCTTATCTAACAGAGAGGATGATATAAACTTGACATAGTGGCTTAACAACCACTTTAAGCTTCTCTTGACATCCCTATGAGAGGTCAACTAGCTCTGCTGAGCTATCGACAATCCCCTTTTTTGTCTTTTAATTACTTGTACTACTCTAGCCATATACTTGGATATTTTTATATACTCATCTCTTCAGTTACACTTGAGGCTATATCCTCTAGTGGTTACTGTTTTTTATGCATAGTTTCAACATGTGCAGTAAGCACATACAGTAAACATGCTGACCTATGTATCACATGCGCATGCATTGGAGTTAACAGGCTATTAATATCTACACTGGATTATTTCAAACTATTATATTTAGTAAAAGCAATCTTTTAGGTTATATTTAGGTCAATTTCAGGTTATACTTGTTCTGCTACAAAATATGTATTACTTTTGATTCTTGTAACTTTCTAATTTCTTCAATAAAAAAGGAAATAAAATAAAAATATAGAGAAATACAAATAGAGAAATACAAATGTCTATTGGACAACATGAACAGTGAACTTACTGGTTCAGAATATGATCACAGTGCTTCTGCTGAAATTTCCCCAGTGAAGTACAACATGTTCATGATTATATCTGAATGGTCATTTCTTATGTCACTTTTATTTTGTAGAGCTCTTTTCTGCCTTCTAAACTTCTAAAGATAATTCACATAATTTCTTGTGATTTGACAGTAATTACATAATATATGTCAGTGTTAATGAGGACAAATTATTAAATGCAATTGAATATAGTATTTCTATAGATTGGTAGCACCTTCTTAATATCAAGACAAATGTAGAACTGCTGAGTGAATTTTATATGAAGATTGGTCCAGAACTGCTCAGATTTGCATGTTAACAATGTACAATGACTATGTATAACCTGTCATTTGTTGCAACAAGTATTCAGCTGCACCTTTTTATTATTCACCTTCAAATGTATCTAGCGGAAAAGAAAGAATAAGCACTAATCCAGAAATACAATACTTGTGGTATTATGCACGAAAAGGTACAGTCATACCAGTTATTTGGTAAGCCTGAAATGCAGCAGGTGTTTAATAACTGGTTCTGTTTTAGCGGATTCTGACAAAAGCATTTAGTATTTTCAATAAACCTAGTGGCACTAAACACAAGTAAGAGATATAGTAATTTCCTACCATTCTGCCTCGAGAATTAAAGAAATAATCTCAAGATTAAGGTATTCTTTAGTAAGGAAGATAAACAATGGAAAATAAGCCCTGGATCTCTTGACATCTGATTCAAGACTAGCCCCCTATTAAGGTGCATATAAGAACAGACGTAGGGACAGACAATATCCAAAACACTGTATAGTAAAAAGTAATTGAATAAAAGAGACTCAACATATCTATTGCCATTGATGGGAGGATTTTGAACTGATAAAATTATTTATTTTGGAACTATCTAGCACATCAGTAGTGGATGCAAGGTACAATTTATGTATACTGGTAAAGATCTGGTAGTAGGACAAAAGAAAAATAATAGTTTAAAAAAATAACCCATTCACAAGGCCTAAAGTTATCAGTGAATTGCCATGTGGATCATAATGCTCTTTTTGATTTTTTATTATTAATAACCTAGTGGATAAAATAGTAAATCTTTTTTTTTTTATTGATATTTCTTATGTACAGTATGTAGAATACTACATGGCCTTTTACATCTTTTCATTATGGTGTTTTAACGCATGCATATTAAGCTTTATGTAATCAAAATAAATCTTAGTTCCGCCCTTCACTCTCTCATCACCCAGCACTCCTTTTTTGAGATATATATATATATATATATATATATATATATATACTTACTTTTTTTGTTAGTTTATCCTCAGGCCTGCCATGTGATGCTCAGGGTCCCTTTTCTCTCCAGCTCTTCCTCTGTGCTTGATAGTTCTCAAGGTTGCAGATAGCAAATTACATCAGTAATTGTTCTTTACAATATTGTATTATGAGTACAGTCAGCCTGCTAAAAATCTAATGGTTGAGAGGGTATCATTTTAGGGGCCAATATCAGTTAGTGCATAGGTACTCCAAACAGAGCATTTTCTTTTTTTTTCTTTCTTTTAATAATAGCTGTACTACTAAAAGAATGAAAATAGAGCTGGGCTTTAAATGCTGAGTTTTACTTACTGGGGAATAAAAGATGCTGAGGCCCTACTAGTATAAATTGTGTACGACATTATGAAGGGGATGATCTAAATTAAATTTATAATACACATGTAGCGGTGACATCTTTGTATATTGATGTGGTTATGCATACTTAAATGTAGATTAATGGACATTGCCATGGTTCCGAATCTAGAGCCATCTAGTGACCAAATACGGGTAATGGACTTGTATATATTTACTTCTGAACAACCAAAAAGACTTGGACAGGAAGTACTGTTGTTTTGATTTGGAAGGTTGACCTTTTTTACCCAGGAGCCTGTGTGACCTACCCATGAACACTCCCTTATACAGTGAATGCTGGGTAGAGTATAAAAAGGACCGCAGCGGCCATATTTGGCCCCTTGGGACCACGTTGCCTGCCTGTGCGGATCTGTGAGGAGGTTTCCCGGAGACAGCGACAGATAGTCACTGCCGATTGCAAACCTGCTTGTTTGCGAGGTGACTTGACAGAGCCTGAGAGTCGGTGATCGGATTGACCAGGCCCAGAGACGCTTGTCGGAGTATCGGAGGACCCGATCTATTCAGCGGAGTGACACAGATCATCTGCCCAGCTGATACAGAAGCAAGCTGCAGTTACCGGAAGAGCTCCGATCAAGTTGGTGAGCGGGTTAAGGCCCACTGTTTGTTTATTTGCTGCACACATTTAGACTCATTTGCAGGCTTCGCTGGGAACAGTAGTCCCACGGAGGAGCACCAGAGCAACTGACACTGAGCAGGCTGAGGCCTACTTCACTTTAGTGCCCAAGTGTTGTGTACAAGTTCTTGGAGTTATACCTGGAGCATCTTAAGCTAACTTTCACCTACCTTTTGGATTACAAATATCAGAGGAGTAATTTCTAGCTAGCGAAGAAAGAAGATACGGGAGAAAGTACTTTCGTGAGGCCTCACATACAGCTTTTAAAGTAGCGGGAGCTCCCAGGTTTAGATACATAGCATATATATTTTTCATATTGTAATTGTCTGATATATATTGTACTGACATCCTACGTTGGGTTGACAGTGCAATCCCTGTAACCACCTGCTTTGATATACCTAAAAGTATTTCTAGTTAAGTTTACAGTTGTGTGGCGTACTGTTTTTCCCCACCAGGTGGAGCCAGTGGATCCTGAGGGATTTATACAGGTACTTTACACTGTCTTATTTTGTACTGTATTGCATTGCACCACAGCTGTGCCAAGGTTATCGAGTTAAGTCAGTGGGGTTTCTCAAAAGAGTGCAGGCCCAATTCTAACTAGCAGCTCTTTCGGGGGTCAGTGCTACACGTGGAAACCCCGCCCCCACTTGTTACCACGGATCCCATCAAAGCAGTCCAGTGGTGTGAAGAAGAGGGGATATGCTCAGAAGCAAGTGTGGCCATCAAGCTTCCAGGAAGCGACTGGGGAGAGAATGAAATTAAAAAGGTTGTACAGACATTGTCCCAAGACAAAAAAGCTTATGTGGTCGCAGTAAGGCCGGCCTATGAAACTGACTGCACCTACGCATTGATAGAGTGGAGGTAGGATATCCCTGAAAACTTCCATGGTGCCAGCATCAAACTGTCTGAGAAAATGGCATTTCTACTGACACACCCCAGTAAGAAAGTGTGGGACTCCCCAACTCAGAAGCAGCTAGATCCCTTAAGCAAGGTGATAGAGGTCTCTGCTCAGCTAAAAGCAGAACAACAGTTAGCTGACCTGCAGCGACAGTTTGAGGAAATGAAGGAGAAATTTCAGCAGACCTCCAGACTGATAGCCGAACGCGTCAGCGGAGTACGCACCTCTCTGGAAAGTCAACCAGATAGTCAGATGACAAGGAGCCCTGAACAAGTGCAGAAGATGCACACTTTGGGCCACTTGCAGGAAGTTACCATCCGGAAAGACTTCCCCATCGGCGGTCAAATAGGAGAAAAGGGACAGAAAGACAAACTGTCTTACATCAGTCTCCTACACCAAGTAGAATTGGGACTAGAGAAGGGATACTTGGATTCTGAAATTAAGGAAGCGGTAATCCATGCCATCAGTCCAGGATCAAGTGTCAGAGATATGTTGGAAAGGAAAACTGGAATAGCCCTGAATCAGCTAATGAGGATTCTGAAGAGTTACTATGAGGAGGATACCTCGGAGCTGTATCATAAACTCATAAATATGACCCAGGATGATAACGAGACTTCTCAGAACTTCCTATTCCGGGCCATCAAACTTAAAGACCGCCTGCTTGGAGATCACTTTGGAGCTGAATTAACCACAGTGACCACAGGACTGAAGAGTGATCATATCAAGGTGGCTCTGAAGCAGTACTTGGAAGATCCCTCTACGCCAGATGAGGTTCTTATCGGGAAAGTGAATGAAGCAGATAAAGTGGAGCTTGAGAGAGACCAGAAACAAAAGAAACTCCATTCCCTTAGCCCCTCGACCGCTAAAGTGCAGAAAGTGGATGCCCCCTCAGATATCTGGGAGCTCAGTGCACTGGCAGCAGGGGTTGAACAAGGATCATGGCTTTTGCGTAATCATCACCTTTCTGCAAGTCAGACTGGGCTGGAAAGTTACTCCAGACCCAGAGAGAAATACTGGCGATGACTCAGCTGAGAAACCCCCATCTAGAAAAGACTTTACCTAAAGAAACTCTGGAGACCCCTGATCACTCTACCAAACCCACACAGAGAATCTGCTTTAAATGTGGGGGGGGGGGGGTAGGACATTTCAGGCGGGTGTGCCCAAGTCCAGTGGCTGAAACAAAGTTTAAGCAACCGGCAGAAAATTTTAGAGGGCCCCAGTGAAGGAGTCCACTGGGTGCCCGGCTACTGAAAAAAATCTCACACCGACTCCCTGAAATCTCGGAAGGCACAGAGAAGCAGCGGCAGGAAAGAAAGAGACCCCCAAAGAAGAGGGCAAAAATAAGGTCCACCAAACAGGCCAAAGGTACCACATTCAGTGGGATTCCCCCCAAACTGGTGGGACCCTCTCCAATTGTCCCCATCCAAGTTAAGGGGATATATACGAAAGCACTACTGGACACAGGAGCCCAAGTGACCTTATTGTACAGGGACTTCTACGACCGACACCTCAGGCACTTACCGCTACACACATGAGAGGTTTAACTTATAATAGTTGTTAAGAACCTGGGCTAATGTATTTCATCATGGAAAAAAGACACGTAATTTATTTACTGCTACTGCAAGTAGTGGGCTGGATCTTGGGAGGAGCTATGCCAATATCAAAATATCTTTATATGTCAGTCTGGAGAGGTTTGCGTTCCTAGGCAGATTACATTGACATGCAATTAATGAATGTTAAGTGGAATGGATTTTGACATACATTACTAATTTGTATATCTACCCATCTGTTATATAAAACCTAACTTTTATTCTTCCATGCTTTCCACAAAAAAGAAAAATCTTATGATTAGCACATTATTGTATCTTTATTGAAGCCTCTTTAAATAATCATCCCTACTTAGGAAAATATAGTTTATTATAATCCACTTTTGGCATTTATAATTTTTCTAGAACCCACTGTGCTAACATGTTCTAATTATTTCCAGAATATTATCTGTTTCTATTTTCTAAAACATATTATACTTTATCTGTATTTTATTTATATTTACTCCTCCTAGCTGCAAAGTTATCATGTGTTCTATTCTACTGCCAATGAGCCTATATCTTCCTCTTTTTTCTAGTTATTGTTTCTCCTTGGTATCCTCCCGAGCTAAAATTCCTTGCATTCCCCTGACTCTACACTTTGTCCCTTTTGTGCTTTACACATGGACAGGGACAATCGAATGATAGTTTACATCCCCCAGCCAGGAAATAAAGTAAGCTCTGTCTGACTTGTTGCAGCTTCTAATGCACAATGTGAGAAGCTCACAGCGTACATTAAAATCAAAGTGAGCAATCAGTACTGCATATCAGTGCACAAGTGCACATCAGTGCCCATCAGTGCCACTGCATCAGTGCTGCCTCATTATTGCAGCCCATCAGTGCATATCAGTACAGCCTCTTCAGTGCACATAAGTTAAGTAGGAAAATTACTTATTTACAAGATTTTATGATAAAAACTAGGTAACATCGTTTTTTGCTTTTTTTTTAATTATTTTTGGTCTTATTTAATTTGTTTAGAAAAAAAACAATGGTGAATAAATACCACAAAAAAAAGCTCTATCTTTCTCCAAAAAATTATAAAAATTTGGTTTGGGTACAGCTTTGCATGACCGCACAATTATCATTTAGGCTTGATTCACACTAATGCGTTTTTTGAAGCATTTTGCAGAAATGCAGGGTAATTTTTTAACATGGGTTCCTATGGAACATGTTCACATCAATGCATTTTTGTGCCTCTGCGTTTTTAGAAAGGGTCAGGGACTTTTTTCATGCAAAATGCAGCGTTTTGCATGTAATAGAAGTCAATGGACCCGCATCCAAAACGAAAGTACCGCGTTTTTACCGCGATTTTGCCACAATTTGCGTTTTGCGTATTTTATTTTTTACCTTTTTTTACACTGTATATAGCTGGTTGCTAAGCAACCACAGTGTAAAAAAAAAAATGAAACAAAAGTAAAATGCAAAACGCGGAAAAATCACAGTTAACCATTTCAATACCAGGCACTTTCGCCCCTTCCTTCCCAGGGCAATTTGCAGCTTTCAGCTCTATCACACTTTGAATGACAATTGTGCGGTCATGCAACACTGTACCCAAACTAAATTTTTTATAATTTTCTTCCCACAAATAGAGCTTTCTTTGGTGGTATTTGATCACCTCTGGGGTTTTTATTTTTTACTAAACAAACTAAAAAAGAGCACCATTTTTGAAAAAAAAAAGTATTTCTTAGTTTCTGTCATATAATTTTGTTTTCTCCTTCACTGACGGGCACTGATGGTGCAGCACAGATGGGCACGGATGAGTTGGCACTGATAGGAGGCACTGATATGCAGCACTGATGGGCACCGATTGGTGGCACTGATAGGCAGTACTGATGGGCACTGATCCGCAGCACTGATGGTCACTGATAGGCGGCACTGATGGTCACTGACAGGCGGCACTGATGGGCCCTGACTGGTGACACTGATGGGCACTGATATGCAGCACTGATTGGCACTGATATGTGGCACTGATTGACACTGACATGTGGCACTGATGGACACTAATAGATGGCACTGATGGGCAGCACTGATAATGAGGTACTGACAGGTGTTACTGCTGGTCACTGATTGGCACTGTGATGGGCACTGATTGGCACTGTGGTGGGCTCTGATTGGCACTGTGGTGGGCACTGATTGGTACTTTGGCACTGACAGACTTTATTAATGGGGCACTGACTGGCAGCTGATGGGCACTGATTGGCAGCTGATGGCCACATCTGATGGGGGCTGTGCTGATAATCAATGTGCTGATTATCAGTACAGACCCCCCCCCCCCTCTGACAGCCGCCAGTATGCTTCCCCTGTAAGCGCAAACCGAGGAATGCCATTTACCGGCACTTCCTGGTGATTGGTCACAGCTGATCATGTCGTAAGAAGCCTCTGTCAGAGGCTCCTTACAACGATCGGAGATGCAGTGTGTTAGACTGATGCCCTGCGGGTGCGTGCCCGCAATGTCATATGATGCCCAGCCAGGGTAACAGAACCACTGCCTGGTCGTCAATCTGCTATAGGCCGGGCCGGAAGCGGTTAAATATTCGTTTTTATATGGGTATAGGGGAGCATGTCATCTCCTATCATGATATAGTGCTTGGGACTAAATGGTCAATAGCATTGTCAACAACCCTGTGTAATCTCTGATGCCAACTGAGAAATGAGGGGTTATTTATGAAAGGCAAATCCACTTTGCACAGAATTCCAGTCGCTGTAGATCCGAGGGGGACATGCAAGGAAAATAAAAAACACAATTTTAGCTTTCAAGTGCACTTGCAGTGCACTTGTAGTGCAAAGTGGATTTTCCTTTAGTAAATAACCCCGAGAGTCTCTTTGAAGTGATATAATTTTTTTACAACTAATGGTAATTATAAATACAATTTTTTTTTTAGTATAGTGTGGGAATATGATCCAAAAAGTAGAACCAACTTGGTGTAATGCCCCATACACACGTTCCAATTATCCGGCGACAAAAGTCGCTTTCGGACACACCGTTCGATAATCTGATCGTTAGTACCCAGCTTTCGACAGCCGATCACGACAGTCCGTCCAACCAAATCCGAAGGGACAAACAGGAAAACTTTGGTCGGACGACAGCCCATCGTACGACAATCGTGTAATCAGTACAGTAAAAGTCGTTCGACAAACACCATGCATGCTCAGAAACACGAAAATCTAGAAGGACGGGGGTCACACGTATTTGACATCATTGAAAATACGTAGCTATGCACAGCGGAAGATTTTTCCAGAATCGTACGACAAAAATCTTACACACATTTTGCACTGTTGTATTCGAACAAAATGCGTACGATCGGTCGTACGATAATCGGAACGTGTGCACGGGGCATTAGGAAGACATTTTTCACCTTTGAAGCTAAATTGGCCACAGGTGCATTGGGGATTTTCGTTTCTTTATGGACCAAACCACCAAAAATTTGCCAGATGAATAATTTGACACAAGCATTTATTTTCAACTTACCGGTAAATAACTATTTAACTTTATGTACGAGTTGCAGAATATATTGTATATTTGGACCACTGGAAAAATGACAGCCTGGGGAGCTGTGTTATTGCAACAAGAATATACAAATGTGCTACCATACAGAAAAGTAATTATAATAATATAAATATGTGCATTCAGAACTCATGATCTCTGATAAGTTCAGATCAATTTAAGATGTCATACATTACTGTTATCAGCATAAAATACTGATAAACAGATTACCATGTCCGTGCCCGTCATAACATTGCATTTCTCAAAAAATATGAAGAATTTAAAGATATGAATTTATTTTTTTATGCTACCACTCATCTTTCTCCATCAGTAAATGGAGGTTTAAATTAGTTTACTGTTACATTTGTTATCTTCAAGAGAGAGACCTAATGTGCTACACACGTAGACCATAACAGACCAATATTTTACTACACAGCGGCTTTGCCCTGTAGCTGAACATCTATAAATCTACTTTAAATTAGTCCTTTTATGAGGTACTTATGAGGAGGGCAAAAGGGAAACTGCCAGATTTAGCAGAAGTAAATGTTCATTTTAACATTACAATAGCACACACAGCAAAGTGTGTTGTATGATTAATACGCTGATTGCACTTATTGTATACTTCACACATTATTGCACAGGTTTTATGCTTTGTGAGTTATTGCACAAGCTAATCAGAGATTTCCACAAATAATATATAGAGTGACATCTTTGAATTTTAAATTTATTAAGTCACCATGGCAATATTTTACTTTGTGCATTGCAGCATTTCTCTATGCAACATAAGATACAAAACTGCCACAAGAAACACACTTTTTTTCTGCAAACCAATATATCTATTTACTCTGGGGAGTTCGTTGTACTTTAGCCATGAACTGCTACTGTGATAAATGGTTTGCTCTTTTAGGCATTTTTCAATCAGACATTACATTGCTGCACTATTGCAAGTGTTCCGCTGAGCTACAATCTTGTAAGATGAAAGTCTATGACTATGCATACTAATGTCTGATTACATTTGATGTTGCTCCTTCTTTCTGAGACACAGAAAAATCCTGGCCCTCTGGGAAATAGAAACCACAACAGAACGCATTTATTGAAGGACAACCATTTTGTTTAGAATTAGATCTATACAAATGCATGTTGTTCCTTATTCATATTGGATGGACATGTAGAAAAAATAAAGCAGTCAGAAAATGTATTTTTCATTTTTTTTTTTTTTTACCAGATGAAAGGAAAAATGAAGAAATTAAAGAAAACCTTTTGAATGAATTGGTAATAGTAAACATACAAAATGAATACATTTTCATCAGATCAGGCTGCAGAGGTAGAGATAGGCAATTTGCAGTTTAAACATATAGCAGTAGAAAAGTTATTCTGGGTTCTAGGATAGAATACTAAAATGTACATAGATACATGTCCAAAATGTGTCAGTCTTTTCCTTAAATAAAGAAGTGATACAATATAACAAAGAACAGGCAGTGAGTTGTCAACTAACAAGCCTAATGCCCCGTACACACGTTCCGATTATCGGACGACAAAAGTCGCTTTCGGACAGATCGTTCGATAATCTGATCATTAGTACGCAGCTTTCGACAGCCTATCGCAACAGTCAGACCAACCAAATCCGAAGGGACAAGCAGGAAAACTTTGGTTGGACGACAGCCCATCGTATGACAATCGTGTAATCAGTACAGTATGCGTCCGATAAAAGTTGTTCGACAAACACCACGCATGCTCGGAAACACGAAAATAAACCAGAAGGACATAGGGGTCACACGTATTTGACATAATTGAAAATACGTAGCTATGCACAGCGGAAGATTTTTCCAGAATCGTACGACAAAAATCTTACACACATTTTGCACTGTTGTATTCGATCTTAGCTGTATGCAACAAAATGCGAATGATCTGTCGGAACGTGTGTACGGGGCATACGATAGTTTCCTTTATGCAAAAGATCTGTCAGGGCTGTTTCACATGGGAAATCACATAGGAACGTGTTGTGTGTTCCTCTGCGATTCACATGCAATGCTGTGTGGTGTGATTTCAGCCTAATCCTTTTGAATGGGCTGAAATCAAACCAAAAGTAGTGCATGCACTCTTTTCGGAAACGCACTGCAACTGGATCGCTTGGTACTTTTAAGGTGTGGACAAAAGCATTGCATTTGCGACCTGCATTTTGGAAAGTCTTAAACCACTTCCGCTCGGAAGGATTTCCCCCCTTCCTGACCGGGCCAATTTTTGTGATCTGGCCCTGTGTCACTTTAACTGACAATTGCGCGGTCGTGCAACGTTGTACCCAAGTTAAACTGATGTCCTTTTTTTTCTCACAAATAGGGCTGTCTTTTGGTGGGATTTGATCACCTCATTTGAGTGACAATTTTGAAAGAAAAAAAACTATATTTTTTACTTTTTGCTATAATAAATATCCCCCCCAAAAAAAATCTTCCTCAGTTTAGGCCAATATGTATTCTTCTACCTATTTTTGGTAAAAAAAATCAGAATTAGCATATATTGATTGGTATGCGCAAAAGTTATCACGTCTAAAAAATAGGTGATAGATTTATGGCATTTTTATTATTATTATTTTTTTTCACTAGTAATGGCAGTGATCTGTGGGATGGCGTCCAGCCATTTGTCTGACAGTAGAGTTTTGGAGCCTTCGGATGGAAGTAGTGGTCTTATCTCAGTTTCTACATAAGGATTAAGCAGCTGGTGCATATATTTAGGTAGCGTTGCCGTTCGGATCAAGCCTCCTGAGAAAAGCCAATTGGGCGAAATGCATTGGGGCCAATCCGAATGGCCTTGACGTCACTTACGGTATTTCGCATTCTGAAATGAAACTGTGGAACACAGGGCGGCTCGAATGACAGGGGGAGTGGCTGTGATTTCTTTATACTACTGGGCAGCAATTGTTAGTTATGGCAGTCCAAAAGCACCAATACATTTGAGTGTGTTATTTATACATGTTTTAAAAGCATTTTAATAAATAATTTGATAATTTTACTCAATAAGTTCCTTTCTGTTTTTCCCTTTCATTCCATGAGTGGAGCTTGGTGGGTCAAGAGGAGTGGAGGGATATAACCTATTTGATTGACCCCTTTTATCTATGTTATGATGAGTTTATGCTGTCTAGCGGGTGTGCTGAGGATTCTTCATACTTTTCTTTCTGAAGCACCAATGAACTCTTTATTTTGAGTGGAGTACCGTGTAGATTATTGGATCTCTGTTATTAATTAGAACCACATAATTTAAACTATTTATTTAAGGATAATTTATTTCATGGATGGTGAAATGGACACTATGATTAATTGATTTTATTTTATCTTTATGTCACTTTTGGGCTGTTTTTTATTTATATTTTCACCTTAACAATGTATGTTTTTAGCGCTGCCTTATTAGATCTTATTAGCGCTGCCTTATTAGATTTGCTACTTGCTACCTTTGTAGACAAGAGAGAAAGTGAGGGGAAATGCATCATTTTAGAGCAAGAGGGGAGGGGACTTTTTCCAATTGGAGCACTTGTTTAGGTGACAACTGTGGCAGATGTTCACTGCCAGACATAAAAAATAACCTGGCAGGGTTGTAACTAGGGATGGGCAAACAGTTCGGCCCGGGCATAAGTTCGGGCTGAACTTTGGTTGTTCGGATGTTCTGTGAACACCGAACAATATGCAATGTTCAGGGCAAATTCGAAAGCTGCCTGAACACCGTTAAAGTCTATGGGACACTAACATGCAAAATCAAAAGTGCTAATTTTAAAGGCTTATATGCCCTGTGGCATCAGAGGGGGTGGGGTCACCCAGTTACATCACCAGGTGGCCCCGCCCTCAAGCTATATAAGAACTGTCACCGAGAAGAAGCATCAGTCGTTGGGAGCCTTCCATGGAGGCGGAACAGTTGCAGCTTTTTTTTTTTTTTCAGTCCGTCGGGCAGCGTGGATTTACATTGCGGGACATTTTTATTTTTTATTTTTTAATAAAGGACTTGTCCCAAGCTGTCTCTTGTATTTTTTACCATTTTGACACTTTTTTTGTGAAATGGTAGGGGGATCCCCCGTTACCAATTCACATAGGGGGGCCAGGATCCGATAAGCCCCTGCCCACAAACCCCCACAACCACCGGGCAAGGGTTGTAGGGATGAGGCTCTTGACCCCATCAACATGGGGACAAGGTGCTTTGGGGGGCTACTCCAAAGCACCCTCCCTATGTTGAGGGCATGTGGCATGGTATGGTTCAGGAGGGGGGCGCTCTCTCATCCCCCCTCTTTTCCTGCGGCCTGTCAGGTTGCATGCTTGGATAAGGGTCTGGTATGGATTTTGGGGGGGACCACTACGCCTTTGTTTTTTAAATGTTGGTTCAGGGTTCCCCTTAATATTCATACCAGTCCCAAATGGCCTGGTGATGGACTAGGGGGAACCATGCCCTTTTTTTTAGTTTCCATAATATTTTATTGAGGATGTTAAGGTATACATACAGAGTCGGGTGTGTGTACAATAACATACTTTACATGGGCCCATTGGTCTGAGGAAATATAGGTAAACCAAGACCAAAACCAGAACCAAAACATTGTGTTAACATTCCTTCTTGTTTTAACAACTAAAAGGTATGTAGAAGAGTTATGTTGATTTCAAGGGGAGCCAGCGGGTAGCAAATATTGTATAGTGAATACAGGCTGGGTATGTGTTTTGTAGGCCCAGAAGGGCTTACTTTGAGGGAGCGGTTCTAAGAGTAATGCTGATTTCTTGAGGTAATAGCGGTTGTGTGGGGGAGTCTCTGTATGAGAATGAGTGCATAGTTTGTGGTGTGATAGGTTATCCGGGGAGGGTATAGTATTAGTTTGGGGTGATTTTCATGGTTGGCAGGCCAGCTGACAACCAGGTTTAATTTTATTAGTTGTATGTGAGTGGGTATGGTGCATGGTAAGGGGAGTGGTGAGACCGTAGAGGAAGAAAGAAGGATTGGGTGGGTGGAGGAAGGTGGGTGGAGGAAGGTGGGTGGGAGGGGTGGGAAGAAGGATGCGTGTGAGGGTGTCAGAGGATATTGGTGGGATAGACCAGCGCAGGGGGGGGCTAAGCCTCTTGTCTAACCCTGGTTTGCCGTCCATCCAGCCTCAGTTATCCCTGAGGTCATAGGAGAAGCGCTCCGAGAGGTTTTCCTTTCCATTAAGGTTTGGGGTTCATGATTTGGAAATATTCGGGGGTAGTTTTTAACTGTAACCAACATGACCAGGTGGTGGTGTGTTGAGATGGCTATACGTTCTTCTATTTTGGCAATTGTGTCAATTTTTTTAAACCAGTCTTTGATAAGTGGGGCGTGGGTTTTTCCCCATAAGATTGGGACACAACGCTTGGCAGCGTTCAGCATGTGCATAGTGAGGGATTTGAAGTAAGCGCGCCTGGGTATAGTGGTATGGTGTAGGAGAAATTGTGAGGGTGAGAATTCTAATGTGAATGTAGATACTTTGGAAATTAAGTTGTGGACTCCGCGCCAGAATTTTTGAATAATGGGACAGGACCACCAGATGTGGAGAAGGGATCCTGGTTCAGACTTGCATCTCCAACATTTATTGGAAGTGGATGGGGCGAACTTGTGGATAATGGACGGCACTCTGTACCATTTTGTGAGTACTTTGTATCCATTTTCCTGTGCTGACATGTTTATTGAACCCTTGAGAATGTTTTAAAATATTTGTTCCCACTGTGTGTCTGTGAGGTCTAGGGATAATTCCTTCTCCCAGGATCAGCATATTTTGTTTTTCGTGGGGTATTTGGTAAAGAGTAAAGAGTAGATGGTTGAGACCACATGTCTCTGTGGTGTGTTTTCTGAGCATAGGGAGTCTAAGGGGGTAAGTTGCCGGGTACAGAGCGATTTGTGTTTTGGGTCTGAGAGAAAATGCCATATTTGAAGGTAAGTCCATAGTGGGAGCTTGAGATCTTTCATTTGGGGTACTAGCTCTTCTTGTCTTAGCAATGTGGCCTTATTGAATAATTGTTTGGCCAGAATGTGTTTATGTGGCCAGGAATTTGATAAGAATTGTTTGGACATTCCCGCTGGGAATTTGGGGGTTAAGACGAAGTGGTGGCATGGCATGCCCTTTTTTTTCAATGAGTTTTATCTATATAGCAGAGACCCGAAAATTTATTACAGGCAGCCACGATCAGTTTTAAATGACAGTTTTTCCTTTAGAAGTGTCATTTTGCTGTGGTACTGTTCTAAACATGGGATAAATGTGCCACTTTACAGGCATACTATAGACACCCCCCAGGCATGATATATAAAGGAATATTTCATTTCTATTGTTTCACGTTAAGAATTAAAAAAATCACTTTGCTCCTGACCCCTCCCTCTTGCCCAGTGCCCCCACAGCAAGCAATGGGGTTTTTTATCTTAATGCATAAGATGCGTTAAGATAAAAAAAAAATGTTTGCCTTTAAAACCACTTTAAATACCTAACATTTCTATCTTTATATGTAACTCTATTATAAGCCCTGAATTGTAAGCTCTGCTTGTGGTATAGAGTGATAATTATGTTTATTTTTTTGTATATAGTGTTAATATGCTTAGGATACCATGGCACTGTATATGGGGACATTTCTAAAAGATTTAAAACCACATAATATATTGCTACCATAAATGAAGAAAAGTGGTAAGACTTCACCTGCAGCACATGTGTTTAAATGGTTTTGTGCATACACCAAAAACATAGGTAACTGGTTGTTTCCATATTTATATTAGACCTGAGGTTGCCATTGCCAGGGGACTTGCTGTATTGTTAAAGTTTTTTTTAAATGTTTTCATTTACAGTGCAATGGCATACAATATATAAGTAAATTAAACATAATTATCACTCTATGCCACAAGCAGAGCTTACCGTACTATATATTTACAAAAGCCTTTATGCAGTAGTAGAAGGAATTAAAATAGGCTTTTGCGCCAAGGGTCATCTTAAGTCTGGCTTTGTCCCCTTCTTAACAGAAAGTTAACTTATCCACAAGAGGATGCTCATCATTCAACTCACAAAAAAATTAACTTAACCATTGAGTTGATGCCATGTTTGCAAACATCAGCTGCACCCAAACAAAATATACAGGTATAGCACAGAGCTAGTGAAATAGGTACCGTACTGTATATACATGTACAACTAATGTATATAGGTAGTGAAAGCAATCCTTGAGAAACATGGCATTCCTACCATAAGGAAAAAATCCCTGCATAATAATCATTAATAGGACAGGCATAATATGACAATATATTATCTCCTATCCCAGCCTTCAGCTACCTCCTACTTTATTACACGGAGTGGTAAATAACACGACACAAAAAAAGGAATTTTACTGGAGGCTAATATACATTACAATTGTACATAGTAAATTGTACAGATTTATAAAATATATATTCCATTTACTGGGGGTTGCTGTGTTTAGAATACATTTTTAGTGATTATAATTAAGCAATCCATTTCTGTGCCTTAAAAAAAAAACAGGCAGTAGAATGCTATTAGATCAAGATTCTGTAATACCTTCTGAGGAAAGATCATTTAAGCATTACATCTTGCGATTTAAAAATATTTTTAAGGTATTAAGGAAAAAAATGTTTAGGTAGCAGTATGCCCCTTCAACCCCCTCCCTCTCATACTTACTTAAGCCCTCACTCGGGCTAGTGCCGTGCCCATCTGCAGTGGCTCTCACAGTCTTTGTCGAGGCAGTGGGAGTCATTGGCTCCTGTTGTTGCCAGTCAAATCCTATGACAAGAGAGCAGAGGGAGGACACAAGTCATGTTGTTGTTGTCTATGGATGCAGGCAGTGTGGCTCAGGATTGAGTCCACAGGTGTGCCACTATAGGAAGTGGCTTCCTATGGTGGCAGTCCGAAAAGAGGTGAAGCCAGGAGCACCAAAAGGGGACCCAAAAGTGGAGGATCGGGGCTGCTCTGTGCAATTCCATTGCACAAAGCAGGTGAGTAGAGATTGGCACCCCCTGTTCAGTTCACAGCAGAACTCCCAAACAGGGGAAAAGTTCCTACTTGAACGGCAAACCCCATTGAAGTCTATGGAAGCCAAACAGGAAAATTTTGAAGACTTATATGCAAGTCATTGGCTATAAAAGAGGTATGGGGGTCTGGGTACTGCCCTGGAGGACATTTATCAATGCAACATTTTTTTTTTTCAGGAGCAGTGATTTTAATGATGCTTACCTGCTTAAGCCCTGGAACATTTGGCTGGCCAAAGACCAGAGCACTTTTTGCGTTTCGGCACTGCACCGCTTTAACTGACAATTGCGCAGTTGTGCGACATGGTTCCAAAACAAAATTGACATCCTTTTTTTTTTTCCATAAATAGAGCTTTCTTTTGGTGGTATATTATCACCTCTGCGGTTTTTATTTTTAGCGCTCTAAACCAAAAAAGAGCGACAATTTTGAAAAAAAAATCATTATTTTTTACTTTTTGCTATAATAAATATCCCAAAAATATATATAAAAAAAAAATTTCCTCAGTTTAGGCCTATACATATTCTCCTACATATTTTTGGTAAAAAAATTGCAATAAGCATATATTGATTGGTTTGCACAAAAGTTATAGCGTCTATAAAATAGGGGATAGTTTTATGGCATTTTTATTAATATTTTTTTTTTTTACTAATAATGGCAGCGATCAGCAATTGTTATCTAGACTGTGACATTATGGCGGACACGTCGGACAATTTTGACACATTTTTGGGACCATTGGCATTAATACAGCGATCAGTGCGATTAAAAACGCATTGATTACTATAAAAACGTAACTGACAGTGAAGGGGTTAAAACTAGGAGGCAGTGAAGGGGTTAATGTGTGTCCTAGTGTGTGTTCTAACTGAAGGGGGATGGGACTGTGCAGGGAAACTAGCAGATCGCTGTTCATACTCTATATGAACAGACGATCTGTCAGTTTCTCCCCTCTGTATGTTTACAAACACAGTTCCGGGTTCTCCATGTGCCCCGAGCGATTACGGGAGCCCGGCAGTGATTGAGACTGCTGAGAACTCACATCGTGGAGCGAGCCCCCTAGTGGCCGTCTATGTTACCGACGTAACATAACGGCTATTCGCGCAGCCGAGCCATGTTGCCGCAGTACAACTGCGGTGGCTGGTCAGCAAGCGGTGCAACAATAAATATGAAAAATTACTTTTAATATATGCCTGGATGGTCCCCTAAGTCTAAAAAAAATTATTTTGTCAAATCACATTTAAAAATTACTTGCAGCCACAATTTTCAGCACCTGGCTATTAAAAAAAATTAAAAACAATGGCATGGGATCCCCCCCAACATCCATACCAGACCCTTATCCAAGAAAGCAGCCTGGCAGGTCAGGAATAAGGGGGGGGGTGAGTGAAAGCCGCCCCTCCTGAACCATACCAGGCCACATGCCCTCAACATAGGGGGTTAAGTGCTTTTGGGACAGGGGGGCTCTGCGCTCCTCCCCACTCCAAAGCACCTTGCCCTCAAGTTGATGGGGGCAAGGGCCTCTTCCCGACAGTCACAGATATTCCCGAATGCAAGCCCCAGGGGGAGCGCAATTCTGGGAAGATGTCATTGTACGCCCTGCCAGAGTTATCTGAGCGCGCTGTAGCCATCCTTCAGCCATATGGCGCGGTTGGCAAGGGCCTGGTATGGACTGGGGGCATGCCTTTTTTTTTCTTTTCTTTTTTACTGCCACTTATTTTTTATTCAGCTGTCAGGGGGGAAGCCCATTGAAGGCGGATGACTCATCAGTTGTTAAGGATGCGGCGGCTGGCCTCCCGGCCCTGCTCCTTAACAACCAGCTTGCACTGCGCCCTGATTGGGCAAAGAGTACCTCTATAGGGTTAAGGTGTGAGGGCACCACCAACACCCAAAGAGCCCAGAGCTTAGTGAATGAAGAGACGCTCTGCTGACTTCCATCATCCAGTCATGTGCAAGCAAAAATGTTGTTTGACTATTTGATTTTAGTAAATCATCCTTATAGTTTTAGTGATTGGTAACTGGAATGCCAAAACATGGTGATGAAAAGAGAATTTAAGGTAGTGAAAGACTAAGCAGCCTCAGTTACCACAATGACATCTTCATCACTAATACATTATTTGAGTATCCAGTGCAACTTCCATACACATGGACATGACTATATGGACTTTAACTAAATCAAACAGACTACATTCTCTACTCAATTGCTCAAATGTATTAGCAAAGGGATGGCCTCAAGTATAATGTGGAACAGTCCATGAATTGTTAATATATATGAAAGCTACAAGTGAAATTGAAAAAGAAAAGAAAAACATGATAAAAACACAAAAGACCAAGAAATTGAAGTTCCAGTGAAAACTGCACAAAAGAGAAGTTCCTAAAAATGTGAAAGATACTGTAAAAATCATGTGAAAGAACTAAATCATCAATTCAAAGGAGTTGCCAAGAAAGATCAATATTACTTTCGTAATGAGACTCAGGATGCAAAAAAATGTGAAGAAATGAGGATCTTTTTCCAGAAGATTCATGACATAAAAAAATCAGCCATAATAATGTACTGTATACTCAAAGATGTCCATGGAGAAATCATAACTGCTGGAACTCAGATCAAGCAAAGATGCAAGGAAACCACAAAGGACCGTTATAGCAAACAAAATTCTACATACACTGTTGATGCTATACAGTATAAATCCTGTTTAATAATTACATTATTAGCAAAGACATCAATAACCAAGACACTTTTTCTAAAATATGCTACACAGAAGAACATTCAGTCTGGCACTGAGATCACTGTAAAAAAATGAAGGGCACATGAGTTGATAACATTACAGGAGAATTAAGTAACAACAACAAAATAGCTAAAGTGCTGACAAACATACAGTATGTCAAAGCACTGGTTTGGAAGGGGTTAGATTATAGTCCAATACTGAAGAAAGGAGCCTTAAAAGACTGCAAAACTATTGTACAATTCCTCTCATATCACACACTAGCAAGATTATTCTAAAGATTATTCTTGCATTAAAATAGATTTATCAGATTTACAAGCAAGATTTGGAAAAGCCAAGGAAATTAGAAACATTATTGCAGATGCACGCTTGGTAATTGAAAGACAAGGATTGCAAGAAGGTCATCATGTGCTTCATTTATTACAGCAAAGCCATTGACTGAGTTCATCATGGGAAATTATGGAATGTCCTCAGGAAAATAAGTGTACTTAAGCATCTCATTGTTCTTTTTAAGGACATCTACATTGATCAAGAAGCCCCATCATGACAGAAAATGGAAATACAGAATGGTTCAAGATCTGCAAAGAAGTTGGACTCTCACCATATATATTCAATTGCTGTGCATATTCTCATCACCCTTATTTAACCTGGATTCCGATATGTGTAATGAGAAAAGCAGAACTGGAGGATGATAATAGGAGTTTTAAGATTGGTGGAAGAAACATCTTTGGTATGTTAATGACACTATGCTCACAGATACAAAATGCCTTATAGACAATGCAAATATGAGACGGCAGCTAAATATCAAGAAATAAAATGACAACAGGAAAAAAGCTAACTTCATGGTAAAGACATAAAGAATAGACAACTTCTACCTCTTGGATCGATTATTACTAACAAGGGATCCAGCAGTCAGGAAATACAACTCAGGCTGGTTGGAAGAGCAAGTATAAAAGACCTACAAAAGATCTTCAAAAGTACTGATGTTTCCATTTATGGTCTAGAGCCCTACGGACGACATGAGTAACGATAACACATAGGAACAACACAAAACTCACCACCATGAAATAGACCTGAAAGTGTGCCTTGGTCTACCGTATGGTACGCCAAAATAAGGGGGCATACCCTAGATAAAGAATGATAAGAAGTAGTTATGGAATAATGTGGAATGAGTATTCCGTCTGGGTTAAGAATACTTGGAAGAGGCTTTTAAAAGGGGAGGGTGGGCGGGTATCACGCACAGGAAACCGACAAAGACCGGCGGCCTTTGGGCTGCTTAAATACCCTCCGGGCTCCTCCCATAACTTCAGGCCGGTACCCGGCCTTCCAATTTATGGTCTAGAGCCCTACGGACGACATGAGTAACGATAACACATAGGAACAACACAAAACTCACCACCATGAAATAGACCTGAAAGTGTGCCTTGGTCTACCGTATGGTACGCCAAAATAAGGGGGCAAAAACCTTCAGGTAGGGGATAATTATTTATTAAAGGCAATGTCACTGAGTAAGTCGAGCAAAAGCCTGAGCCATCTCTAACTGTGGGTTAGGAATGTAGCGAGAGAAGCAGGCCGATTTCCACCGACCCAGTTTCTTAATCACGTGGTCCGGAACCCCCTGTCTTGAGGCCGTCGTGGCCGCCCCGATCCGGAATGAATGCCCGGAGTACTGGCTGGGGTCCAACTGAAGATTGCCGAGAAGGACCCGGACATGTTCCACAAATTGTGACGAGTTGAGGGGTTTTACCGGAAAGGGTAGAAGCGGGCTGGACCCTGGGCGGTCGGATAGTAGTGCCGTCAGGCGGTTCAACACGGCAACTGGGCACCCGTTATTGTGAGTCCTGTATAGGTGAATATCTACTCCGGACGTAGTGATCCTGGTGGCGATAGAGATTACTTCTATGCAAGACTGGACCGGCTGGGTGGCTGCGAGTGAACTCGCTGGGCTGTAGAAACCCATAAAATGCCATGTGTATCGCAGCCTGCAGGACGGTGCTGAGGAGGAGACCGAAAGGGGACCTATCCAGGATGTCTGACATCCCCTTGAAGATCTCCCCCGTGATAGGCAGCCGCTTCGGGCTGACTGGCGGCTGGTGTTTCTGAACTCCACTTAGTAGAGCCCTCACTGCGTGGCAGGAGAACACCGAAGGCCTTGCGGGGTCTTGAAGTGACAGGTAGTGCTGCACCCCGGCCACGTACTGGCGTATCGTGCTGTGTGACAGCGCTAGGTGTGAATGACAATAGGCGATGAACGCCATGACCTGCTTGAGGCTGGAAGACTCGCGAGGCCGCTGGGGCAGGAACTTGTTAAACGCCCTCCAGGCAGTCCGGTAGGCCCGACGGGTGTTGCGGGCGAGTGAGGCGTTAATGATGTTGGTAGCTGAGCGTAGATGGGGGGCTAGTCCAAGGTCAGTTGTGACCAATCCGGGATAGTGGCTGAATGATGGCAGGCTCCTGGCATCTGTTCAAAGAAAGAAATAAAGTTAAAACGGGAGAGTGCGTCCGCTGCTGAGTTAAACTTCCCTGGAATGAACGAGCAGTAAACATTGAACTGATGCTGTAGGGATAGCTGGACCAGTCTGCGGAGGAAGGACATGACGGGCCTGGACTTAGACCTGCCCTTGCTGATGATCTCGGCTGTGGCTTGATTGTCTGTCGAGAAAGCCACAGTCTGTCCAGACCAAAGGTGACCCCATAGGTGAGCGGCTGCTACAATAGGGAAGAGCTCAAAGAGGGCTGACGTAGTAGTGAAGCCCGGTGTGGCTAGTGCTTGAGGAGGCCAAGGGGCGGCGAACCACAAATGGCCAAAAAATGGCGGCGCATCCTGTGGATGCCGCCGCGTCGGTCACCACCTGTGGTGACTGCGTGGACACGACTGGGATGAACAGGGACACACCGTTCCAATCACTAAGAAAGTGTTCCCACATGGCCAGATCTGCCCTGGCTGCAGAATCCAGCCTGATGACCTGGTCTGGGTCCTGAGTGTAGGACAGGAAGACCAGCAACCGGGACACGAAGGAGCGGCCCTGGGGGATGATCCTCACAGCGAAGTTCAGCATCCCGAGGAGAGACTGAAGTTGCTTCTGAGTACATCCCCCCACCCGGGTGAATTCTCGCAGAACCGTCCTGATACGGTCCAACTTATCTGCGGGAAGGCTGGCCTGCATGGCAAGCGTGTCAAGGTCGACGCCCAAGAACGTGATCTTGTGTGCCGGGCCGTCAACCTTGTGCTCTGCTATGGGGACGTTCAGATTGTCGAAAACCGTCCTCAACTTTCCAAGGTCCCCTGGGGGAGCCCCGGGCGGTTCTATCAGAAGGAAGTCATCCAAATAATGGATGACCTCGTGGCACTGTGCCTCATGGAGAAGGATCCACGCCAGGGTCTCCGCGAACTTGTCAAATAGCCAAGGACTACTCTTAGACCCGAAGGTCAATTTGGTCGCAAAGTAATATCGCTCCCTCCACTTGATGCCGTGCCAGCACCACAGGGAAGGATGAATGGGCAGCAGCTTGAAGGCGTCGGATATGTCCGCCTTCGAGAGCCAAGCACCCACCCCTGCCCTGAGAATGGCCTGGATAGCCATGTCTACCGAAGCGTACTTCAGCGAGAACTCCTCGGAGGGGATGAGCGAGTTGAGACTGGGAACGACGGAAGAATGAGGCGCTGACAGATCATACACCAGACGTTTTTTATTTGAAAACTTTCCCTGTACAAGCCCGATAGGGCTAACCCTCCAGATGCTGAAGGGAGATTGACAGAACGGGCCTATCATGAAGTCCCGATCCAACTCCGTCTGCAAAAGGACGTCAATCGCTGGCTCATCTGTTGCTGCTGAGCGTAGGTTCGGACATTCGTGGGTGGAGTGGGGCAGGGTGATGAGCCCGGTATGAAACCCATCAGTGAAGCCTCGGATGAGGTAGCTGGCGAGTGACGGAGTGGGGTGTGAGGTCAAGTAAACACCGAGCCAAAGGACATTGACCCGGCTTAGTCATGGTTTCTTTTGTTTGACCTCACACAGGATCCTGGGGTGCGCCCTCTGGCATAGGGTGCAAACGTGCAAGAGCCGGCACTGGCTGAAATTGCAGGAGCCGTAATTAAAATTGTTGCAAATGGCGGCTCCCCCAACCATCCGCACCGGACGTCCCAACTTGTCCACCTTTTGCCCATGCGCCGGGGCCTGCTGAGCCTGGCTCGTGCTGGTAGAGGCCGTGCTAGCTATCGGATGGACAGAGGCTATGTTGGCACACCAGACTGTGGTGTGGGACGCTGACTGACAGACAGCACATAGCGGGGAGCGAAGGCCTGCGAAGTGGCGGCAGAATAACTCCGTGTCCACTACGCTCCAGTCCGTTGACAAATGAAACTGTGAGAATCTGGCTGCGGCTTTGGCCGAGAAGGACCGATGATAGTCGTAGAACGCTGAGCCACCGTATTTGTGGCCCAGGTCTACGATCAAATGGAGGTAGAGGTCCAGTTCCTCCCGTCTGCCGGGGGAGGCTGAGCACAGCACGTCCCTAAACATGCCGAAAGCGAGCGTGAACTCGGGCACCGTGAGCTTCCTGTTGAGCCTCGGATCCTTCGCTTTCAAAACCACCGAGACGTTCCCCCAGGTGTAGGCCTTGTTCTCGGCCAAGTCATGGACCGAGATCAAGAGTGAGGCCAGATTAACGTCTCTGCCCTCTAGTATGTCCTTCCGTACGCTGGGTGGCACCAGGTGGGAAGGGTGAACGGTAGTCGTGGCAAACTCACTACCTGCGGCCGGTGCACTGATGGCTGGGACCACCGCAGGGTCCGGAACCGTGGCAGCCGGGCTGGCCTCTAGACGAGACACCCTGTCCTGGACCTCAACGATTGAGGAAGACGGGGAAGACACGAGGGTGTGTAGCTGAGCGACGGCGGCTGAAATCGATTCCAGAGACGCCTGCTGGCTGCTGGGGCTTGCTGCGGCCGGTGGTGGGAAGAGGAGCCTGAACAGCTCCGCCTTCCTGGCCGCGGACGAGAAGGGTATCCCTCTGCGTCTCAGCTCGGCGGACAGCCTGGGAATTGTCCATGCCCTGAGAGACTGGACACTGCCAGCCTCGGAGGCTGATGCCGGAGATAGCGGGGTGGTGAGGTCATCGCTGCCGACTGATGACATGGCGGCTGCCAAGACCTGTCACTTGGTAGACTGGTCACGTGTCTGCAGGCTGGGCCTATAAAAGGTGACAAGAAATTAGTTTGGATGTGTCACCTATGATATACGTACCTGCCACTAGAAAGCAGGAGCCCCCGTGCCCCTGCGTTTTTTTTTTTTTTTTTTACCTGCTGGAACCCTGATCAAGCTGGTGCAGGTGGACCTACTGAATCCGACTGACCTGAGAGAGTGTGAGAGAAAGTATCTATTTAAGAGCCTAAAACTGCTGCCGTCCAGAGCGACGGAACCCAACGTAGATGATAACAACAGGCGATAGTGACTTGAGTCGACTGCCGAGACCGCTGTGGGATCAAATGACAGATGACAACACGAATGACTGACTTGACATGTTGCCTTAACTGAATGAAACTTCCCGTGACAGGGCCCGGCCCATTCGTACCGTATGGGGGTGACTGAGGGCCGGACTCTGGAGCACGTACAGAAATGAGGCAACCGTGAAACGAGGCCAACTGCCTGGGTATGCTGAGGCCGAACTGTGACATCCAGCTGCCACCGGGTCCGACTCCAAGCTCCCTTCTTTTTTTTTTTTTTGTAGAAATGCGGCCGGCCTAGGGCACGCCGGCGTGAATTCGTACAGGCGGGTGACCAATTAACGCTGGGGCGTGGTAAGGTGACACAGAAATGATATAACATGACAAGGGCAAGAATCAAAGTTTTTTTTTTTTTTTTTTTTTTGCGACTCCGCCCCTGGCGCATGTATTGAAATGAGGCCGGGCCTAGGGCACGCCGACACGAATTAGTGCGAGGAAGTGACTGCATTCATGCCGGGCGTGGTAAGGTGACAGAAATGAGATACCATGACAGGGGCAAGAATCAGGAATGTACGCAAACCAGTGATGCGATTCCGCCCTTGGCGCATGTATTGAAATGAGGCCGGGCCTAGGGCACGCCGACACGAATTAGTGCGAGGAAGTGACTGCATTCATGCCGGGCGTGGTAAGGTGACAGAAATGAGATAACATGACAGGGGCAAGAATCAGGAATGTACGCAAACCAGTGATGCGATTCCGCCCTTGGCGCATGTATAGAAATGAGGCCGGGCCTAGGGCACGCCGACACGAATTAGTGCGGGGAAGTGACTGCATTCATGCCGGACGTGGTAAGGTGACAGAAATGATATACCATGACAGGGGCAAGAATCAGGAATGTACGCAACCAGTGATGCGATTCCGCCCTTGGCGCATGTATTGAAATGAGGCCGGCCTGGGGCACGCCGACCCGAATCAGTGCAGGGAAGTGACTGCATACAAGCCGGGCGTGGTAAGGTGACAGAAATGATATACCATGACAGGGGCAAGAATCAAGAATGTACGTAACCAGTGATGTGATTCCGCCCTTGGCGCATGTATCGAAATGAGGCCGGGTAGTCGTGCATCTGGATCGCCCCGATCGGAGCATGCATGGATGCGACCGGACCAGGATGGAAGCGATGGCATGAACACCCTGTTTTAATTGATGCGAAATGATTTAGCATGACCGAATGGCCTGATACGTTGGCCACGTTTGAAATGATGAAATGATTGTCATGCTAACACGTGAAATGTTTCGACACGGTCGAAGTGATTCGTACAATTAGTATGCCAACAGTGCTTCGGAATGTAAATAGCG
The DNA here is from genome assembly GCA_028564925.1 of Lithobates sylvaticus. NCBI lineage: Eukaryota > Metazoa > Chordata > Amphibia > Anura > Ranidae > Lithobates > Lithobates sylvaticus. The sequence continues at coordinate 252,480,899 of CM053030.1, forward strand.
ATTCGGCACGCTCGCTGGCGCCACCGATTCGAATAATGGCAGGACATGAACGATACGTGTGAGTGCGAACGGCACCCGTGCATGAGTCACGTTTGCACGATTCGAAGACTGCGTAGCACGACCGCGAAAGGGGAACCCTTGAGTGCCGGATGCGGCATCGGTCGGAGTGTAGTGGCGGGTGGCCCTGAATGTGCGTGCCGCTAGATGGCTCCCGATCGTGTACAACCAAAAACGTGCGAGTAAGTGTTTAGTTTTCGAGACAAGCAGCGCGTGGTTCGTGAGCTACGCAGACCACAGTTTAGTGACATGATAAGCAGTGCATGAGAACGTAAAACATGGGAGCCGAAGCCCTACCTGCGACAGCCGAACCAGACTCTTTGTACGAAACTGCGACTCGGCGACACGAGTGCGACACGAAGGGACAACACGACTTACGAACACGGACGCGGGACTGCAACAAAAGGAGACGGACAGATGAAAACGGAGCTCACGAACCGGCACCAACAGCGCTTGTCTCGAACGAGTCGGTCCTAGATGTCTGACGTATCAGATATCACGCACAGGAAACCGACAAAGACCGGCGGCCTTTGGGCTGCTTAAATACCCTCCGGGCTCCTCCCATAACTTCAGGCCGGTACCCGGCCTTCCAATAAGTACAAAGGTCAGAATAATCTCTAGGCTGTGGTATTTTCCTATCACTCTTTCTGGATGTAAAAATTAAACAATAAAGAAGCAAGACAAGAGGAGTTCTAATGCCTTTAAATCTTGGTTTTGGTGTAGAAATCTGCAAAAAAACGTAGATTACAAGTACAACAAACTGGATCTTTCAACAAATCAACCCCAAACTTTCATTGGAAGCCCAGATAACTAGGCTGAAGCTGCCTTATTTTGGACATATTGTGAAAAGAGCCAACCCACTAGGAAACGCAATTGTTCTTGGAAACATTTAAAGGGTTAGTTTCACTTTTTCAGAAAAATTAAAACGTGAACTTACACCCTCCTCATTTCCAGGTCTTCTTTGTAATAACCTCCATGGTGAGATTTCAGTGCCCATGCAGCCGGTTTGTAGATTTGAATTCCTTGCTCCTATCCCCCTTCTTTCTTCATGGCTTCTGGGAAGGATCAGAGCAATTCTCTTTGCCTGGGGTTGACCAATCAAAATTGCTCTAATCTGTCCCAGAAGCCCTGAAGAAATAAAGAGAAGAGGGGGATGTCAACTTCCTGGACCACTATACCGGTTGGGTGGACACTGACAGCTCATCATCCACAAAGGTAAGTACAGAGTTAGGAAGGATGTAGGGTGTTAGTTCACAGTTTTATTTTTTCTGAAAGGGTGAATATACTCTTTATGGGAAAAGAGGGAGAGAACAATTAGAAATAAAGTTGATAGATACAGCCACACAAATTATGAAAATGCTTTTGTGAGGACTTAAATCTAAAATGGAAGAAAGAATAATCTTGAAAAATATCATCCATGTTGTCCCCAGGGTTCACCATTGACTTAGCATTTAAAGTGGAATTCCTAAGGCTAACTGTGGTTAAAAATGCCCCCTCCCCTAACTTGCTACCTATGCTGACTAACCTTTGTAGGAATGTGTATTCTTACCAATTTTCAGCTCACATTTATTTTAACACAGGTTAGTCATGATAGGTAGCAGGAGGGGGAGGGGACATTTTTAAGACTAGTTAGGACTTCTGGTTCTGGGGTCAGGTGAGCCAATAGCTCCGCTCCAGCCTGCGGGGAAAACCGCCACCCGGAGCAACTCCTCTACTGCCAGATATCTCCTTCTTCCTTTCTGCTTTCAGCGGAATGGAACGGTACCTGTCACAATCCCAATCCCGCTCAGGCTCTCGGTCACGGCACACATCTCCTTCACAGGCAGCCCCAGATCCTAAGATGGCTGTGGTAGCGTGCTCTCCATCTCCCTCACATGATGATTCATACCCTGTCACTAGCAATACAGCGGACCTCAGGGGGATGATGGGTGACAGTATGGAGGCTAGTGAGATGGGGACACTAGACTCACAGGTTTCTTATGGCAAAATAGCCCAGGCAGTAGCCGTGCTTCTGGCCCCCACTATCACAGCAGCGGTGGACAGAGCACTGGCAGCGGGCATTCTGAAGCTCAGGAAAAACATAGGAGAGCACTCCCACAGGCTGACAGAAGCTGAACGACATATTGTATCCCTGGAAGATTATCAATATCAAACGGACGCTACCATGGAAAAATATATACGTGCACAACAACTTCTGCATGAAAAAATTGACGATTTAGAGAACCGATTGAGAAGGAACAATTTACGCATAATTGGTCTCCCAGAAAGTTATAAGCCTGGCTCTCTGCTAAACATCTGTGAAAACCGTCTCCCAGAGGCTCGGGGCATACTGCATAATGCATTGCAGAAAGAGCACACCCAATCGGCGGTCCAACGAACTTATATACCAGTGGAAGATAAGAGTAGTCCCTATGTAGTGTCAACATACATCAACTCTATCAGTGACGGGAGATATTATTCTGGATATACATACAGGCGTATTTAAAGTTTCTTTCTGGTCAGATGGGAGCCAGAGGGGAGCACTGAAAGTCACCCGAGAACCACTTCAACTAATTTCACAAGTTCAGCACACCATATTTGATGGACTTTATATGATTGCACTTTATCTTTTTGCACTTTAAATTGCATTGAGCACTTTAATACTATATTGTTAAATATTATTATGTTATTGCATATGCTTACATAGATATGCTCGATATTGTATTGGTTTAAGTTACAGGAGCAGCACTGAGTTTAATATTATTTTTTTTTTTGCATATTTTGGGTTTTTTATCTTACACTACAGCAGCTCTTTAATCTTTTCAATTAAATGTGTTTGTTTACTGGTTTGAGAAAATACCCTATGATTTAGGAAGAGGGTGGATTTTATCATTTCCACTAGTAAATGTGCAGACAAACAATGGTGCTAGATCATGCAAGGAAAAAAGATAAAAGCATGGTGTTGCCAAATGAAATCTACTTAGATGTCCTGTATTGGTCTGCTTTATTTGTAGTACTCAAATTTGTGTGTGCGTGTACATTTGCTTTGACTTATTAACCGCTTGCCGACCAGCCGCCGTCATTATACTGCAGCAGGTCGACATGTTCCCATGAGCCATCATAGCTATACGTCGGTTCCTGTAAGCGGGATAGCAGGCGCACGCTGCACTGCGGGGGTGCCCATGCTCGGGGCCGATGGTCGCGATCACTGCCGGGCACGAGAGGCAGAACAGGGACGTGTGTTTAAACACACAAATCCCTGTTCTGTTCTGTGAGGAGAGACAGATCGTGAGTTGCTAATGGCTAGGAATCACAATCTGTCATCCCCTCTAGTCAGTCCCCTCTCCTTACTGTTAGAACACACAGTCAGGGAACACAGTTAACCCCTTGATCGCCCCCTAGTATTAGCCCCTTCCCTGCCAGTGACATTTATACAGTAATCAGTGCATTTTTTTTTTTTTTTTTTTTTTTTTTTTTTCAAAGATTTTATTGAGATTTATCAAAGTAACATGCAAACGATGAACATTAGCATTTGTAAAGGTATTGAGATACAGAATAGTCACAAAAATGAGTACAGGTCTATTTAGGATAGCAATCACATTGCGATAATTAAGTGTAGCAAAATGCAAAGATCATTGCAAATAGTTGTAAGGTAATCACATGACAAAGAGCCCGGAGCTTTCGGTAGTATAGTGGACTTACACTTCCGGCTCTGTTCGGTCTGGGGGGAGGCCCCAAGTTGTTTAAGCAAGTTTTAAACTGCTTGGGTGTGCAAACCAAGGTGACCAGTGTTTGTTAAACCTGTGTTCTGTCAGATTTGTTTTGGAAAAGAGATATTCCATATGACAGTGGTCATTGAGTGTGGTGATAAGAGCTCCAATGGTTGGAGGAAGCGGGTTTTTCCAGGCGCGAGCAAGGACTAGGCGCGCTGCAATCAAAATATGGTGTATAAGTGGCAAGCTGGCAGTAGGCCAATGGTGGAGGTCCAGACCGAACAGAGCCATCTGCGAGGTCAACCGTTGGGAAGTGTTAGTTAAGGTCACAATCAATGTGGATACTTGTGTCCAGAACGTAGTAATAATTGGACAGTCCCACCAGATGTGAAATATGTCCCCTAGTTCATTGCAGTGTCTCCAGCACTTCAGTGATTGGGTGGGAAAGATGGTTGCAAGTTTGACAGGCGTATAATACCATTTGTGGAAGATCTTCATAAGAGTTTCCCAGTGGGATACATTTTTGGAGAAAGTGAGAGGGGCTTTGAGAGCCCGATGCCAGACCTCCAGTGGAAAGGAGGATTGTAATTTTGTTTCCCAGTAGGTTACAGTCGTTGGTTTAAACGCAGATGTTGGTTTAGAGAGGAGAGCGTATATGTAGGAAATACCTTTTAGTTTGCTAGTCAGAAGGTTATAGAAAGTGAGTAGACCCTTGGAGGTTGTTTCAGAAGAGGTCGGTATTTTTGAGAGTATATGTCGGATCCGGAGGTAGATGTAAAAGTCCTTATTTGATAAGCCATATTCCATCGTTAGACGTTGGTAGGTTTTAAGGTTTGATTGGGAGTACAGGTCTCCAATGGTTTTGATCCCAGCCTCAAACCAATGTTGAATAGAGAGGTGTGAAGACAAGAGTTGTAATGCTAAGATCGACAGATTCTTTAAAGTGTCCCAATGGATTCCTTGGTGGGTGCGGCTTATAGCACTCCATTGTGTAATACAGGCATTCACTGTGGGGAGATAAGAACGCGTGATGTGATGATTCATCCAAGTCGCTGAGAGTATCAATTTAGGGGTGGTAAGTAAAGCTGTTGATTCAATTTGGTGCCACCTAGTGTTCGGGTGTGAAGACCACCATTGCTTCCCTTGTTCCAGGACAGTGGCCTTGTAATACCGTCTGACATCGGGTGCGCCCATTCCCCCATCGGTGGTTGGGGTACACAGTGTCGTGGATTTTAAACGAGGTTTACGGGCTGCCCAGATAAAGGAGTCTAGGACACGTTGGAGTTTGGATAGTTCAGTGGAGAGTATCAGTAGCGGGAGTGTTCTAAAACAGTACAGAACATGTGGAAGAAGGAACATTTTAGTCAGGGCTATTCTTCCAGCCCACGAAGCTTTGACGGAGGACATAGCTGAGATTATGGTGTTTAGTTTTTGATGTAGGGAGGTAAGGTTACTACGGAGCATTAAGGAAGAGGGGGTTACCAATTGAATGCCCAGATATGTCATAGAGGAACCAGGAGCCCAGGAGAAGGGAGAGACTCTGGAGATCTCCAATTTGAGTGCGGGGGGTAAGCAAATGCCAAGCATGGAGGACTTGGAGTGATTCAATTTATACAGTGAGACTGCACTAAAATTATCAAGGATTTGCGATAAGACGGGAAGAGAGTTAACCGGGTCAGTGAGGGCTATGATCACGTCATCTGCATAGAGGCCTATTTTGTGGCACGAGTTGCCTACTGTGATGCCGGAGATAAGGGGATTTGTGCGGATGGTCTGCGCAAGGGGCTCCATTACTAACGCAAAGATCAGGGGTGATAACGGACACCCCTGACGCGTGCCGTTAGAGATTGTAAAGGAGTCGGAGAGGATGCCCGAGGTTCGAACTTTAGCACTAGGTGAAGAATATAGTCCTAGTATGGCGTTTAGGAAATTACCCTCTAAGCCAAATTTCTGTAATACTGCCTTCAAATATCCCCAGTGTACTCTATCAAACGCCTTCTCTGCGTCTAGGGAGATCAGCAGAGAAGGCGTCTGATGATGTTCTGCCCAGTGGATAAGGTCTACAAACCTGCGAGTTCCATCTGAGGCCTGACGCTGGGGGATAAATCCCACCTGGTCGGGGTGTATGAGGTGGGTCATGCATTGTCATAGTCGTGTGGCCAGTAGCTTTGCATAAATTTTTAAGTCGGTGTTGAGAAGTGAAATGGGGCGGTAGTTAGCTGGGTCATGTGGGGACTTACCTGGTTTATGGATGGTGGAGATCGTGGCTTCTAAGGATTCTGGTGGGATTTCCCCGGTAGTAAGGAATCTGTTAAATGAGTTGCAAAGGTATGGGGTCAGTTGTTCACAGTAAATTTTGTAATAGTCATTGCCAAAGCCATCTGGTCCTGGGGCTTTGTGTAGTGGCAGTGACTTAATGGCGTTTCGGATTTCCTGAATCGAAAAGGGTAGAGCTAAGTCTGCAGTCTGAGAGGGGGTCAAGGAGGGGAGGTTCAGGTCGGAGAGAAAGTTCTGAACATTAACCTCAGTAGGTCGGGGCTCAGTAGGGGAGTTTTTTTAGATTGTATAGATTATGATAAAACGAGCTAAAACAGTTAGCTATATCTTTGGGGTTAGTCAATCTGTTGCCATTGGAGTCCTCAAGGTACGGTATTGCGGATTGGGCCACGTTGCGTTTGTATTGTTGTGCTAGAGCTTTCCCCGTTCTATTTCCCTGGGAGTACCATGTGAGTTTTAGTTTCCTAATATAGAACTCGTGTCTGTTTTGCAAATAAGTGCTCAGCTCCGATCGGAGTTTACTGAGTTCTTCATGGCTGACTACTGAAGGTGTTAGCATATTGCGTCTTTCTAGGGTCTTTATGTTATCTAGGAAGGAGTTAAGAGTAGCAGTGCGTTTTTTCTTCTCCTGTGCTCCTAGTCTTAGTAATGTTCCCCTTATGACCGATTTATGGGCATTCCAGAGTGTGGTGTCATTGGATACAGAGTGGTTGTTCAAAGTAAAGAAGTCGTCAATCGCGGACCCGACCAGTTCCTTATTGTCCTTGGTACTTATTAAAGAGGCGTTTAGTCGCCATAATGTATGTGATGAGATGGAGGGAGAAAGATTAAGGACAATTGAGATAGGGGCATGGTCAGACCATGATATAACTCCTATAGTTGAGGAGGTAATGGATTGAAGTAGTACTTTGGAGGTCAGGAACAGGTCGATCCTAGAATAAGTTCTTTGAGCAGTGGAATAAAAAGTGAAGTCTCTCTCCGTACCATGTTGACACCTCCAAGGGTCGTAGAAATCTTCTAAGCGTGTCAAGGAGGAGAGGGTAGTAGACCGTCTCCTTCGTGGTGTGGAAGAATCGAGAGAATGATCGATGATTTCATTAAAGTCACCACATAAGATAATTTGATCTCTCGGGAAGTGTTGTATTTTGGTCAGAATGGATTTGAAAAAGGATTTTTGGTGAGTGTTTGGTGCATATAAATTAACAATCACTAAAGGTTTGTTGTTGAAGCGTGCTGAGAGTATAAGGTATCTGCCTGCGGGGTCGTACTCTATGGTGGATATTGAGAGTGAGACTGTGGAGCGAACAGCTATCATTACGCCTCTCACCTTTTTGTCAGCATGGGAGTGAAAGATATGTGGGTATAATTTGTGTGTACATCGTGGCGGGTCAGTAGAAGAAAGGTGCGTTTCTTGAACGCATAGTATGTCAGTGCGTTGAGAAATTGCTTCCCTCCATAAGAGGGATCTCTTAAACGGGCTATTTAGGCCTTTGACGTTAAGAGAGGTAATTTTGATTGCCATGTGTAAAAAGTAGCAGGTGTCAAGGTGGTACTGAGGTTGATTGTATCCTGTGAGGAAGAATGAGATGGTTAGATATACACTATAGGGTGTATAGTACGTTCACCCTTAGGCACAGTTAGCAACTATAAACAAAACAACAAAAAAAAAAAATAAAATAAAGGAGAAAAAGTTAAAATTGGAACTTCTATATCACTAGCAGTACCGATATAGAGGCGATATATTCTTAGGTAATGAGTATCGTTACAAACAGAATACAGTAAATAAGAAAGGAAAATTGAAAAGGAATGTGGGAACCTGAGATAATGCCGTGTGATTTGCACACTATAGCAGTACGGCGTGGAGGGTTCAACGATGAGAGAGGCGCTAGTCCACAATTTCAGAGTGAGTGAAAACCAGCAAAATGAAAGGGCAACCTGATGGGTTGCTCTAGTGCTGAAGGAGAATCAGGTCTTATCCTGTGCTGCCCACTTAGTGTGGATCCTGGAGGATCGTCTATTCAAGGGAGTCGCTGGTGGAGGGTTAGGGACAATGCCCCAGTTATGTAGCTGTTTGATCCCATCTTTAGGGGTGAGAATTGCTACTTGTTGGTGCTGGTAGGTAACAATGAGTTTCGTAGGAAATCCCCATTTGTATGTGATCTTGCGCTCCAGGAGGACTGAGGTAACTGGTGCAAAAGCTTTGCGCGCTTGCGAGGTGGCGGCCGAGATGTCATTATAGAGTTGAATCTTGGCGAATGGGTCAGGGAGGTTGCGTAAGGACCTAGAAGCTCTCATAATTTGTTCCTTAGCATGGAAGAAATGGATCCTGGCTAGGATATCCCTGGGAAGGGAGTCAGGCAGGTGTTGCGGCTTGTGGATCCTATGGGCTCTGTCGATGAGAAGATCTTGTGGCGTTAGTGTTGGAACAAGTTTGCGGAACAAACGGTTGAGGTACGGTGCTATGTCAGGGGGTGATATGGTTTCAGGCACTCCCCTGATTTTAACATTGTTCCGCCTGCTGCGGTCCTCGAGATCTGCGATTTTAAGGCGCAGTTGCTGTATATCTGCAGTATGCTCATCCTGTATATCGACCGTGGTGTTATGAGCAATGGTAGCTGCAGATAGATGCTGCTCTATGTGCTCCATACGGTCCTCCATGTTATCTACTCTGTCCAGTAAATGGTTAATTGAGGAACGAAACTCTCTCTGCATGTCAGTTTGCAGAGAGAGCAGCATGGCTTTTAATGTGTGCTCTGAGGCAGGGTTGTCTGAGGTGGCATAAGCAGCCAGTGAGGCAGAGTTGTCAGCAGGTGCTGTGGCACTACAGGTCTCAGCGCCATATTGCCTCTTCACAGGGGGAGGTTTAGAGGGAGAGTGTGCTGGGGAGATGGCTGCTCTCTTACCTCTATCTGCTGGTGAGGGATTTGCCTGCAGATGCTGGTCACCAGAGTCCTCCATATCTGACAGGGGATCTTCTATCAGCGGTGAGGCCAGCTGTGTTTCCTGAGGCGCGGGCTCTTCTTCTCTGTCGGCGCCATCTTGAGAAGAAGCTCCGGCCGGCTTCATATAGAAGTTGATCAATTTCCGCGCTCCGTGGGCATCGGTTCTGCCGCGGGTCATGTCCCCGCGGGTGTGAGGGATATTGATGGGTCTCCTTTTGTCCCGTTATGCTGTGTAGCTGTGCTGGGAGCCGATCGTTGTTCTGTGGAGAAGCGGAGCTCAGACTCTAAGCGGCCATCTCCTGTGCGGCCACAATCAGTGCATTTTTATAGCACTGATCGCTGTATAATTGTCAATCGTCCCAAAAATGTGTCAAAAGTGTCTGATGTGTCCGCCATAATGTTGCAGTCACGATAAAAATCGCAGATCGGCGCCATTACTAGTTAAAAAAAAAAATAATAATAAAAATGCCATAAATCTATCCCCTATTTTGTAGACGCTATAACTTTTGCACAAACCAATTAATATACGCTTATTGCGATTTTTATTACCAAAAAAATGTAGAATAATACATATTGGCCTAAACTGAGAAAAAAATAGCTTTTTTTTTGTTTAAATTGGGGATATTTATTATAGCAAAAATTATAAAATATTGTGTTTTTTTCAAAATTGTCGCTCTTTTTTTGTTTATAGCGCAAAAAATAAAAACCGCAGAGATGATCAAGTACTGTACCACCAAAAGAAAGCTCTATTAATAGGAAAAAAAGGATGTCAATTTTGTTTGGGTACAGAGTCGCATGACCGCGCAATTGTCAGTTAAAGCGACGCAGTGCCGTATCGCAAAAAATGCTCTGGTCATTGAGCAGACAAATCTTCTGGGGCTGAAGTGGTTAAAGATGTCATAACAGTAAAATGGAAATAACTAGGGAACAGAGTGTTACTAGAATGGATGCCCTGTTAGCTAAGGGAAGAATTTTAACCCATTTTCATTTTGACTAAACCTAGTCACACAGTTGACCATTGCATTTTTGACGGAGGCTATCCACAGTTTTATGAGAGCTAATGGATCCCATCAGGCACCCCTGGGTTTAAACAGAAGATTTGCTATATTAATTCCTTGCAGAGTACCTGGGCAGTTGTGGAGACGATACTCGGTCTTCTCAATACCTTATTTATTTGCCTTGCCAGGCCCGGGGGTAAGTTCCTCTACTTTTCTCTGAAGGCTTCCAGGAATGTTCTGGCTTGCTGTGTTCTCTATAGTATCTGCATTGATCAGTATGAATCCTGGAAGTTGACTGAGAACGCAGAGCCTGAGGTGCACCAGCTGCCCATCATAACAAGCCAGAGCCCAAATGCTATACACATGGAAGGGGTGAGCTGATTGCAGACTTGTTCACACATAGGTATTGATTCTTAACAGCTCATGTTACACCTTAACAAAAACAAACAACTTTTGGCCAAGCTAAATTGAAGATAGTTTATATATTTGTACTTTTATATCAGGGGCGGCCCATTCTTTAAGTGTGCACAGGCACTGCCCCCCTTATCCATGATGCTGCTCCCATATCCATGCGTCCGGCCACTTGCAGGACACCGGATGCATGAATTCCAATATGGGGGGTGTTTTCTTAAAGCACTGATTAGAGCTAGAGGCTCTAATAGGCTTCAAAATAGGGTGGGCTCGGGTGCAGAGAATTCACTTGGAGCCCACCTAGTTGTGTTATAATAGCGAATGAATATTCACTATTGTAACACTGATCCTCCTCTCAGCCAATCAGGAAGCAGGTCTGTGACCCGTCACCCAATTGGCTAAAAGAACAGGTGATCCTATTGAATGCCTAGGAGGAGGGTTGGAGATGCACAGCTGATGGAGGAAAGGACACAGGATCCGCTGCACGATGCCTGCTGCCACTGCCTAATGCCAGATGACTGATGCCTGATACCCGCTGCCTGATGCCCACTGTCTAGATGGGGTAAGTGCCGGACCGACCGGCAGACAGCGAGCTGATGGTGGGGGTTGAGATGCCCCCGGAGGGTGGGGGGTTGTTTGCAGCCCCCCAAAAAAAACTCCAGCCGCCACTGTATTAAATTCTAATATCTCTTTCTCTCTATCTTTAGTTCTCTATCTCCCTCTATTATGTATTAGATTGTGTTGGATAGAGGGGGGAAAGTTGAACCTTATTTAGGAGTACGGGATAATATAAAGAGAATAATTGTGTAAGACTATAGTTGTGACGCAGCTCTTTAATCATGTGATTGGCCGTGTCCAATCACAGCCAATCACATGTAAACAAGGAAGTGCCGGTAATCGTCGCTCCTCGCCTCACACTGACAGAGTGACAGTAAGAGATGTAATCAGAGCACTGATGATCAATGACCTGATTACATTAGAGCACCAGAAGTGCCAGCAATCAGTGTCCACCAGAGCCAACAATCAGTGCCCATTAGTGATGCCAGTAAGTGCTGTCTTTCAGTGCCATCAGTGCCGCCTAGCAGTGCTGCCCATCAATGCCCATCAGTAAAGCCCAGCAATGCCCATAAGTAAAGCCCATCAATGCCCATCAGTGCCCATTAGTGCCACCCATCAGTGCCCACCAATGCCGGCTATCATTGCCCATCAGTGTCACCTATCAGTGCCCACCAGTGCCACCCATCAGTGCTGCCTATCAGTGCTCATCAGTGCCACATATCAGTACCCATAAGTGCAGAATATTAGTGCCTCATCATCAGTGCCCATAAGTGCCGCCCCATCAGTGCCCATAAGTGCCACCTCATCAGTGCCCATCAGTGCAGCCTATCAGTGCCGCCTCATCATCACACATCAGTGAAAGAGAAAAATTACTTATTTACAAAATGTGCTGACAGAAACTAAGAAAAACTTTTTTTTTTTCAACATTTTCTGCCTTTTTTCTTTTTTTTAGGAAAAAAATAAAATCCCAGCAGTGATTAAATGCCACCAAAAGAAAGCTCTGTTTGTGTGAAGAGAATTATAAAAATGTCACATGGTTACAGTGTAGCTTGACTGCGCAATTGTAACAGCACTGAAAGCTGAAAAATAGCCTGGGCAGGAAGAGGGTGAAAGTGCCCTGTAGGTAAGTGGTTAAAGAATAATACAAAGGAGGAGAGGGATTGTGTTATATATACTGTTATAATGAGATATACAGGTATTTATACATACAGTATGTAATACTTTTTATGCTTTTCAGGCTGTTACATGCTTGCATCTTAGGACATAATATGGCATGTCCCCTGGAAAGATTGTTAGCACAGTCTGGATGCTGGCATTACAGATTTAGTACTGCTTGTGGTACTAGGAGAAGGCCATCTTGATGTACTCATGTGTTTTGTGAAAATAGATTTACTGTTGGTGCAAAGCATTAATGGCATCAAAGTCTTGCAAAAAATACGCTGGCATGCTAGAGGTGATTTGTAAGGAGAACAGCAAATTCACCATGCCTTTTCTCTAGGCCTATCTGTGTTTCATAGTTTCTCTGTCTATCCAGAGTCTATGACAAATACCGGAGGTCCCCATATTGTCCAAATGTGTAAATGAGCCAAACCATTTTTTTTGTGTTTGTTTATTTTTTTGCACTTACAATATAGTCAAATATATTTGTATTGTGATTTCTCTAGTATGTTTTTATTTTCTATTGGGGTTCATGTGCATTATTGTGGTATTTTCATAGACCATTGTATTATATTGATTAATGTGAATTCAGTATGAAAAACAAAGTTCATTAAAATTGCCCATACACTCTTCAATCTGGTTGTACAGCCTCTGTACATTCTCGTTTAGACTTACAAAAACGATGAAAAACATTGCATTGTTTTTGAACTCATTCTAAATAGTTGGTGGTAGCTGTATAGAGGATTGTACAAGATTGAATAGTGTATAGTCGCTTTAAGCCTAGTTGACATTAGCATAATGTGGTAGACATAGTGCACTAAATTGAAGAAAACACAATTTATACAGTACTAGCTAAACATGGTTCAATTCCTCTCTTTTAGCACTGTGGGCTGAATGTGACAACTCATGTGATTCCCTCATCTAGGCAGCTGAGCTGGGCAGTCCTAATTGACACATGTATATGTCCCTAAAACCAATATATTAATCAAAGATCATCCATCAACGAGAGGGCCTTTTCATGCAGCTTCCAGATCCACAGTTGAAAGAACACTAATCATTTTAATGCATGTACTGTAACAAAGCAGGAAGATATGGTCCTCTGAAAATTACATCTTACCAAAAACATACCAAAACCACATGAGGTTCACACTTCACTTCACAATCAATGTTTACATCCATGGTGGGCAGGAAAGTGAGAGCGGTGAACGCGCACCGACATCTCCACCCCAACAACCACAAAAAAAAAAAAATGATGTAAGAAGTTGCAAAAATTAATTGGAAGCTCCTTTACTCCTTTGAGCCTAATAAATACAATTTATTGAAATGCCTATGCCCAGTTTTGCAACTTTCACATGAGTTATTAAAACAGTACTACTTTGTGCATCCAGGTGGATTTACCTTGGGTTTTTTTTTTTTCACAACAAATCTGGCTTTCATTTGGTGGTAAATGGTAATAGATATCTCCTGATTTTTTTTTTATTATCAAAGGAAAACTGGCCCAAAATATTAATATTTTTTTTTTTTTTAAAGATGTAGAACAATTTCTTGCTGCTACCATAACCTTCCACCAAAGAACAATTCAAAATAATCTCATTCTTCTGATGACCGCAGAGATACCACTAATGTGTATGTTAGTTGTTGTTTGTACCCATAGTACAGCCCAGAAACAAAAGTATGAATTTTGTTTTTTTATCCTACCTAAAACACAGTGATGCTGACACTGACACTAAATGACATTGATACTAATTAAAAAAAAAAAAAAACCCTGTCAAAAAAATACTGACCTTGACCTTTAACCCTGACCTTGACCCAAACACTAACCCTGGCACTGACCTAGATGAAATCTTGATTTATGTTTTTTTTTTATTATTACCGTATTATTATTAATATTTTTTACACACACTTTTTTTCTCTCTGCAAGGGAAGAGAGAGATACAAAGTATCTCTCTCCTCCATTAATAGAGAGAAAAACATGGGGGTGGGCATTACAGTGACTAATCACTGTGGTAGCCAATCAGAGGCTATCACAGTGATCGGGTGACCTGGAATCATGTGTTCCAGGTCCAGATGTTTAGTATGGGGCCCGGGGATCTCGGTGGGGGAGATACGCAAATATGATAAAAAAAGCCCAGTCCAGAGGGGCCACATATTTGTTGTGAGATCAGCGTCAAGGGGTTAAAAAAAAGGGGAGCATGAAATCTTCACATACCTAGGAAAAATACATAGTTACATAGTTAGTCAGGTTGAAAAAATCTAGTTCAACCAATAAAAGAGAAAAAATAAAAATAAATCATACAATCCCATATACACAATCCTATACCCACAGTTGATCCAGAGGAAGGCGAAAAACCTCAGCAAATCCTAATTCAATTTGCTACAGCAGGGGGGGAAATAATTTCCTGATACCCTGAGAGGCAATCGGATATTCCCTAGATCAACTTGACCTATAGATGTTAGTATCCAGTTATATTATGTACATTTGGGAAAGAATCCAGGCCTTTTTTAAAAGCAATCTACTGAGCTGGCCAGGGCCAGCTCTTGAGGAAGTATATTCAACACGTTTACAGCCCTTACTGTGAAGAAACCTTTCTGTATTTGGAGATGAAATCTCTTTCCTCAAGATGTAAAGCAGGGGTCTCAAACTGGTGGCCCTCCAGCTGTTGTGAAACTACATATCCCATCATGCCTCTGCCTGTGTGAGTCATGCTTGTAACTGTCAGCCTTGCAATGCCTCATGGGATTTGTAGTTTCACAACAGCTGGAGGGCCGTCAGTTTGAGACCCCTGATGTAAAGAGTGCCCCATTGTCCTGTGTGATGACCTTAAAGTGAATAACTCAACACCAAGTTTACTATACGGACCCCTTTTGTATTTAAAGAGGACAAGGAACATACTGTAAGTACTCCTTAGTAATCATTTTATGTAGGTGTTCAATATAAATAAACACAAACACATCAACAATTTGTTTCATTGAGAGAGGGAAAGATGCATCCATAACTGACACATTCCTACAGAAGCCTAAACATATCATATCATATCATTCCAAAATAAATGTAATATCATTGAGCATTTTTCCGGTGTTAGCCATCAGTAGGGTTAATATTCTGCTAACTGGATTACATGGAAGCTAATTTGAACTATGTACAAGTCCCATGATCAATGAAAGTGATTTGAGAAATTCATTTGAGAAATTCCAAACCAATCCCAGAGTGTGTATTACCAATGGGAGAACCATTGTGGAACAGTTGTGAAATTGTATTAGTCATCATCTATTGCAAAAAAAATATGTTTTTTGGTAAGAAAATTACTAACGCATGGAGCATAAGATCGAGCAACAGGTGCAATAGTGCATGCACTAATATCCAATATTGATAGTTACAAATGCTTTAAAGGTCAGTAGCATATCACAGATGTACATGAGAACATTTTCACATTTATCATCAGGTCATCCCTCTCCATGGGCACACTTGCAGTTTTCAGAAGATGCTTTTTCGTCAGCTTTTTCGCTATTAAACCAGGGCAACAGTGTACAGCATATGTTTATTTTTACACTACTGGTTGATAAAATATGACTCCTATATTGTTTTGAATTAAAATGTAGCTCACTTAGTAAACCATGCTAGGACTTTAATGAATAGCTCAAGGCTTACAGGTGGCACGGCTGCTTCACTGGGTTACATATATTATTACATTTTTCATTTTTTGTGGCTATAATTAACATGTAGGGACAAAGGATAAGATACATAAAACTGACATCAGCATTCATCATCACCTGGAAGCATAATATCTAAAATCTAGTTGTGTTGCTGCTCTTTACAATAAAATGCAAGCAACTACAGTATGCTTGTTTGTTTATTTTAGGTTTTAGCCAAGATGTAATGGTCAGTCTGCTCATGCTACCATTAGGATTGCAATTTTATAGAACTTTCAGCCAGATTAGAGATTGTATCCAAAAATATACAAGACTAACTTTTACCAAACATCTGCTTTAGCATTCATGTATAAATGTTGTCAACTAATCTAAAGACTATACTAATAAAATGCACATGCTACACAATGAGGGTTATTTACGAAAGGAAAATCCACTTTGCACTGCAAGTGCACTTGAAAGTGCACTGGAAGTGCGCTGGGAAGTGCAGTCTTTCTAAATCTATGGGGTAGATCTGAAATGAGTGAAAGCTATGCTGATTTTATCATCCAATCATGTGCAAGCTAAAATGCTGTTTTTTATTGTCCTTGCATGCCCCCCTTGGATCTACAGCGACTTTACTTCCAAGTGCACTTTCAGTGCACTTTCAAGTGCACTTGCAGTGCAAAGTGGATTTTCCTTTCGGAAATAACCCCCTCTACATTGCTATTTAACAATTATTCAAATGTAAATATTATGCTTATAAATAAAACAAATAATTGAAAATTCAGCTTTTAGGAAAAGATATTAATGATATACAGTATATTTTGTAAAATGATTTATGTACCGTAGAGCAAATATTTCCAAGGTATTATTTCTAGTCATTTGGTAGGTTCTATATTTATGATCAATGTTTCAGCCACAAAATGTCTGCTACTTCTGTGAGAAGGTGGCAGTTACACTTTAAATCAAGCAGCTGCATAGAGGTATCACATATTAAAAGGTATCAAGGTGACTGCCACCGTGAAGCCATTCATGGATGCTTAAATGGCTTTTCACACTCTGTCCAGAGCCATTTCAAGAAAAGGGAAATTTCACTCTTCAGATGTAATAGGGTAGATTTGTACATTATTACAACTGTGGGAAATAATGAACAACTTTAGAAGCTAATGAATGTTATCGTCTCTCTTTCTATAATTATTTTCTCTTTATTGACATCATTCTCAAAGTGCCTCTTGACAGTAAAAACAGCATCTTGGGGTTTAAATGTGACCAGCATGTAATGATATCTATTTGGACAGCTATCAAAGCAATGACATAAAATGACAGGTATTTTGTTAGTGTTAAATAAGGATCTCTTTTCTCTTTAGACAGGTGACAATCACGATGACTAAATAGAACCCAACACTCATCAGCAGGATATATGACAGCTTGAAAATAATTCAAATATGTCAAGTTCCAAACCAGAAATATGTTATATCCATTACATTAGGATACAGTGAAGCATGACATTTTATATTGATTCATGTCATTTCACATTGCATACCTTTGCATCAAGCTGTGTCAGAAGAAGGAAAAAATGCATCTTCTCTAAGATAAAACATCTGAAGAGCAAATGTCACCGCTTAAAATAAACAGATAATTACATACATTGATTTCAAGAGAACCTGTGCAAGGAATACAGATTTTTATTTAGCTAAATTACTTTTAAATCCCTCTGCAACATTTTAAAATACCAAGTGGCAATCAATCATTTTATATAAATAGACAATTCAATTGAGTTAACATCTCTATAAAATTAGTATTAATAAAATATAATATTGATGGTAATAATAATAATAATAATAATAAGAGTTCATGTAGATGCAAGTTCTTAGTTAAAAAGGATTGCATTTTGCAAAGCTGTAGATCAAGTAAAAATGAAGCAAACCTCTAGTGAGAGCATTGAATTTCCTAAATCAATCTGACCACTAATGAACCCTGGCCATCAAAGATAGATATACCATTTCTGGTAAGGAAGGCATCCAATCCACTGTTATATTACCTTACTGTATAAGTCAGATACACCATTACCTCTAATTAGCAAAGAATTTGACATCTCAAAACGCATAGAATATACTAGCTGAATAATGTAACCCTAAGATTCTCCAAATATGAGGTATTTATGCATTTAGATGTAAATTTAAGTAGTGAACCCCTACCTGCTATTAGTGTTGCTAGTATCTTATTTCTGTGTCGATCAGAAAAGTATGTACCAGAACATCAGCACTTTCTTAAGTATTTTTCTTTCAGCATTTTGGATTTTTACAGATAATGTACTTTTTACTGATATTTTTACTGATATTACCAATATATGAGGTTCTAGAGCTTAAAGTTTGGTATACAAAAGTAGAGATGAGCCAGTACTTGAAAATAAACTTGGATTAACAACACAAGGGCAACATATACTTACAGTATATAAACGTGGGAATTTCAAGCATTACAATTAAACAATTCTAAATATAAGGAGAAATCTAGGATATGCATTGATACATTACATGCTGGCTGCGCTGTGAATGCCGGCCTGAACAGCCACAGGAGATCCAATGCCCCTATTAGGTATTCTAAAGCATCTTGATGTTTTAACATATAGGCTGGTTTTGTCCATGCATTTACCAAGAACTGATACTCTGCTGAAGAAGTGAACATCTTTTATGAAATGTGTAGAGATTTGCTACACTTGTAGGAAATAAAAATGGAAGTATTACTTGAATGTGTTATTCACTCAAGTATGTGATACATTATATGCAGAACGCCTAGCTATGATAAATATTTAAAACCTTGTGTAGCACCCTGGGGTTTAGTCAGGGATACTCCTCACAGATTTACTTGCCAGGAGTAGTTATGTTAGTCAATTGTTAGAGTTCCATTGATTTCACCCAAAGTTTGACCTTGTTGTACTTTTCTCTTCTACCACTAGGTGGCCGGGCACTTGGTGCTACTAGGTATGAGAAGGACAACTCAAGGTCAGGTTATGGGTATATGGGGTATCTCAGCCAACCAGAAGTGCCGGTCCTGCCGGCCTGAAAACTTGTCGTGGTCGGAGGTAGAAGGGAAGCTGTAGCCACTAAGAGACAACTACCTTTACCAGGTACCACAGTGAGTAACTGAAGCAAGTACCGGAGCAGCATTCTCAACAAACGGGCATGGGGGAGAATTGGAAAACCTCAGGTGGTGATCAAGTCAGGGATCCAACTAACGGAGGTGATGCTTGCAGAGCAGCCTTGTGAGTCAAGCCAGGGACTGAGCCAGTTAGCAGGAGTGAAGCTTGGGAAGTATCTTGAGTGCCAAGCTAGGGACCCAGCAGGGAAGAATGGGTGACGCTTGAGTGAGATACCACATCATAGCTTTGAGGAGCTCCAGGGATTCAGAGTCAGTGAATCGGGGGGTCCAATGAGAGACCGGGAGTATAAGGGGCTGAAGAACTACAGGTAGAAGTTGTAGTGAAGCTGAGAGAACTGTTACAATTTGTGTTAGGAACTGTTAAAGACTTTTACCATAGGAGACAACAATTTAGCACAGGCAGATGTGGCACCTTGCTGAGGCCTTTCCCTGTATGGCTGTCTGCCTATTGAAGTCTCAAAGTCTGCCAAGTGAAATTGCAACTGCTTAAGGGTGTTCTGGCCCTAACACTCTTTCCCTCATGAAGGAAAGACTGTCAAATAAATAAAAATCTCTAGCCATCCCAAGCTATCCTTGGACTTAGAGGTCCTCATTAGACTGGAAGAGGGTAATGACTTTGCTACACTTGTAATATTGTTACATGTTTTTTAGAAAGTATGCATTTAAATTGATGGTAAAAAATAAATATTGCATTGAATTCCACATGCGTATAAATAGATGTTGTCAAGACTAGTGGGGATGTGGATACAATGAGGGCCTAAGCCAATGTATTGACTAATACATAGACATCATTTATGGAATGTCAACAGCACAAAGGGCCTAGGGAGGAGATAAAACGTGTAACCTAAAGAAAATGTTCTAAATAGTCTGCATGCCAAAATATAAATAAGATTTTTTGGGGGTTTTGTTAAAAAGTGAAAATCTTTTCAATTATATTATTTATTTAGGGGGGCTTGGACCACTACTCCCACTCTCTCCATATCAGATCATTCATTACGATATTTTTGTAAGTAACAATTTGTTTTTTAAACCTTAGTATGTACTGTATAGTATGGTTAATATATACTTTATGAGTTGTGTAATGATTTAGTTTTTATCTTCATTGTAGACTTGAGTAAATTTTAAAGTTCAATAGCTTCTGAAGAAATGTATGATGCACCATCCCTCAGTTAGCCACCTCTTGATACCTTACGACTAGGAATTGTGGTTGCTTGTAGTATTGTGTGTGTACTGTAACCACTTGGGTGCTCCTAACCCATAATGTGGGGATTTTTCGGTGATGCCAGTTAAATATTTGGCTTTTTTAAATTTTATTGGTATTAACAAGGTGATATACATGAATTTCACTTTTATACACGTACAAGCTTCAGCAATGTTACACATATGTAGTTGGTTGATAATGAATAATATAGTCCAAGACGTGAAATTAAACTAGAGGAACAAAGCTGTGTACGTCTCGTAAAAGTAAGAAGCATAGAATAAATCTAAAACAATGGAAGTGATTTAGACAACAAGGGTGACATCCCAAGGGGTGGCGTACCAGTGGGGGTTTAAATATTTGGCTTTAAATTAATATAAATTACACATGGTACTTTGTATACACAATTCTTGTTTTTAACTATTTGTTAATTTTCAATAAAATATATATCTTTTTATAAACTTACTTTGAGTGTGGTGCCATTAACCGGTTCCCGACTGGCGGACGACGATATACGTCGGCAGAATGGCACGGACAGCCAGGAGGGCGTATATATAAGTCCCTCCTTAATGCCGTCCGTGCCATCGGGAGCGCGCCGGGAGCGGCGCGCTCCTGCACCGGTCGGGACCCCCGTGAGGCCGACCGCGGGTCCCGCGGACTCGATCGCCATGGGGTCACCCGCGATCGTCTCATGGGAAAGCTGAACGGGGAGATGCGGAAATACACAGCATCTCCCCGTTCTGCCAAGCAACTAGTGATGCCGATCTCTGCTCCCTGTGATTGGAGCAGAGATCAGCATTCACTATCTGACAGCCACGCCCCCCCACAGTAAGAAACACACCCCTAGGCATACTTAACCCCTTCACTGCCCCCTTGTGGTTAACCCCTTCACTGCCAGTGTCATTTATACAGGAATCAATGCATTTAAATAGCATTGATTACTGTATAAATGACAATGGGCCCAAAAATGTGTCAAAAATGTCCGATGTGTCCGCCATAATGTCGCAGTCACAATAAAAATCGCTGATCGCCGCCTTTACTAATGAAAAAAAAAATATTAATAAAAATGCTATAAAACTATCCCCTATATTGTAAACGCTATAACTTCTGCGCAAACCAATCAATAATCGCTTATTGCGATTTTTTTTATCAAACGCCTCTGATGATATCCACCATTGGATGAAACATGTCAGGCGGGCTGATGCAAGTACGCAGAACTGTTTTTTATCTGTGCCCTGATGTTTTTATATTGATGTAAGTAGACTACATGCAATAAAACCTTTGAACTTCATCTTGCGGGCTTCACTATTGTTGTTATTTTCTTCCTCACTTCGTGGGAGTTTTTTCAGCACATATTGATCTGGCTGAGTGAACCTGGTTATCAACACTCCATCGAGACGTATTGGATTTGGTCTTCCCATTGTGTTCATCAAGTCTCCATTCATTCACTTCTGGCAGCACATGATTAACATCGCTCTTTTACCGTTTCCATCTGGTAAGCAGATTGTAATCACAAAGAGTGTGGCTTATGCACTATCTTTTCGGTAGAGGATTGCCTTTTTTTTCTACAGTACTATTCACGTCATTTGACCGATGGACTGTTATCTTAATCTGACTATTGTTTTTACTCAGAGACTTTTTTTCACATATATTTTTTGTGTATTTTACGATATCTAGCGCCACACTTTGGTTTTTATATTTACACAGTCATTAAGGTCTGAACCGCTGGCAACAAAGGTGAATACACCCCTAAGTGAAAGTGTCCAAATTGGGCCCAAAGTGTCTATATTTTGTGTGTCCACCATTAGTATCCAGCACTGCCTTAACCCTCTTGGCCATGGAGTTCACCAGAGCTTTACAGGTTGCCACTGGATTTATCTTCCACTCCTCCATGATGACGTCACTGAGCTGGTGGATGTTAGAGACCTTGAGCTCCTATACCTTCCATTTGAGGATGCCCCACAGATGCTCAATAAAGTTTAGGTCTGGAAACATACTTGGCCTGTCCATCCCCTTTACCCTCAGCTTCTATAGCAAGGCAGTGGTTTTCTTGGAGGTGTGTTTGGGGTCGTTATCATGTTGGAATACTGCCCTGTGGCCCAGTCTCCAAAGGGAGGGGATCATGCTCTGCTTCAGTATGTCACAGTACATGTTGGCATTCATGGTTCCCTCAATGAACTGTAGCTCCCCAGTGCTGGCAGCATTTATGCAGCCCCAGACAATGACACTCCCCCCACCATGCTTGACTGTAGGCAAGACACACTTGTCTTTGTACTCCTCACCTGGTTCCCTCCAAACACGCTTGATACCATCTGAACCAAATAAGTTTATCTTGGTCTCATCAGACCAGTTCCAGTAATCCATTTCCTTAGTCTGCTTGTCTTCAGCAATCAGTTTTTTCTTGTTTTCTCGTGCAGCATCTTTAGAAGAGGCTGCCTCCTGGGATGACCAATTTGATGCAGTGTGTGGCGTATGCTCTGAGCACTGACAGGCTGACCCCCCACCCCTTCAATTTCTGCAGCAATGCTGGCAGCACACATACATCTATTTCCCAAAGACAAAGTCTGGATATGACGCTGAGCATGTGCACTCAACTTCTTTGGTCGACCATGGCAAGGCCTGTTCTGAGTGGAACCTGTCCTGTTAAACCTCTGTATGGTTTTGGCCACCATGCTGCAGCTCAGTTTCAGGGTCTTGGCAATCTTCTTGTAGCCTAGGCCATCTTTATATAGAGCAACAATTCTTTTTTTTCAGATCCTCAGAGAGTTCTTTGCCATGTGATGCCATGTTGAACTTCCAGTGACCAGTATGAGAAAGTGAGAGCAATAACACCAAATTTAACACATCTGAGACCTTGTAACACTAACGAGTCACATGACACCGGGGAGGGAAAATGGCTAATTGGGCCCAATTTGGACATTTTCACTTAGGGGTGTACTCACTTTTATTGCCAGTGGTTTAGACATTAATTTGTGCGTGTTGAGATCTACAGATCTACAGCGACTGCACTTCCAAGTGCTCTTCAAAGTGCACTTGCAGTGCACTTGTAGTGCAAAGTGGATTTGCCTTTAGTAAATAAACCCCATAGTGTGTAGGCACTATGAGGGCTATTTACTAAAGGTAACTCCACTTTGCACTACAAGCGCACAGCAAGTGCACTTGGAAGTGCAGTCGCTGTAGATCTGAGGGGGACATGCAAGGAAAATAAAAAACAGCATTTTGCTAGCACGTGATTGGATGATAAAACCTGCAGAGCTTCCCCTCATTTCAGAGCTCCCCCTCAGATCTACAGTGATCTACAGTGACTGCACTTACAAGTGCACTTGTAGTGCAAAGTGGATTTGCCTTTAGTAAATAACCCCCTATAACTTTATGAAGGCATTTGACTTTATTGGATATACTGTATTGTAAGTAGAAAATTGTGCGTTTTTTTTTTTTTTTTTTACTTTATGGTCTTTGTTTATAAAAAATTAAAATAAAAAATATGGTGGTGATTAAATACCACAAAAAGAAAGCTCTCTTTGTGTGAAAAAAAAATTATATCAATTTAACTTGGGTACAATGTTGAATGACAACGCAATAGCCAGTTCAAATAACGTAATAATGAAAAGCAAAAAAAGGCCTTGTCCTGAAGAGGTAAAACTTTCTGGAGCTCAAGTGGTAAAAACAGACTGTTTACATTGTTTACATTGTCCCAGAGGCCAAACACAGGTAGTCCCTGGGAGCAGCACTCTGGTCCTTTTTGTCCTGGCCCTGCTTTCCAACCCCTGTTTATCCAACCAGTTCCAAAGCAAAGGGGGTTACTTACGAAAGGCAAATCCACTTTGCAAAGTGCACTTGAAATTGCACTTAGAAGTGCAGTCGCTGTAAATCTGATGAGTAGATCTGAAACGAGGGGAAGCTCTGCTGATTTTATTATCCAACATGCAAGCTAAAATGCTGTTTTTTTATTTTTCTTGCATGTCCCCCTCGGATCTACAGTGACTGCACTTCAAAGTGCATTTTCAGTGCAATTTCAAGTGCGATTTGCACTTGTAGCTTGCACTTGTAGTGCAAAGTAGATTTGCCTTTTGTAAATAACCCCCTATGTTTCCCAAAGATTAGCTTATGCTTTCATATACAATTACAAAAGATAAAACCTTGAAACTATTAAATATGTCAACATGGATATTCCTTCACAACTTTATTCAAGTAAATTCCACATTCATTTTTGAATAGTACAAATAAACCTATTATTACTACTTTGAACTAAACATTTTATATATAATAGATCTTGCTTTTGTTATGCCTGGGTTTTACAGGCAACATATTCAACAAAATATTTTCCTATTATTGACTGCAATGTATAAACATTGTAACAATTAAGCTATGTGTATTAAATGTCAGAGATCGCCTGATAGCAAATCTAGTTAAGCTCCTCCAGTACTAAACAATTACTAAAGTTTGTCATAAATTGAAGGCTTTGCCTTCATCTTTAGTAAGGTCAATGTTAAGATTATAAAGCAAAACCCTTTCTATTATTGCGAGTTCTGTATGGTACAAACACACGTCTTATGTTGTGGTAATAACCTTGAATTCACATTGCTATGAATTTCAACCATTCGCACATTTTATGCTCTGCTATGAAAACAGCACAACACTGTACTTTCACTGTCATACATTTCTTTTAATTGCATCTCAAAGTGTGTCATAATGATTATGAATACAACCCTTATGAAGCGCATTACTTTTATTGACACAATCAAGTCTTTTTCTTACTAATTGGTGATAGCTTTCCATGCAGAAATTCATATATTTATTATAATCATCAATGCTTGTGTTAGTACAGTACTAGGATGTTGTGCTTATAAAATAATAAAGAAAACCATTTTCCTTGAAAACTGCACATCATCTAAGATGCAACTGCGATGTTTATGTTTGAGGTAGATGTTATCTAAAAGGATCTAGTTCTTTATTAAATGTCAATCTTTACCTGTTATAAACGCACAAAAGCTTTTTGCAGAATGCATATTACCTTTCATTAAAATTGAATTTGAGGCAGATATAGAAGACACATATTTACGCGTATATTCATTCATTAACACATCATTAAATGTTGTTTATAAATGCAACTGGTACAAGCACCTTAAATTGGTCTAGTATTTGCCTTTTGCAAATCTCTGTACAGCAGAACTTACACTAGAAGATGGAAAGGTAGCACAAGGAGGTCATCAGATGTGCTGCTAGCACATGTATTGACAGATAGACATGTGCAATTCGTTTCGTTTTTTTTCGTTTTTCGTTTTTTTTCGTTATTTTCGCAAAAATTTTAACGAATAACGAATCGTTCGAATCGAACGAATCCGAAAACAACGAAAATCCGAAAAAAATAAATAATTAGAAACAACTAATGTACGAAAGAAGAAAATCCGAAAAACGAAAACAGGAACAACGAAAATCAAAATGAACGAAAAAATTTGTACATTCGTAACTTTTTTTTTTTTTGTTGAATTGGTATTTTCCGTGTCCCTTACAATGGTGCTGCTTAACGTGCCTCGAATGGATTTAAACGAAAAAAATTGTAAATTCGTAACTTTTTTTTTTTTGTTGAATTGGTATTTTCCGTGTCTCTTACAATGGTGCCTCGAATGGATTGAACGAAAAAATTTGTAAATTCTTAACTTTTTTTTTTTTTTTTCGATTCGTAATTTTCCGTGTCTCTTACAATGGCGTTGCTTAACGTGCTTCGAATGGATTGAATGAAAAAATTCATGCATTCGTAACTTTTTTTTTCGATTCGTAATTTTCTGTGTCTCTTAAAATGTAATAATAGCATACACATTACATAACATTATGAATTATGCTCCGATTACGAATCTACGAATGTCACGAATGTACAAATAAATACGAATGCGTCCGAATTTCGAATTAACGAATAAACGAAAATTAAACTAACGGAAATATGAATCAATGAAAAAATAACTCTTACGAAAATACGAATCGTTACCAATACGAACACCGACCACTTGCGAATTTACGAATCGTTACGAATACGAACACCGACGACTTACGAATTTACGAATCGTTACGAATCAACGGAAACGAAAAAAACGAAACGAAAATAAACTAATTTTTTTGTTGTGCACATGTCTATTGACAGAGGACAAGCTGACAGGATAAGTCTACTCACAGGGCATGTGTCACTATGGGGGTAATTTACTAAAGGCAATCCACTTTGCACTACAAGTGCACTGAAAGCACACTTGGAAGTACAGTCGCTGTAGATAGCTGTAGATCTGAGGGGAAGCTCTGCTGATTTTATCCTCCAATCACGTGCAAGCTAAAATGCTGTTTTTTATTTTCCTTGCAGGTCCCCCTCGGATCCACAGTGACTTTACTTCCATGTGCACTTTCAGTTCACTTTCAAGTGCACTTGTAGTGCAAAGTGGATTTGCCTTTAGTAAATAACCCCCACTGTAGATCCGAGGGGGACATGCAAGGAAAATAAAAAAACAGCATTTTAGCTTGCACATGATTGGATGATAAAATCAGCCGAGCTTCCACTCATTTCAGATCTACCCCTTAGATTTACAGCGACTGCACTTCCAATTGCACTTTCAGTGCAAAGTGGATTTGCCTTTCGTAAATAACCCCCTCTGTTTATTAACTGTAAAATATGGTTACCAGATGTCCACAGTTCCTGGTGACAGCCTCAGAATTGAGGAGGCTATCTCAACCTAAAAAGTGTCCCTGATCATTCGGTCATTTGAAACATGGCATCCTTGTTGGAAGTATTGTATTCCCAGCCCAAGGGTGTTGCATTGCACACTGCCTGTGTACTTTAGTAGATGGATAGGCAGCCTGGAGGTGGAGGGGGGAAAGGATGGGTGCATGTATTATTCTCAGATTTTTTTTTATATAGTTGCCAGCTTCTGATTGGTCCACAGATACCTGCCTTTCCATCCTTCTGGCGAGTGCAGCCATAGTAGGAGGTGAAGAGGTAAAGGAGATGACACATATGGGTGTTATTTACTAAAGGCAAATCCACTTTGCACTACAAGGGCAAACTACAAGTGCAAAGTGCACTAGAATTTGCACTGAAAGTTCACTTGGAAGTGCAGTCACTGTAGATCCGAGGGGGACATGCAAGGAAAATAAAAAACAGCATTTTAGCTTGCACATGATTGGATGATAAAAATCTGCAGAGCTTCCCCTCATTTCAGATCTACCCCTCAGATTTACAGCGACTGCACTTCCAAGTGCACTTTCAGTGCAATTTCAAGTGCACTTGTAGTTTGCACTTGTAGTGCAAAGTGGATTTGCCTTTCGTAACTAAACCCCTAAGTGTCTTTTAACCATACTACACTATTGGAGGCATCTTTTTCTTCTTTCCACTATTGCAATACCTATACCATACTTGAGCATATTGGGACAGATATATGGAGAAAAACAGAGATTGAGGAGAAGCTGCTAGTGCCATGGTTAATATATGAGAGTCTGATTGGGTTCCATTTGGATGCTACAGAAAGACCATCTCATTGGGTGATATCTGTTGATGCTGATTTCTTCATATGTATGAGGTGAGAGTTCTATGAGACCACTGCCATAAGGAGAACACCTGTGGAGTTGCTCATGTACTTTTTTTATCTGACCATTCTTCACTAAGCCACTTTATATCTATTCACTTTTTTTTGAACATTATTGAACTTTCTTTTACATTTTTCTGGAAGGACAATTATTTATTGCTCACGTTTATTGTATTTGCAATCGTTTTTTGTATTTTCGCATCTGTGCATTTTTGTAATCTTTTGCACTTTTTATTTACAGTTCACCAAAACAGTCTGTGTGATACACACAGGGTGTACACATTGTTTGAGACTTTGCACTGTGCACTTTTTATTGGTACACTTTATATGGTATATATTATTTATATACACATCCTTGTGCCCTTTATTTTCATGTGTCCTTGATTCACATGTGGAGGAATTTTTTATTACAGTTTATTTATTTTAGTGTTTTGAGTGAATATATATGACCGCGCAAGATCACTTTACCTTTTATTTGTCCCACCACAGCCAGACCTTGTTTCGTTGAATGATGGCTTGGTATCCTGCCGGATCCTTTGGAGAGACAGTGTTTAGGTTGCCAAATAGCAAGGGGAAGACATCTTTCTTTGGAGATCACCCTGTAACCGTTGCGGTGAAGTGCTCGACTTGGTTCCAGAAGGAGGCTCGACTTGGTTCCAGAAGGAGGCGATATGGGAGCCTAACCAGAGTCGGTGGAGCAGAGACGGCTTCTCCTGTCCACATAGGGGGCAGAGGCATTTAAGTGGTTGTTGTGGAGAGGACAGGTGTGGTATATAAGCCCGATGCATTATCTTGAACTGTTGTTCTCTCCAGAACTCATTGGTAACTAGAATGCAGGTGGAGTTGAAACCAGCCAAGATGTGGGTCACGGCCTCTGGGGAGTTTAGGTCTTTATTCCAGGAAGCTACTGAAGTGGATGGAAAAGGCTTGCAAAGGCGTGTATTTAGAGGCTTGTATATATCAGAGGTTTTGTACTGCTGCTTATCCAGTAGGGTGTCCAAGAATGTGGAGTTGAATCTTTGGAGCTTATTTGGGCAGAGGCTCAAGACGTGTTGGACTGCTTGGTGAACATACAGGAAGTGTTCTTGCGACAGCTTAAAGTTAGACAAGGTTTGGGGAATAGGCAGCGCCGAGTCCGTGGTCAGGTCAAAGAGCTGTACAAAATGTGAAATGTTCTGAGAGATCCATTCAGTGTATCCTGTATGTTGTGTAGAAAGTTGGAAAGAGGGGTTCCCATGAATTGGAAGGTGACGAGACCCAAGGAGATAGTTTTAACTTTCGCCTGGTCTCACACCAGGTGTTCAGCGTGTCTCGTATTAATAGGTTCTGCCATAGGTGTGGGGGGATAGATAGTAGCCTGCAGTGTAGTGGGGCAGATAGAATGTATGGGCTTGTCATCTACTAGTTTCCAATTCATAGTTTGTGTATTTGGAGCTTTGTGAGATCCAGTCCATACTTACTCTTACCAGACAGGAAAGATTATGAACCCTTAAGTTGGGGAAGTTAACTCTCCCCTCACTTTTCAGGAGAAATAGTTTGTGCATAGAAAGCTTGATAGAGTTTTATATAGTTTTTGTATGTCGCTGTGTCGCAGTAAAGGAATTGTTTGGAGGGAGTAGAGGAGTCTGGCAAAGCCGTTTATTTTAAATAAGTCGCATCTCCTGAGAAGCAAGATGGGGAGATCCATCCATGTCTCCATTTCACCCATGATCTTTGAGATTACCGGGGGAAAAATTAAGCTGGTATAAAGAAGAGTGTGTTTTCCCAATTTTAATACCAAGATAGGTGATGTAGGAGTTTGCAACAGAAAAGATTGAGGAACCAGTACAGGATGGGGACCTAGCATGGAGTAAGGGGAGAATTTCACTTTAATGCGGCGTACAAACGCTCGGACTTTCCGGCGGGATTGTGTGCCGGACCTAGTCCAGCGAACAAACCGCCGGACTTACCAGCGGAGGTCCGCCGGACTTTCCGAGCGTGTGGACTTGCCCACACACGCCTGGACTTTTCCGGCGGACAATCCGTGGGACTTTTGAAATGAACGGACTTGCCGACACACGATCGGAAAGTCCGTTCATTTAGAATGTGACTGCAGGTAGACGGTACTAGCGAAGGCAGTGAATGCCGCCGCGCTAGCCCCGTCACCGGGTATGGATTTAAAGGGGAATCCCTACGCCGAAAAAAAACGGCGTGGGGGTTCCCCCCAAATCCATCTCAGACCCTTATCTGAGCATGCAGCCCGGCTGGCCAGAAAAGAGGGAGGGGACGAGTGAGCGCCCCCCCTCCTGAGCCGTACCAGGCCGCGTGCCCTCAACATGGGGGGTGCCCTGGGGAAAGGGGGGCCCTGTGGCCCCCCCACCCCAAAGCACCTTGTCCCCATGTTGATGAGGACAAGGGCCTCTCCCCGACAACCCTGGCCATTGGTTGTCGGGGTCTGCGGGCGGGGGGCTTATCGGCCCCCAGATCCTGGCCCCCCACCCTATGTGAATGAGTATGGGGTACGATGTACCCCTACCCATTCACCTAAGGTGTAAAAGTGTAAATAAAAAAAAACACAATTTTTAAAAATATTTTATTGCACAGCTCCGGGGGTCTTCTTCCATCTTGGGGGGTCTTGTCACCGGACTCCTCCGCTCTTTTACCTAGCTCTTTTACCTAGCGGAGGAGCCCGGCTTTCTTCTTCGTCGCCGCCGTCGTCGTCGTCTGGTGGTCTCGTTCCGCTTTCGGGGGTCTTCAGGGGTCTTCGGGGGTCTCTTCTGTTCTTGCCGCTGTCGCCGCCTTCTGCGCCGTCTTCTTCTCCTTCTTCTTCCGATGTTGACTCGTCGCTCTCTCTGGCCGGAATGGCAGAGACACGCGGTGTTGTGACTTATATAGGGACAAGGGGCGGGGTCACATGTTCATGTCACATGGTGACCCCGCCCCCATGTGATGTCACAGTCCCGGAGGATGCTGGGACTGTGACATCATATAGGGGCGGGGTCACCTGCAGTCCCGTTCTAAATGAACGGACTTTCCTCCGTGTGCGAGGCAAGTCCGTTCGTTTCAAAAGTCCCGCGGACTAGTACATAGACCGCGGGATTGTCCGCCGGACTGCCGAGTCCAGCGGACAATTTTAATTTTTGAACTTAAAACTTAGTCCGCCGGACTTTTGGGAGGAAAAAGTCCGCCGGCGCCCACACACGCGGGAAAGTACGCTCGTGTGTACGCGGCCTTAGGGAAATTGATGCACAGACCAGAGTAACTTCTAAAGCATATGAAGAGTTCTTGGATAGTATTCATATCTGAGGCTAGGTTGGAAGTGAAGAAAAGAATGTCATCTGCGAAGAGTGCTAGTCGCAGATTTTGTTGGCCTACATGTACTCCGTGTAAGGAGGGGTGAGAGGGGATGTGGCGGGAGAGAGGTTCTATGGCCAGATTAAAGAGAAGCAGGGAGAGGCGGCAACCTTGTCTGGTGCCTTTGTGTAGTTTAAATGATTTGGAGATGAGGTTGGCTTCTACAATATCTGTTTTTGGATCTGCATACATAGTAGAGATTTGATGTAAAGCAATTGACAACCATGTATAACTGACATTGTCAAAGGCCTTTTCCGCATCAAGGGAGATTATGGCGATATCACTGTTGGGGTTGGTCTTTGCCTGTTCAAGGACTGTGAGTACTCTCCATATGTTGGACGACGCGGAGCGGCCTCGGGTGAAGCCTGCCTGCGCGGGGTGTATTAGGGTAGGCATAATTTTAGCTAGCCTGTTGGTCATGAATTTAGAAAGGATTTTAGATTCCAGGTTTAAAAGGGAGATTGGTCTATAGGCTCCGTAGGATCCTTACCTTTTTGGCTATTAACTTTATGTGGGCCTGGTATCCGGACAGCAAATAGTCGTCTCCTTTTAAATATTCTGGTGAACCGTTGCTAGTGAAGGGACCAATGTGTGTTTCATCAATTTATAGAATTCGGGGGTGTGCCCGTCGGGGCCTTCCCATTTGCCAGCATTGATATTGTCTTGTAAATCTCCTGCTCAGTGATCGGAGAGTTAAGATTGGAGAGGAAAAACACCTGGGGCTGCTCCAAGCATGCTGGTTTAGAAAAGAATTAAGACTATCATGGTACCCATAGATAAAGCAGGGAATTGTAAAAAAAGTAACAATTTATTTAAGAAAAGGACATGATTAAAAGCAATTGTACATAAATTGATAAACAGTTAATTACAACTGTACATAGTAAATACAAATGGGTCCAAAGGAACAGATGAACCCTATTGGTAGTAAGGGGAGCTGAGATGTATGTCTTGACATGGCCCTCTACATATTTTTCAATGACGCCATCTATAAGGTAAGTACATTCTCATAGTTACATATTCAAAAATCATTTAAATATTTAATGACAAAAAACAAAATTATGTACACACATAGGGAGTTATTTACTAAAGGAAATTCCACTTTGCACTACAAGTGCACTTGAAAGTGCACTTGCAGTGCACTTGGAAGTAAAGTCGCTGTAGATCCAAGGTGGACATTCAAGGAAAATAAAAAACAGCATTTTAGCTTGCACATGATTGGATGATAAAATCAGCAGAGCTTCCACTCATTTCAGATCTGCCCCTTAGATTTAGAGTGACTTCACTTCCAAGTACACTGCAAGTGCACTTTCAAGTGGATTTTACTTTCGTAAATAACCCCCATAGTATGAATGTTGAGGTTCCTATTTGTTCATGTGTTGCTTACCAATGGGGACTAGTGGAACATAAAGCAGCACCTATTGAGGCACCCGGAGATAATCCCCCATGGTGGATACGGGAGACACTGTCTGATTATATTCACTATTCTGAGTTTAAAGAAGAGGAATAAAGTAATGATAAATAAAGGTAGTCGCCTGTAGGCAGCTACAACAAGGTAATAATCCATTGAAAACACGGTGGGATCCATAAATAGAAAATAAATAGAAAATATAGGATAATGAAAGATGAAAAATAGAGGATAGAAAAATGAGGGGAAGGGAAGAGAAAGTAAAAGAAAGAGAAAGAGAAGGGGAGGGAAAGGTCAGAAAGAGGGGGGAAACAATAATAAGAATGGGAGGAAAGATTAGAAGGAGGGGGGGGGGGGGGGGAGGAGGAGGGGAGAAAAGGGGGAAAGAGGGGGGAAGGAGAGCGAGGGGGGAGGAGGAAAAGGAGAATAAGGGTGAGGGAGGAAAGGGGAAGAGGAGGGAGACCAGAGAGAAGGGAGAAAAAGGGGAAAACAGGGGAAGAGAAAAGGAAAATTAAGAATAGAGACCAAGGTGTCCTTTTATGAAAGTGCGGTAAAATACCGCTATTCAGTTCTCAGGCATTCTCAGGGGAGATCGCTCTCCCCTGAGTGCCTGTTTATGATTGTCTGTAGATCGCTTCTCATGTTGAGTTGAGAAGCGATCTACAAAAGCCGGGAACTCCTCAGAATTTCTCCTCACACTGTAATCTCGCGAGATGTAGCGGGATTACAGTGTGAGGAGATTTAAAATACAAAAGTTGAACACTAATCACCACACATTATTCCCCAACATATTAAAAAAATAATAAAGTTAAATTCCCCCTACACAATATACATTAACCTAATTATTAAAAAACATTGTTTTTATCAATATTTAAATATTATACATGTGCCTATTTAAATGTTAATGGTGTATAGTAAATTAATGTAATCCACATATGTAATGAAGCTATACACCATTCATATAAATGTAAAATACATTTATAATCATTAAAAATAATTTTAATAAAGTATACAAGTATAAATATTTATTAATAAATTAAAATAAAATATATTTAATAACTGATAAACCCCTGTATAAGGCCCCTTTCACACTGGGGCGGGACCGGTGTCGGTGGTAAAGCAGCGCTTTATTTAGCGCTGCTTTACTGTCATTTTATCAGCGGTTTTCGGCCGCTAGCAGTGCAGTTTTAACCCCCGCTAACGGCAGAAAAAGGGGTAAAACCGCCCGCAAAGCGCTGCTGCAGCGGCGCTTTGCCGGCAGTATTGCCGCGCTGTCCCATTGATTTCAATTTGAATTTGAATTATGAATACACCGCTCCTTCACCACTCCAAAGATGCTGCTAGCAGGACTTTTTTGACCGTCCTGCTAGCGCACCGCTCCAGTGTGAAAGCAGAGTGAAAGGGGCCGGATTTTTTCAGGCGCTATACAGGCGCTATTTTTAGCGCTGTAGTGCCTGAAAAAGGCCCAGTGTGAAAGGGGCCTTACTGTAAGGCCCCTTTCACACTGAGGCGCTTTGCAGGCACTAAAGTTCTAAAAATAGCGCCTGCAAAGCGCCTTCAAACAGCCGTGGGCTTTCACACTGGAGCGGTGCGCTTGCAGGATGCTGAAAAATGTCCTGCAAGCCGCATCTTAGGAGCGCTGTAGGAGCTGTGTATTTACCGCTCCTAAAGCGCCCCTTCCCATTGAAAATAATGGGGCAGCGCTCCAAACCCCCCTGCAAAGCGGCGCTGCAGTGGTGCTTTGCGGGCGGTTTTAACCCTTTTTCAGTCATTAGCGGGGGTAAAACTGCCCCGCTAGCGTTCGAAAAGCGCCGCTATAACGACGGTAAAGTGCCGCTAAATATAGCGGCGCTTTACCGCCAGCACGCCCAGCGCCTCAGTGTGAAAGTAGCCTAATGGAACATGCCATGGGTAAAACCATAATTCAGGGTTTGCAAAATTTTATTTACTAATAAATTTAAAATGATATCAAAATGACATTAATAATAGCATTTAAATGCAGGTAGAATAATATATATACATATATATATATATATATATATATATATATATATATATATATATATATATATATATATATCTATATATATATATATATATATATATATATATAATCTATCTATCTATCTATCTATCTATCTATCTATCTATCATAGCATATATATATATATATATATATATATATATATATATATATATATATATATATATATATATATATATATATATATATATATATATATATATATATATATATATGTGTGTGTGTGTTTATTTCAATGTGTATGTGTATATCTATCTATCTATCTATCTATCTATATCTATATCTATCTATTTATATATATATATATATATATATATATATATATAGATATAGATAGATAGATAGATAGATAGATAGATAGATAGGTAGATAGATATACACATACACATTGAAATAAACACACACACACATATATATATATATATATATATATATATATATATATATATATATATATATATATATATATATATATATATATATATATATATATATATATATATATATATATATATATATATATATATATATATATATATATATATATATATATATATATATATATATATATATATATATATATGTTATATGCTATGATAGATAGATAGATAGATAGATAGATAGATAGATAGATAGATAGATAGATCTATATATATATATACACAATTTAGATTGCTAACCTGCTTGTTTTGGGGTGTGTAATGGTGGGGAAGATGTTCTCTCACTGTATGGCTGCTCCTGAGTGAAAGAAGGAAGTCAAAAGACTTCCTGCTTTCTCCAGAATACTGAGGCAGCTTCCCGCTTCTCTCTCTGATTCTCCACCTCTGAGATGGTGAATCAGAAAGTGAGAATCCTGTCACAGATCGCCAGTGAGGTGCTGAGATCACACCTTCATACACTGGCCGTTTCTGTGACAGTCAGTTACAGATTCTCACTGTGCTGAGGTAATCAGTGGAGAACATGTTCTCATCTGATTACCTCAGTTTCATACACTGGTAAAGACCTGAGATCAGCTGTGAGACTTGGGATCGCAGCTGATCTCAGTTTCATAAAAGGACACCCAAGAGAGAAAGGAGGAAGGGAAAATGAAGGAGGGGGGAGGGAGTGGTTTGGGGGAGGAAAGGGGAGGGGGGGTGGGGGAAAGGGAGAGGTAGGGGGGGGGAAGAAACAGGGGGGAAAGGGGGGTGGGGGGAGAAAAGGAAGAGGGGGGAGGGGGGAGTGAAACGAAAAGAAAGAGGGGAGTACAAGAAGAACCAAAATAGAGGAGAAGGGGAATGAGTAAATGGTCCAAACCCACCTAATGTGTCAATATAGTGTATAAAATCCTGGGGGTCACAGGCAGAGGGCTGATGGCGGTGTCATTCCATCGGTGCAAGGCTAAACATTCCTGGGTAGAGGCTGTATTCAATATTCCAGATGGATCTAATCATAGCCTAATCAGAGCCCCTGGAACAATAATAGACATATATGTGCATGAGAGCAAGGCTCATGCACCAGACTGAGCACTTCACCCAGAAGCACAGAGTAGGCTGTGGAGAGTTTTGAGTCTGCAGCAGCAACCCTCTCCACTTGGGAGGTGCTGCCGATAGGTATGCAGACTTCCCATTACAGTAGGTAGTTAGGGTGATGAAGTAAGCCTTACCATGAATAGCCTTGAGTCCTGAGTGCCCCCTGGGTTACATCCGTCTAAGTGAAGGCAGCTGTAAGCACCCTTAAGTAGCTTCAACCCGGCCCACGCCATTAGTCCGGCTGGCGCAGGCGTATTACGTCACCAGGTCCGTCGCTCCTCACTGCGCATGTGCAATGTACCCACACACGTGTGACCAATCGGGGAGGTTGCCTGAATTGCCATCGCCGGTGGTAGGAGGGGAGAGTTCTCCCAATTAAATTATTAAATTTAGGACACTCCTCTATTCCAGAGAGACGCATGCCCCCCATAGGGGTAAAAAAACACCTCACGCTGCCATGGTCATACTTCAGTCCCATGGAGCAACACAAGAATCAGGAAGTAAACAGAGATACAACAATGAGTTATGTATCAGTCGGTGACAACACTGTGAATATACTGTACACTGCAGTCAGCGTTCCAATATCAGCACATAGCTAAGAAAATATACAAAAAGTGAAAACGTATACAGTATTACTCCTATCATTCTCTCACCACGTGGAGTCACACGGAATTGGTTATGCAAATCCTAAGTAAAGAGTGAGCAATACAACATCCAATAAGGAATAGGCAATAGACATAATACAATTCAAAATATTGCCAATACAGTTAGGTATAGAGCAATGTACATGTGCTACATGTACAGGTGCTCAGTGGGTGAACATTCTGCCGAGCTTCCCGCAAATTCAGGTGTTTGACGAACACCTGATTGGGAGCTGTTGGAGGCTGAACCGATGCACGGGCTGAAGCGCTCATCACTAGTCATCACCACATTGTCTTTGTTAATCTCCAAATCTACAGAGATGACTTCAACATTAAATGAATCCCATATAAATAACAAGTCTTTCTGTTTTGACATTCAATTAGCCCTATGTGAATATTGCAGCACAATTCCACCCCCAGGGATATCCGCAGTGACACTCCCAGGGATATCCGCAGTGAGAGGCTTATGAGCCTGTCATCAGAGGCATTTGTATTAAAATAGCTTCTCAGGTCAAATGGGATAAAATTGCTAGACAACAACAATTGGGAAGTGACTTCCAAACAAATTTTCTTACTTTTCAAGCACAACACAACCAAGTTAACTAACTTTGCCTTGCAGAAACCCACCCTGAACTGAATCTACTCTTGACGGAAAATGCTGAAAAAGAGATCAGATGGTCTCGTCATACTTATTACATGAAGACAAATAAGCCACACTTTTAGCTTTACACCTCCGGCAGCTTGATATTGATAGGAAGCCTATTTACCTTAAGCTTGCTAAGGACAAGTACACCATTGACCGTCTTAAAGTTTTAAAATAATTTCATATCCACCTCTTACAGCTCTACTCTGAGAAAGATACTTTCTCCCCTGCTTATGCGGATTTCGTTTTTGAAGGACCCACTCTTCCGATCAGTGGCGTAGCTAGCACATCTGGCACCCGGGGCTGGACAATTTTTTGCACTCCCCAAGAAAAATTATATGTGGCAATATAGCGGCACCACACCAAAACTGTGGGTGTGGTCAGATTGCGTCAACAGTGGGAGGGGCTTAAAAGGCCATATGCTTTAATGACTGTACCGCAAGCATGTATATAACAGACAGTACAAACCGCAGTATGCTAATTTTAATAAAATAAAACTGTTCTATTGCATATCCTTTACAACACACAGCTAACCATAAAGTGATATTAAAGTCTTGTTTTTTTTTTTCTAAACAATAAACATGTTATACTTACCTTTAGTGGTTTTGCACAGAACAGCTTTGATCCGCCTCTTCTTGGTTCCTTTTGTCGGCACCCCTGGCCCCTCACCTATTCTGTGTGCCCCCACAGCAAGCAGCCTGCTATGGGGGCACCCAAGCAGGCACTCCCCGAGCCGCAGATCTGTGTGTCCATTCACACATGGAGCCATGGCTTGACTCCGCTCCTTCCGCCTTCTGATTGACTCAATGGCTCTTGCTGCTGCCAAAAGCCAATCAGGAGTGCAGGTCCCCAGACAGCCAAGGCTCTCGTGGACATTGCTGGATCAAGAAGTGGCTCGGGTAAGTATTAGGTGGGGCTGGGGGGCTGCTGCACACAGAAGGATTTTTACCTCTATGCATAGAATGCATGAAGAATAAAAATCTTGTGTCTTTACAACCACTTTAATAAAGAATGTGCTGTACATAGAATGCAGTAGTGTAAGAAATGTATAACACAGTGAGAGGAAACTGGTGCAGTCAGAATTTGGAACAGCACATGGCAACCAATCAGCTTCTAACTTCAGCTTGTTCAGCTTTAAAAATGAAAGCTATGAGCTGATTGGTTGCCATGCACAGCTGTTTCAAATTCCGTCTGCTCTAGTTTTGATAAATTCCTCTAAGGGCTAAGCACCTATAGAAGTGGGTGCATGCATTCGAATGCAAACACTGTGCATTTGTATACATACATCTCTTCCTGTCTGCATGTCAAATTTTGACATTTGACTATGTCCATGCAGCTGCTGCCACCCAATTGACTTTGACTGGAAGGCCTGCACAAGGATGCACCGAACACCATGCATCCCCACACGGTACACTGCCATCACACTGGGTATGGATGCACATGCTCCATACGAATGAGGCCTAATTGTCATGTGGGACAGATAGCAGGAAAAAGGAGATATTGGGTAATTAAAAGAGAAGTATGGGAATTTTATTTATGAATCATACTTACCTAGGTAGATGCTGCATCTGTCCCCATCGGCTCTAAGGCTTAGAGCCGAGTAATCAAGCCCTGCCAATAGCAGAGAACTGGTGGCTGTCAGTCTCTAGCTCTGCCCTGCCCCCCTCTGGTGCTCACTGAAACACTGGGCTGTGGAGGGGGTGGGAGTGGCCAGCTCAGGCTCTCAGCAGCTTGCTGAGAGGCTGAGCTGGGTGCCAGAGGCAGATCCCAACCATATGGTAGCGATCTTTCCCCAGCCTGGACTGACTCTGTGACATCCGCTGAGATTGGGCTTAAACTCTCCTATTCTGGGACCTCCAGGGAACCCCTCACCTATTCCAGTATCTCCCTTGTACCCCCCCTATCCAGGGGCCTTTGCCACACCAACCCCCATTTCCTAGTTAATGGCCTCCTCTGCACCCACCCGTCTAGTCCAGGATCTCCTTTGCACTCCTCTCCTAGTCTAAGGCCTATTTTACAGCCTGCCCAAAGTTCAGAGCCTCCTCTGCACCCTGCTCTCCGAATCCAGGTCCTTTATCAATCCCACTTTTCAAATCCATGGCCTCCTCTACAACCCCTAGTCCAGGGCCTCTAGTGTACTCCCCTCCTGATCCAGGGCCTCCTCTGCACCCCCCAGCCCAGGACCTCCTATGCATTCCCCAAGTCCAGGGTCTCCTCTGCACCCCCCCCCCCAGGTCAGGGCCTCCTCTGCATCCCCCTAGCCCGGGACCACCTCGGCATCCCCCAAGTCCCGGGGCTCCTCTGTGCCCCCCCCCAGGTCAGGGCCTCCTCTGCACCCCCAGCCCAGGGCCTCCTCTGCACTCCCCTGCCCAAGGCCTCCTCTGCACCCCCCATCAGCCCAGGGTCTCCACTGAACCATCCGGTCCAGGGCCTCCTCTGCATTCCACTCAGCCCAGAGCCTTCACTGCACCCCCCAGCCCAGGTCCTCCTCTGCAGCCCCCTCCCCAGCCCAGGGCCTCCTCCACACCCCCGTCTAGTCCAGGACCTTCTTTAAAAGCCACCCCTTCTCTGGGATGCCTCATGCAGAAAAGACATAGGCTGTCCCTAGGAAGGAGACCTGTCTGTCCGTTACACTTGATTGGGTAGCAGTGACACCCTGAGAGCAGCGGTTCCCAGTTAAGGTGGGGCGGAACCCCTGGCGGCACCCCCCTAGATGCGTCACCCGGGGCCGGCGCCCCCCCCGAGTTTTGGCCCTGCTTCCAATCCTAAAATCCATGCACTGTGAATTGCTAGACTGCACTATCACCACGGACAGAGTCCTAGGTGCTACTAAAACTTAGAAGCCCCACAAATGCCCAGGCCCAGTTGGTCTGACAGCTTTGTACTATAAAAAAAGTTTGCAAACTTCTTAGCTCCTCTTTTAGCTAATTCCTTTAATTCTTTACTAGATCAGCATTCTTTCCATTCTGAGACTCTTACAGATTTGATAGCTATGATACCCAAGCCACAAATCAATACTTCCACCTGGTCTAATTACAGACTGATTTCCCTACTATACCCGACATTAAGGTGTCCTTTTATGAAACTGCGATAAAATACCGCTATTCAGTTCTCAGGCATTCTCAGAGGAGATCGCTCCCCTCTGAGTACCTGTTTATGATGGTCTGTAGATCGCTTCTCATGTTGATTTGAGAAGCGATCTACAACTCCTCTCATTATAATCTTAAGTGATGTAGCGGGATTACAGTATGAGAAGATGTAAAATACAAAAGTTGAACACTAATCACCACACATTATTCCCCAACATATTAATAAAATAATAAAGTTAAATTCCCCCTACACAATATACATTAACCTAATTATTAAAAAACATTGTTTTTATCAATATTTAAAGATCATACATGTGCCTATTTAAATGTGAATGGTGTATAGTAAATGAATGTATTCCACATATGTAATGCAGCTATACACCATTCATATGAATGTAAAATACATTTATAATCATTAAAAAATAGTTTTAATAAAGTATACAAGTATAAATATTTATTAATAAATTAAAATAAAATATATTTCATAATTGATAAACCCCTGTATAACTGTAAGGCCCCTTTCACACTGAGGCACTGTGCAGGCGCTAAAGTTCTAAAAATATCGCCTGCAAAGCACCTTCAAACAGCCGCAGGCTTTCACACTGGAGCGGTGCGCTTGCAGGATGCTGAAAAATTTCCTGCAAGCCGCATCTTTGGAGAGCTGTAGGAGCAGTGTATTTACTGCTCATAAAGCGCCCCTTCCCATTGAAAACAATGGGACATCGCTCCAAACTCGCCTGCAAAGCACCGCTTTGCGGGCGGTTTTAACCCCTTTTCAGTCGCTAGCGGGGGTAAGACCGACGTTGCACCCAAACAAAATTGACGTGCTTTTTTTCCCACAAATAGAGCTTTCTTTTGGTGGTATTTGATCACCTCTGCTGTTTTTATTTGTTGCAGTATATATAAAAAAAGAGCAGAATTTTAAAAAAAAAAAGCAATATTTTTTTACTTATAAAAAATTATCCCCCAAAAAATATAAAAAAACAAATTTCTTTCTCAGTTTAGGCTGATATGTATTCTACTACATATTTTTGGTAATAAAAAAATCTCAATAGGCGTATATTGATTGGTTTGTGCAAAAGTTATAGCGTCTACAAATAGGACCACATCCCTACAACCCTTGCCCGGTGGTTGTGGGAGTATGCAGGCAGGGGGCTTATTGGAATCTGAAAGCCCCCTTTAACAAGAGGAGCCCCAGATCCCGGCCCCCCCCTATGTGAATTGGTAACGGGGTACATTGTACCTCTCCATCATTTCACAAAAAAAGTGTCAAAAATGGTAAAAAAGAAAAAAGACAGCTTGGGACAAGTCCTTTTATTAAAAATAAAAATGTCCAGCGATGTCATTTCACGCCGCCCGACGGACCGAAAAAGGAAACAAAAAAACTGCAACAGTTCCGCCTCCATGGGATGCTCCTGCCGAGTGACGCTTCTTCTTGGTGACAGCTGTTATATAGCTGAGGGCGGGGTCACCCAGTGAAGTAAACAGGTGTTCGCACTCCCCTCTGATGCCATGGGGGCTCTCTCGCTCCCCCTCTTTTCCTGCAGCCTGCTAGGTTGTGTGCTCGGATAAGGGTCTGGTATGGATTTTGGGTGTACCCATGCCATTTTTTTTAATGTGGTGCAGGGTTCCCCTTAATTTCCATACCAGACCTAAAGTGCCTGGTATGGATTTTGGGGGGACCCCCACGCAATTTTTTTTTTTAATTTTTGGTTCGGGGTTCCCCTTAATATTCATACCAGACCCAAAGGGCCTGGCAATGGACTGGGGGCAAACCCATGCAGTTTTTTTCAATGAGTTTTTTTTTTTTGAAAAATATTTATTGGGTTTTTCAAACATAACAGAAATAATTGGTATACAAACTGTGGATTATATAGACAGGAGGAGGAAAGACAAGGTACGGTTGCAACATGTGTCATAAACAGAGCCTTCAGAAGTGGAAGCGACGTTATCAAACGTGTATTAACATCTACATATACTAGACTATTTAGGGTGGCCTTGAGAAGCATAGCTTGGTAAGGAGATTGTGTTTGCTCTCTGGGCGCCAAGGGGCTTAGAAGTGCGGCTATGTGTTCATGCATCGGAGGTACGTAGGGGGTCTGGTGGGCTGGGAAGTTTAAGTCTACCCAACGAGTTGGCAAGCTCTCTTTTGAGGTACCATTCGGTGTATCGAAACGGTTCCATGATGTCAGTTAGAGTGTCCTCTGACAGTTCACTCTCCATAAACTTGCGCCATCTGACAAAAAACCGTGAGCTAGTTTGGAAGTTCGACATTATGGTGTCCAGTCTTTCGAGGTAGAAGAGTGAGAGGAGGGCCTTCTTGGTCATCTGTAGGTTTGGCGGTGGCGTCTTGATCCATTGTAGCATGATCGATCTGCGTGCCACTAGGAGGCATAGCTGGGCCCAATGGGGAATGTGGTGTGGGGCATTATCCGTCTCAGAGGGTGATAGGGTAGCATGTCCGAAGAGGCAGATTAGATGGCCCTTCGGGATGTGCACTTTGGTGATGTCGTATATGTATTGGAGTATAGAGTCCCAGTATGTGGAGATGGGCTGGCATTCCCAAAGGCGATGAAGCAGAGTAGGTCGTGGAGTATCACACCATGGGCAGGTTTCTCGCGTTGGGTCAACTTTATCAGTACGGAAAGGGTGATATGCTCTGTGCATGATTTTGAATTGCGTTTCACGCCAGTTTTCGGAGACGGTGAGTTTGCGTATCTGTTGGTATCCTTCCATGATTTTTTCCGCTAGGTTCTCTTCGCCAAACACCTCGGCCCACTTCTGGACCGGTTGGAGATGATATTTATCCGACTGGTGTGAAATGAGGTGTGAGTAAAGGGTGGCGATAGAGTAGTCTCCGCTGGAGAGCACAGAGTCTATAAAGGACTTTTGGAGGGGGTCGGTGCCATTTTTGTAACAGTTCCTTAGGTAGCTGACCAGTTGATAGTAATAGAAGACATGGGTTGCTGGGAGAGAAAACTCCGTAGCCAGGACTTGGAAGGGTTTGAACCTGCCCGGGCTTGTAAGAAAGAGTGAGGTAATTTTGTTGAGACCTTTAGCTTGCCACTGTACAAAAACATCATGAAGAGTAGATGGGATGAACATTGGGTTCCCTTGGATTGGTAGGTGGCGAGAAATGCTCGAGGGGAGGCCCAAGAGTTTTCGCGTTTCCCTCCAAGCTATAATTGTGTCTCTGACCATCACATTGGATTTGAGATGGATTGGAAGCTTGTTGGGGTTAGAGTGGAGGATGGCTGACAGGTTGTGTGGGAGCACTGCTGCTTCTTCTAGGTCAGTGTTAGAGTACCTGGATTTGCCAGT
This sequence comes from Lithobates sylvaticus, assembly GCA_028564925.1. Lineage (NCBI taxonomy): Eukaryota > Metazoa > Chordata > Amphibia > Anura > Ranidae > Lithobates > Lithobates sylvaticus. The sequence goes on from CM053030.1 coordinate 252,524,528, forward strand.
TAGCCAGTCAAGACCCTGTCTAAGTAAACATGCTAGGTTATAAAAACGTATATTGGGCAAGCCCGCCCCCCCTTCCGCCTTGGGGAGAGACATTTTTTGCAGAGATATTCGTGGTTTCTTGCGAGACCAGAGAAAACTAGAGAGTGCTTTGTGAATTAGATTCACATCCTTGTGTTTAAGCAAAAGTGGAATGGTCTGCATGGGGTATAGCAGACGTGCAAACGAGACCATTTTGAAGAGGTGACATCTCCCAAAGAGCGAGAGGGGGAGAGCTGCCCAAGCTTCCAACTCCTTTACAATCTTAGTTATCAATGGTGGAAAATTTAAAGTGTAGAGGGATGAAGGTTCGCGGCCAATGCGTATTCCCAAGTAGGTTATATGGTGTGTGGCTATTGTTAGTGGCGAGTGTAGTTTCCAGTCAGGCGTCGCTTCAGTTGTCAGTGAGAGTATTTCGCTCTTGTCAAAGTTTATACGTAACCCCGAGCACTGTCGGAAGGTGTGGAAGATTTCCTTAAGTCTGGCAAAGTCAGTTAGGGGAGCTGTGGAGAACAAGAGTATGTCGTCAGCGAAAAGGGCTGATCGTAGGATCTGGTTCCCTATGTTGATTCCACTGACGCCATCTGGGGAGTTAAGTAGCCTTGATAGGGGTTCTATCGCAATATTGAATAGGAGTGGGGACAGTGGACATCCCTGTCTTGTTCCTTTGGTCAGGGGGATCGTATTAGAGATAAAGTCAGAGGTAACTAGACGTGCCGAGGGTGCTTCGTACATTCGTTGGAGAAAGGGTATTATTGGGCCCGAGAAGCCAAGGTGTGACATTACCCTGAACAGCCAGGAGAGGCTAATATTGTCGAAGGCCTTTTCGGCGTCTAACGACATTATGGCTACTTCCTGTTTTGGATTTGATTTGGCGTATTCAAGTGCCATGAGGACTTTGCGTATGTTCAGGGTGGCAGAGCGACCCTGAACGAATCCGGATTGGGCTGTATGTAGTAAGGACGGAAGTATTTGGGCTAAGCGTGATGCTACTATTTTTGAGAGGATTTTAGCGTCGACATTGATTAGCGAGATCGGCCGATAGGATCCTGGGAGTGTGGGGTCTTTGTCTTTTTTGCCTATCAGTCTGATGTGTGCCTGGGTGCCAGTGGGGAGGTAAGGACCCCCTTTCCACATGGCTGAGAAGACCTGTGTAAGGGTTTCTGGGATAGCGTCCCTAGTGGCCTTGTAAAATTCGGCAGTGTAGCCGTCCGGGCCCGGTGCCTTGGAGGAGGCCAAGGATTTAATTGTCTCTTGGACGTCCTCCAAGGTGATGGGCGCATTGAGGGAGTCTAGAAGATCCCCTTGGATTCTGGGGAGTTTAAGCTTTGCCAGAAGGGCTTCCGATTCTATCGGGTGGTCAGGATCCGCCGAATATAGGTCGGTATAGTATTCTGTCAGTGTTCTATTTATGTCTTGGGGTGACGTTAGTAGTGTCCCATCTTTGTTTTGAAGTGCCGAGATGTATGTGGGGCGTTTTGTTCCCGAGCATAGTCTCGCCAGTAATTTGCCCGCTTTGTTCCCAAATTTGTGGAAGTGCAGCGTCGTGTAGGATGCTTTGGCCAATTCTTGTTGTTCGGACCAGAAGTCAAACTCGCGTTTGGCCTCTCTCCAACTTTTAATGTTGTCAGGGGTGCGATTTAGGGTAAGTTGTTCGTGTGTTGCCTGTAAGGCCTCGCTGGCCTTGATGTACCGCTGAGCGGACTGCCGTTTGAACTGAGCAGTATAGGAAATAATTTTCCCTCTAAGAAAGGCTTTCCCGGCTTCCCAGAATAAATTCGGGTCCGAGAGGTGAATGGCATTAGTGGATTTATAGTCTGACCAGGCTGTGTTTAGCATGTTACGGAAGTCTTCTTTTTCTGCCAAATATGAGGGGAAACGCCACATTCTGGCAGGGGAGGTAGGTCGTGTATCAATCAGGCCTACTGTAACAGGTCCGTGGTCAGAGATCCTAGCGTCCAGGATTGTCGGGTTGCGGAGCAGCTGCATAAGAGCAGGTGTCGCGAAAAAATAGTCAATTCGTGAGAACGAGTTGTGGGGGGGGGGAGTAGAAGGAGTATTCTCGGTCTGTGGGGTGTGTCAGCCTCCATATGTCAGTCAGTTGTAACGAGGTCATAGTCTGAGCAAGAATAGTCTGGGGCGGGTGTAATGTTATCCTGCTTGGGTCTCTACTGGTTGTATTACTTGTGCGGTCCAGCGTATTAGACATTACTGCGTTAAAGTCACCACCTACCAGGTGTAGGGTCTCTGGTGCTGCTTGAATCCAGCTTGTCATGTCCCTGTAAAAGGTAGTATCAGGTGTGTTGGGGGCGTATATGTTGGTGATCGCTATGTCTCTGCCCGTCACATTTAGATGAATCGTTATTTTGCGGCCTAACTGGTCTGCCCTGACGTCATTCACCCTGTGTTTCAGGTTCCTGTGTAATAAGATAGCCACTCCGGCCTTGCGCCCCACTGCGGGTGAACCATAGACCGTCCCCACCCACAATTTACGTAAACGTGTCAGATCTTCTGCGGAGAGATGTGTCTCCTGTAGTAGGGCCACATCTGTCCGCAGTCTTTTTAAATGCCTTAGAATCATAATACGCTTACTTGGAGAGCGAAGTCCCTTGACGTTCCAGGATACAATCTTTAGGTGATTCCCGTCAACTGCAGAAGCCATGTCCTGCGTTTAGTAATGATCCGTGTCGGAAACAGGATATCTAGGGTGTGTGCGGGCATCGCCTCGTCAGTCAAGGGGTCACCCAAACATTGTACGTTCCCTATAATAGAAGGCATGTAGAGCATAGTTAAACCTTGTGCAACCAGTACCAAACAAAAAAGAGGATATAACATGTTACGAATCTGTAAAAATAACTTAACATAAACCATCCAAAACTTCACTTTTTTCCACATTTGGCTAAGTCAGACAGGGGGGGTTCCCGTCATTCGCCAGCACCTATTACCGGTGCGCAATTAGGCACCGGGGGGGGGCAGAGGAAGGGGGGAAGGGAGGGGGAAGGGAAGAGGTGGTAGGGAGGGGGGGTAGGGGGGGGAGGTGAGAAGCAGAGACATGTAGTTAATAGTAGGTATACATATAAAACAACATTGTCCAGGGTGGAGAAAAAGAGCAACTAGGGATTGGAATCGAAATATAACTGTAAAGGAGCGTATCATGTTGCTCGCTATTATGCACCTGGTGCAGGCAGTCTTTCAAGCTTTTAGGCCTGGTTCAATACCATTGGGACCAGGTGGGCCCAGCTGTGGTTTTATGCCACGTGTCATGGCTGCAAGTGAGGGGGTCCAGCCTTTTTGACCCAGGGGAGAGTCGTTCACGGCTGGGATGGGAGAAAAAATAAAGTGCCTCATGCCCGCCTCATAGGAAATCCCCGCTTGGGGGTAACAATGTGCATGAGAAATAAAGTGATACTACTCATACTGTGCCTGAGAGGAGCCTGATGATGGTGGTCCACTTCAGCGGTTTCCTGAGCGATCCAGGTGTTGGGTGAAGCGACTCCGTTTGTAAGGAGGCTTGTTGGGGCTAGGTTGCTGCTTGCGCGGAGTAGAGAGGGGGGTGATGGGCTGTGTCGGGTATTCCCCGGTGGATCCAGTATGTTCCATTTCATTGCCTGTAGAGTCAAGGTACCTTTCAGCGTCCTCGGGTGAGGTGAATGTCAGTTGTTCTCCTGATCGTGTTTGGATGCGGAGCACTGCGGGGTATGCTAGGGAGAATTTCACTTGGTTGTGATGTAGTGTTGAGCATATTGGGGAGAAGGCCTTTCGTTGTCTCATCACCTCAATGGAGTAGTCAGCAAAAAGTAGCAACTTAGCCCCATCTATTGTCAAGGAGCGCGTGCGGCGAAATGTTTGCATGATGGCCTCCTTGTCAGCGTAGTTTAGGTACCTGACTATAACTTGTCTGGGTTTGGGCCTGTTGTCTGCTTGTTGGCCAATGCGATGGGCTCTCTCCACTATGCAGGGTATGCGCAGGCCTAGCTGTTCTGGGATCAATTTAGCACATATGTTGGCTAGTTTGTTATTGGGTACAGTCTCAGGGAGGCCCACTATGCGGAGGTTATTTCTCCTAGAGCGATTTTCCAAACTGTCCAGTTTTTCCCATAGCTCCCTATTTTCTGCTGTTATACGTGCCAGTAATGCAGATTGTGCCATTGTGTCATCTTCCAGGAGGGAGATTCTCTCCTCTGTCTGGGTTATTCTGTGTCCCTGGGCCTGCAGCTCCACGTGTAGCTGTTCCAGTCCCCTGTGTACTGCGGCATCTACAGTGGCCGCCAGAGTGGGCCCCAGGAGGGCTACTACCTCCTGTGCTATGCCTGCAGGTGCTGCGGGATTATGTGTCTGGGCGTCTGGGGCCTGTGGCGGAGGAGAGGCCGTTGCGGAGGTGGCGGGGGTGGCGGCCGCCATGTTGGCTAGGCCCGGAGTTATGTCTCCCGCGGGGGGGGTCGGCGAGGTGACCGCCCGGGAGTACGAGCGTTCCACAAACCTGTCCATGGGGTCTGCGGAGGTAGCGGAGGTGAGTGGGGGTCCTCCCCGGTGCTGTTAGCAGGTTTTTTGCTGGCTTTTCGTGGCGAGCGGCGGGAGCGCTGCCTAACTACGACCGTCCCATGTGGCGCCGGAACCGGAAGTCAATGAGTTTTATCTATATTGCCGAGACCCGACAATTCATTACAGCCACGCTCAGTTTTAAATGACAATTTTCCTTTAGAAATTAAATTTTTCTTTGGTACTGTTCTAAACACGGGAAAAATGCAACACTTTACAGGCATACTGTAGACACCCCCCAGGCATGATATTTAAAGGAATATTTCATTTTTATTGTTTCACTTTAAGCATTAAAAAAATCACTGCTCCCGAAAAAACTGAGGTTTCAAAATAAATTGCATTGATACATGTCCCCTGGGGCAGGACCCAGGTCCCCAAACACTTTTTATGACAATAACTTGCATATAAGCCTTTAAAATGAGCACTTTTGTTTTTTCATGTTAGTGTTCCATAGACTTTAATAGGCTTTCGAATTTGGCGTGAACACTGCATAATGTTTGTTGTTCGCCGAACGGCCGAACAACCAAGGTTCGGGCCAAACCGTTCGCCCATCCCTAATCATGACCTGTGCGACTACCCAGTGGCTCTTCTAGCCAACAATAGGTTCACTGTTACCACCATTGGATCCTCTGATTCCCCTCCTTCCTCCTTTCTCTTTCTTTGCTTTTCTATCTTCCAAAATACTCACCTGAACTGTTAAAGCGGTTTAGGAGATATTTGCAAAAGACAGGCACCGATGTCTACGGTGCATGTGCCGTAGACAGCGGCACGCAGGCGCACTGAGCACACTGTTGCTAATGGCAATCATGCCGTTAGTGGCGGCTCCAGCGTATATGCGTGGGTGTGACGTCATCAGAGCTCCGGCCAATCCACGCACTGAAGCCGCGATACCCGGAAGGAAGATGGATGCTTTGTGGAAGAGGGGACAGCGGTGACATCGCAGGCTCCTGTGTCAGGTAAGGGCCACATAATGGGCTACTATGCGATGCGATGCATAGTAGCCCATTATGCTTTACCTTTGCAGGGAAACAAAGAGGAAGTAAAACCCATCAGGGTTTACTTCCTCTTTAAAGTCCAATAGACTGTTTTGCATTTCTAGTACTGTTGAGCTCTTAAGCATGATTATCCCCACAAATTAGGGTTGTCCACATATACTGTATGTGTTTGTATTTTGGCATTCTACCTTGTATGGTATCTTGCTATTTTTGTTTATGAACCACTTTAAGTACGGTAATCTTTATCATTATTCTTTTGTATGGCACTACTGCTTGAATGACAAACTCTAATGTTACACTCAGTTCTTTAAACAATTAAGAAAAATGCTTTAAGCTAGCTGAATAACCTTTAAATAAAATGCCCTGACAAGCCAAAATGCATTTCTGGGCAGGTGGCTGGGTATTGTTGCACTTTTAACTGTCACTCCACGAGGGCTGCAGAAATGATTATAAAGAAGAGAACCATAACATATTGCCAGATAACCAACGGGATGGACCAGAAGCAGGCTGCCACTATGCTAGAAATAGAGAAGCTGCGCTAAAAAGTACATCAACACATATGAATATGCAGAGAGTCCATAATTCATCACTTTCAGCTTGTTGTTGTCACCACAGTGAATTAAAGACAAACAGGAGAGTGCCCGCCACCGTAATATGGACCTGCTTACCAGATAGCAAGCAAAAGGGGCAGGTGGCTATAGCCCAGCGGCGGCCTTTAACTTGTGGAACCAAAAACGTCAAACTGTATCTTGCAGATCACTCGCTTTTTCCAACTATGATGACCGTATCTTACTTAGGTGGATATCCCAAAAAAGAGAAGACTGACCATAGTGTAATGAAGCCTAGATTAATTTATTTTTAAAACAAAGTATTGCACTTACATTTAGGAAGATGTTTGAAAGCATAAAACAACACTGCCGGCCAGCACAAACATACAAAGCCCGTCCTCCTAGAGTGATCGCGTGGTGACGTCACTACGTGCCTTACTCCAGACTCGATTTGTCATATGTGACATTATCAATGGGGAACGGGCAGCATAGTGACTCACCACTTTATATACTGAGCCAAGCCTCGCTCTGAGTCACGAGTGCACGGATCAAGAAAGCGCCATATTTGTAATGGGCAGGTAATCCCTTACTTTGTAGAGACAGAGGTTTACCAATTCAATGTCAGAAATCAACCTTACTACGTCAATCCACAAACAGGTGTATATTACCAAAATTGTCAATAATAAGTAAAAAACACAAGAATTATAAATAAAATCCTCCTATAAATTTAATGCTAGTTTAATGCTAGTTTAATTAAAACCTGAGAAAGGGCAACCAATAAACCACTAATTGTTGACCAGACTCAGGCTAGTATAATAGAGACTATAAATTATATTAAAAAAAATAAGTGATTACTAATGTACTTAACTAGTTATTTGTAGAAAATATGTATATTATCCTGAAAGTATACTGTGAAGTGATACAAATTATTTTATATATACAAATATTTTGTTTTATATATTATCATAATAGTGTACAGTACTGTGAAGTCATACAAATACAATAATACAATTTGTGTGAATTTATATAGTGCAAATTAATAATTTAAGGGCACAATGTCTAATTGGTTAAAGTGAATAAATATAATTAGATTATACAAGTGAATAATAAATGAGTTATGTATAGCTAATTGAATAACTATAATTAAGTGATAATCAATAAAATTATCTCATAAATTACAAAGAATATATTTCAATTAAACAAAATATTATTATAACAATAACAATTCATTAATTATGAGATATAAATAATACTCATTAAAAATTATAACTGCAAAATAAAAATAAAAATAAATATGAATATAAAAATAAAAAATAAAAATATAAAAATAAAAACACTATGAGGTGCTCTGGTGTCTCAGATTGAGTTAACATACAGGCTCATTATGAGTTATCAATAAAGGTGTTCACATCCGTATCAATGTTTAACCCATAAGGTACATACATTTTTAATCTATGGATCCAGGCCATCTCTAATTTAGAAATCTCTCTCACTAACGAACTACCCCTCCAATGGGGACTAAATTTGTCAATACCCAAAAAAATAGTATTGTAGGGGTCTTTGTTATGTGCAACTAAATAATGTTTCGACACAGAGTGGTTTTTATAGCCCATTTTTATATTAGTAATATGTTCGTTGAGACAGACCTGGAGTGCAGGTCTGTTTGGTCTGGCCCACATATTGCAGGCCACAAGGGCACTGCAACATGTACACAACCCCTCAGTAGCGCAAGTGATAAATGGTTTTATCGCATATTGTATCTGTGTGCTAGTAGAGGTAAAGGTTGTGGTCCGTCTATGAGGACATGCACTCAATGAACATACTTTACAGCGTCTACACTGATAGAACCCTGTTAGTTTAAAGGGTTGGTTCAAAATATTTGGGGCTAATCGGTTTCTTAAAGAGGAGGGCCCCCTAAAGACTACACAAGGTTTATCCGGTAATACTTTGTTAAGTACCCCATCATTATGAACAATGTGCCAATGTTTATAAATGAGTTGTTTAATATTATTGTGCTGCAAAGAATATGTGGTCACAAGGGGACTTCAGAAGAGAAAGCTTCATTTGAAAGGGGCTCTCTTTCCAAGTAATTCTTCCCGATTGACCTCTTTGATTCTTTCCAATGTTTCAAAAACATGGTCAGAACAATTCCTTTTAAGTTTAACCAGGGACGGTGATGACAACTGTCCATCGAAAGAAATTCATTTCTATCCGTACATTTGAAAAATGTGGATGTGGCCAGCCTATCTCCCCTAATTTAAATTTTAAGGTCTAAAAAATTAATTTCACTTAGACTAATCTCGTGACTCAAATGTATGCCTCTTTGGTTCACATTAAGGGTAGGCAAAAATTCTTGTAAGGCATGGTACTCCCCATCCCATAGGAGGAGGATGTCATCTATGTACCCGGCCCACAAAACTAGTTGTGGTATATTGTGGGTATAGATGACACCCTTCTCCCACTTAGCCATAAAAAGATTAGCCAGGCTGGGGGCATATTTTCCCCCGATAGCCACTCCCTTGTCCTGTCTGTAAAAATAACTGTCGAACCAAAAATAATTGTGGGAGGTGGCATACTCCAATAGACCCATCAAAAACAATACCTGATTCTGTCAAAGTCCATAATCTCTGTCCAAAAAACTCCTCACAGCCTCGAAACCCAAATGATGTGGAATTCTGGTATATAAAGATGTCACGTCTGCAGTGACCAACCACATACCAGGTTTCACTCGAACTTCTGAAAGCAACCTGATAACGTGCCTAGAGTCTTTGACATATGAGGCCATTCTCCGTACCAAAGGCTGTAAATACAAATCTATATATCTGCCCACCCGGAATGTTATTGAATCAATGCCACTGACAATAGGGTGTCCCAGGGGGTAGATAGGATTCTTACGGACCTTAGGCAGGTAGTAAATGGTAGGGGTGCGCGGAGCTCTAGGTACTAAATATAGGCCTTTCTTTTTGCTAAGGATGCCCGCCTGGCAACCTCTAGCCACTATGCTATCCCTGCTATAACTCACAATTATTTGACAGGTTATTAGAACAAAGCCCACCATCCAACTCATGTGGGGGGGGGGGGGGGGCAAGTTTATTACTGTAACCTCTTGTACATAATCTTGCCCCTATATAATAGGATCTTGAATATGCAGTCCAGTTTTGACGATCAGTTCACAACAGGGAATTTGTGACACTAAAAAGACTGCATAGAGGAGTCAGCTAAATTAATAAGTGGCCTCAGCTATGAGGCAAAATTATCCTTACTGAATTAATACACTTTTGAGAAGACATATTTAAAGGGATTGTAAAGGCAGAAGGTTTTTTACCTTAATGCATTCTATTCATTAGGATAAAAAATCTTTTGTGTACAGCAGCCCGCCTCAGCCCCCCAAATACTTACCTGAGTCCCATCTCGGCCCAGCAGTGTGCATGAGTGTCTTGGCCATCCCTCCTGATTGGCTGAGACACAGCAGCCGTGCCATTGGCTCCCGCTGCTGTCATTAAAAATAAGTTAGCCAATCAGGAGAGAAAGGGTCAGTGCCGAAGCGCGGCTCCGTGTCTGAAAGGACACAGGAAGCTGCGGCTCAGCTCGGGTGCTCCCATAGCAAACTGCTTGCTGTGGGGGCACTCAACAGTAGGGACGGTCCAGGGGAGCCAGCAAGGGACCTGAGAAAAGGAGGATCTGGGCTGCTCTGTGCAAAACCATTGTACAGAGCAGGTAAGTATAACGTGTGTGATTTAAAGAAAAAAAAACACAAGACTTTACAATCACTTTAAGGATAGATACAATTACCCTGTTTAATACATTAATGGACTAAATAGAAAACTCAATGGACAGTTGAAAACAGAATCTGACTCTCTGCAAGTGTCATTTTACACAAAAAAAAGGGTTTCATTTTGACAGCCACTCCTGCTATATAATGCACAGAAATTATCAGAAGTCTTTTTGACAACCAGTAATTGCTGTTAATAGTTGATGGATGAGTCACAGCAGGAAGAGAGAAGCTGAAGGTAGGAGATATGTGCTATAAATGTGTTGAAGTCTTTGAGGATCTCCTGCTTTTGAAATCCTCAAGTGGAGTAAAAGATGATTAGCTTCTGGGTTATTTTTTTTTATAAAAGCTGTAAACACATGGAATAGTTTTCCACAGGAGCTGGTTCTAGTTGACTCCATAGTTTGTTTCCACAAAGCTGGATGTGTTTATAAATGCAAAAAATAAAAATGGGTTCTCATATATATATACATAAATACCACTGCAGAATTCTGATCCAGAGAGTTCTCCAATTGCCTTGGGGATGATGAAAGAATCTCTTTCCTGATGGAGAACACTGGACCTTACATTTTATATTTACTGTTGCAAGGGTTTTTTGCCTTCTACTATATCCCCTGAAGGTATTGGATTTTGAGGATACCTTTTTTCCTTGTTACTTGATGGACATGTCAGTGTCTTTTTTTCAACCTGATATATTATTTATTATTTAACTATATGAATAGTGAGGCTCATTTCCAGTCTCTGTTCTTATTCAGTATCTGAAGGCTCTATACAGGATACAGGAGGTCCATGGGTCCCACAATAGGGACTCTAGGTTTGTTCGTAAGTGGAATTTGTGTGTAAGTCAGAACAGTGCATTCATTTTCTTTGAGAAAGTTTTTATTGATATGAACACAACGTTGAGACAGAAAGAATTTGCGATATTCATATGAAAATGACGCATCTTGAACGGTATATAAAAAGGTAACAAATGGTACAGCCTAGCTAACAACTGCATAGTTAGGCTCACTCGTTGTCATCATTGAGATACGAAGGAAAGCTAGAGAAAAGAGGAAGCCCCCGGGAGGCACCCCTAATGGGAGCACATTGTGCCCTGGGGGGGCTCCCTCACTCCCTGCGACAGTCGGGGAGGGTCTGTAACAATTAGTAAGACCGACCAGAAGGTGAGGAGCCTGTAACACCAAGAGAACTGAATTAGGTAAACATTGTCTGTACAAGATTAACTCTACTGAAGAGTTGATAGGAAAGAGAAAGAAAAGAAGAAAAGAAAGAAGTGAGAGGGAGGGGGCAAGGAGGCCAATCACCTGGAAGGGGTTGAAGAGGAATTGAGAGCCTGGGAGATCGTAGTATTGGGGATCCGGACGAATCGTGCCCAGGGTTCCCAATTAGCTTCGAATTTGAGTGTAGAGTCTGTTAATATGCTGGATAATTTTTCTTGGGTCATAATCCATGAAAAGTGGTGGCTGCAAGGGAGACCCTGGGTTGCTTCCATGCTTTAGTAATGGTTATTTTGGCACCAGTCAGAAGGAAGTGAATTCATTTACGGGTGTGTTTGCGTCAAGTCTTTGGCAAGTCGTCATTTAAGAGGGCGATGGTTGGAATTCTAGGAAGTAGACAGTCAGTGATTTTGTAGATCAAGTTAAATATCTTTTTCCAAAATTGTCTTCTTTGTGGGCATACCACCATATGTGGGACATGGTACCCCGAATCGACATAATTTAGTACAAAATATTCCTTGAGGGCATTCTGAATAATTTGGGTCTGAATTGGGTCGCTTAGAATTGATTTGTTTAGACGCCAGTGTGAAATGGGTCTTTTGGCTGAAAGAGGCCTTAGAGAGAAGACTACCATTGAGGGGTCGAGTGGTCTGATGGGGGGTATCTATTATGGCGGCGCTGTGTGCAGAAAGGATAAGGCTAGGGGACATCATAACATGGTAAATTCTGGCGTATGATTGGTGGGGGCTTGAGAAATGGGTATAATCACGTTTGCCAGGGTTCAGTTCCCTTCAAGCGTCAACTAGATTGTGGGAGTGTAAAAGTTTAGCTAACCTAATACCCATACACACGGTCGGAAAATCCGACCACAAAATCCACCGGATTTTGTCCGACGGATTTAGTCCGACACTGGTGTTGCATACACACGGTCGGACAAAGTTGTCGGAAAATCTGATCATTCTGAACGTGGTGACGTTTGTTGCCTACGACGGGACTACGAGGCTAGTAGCCAATAGCTTTGGTCTTGTAATGTGATCTGAGCATGCGTGGCACTTTGTCCGTCGGAATTCGATACCCACGATCGGAAGTGGTATGATCGGACTTTGTTGTCGGAATATTTATAGAGCAGGAGATAGAACTTTGTCCGTCGGACAATCCGATGGAAACTGTCCAATGGTGCCTACACACGGTTGAAATTTCCGACAACATTGTCCGATAGGACAGAATCCATCGGAAAATCCGACCGTGTGTATGGGGCTTTAGACTGGCCTTCATTGGTCGAGTGAGTCGGGCTAAGTTGGGGAATTTAGCCCCTGTGTATTGTGTAAGACAATCCTGAGAGGTGGAGATGTGGTATGTAGGTCAGCCATGGGATCAGGGGTGGAATGCTAAGGAAGCTACCGGCACTTACCCTCTGTCGTTTTCTTCGGATTGAGGCTGGTTGAGCCGCTAAAAAGGGATCGCTCCTGGGTGAGGATGGTAAAGGATTCCATTCCAGGAGATTGGCTAGGAGATAGAAAAGAATTGGAGCTGGAAAGAGAGGAGAAACCAATGGAGAAGAGGAGGAGGGTCTGTAGAGAGGACCTCCTTGGATTGACAGATATGTGTCCGTCAACCTATATAACATATTGTGTCAGCCTTGAATAGGGGTCTAGCGACCTATCCCACAATAACGGATACCCATGACTATGGGGTAGGAGAAGGCACATGTTGGCCACCTCAGACCGTAGCTTCCAATTAAAAGTCATGAAAAATAACAAAAGCATTGTCAAAAACATTAAAGAAGAGAGTGGTGGGGTGTGAAAACCCCCGGAAACATGTCGAAGACGACGTCTCACGCCCTGAAAAAAGTGGGGAAGATGAGGTCCCTGAGATGCTTAAGATGGAATTCTGTTGAAAGGGGCATTGAAACGGTGGCCTCCTGACCAAAGGGATCTTATCTTGGGACAACCTCCACCCATTTCAGGGTATATCCAAGTCCCCTAATAATGAAAGGGCCAGGGGGAACGTGGTCGATATTCAACCTTATCCCTCTTTGTTTAGGGAAACTGTCTGTATCCTGGCATACACAGCTGGGCACATTCTGCAATCTGTCTGTATGGTGGATGAAGGAAGTTCGAGTCCACTGGATGGGCTAAAGAGGGGAGAGACCCTGCAATGGGAATAAAGATTGAGGATTCAACTTTTGGCTACCGAAGCGTAACAAGAACATAAGGCCTACTCGTTGGAACGTCGTTCAGTGGGCAAGGGATAAAGATCCAGTGTCAGTGGTTTTCTTTCTCTTGGCTTTATTCCAAACTGGGGCAACTGGGCTGTCTGGGAGAGGACGCTTGGAGGTTTCGGTCGCTGAGTAAGTAAAATCCATTGCCGATTCTTGAGTGATTAGTTTAAGGTTCAGCAGGGTTTTTTTCTCTGTCGGGAAGTCTTTGAAGGTGTATGCTTTGCCCTTAAAGATGAATTTTACAGCAAACGGGAATCCCCACCAATATTTGGTTTCTTTTGGGGAAAGAACATTCAGGGGGGGTTTGGGGGATCTTCTTATTTTAATAGTAGTTGGAGAAAGGTCAGCGAATATTTGGATTTGATGACCCTGGCACATCACCTGGGATTTGGCTTGAGATTGTCGCATCACTTCCTCTTTTGTGGCATAAAAGTGGGGCTTGACTATGACATCCCTAGGTTATCCATCCTTCCTGGGGGGGCCTAGGGCTCTGTGGGCTCTGTCCAGTTCATGGCGATGTTGGGGAATGCCCATAATCAGGTTCTTCATGAGATCCTGGATTGCTGTTAGGATGATTTTTTTCGGGGAGACCCCTGACCCTGAAATTATATCTTCTCAACCTATTCTAAAGGTCATCTATTCTGGAGAGAGCTGTATCGAGCTGGTCCTGTAATACCTGGATGTGGTCGGAATTCTGATTGGTTCTTGAGACCGTGATGTCCAGTTTCTGCTCTATGGCATCCCTTCTGGCTCTTAAATTTTGAAAATCGGATTTAATGTCTCCCGTTATTTTTTCAGCAGTATTAGATAGTCCCCTGTCCAGTAATTCAGACACTTTGCGCAAAAGATCTGCAGAAAGGAAAGCAGTGTCCATGCCTGGTAATCCAGGAGAGAAGGCCTCGGATGGCAGGCTAAGGTAGGCCCTGCTGGGGAGAAGTTATAGTCTTCCATAGTGTGGCCCAATAAATATTCTGTGGATGCTGGGGAGGTAGCAGGAAATTGCTGGCCTTTTACCTGTGAGATGGGGGTCTCATGTAAGCAGGCCCTGGTGACTCAGCACTGATTGCCTGTATTTGTCCGGCCGTGGCGGCCATCTTGGTACAGCCGTCCAGAGTCTGACTGGCGAATTGCAGCCTGAGGTCCCTCCGAACGCCCGCTTCCAACATCCGTGGGTGCGTAGTGGTGTTCGGGGGGATCCTATGCCCCGTTTCTGGTGGCCCCGGTGGCTGTGCTCGGATGCATGCACACTAACAGTGCATTTTTACATTTATCTTCAACCCGTGCAGAGATGTGGGATGTTCCGGGCACTTCTGGGCATGCAGTTATGTTATCTGGGGCTGCAAGATAGCTGCTCGGATGTATCCAGGACCAGCGTGGAGCACAAGTGGCCGGCATTGAGGTCCTTTCGTAAGTAGGAGTCGTTCATAACTCGGGGGTCCGTAACTCAGGGACTGCCCTGTATATTGCGTGTCTCCATTGTGTATGCTCAGTGTAGTCATCAGTATATCTTATTCTGCATGTACTGTAAGAAAGCAGCACAATGCAAGTCTCTTACTCTACATGCTTGGTGTAATTCTTTGTATTTGGTCTTATTTTGCAAGTATGTAGACTACATAATAGTGTTTCTCTTGTCATGTTGACTTTATTTATCCATATCTGTTCTAATTATGCATCTGCAGATTGTGCACAATAGCACTTCTTTACTTCTGTATACTAGATTTATTTTTCAGTATTTGATTTTATTTTTCTCCATGGCACCAGTGCATGTTTATTGGGACATACGCTGAATGTACTGTATGCCAGGTACCTATTGTTATCCTGTGTGTGTGTGGAAACTGCACAGTATCACCTCTGGTATTGGTTAAAAGTCTGTAATTCTTGCTAATTTGCCAATTCATGAGTTTATTCTTCAATGTCAGGGTTGAATGGGAAAACACCACAATCATACATCGAAGCCAAGTAAGAGGTAAGCAGACAATGGTACCTTTCTCTATCATTGTCTCATTTTGCTAACCTTTATATCTGGCTATAAAGGGAAGATCCAAGAACTGCTGTAACAGAGTGTCAACAGGATTGTTTCTAGCTGCTATGGAACTTACAAAAGATAATGTAGGATTACAAATACAGTAGTTTGGTGGTCAAGTATGTTTTTGTAGCCTTGTTTTCATTTCTTGCTTTATAATGATTTATGATACACATCACGTCATTTATTGTTCAGAATGTTGTTGATAGATTATGTTGTCTTAAATTTTGGAAGCAATACCACTAGTTTGTACTTTTTATGTGAACTTTTTTTAATGAAATGGGGCAAGTACAATATAATGTGAATGTTCACAATTCCAATATACTGTATGCATTCTTCTAAAGATTTTTTTTTGCATTAACAAAAGATCACACAATAAAAATAAGGGTACAGGCAAACATTTGCAGTGTCTTCTGGAGCTGGGCAACACTGGAATGAAAAATTCAGCCACGAAGAAGAACAAAAAAACAAAATAAATATTACCAGGAAATAGCTACAGCTGGTGTGGGTCAGCAATACTACAGATGGGGTGAGCTAATTATGGTGGGGAGGGCATCCAGTATGCAACAATGGCCATTCGGGATAAACACACACAAGGATCTTTATCATAGACCAGTCCCAAATAGGGTGAGGATAAGTAAAAGCAAAAGGTCAGAATCCTGTATCCAGGTACCTTGTGTCTCATGAGAATAGGAATCAAAAGCTTGGCACTGTTCAATAGGTGGGGGTAATGCACATTTTTTAATACTGGTTAGTGGACATGGGGGACACATGGATGAGGGAATGGCCAAGGACATTCAACAGGTCTATGCCTAGGATATTTAAAATTTTGGAGCCAATGTCTTACCAAAAAAGAAGGATCCAGGGGCACTCCATCCAGGTATGCAACAGGGTTCCAACCTAGCAACAGCCCATCTAGCAATGTGGTGATGTAGATTGGAAAAATGCAGCCCCTTAGGCCGGAATCCTATACCAATGAGTGAAGAGTTTATAGCAGACTGGTGTTCTAGAATCTTTCAAAAGGTGAGGGTCAACTGAAATATCTGGAACAATTGTGGTGCTGTTTTATATAACAGGGATACTATGAGAACAAGAAAAGGGATTGGGACTTTATATGAGGCAATGACTATGATAGTTCATATACCTCCATCCACGATATGTTTGGAAAAAAAAGAGGGGCTGTGGGAATTCATATGAAGCACACTACTAAGTTGAATGAACCAATCAATGTAATCATTGTTTATTGTTACAAAGGGCATACATACACATGTAAAATAGTAGAAAAATAAAAAATAATAATAGGTCTCAATACATATCATCTAAACAATTCATGAGTATACACAATTATTCCAACATGATATACAGTAGTAATGGACCTTGGGAATGTAGACCAAAGTTGTAATGGTAACATATAGGCATGATAACAATAATTAAATTAATTCACTAAAACTATAATAAAATACAGATATTGCACGTGGACACTGTGACCTAGCATCATAGGAAAGCTCTACGCGTTTTGTGGTTAAAATACCACTCATCAGGAGCAGATGCAGATTTGGGAGTATCTATAATAGAGTAGAAATGCCAAAATAATATGATGGTAAAAATGTTCCGCTATCTTCTTGCAGCTCTTTTACTAGCATTGGCCCGGTCTTCTGGTTCGTCGCTGTTGTCGCCGCTACAGCCACCTTGTTCTTCTTCCTTCTTCTTCTTCTCTTCTTCTGATGTTGCCACAATGCTCTCTCCACCTGTAATGGCCGGGATGTGTTGCACGGCGACTTATATAGGGACAAGGGGCGGGGTCGCGGCTGATGTCACATGGTGACCCTGCCCCATATGGTGTCACATTCCCGGGGGATGATGGGAACGTGACATCATAAGGGGCGGGGTCACCACGTGACATCAGCCGGTGACCCCGCCCCTTCTCCCTATATAATTTGCCACGCAACATGTCCCGGCCATTACAGGCGGAGAGAGCGTCGTGGCAACATTGGAAGAAGAGAAGAAGAAGAAGGAAGAAGAACAAGAACAAGGCGGCGGCGACAACAGCAACAAACCAGAAGACCGGGCCAACGCTAGTAAATGAGCTGCAAGAAGATAGCGGAGGCCCGGCAGAAGAAACGAAGAGCGGGTCAAGACCCCCGAAGTTGGAAGAAGACCCCTGAAGTTGGAAGAAGACCCCCAGAGCTGTCTAATAAAGTACTTTAAAAACCTGTGTTGTGTGTTTTTTTTAACACTTTTTCCCTCAGGTGAATGGGTAGGGGTACCCCATACTCATTCACATAGGGTGGGGGGCTGGGATCTGGGGGCCCCTTATTAAAGGGGGCTCCCAGATTCCGATAACCCCCCTGCCCGCAGACCCCGACAACCAATGGCCAGGGTTGTCGGGAAGAGGCCCTTGTCCTCATCAACATGGGACAAGGTTCTTTGGGGTGGGGGACCGCAGGGCCCCCCTTCCCCAAAGCACCCCCCCATGTTGAGGGCACGCAGCCTGGTACGGCTCAGGAGGCGGGGCTCACTTGTCCCCACCCCCTTTCCTGACGGGCCGGGCTATGTGTTCGGATAATGTTTTTTTGGCGTAGGGGTTCCCCTTTAAATCCATACCAGGCAACGGGGCTAGCAAGGTGTCAATCTCGCCGATGGAGGCGGCGGCATTGACCTCCTTCGCTAGTCCCGTCTACCTGGAGTCACGTTCAAAATGAACAGACTTCACTCCGTGTGTGGGCAAGTCCGTTCATTTCAAAAGTCCCGTGGACTAGCACACAGACAGCCGGATTGTCCGCCAGACTGCCGAGGCCGGCGGATAATTTTGAGTCAAGACTTCTTTCTAAGTCCGCCGGACTTTTGGGAAGAAAAAGTCCGCCGGAGCCCACACATGGGCGGATTGTCCGGCAGACTCTGGTCCACCGGACCAAGTCCGCCGGATAGTCTGATTGTGTGTACGTGGCATAAGAGGTCTGATCTAGCCTGCAGAAGATTTTGGAAGGTATGTGATTTTTTTATGTGTGTGTCCTAACTCATGAATTCGGATGGTCAGTTCTGTCAGGCGAATCTGACTGTCTAGTTTACGTTTGGCAGCAGCCGCGATTAGGATGCCCCTTATTATGCATGTGTGTGTTTCCCATTTAATTACTGAGGAGATCTCAGGGGAGTTGTTTTCTGCAAAATACTGTTTGAGATGTAGTTTGATGTCAACCACAACAGAAGAGTCTGTGAGTAGGTAAGGAAGTCGGGGGGCTGGTGAGGACGCCTGGAAATGATACGGAAATTGAGATAGGATGATGGTCCAAAAAAAACATTGGGTCTTTTGACCCTTGGTGGAGCATTGGTAAGTCTTTGTAAGAGATGAACAGATAGTCAAGTCTTGAGTATCATTGGTTTGGGGTCAAGAAAAAGGCGAAGTCTCTACTGTTAGGGTTAAATGTACACCAGCAATCATGTAGTAACAAATCACGCAATTGCGACTTAATTTATTGTAGGGCTTTGTATGGAAGGGTGGATGTGTCATTAGATGTATCTTGGAGGGGGTTCGGAGAGACATTAGGGTTGGCTCCTAGAATCAGGGTACCTTCCTGAATTGTGGTGAGGACTAAGGATGAGCCCGGTGTTCGATTCGAACCCATGTTCGAATCGAGCACCGGGTGTTCGCTCGCTCGGCGAGCCCAGAACTATTGGGACCGCTCGCATCAAATTCGTGTGATGCGAGCGGCCCCGCAATGCATTGCGGCCCGCGCAGTGCAATGCTGGCTGATGATTGGCCAAGCATGCACTGTGACCCCGCATGCTTGGCCAATCACAGCGCCGGCAGCGAGGAGAGCCATAATTGGCTACAGGCAGGATGCCTGTAGCCAATTATAGCTCAGGGGCTTTAATACACGCCCCACGGTATAAGAGGCCGCCGCGGCGGCGGCCTCGCATATTATGTTTCACTCACAGTGTCAGCGTGTCAGTGTGCTGCTGACTGCTGACAACAATATGTTCTTTATTTCTGGGGATATGTGTGTGCATGCTGTTAGAACAGCATTGCAGTATCACATCTGGGGGGTGTCTATAGGTAGCCTGTGAAGGAGGGCAGGTTTCCTGTGCTTAGAACTTTCCCTGCAAAAAAGTGTCATTTTTGCAGGAAGAAAGCTATTTAAATCACTCGCGGCTAATGAATTGATGGCTCCTGTAACACAGAGAGCTGTCATTCATTAATAAAAAACAAAAAAAAAAAAAGCGTAGGGGTCCCCCCAAATTCAATAACCAGGCCCTTCAGGTCTGGGATGGATATTAAGGGGGATCCCAGCCAAAAAAAAAAAAAAAAAATGGCGTAGGGTCCCCCTCAAAATCCATACCAGACCCTTGAGGTCTGGTATGGATTTTAAGGGGAACCCTAGCCAAAAAAAATGGCGTGGGGTCCCCCTCAAAATCCATACCAGACCCTTATCCGAGCACGCAACCTGGCAGGCCGCAGGAAAAGAGGGGGGGACGAGAGCGGCCCCCCCTCTCGCCTGAACCGTACCAGGCCACATGCCCTCAACATTGGGAGGATGCTTTGGGGGTCTAAGACCCCAAAAGCACCTTGTCCCCATGTTGATTAGGACAAGGGCCTCTTCCCCACAACCCTGGCCGGTGGTTGTGGGGGTCTGCGGGCGGGGGGCTTATCGGAATCTGGAAGCCCCCTTTAACAAGGGGACCCCCAGATCCCGGCCCCCCCCCTGTGTGAAATGGTAAGGGGGTACAAAAGTACCCCTACCATTTCACCAAAAAAGTGGCAAAAATGGTAAAAAGGACAGGAGACAGTCTTTGACAATTCCTTTATTAAAATCTTCTTTCTTTCTTTCTTCATCCTTCGGTTTCTTCATCTTCTCCTTCCTTCATCTTCTTCCATCTTCTTCTTCCATTTTCTTCTTCCTCCGATCCGCTTCTTCTTGCGCTGGTCTTCTCGTCCTTCTCGTCCGGCATCTTCTTCCGTCGGCGTCGGCGTCGGTGTCTCTGTCTCTTCTTGGGCCGCTCCGCGCAATGGGAGGCTCCCGCTGTGTGAGGCTCCGCTCCGTCTGACAGGTCTTTTATAATGGAGGGCACCTGGTGACCCCGCCCCCTCTGACGCACAGGGACGTCATGGGGAATTCCATGATGGCTTTCCCCATGATGTCAGAGGGGGGCGGGGTCACCAGGTGCCCTCCGTTTTAAAAGACCTGTCAGATGGAGTGGAGCCTCACACAGCGGGAGCCTCCCATTGCGCGGAGCGGCCCAAGAAGACACCGACACCGACGCCGACGCCGACGGAAGAAGATGCCGGACGAGAAGGACGAGAAGACCAGCGCAAGAAGAAGCGGATCGGAGGAAGAAGAAAATGGAAGAAGAAGATGGAAGAAGATGAAGGAAGGAGAAGATGAAGAATCCGAAGGATGAAGAAAGAAGAAAGAAGATTTTAATAAAGGAATTGTCAAAGACTGTCTCCTGTCCTTTTTACCATTTTTGCCACTTTTTTGGTGAAATGGTAGGGGTACTTTTGTACCCCCTTACCATTTCACACAGGGGGGGGGCCGGGATCTGGGGGTCCCCTTGTTAAAGGGGGCTTCCAGATTCCGATAAGCCCCCCGCCCGCAGACCCCCACAACCACCGGCCAGGGTTGTGGGGAAGAGGCCCTTGTCCTAATCAACATGGGGACAAGGTGCTTTTGGGGTCTTAGACCCCCAAAGCATCCTCCCAATGTTGAGGGCATGTGGCCTGGTACGGTTCAGGCGAGAGGGGGGGCCGCTCTCGTCCCCCCCTCTTTTCCTGCGGCCTGCCAGGTTGCGTGCTCGGATAAGGGTCTGGTATGGATTTTGAGGGGGACCCCACGCCATTTTTTTTGGCTAGGGTTCCCCTTAAAATCCATACCAGACCTCAAGGGTCTGGTATGGATTTTGAGGGGGACCCTACGCCATTTTTTTTTTTTTTTTTTGGCTGGGATCCCCCTTAATATCCATCCCAGACCTGAAGGGCCTGGTTATTGAATTTGGGGGGACCCCTACGCTTTTTTTTTTTTTCATTTTTTTTTTTTTTTATCAATGACTTTTTTTTATGAATGAGTTTCAATGAATCACTGTTCTCTGTGTTACGGGAGCCGTGAATTAACATTAGCCGCGAGTGATTTTAAATAGCTTTTTTACTTTCAAAAATGACACTTTGCGCAGAGACAGTTCTAAACACGGGAAACATGCGCCCCTTTACAGGCATACTATAGACACCCCCCAGGTACGAAATTTAAAGGAATATTACACTTTTATTGTTTCAATTTAAGCATTATTAAAATCACTGCTCCTGAAAAAACGGCCGTTTTTAAAAAAATTTTTTGCATTGATACATGTCCCCTGGGGCAGGACCCAGGTCCCCAAACACTTTTTATGACATTAACATGCATATTAGCCTTTAAAATGAGCACTTTTAATTTCGAACGTTCGCATCCATTATAACTAATAGGGTTCTAAAGCTCGCACGGACTTTAGGTCCGTTCGCGGGTTCTGGTGCGAGCCGAACGGGGGGGTGTTCGGCTCATCCCTAGTGAGGACTTGGGTTATGGCTCAGAAGAAAGAGACTGGTGACTGTTCAGGCATATATATTAGCTAGGACGATCTGTTTACCATGGCATGTCCCTTTCAAAAAGAGGTATCTGCCCTCTTCGTCAGATAGTGTGTCTGAAGTTGGAAGAGGCAGTGTTTAGCCAGGAGTATTGAAACCCATTTGTATTTAGACGTTTGGTTGGTTGCGTGGTGAATCGTGGGGTAATACCAATTTGTGGGTTTAGGGATGGAGTCTCTGCGGAAATGTGTCTCTCGCAGAAAGAAAATACTTGCTTTGTTTTTGTGCATTGTAAGTAGTAGTTGGAAACACTTTTCTGGGATGCTAAGGCCGTGGGTGTTAAGTGAAATGATTTTGAGAAGAAGTTTGTTGCTGGTAGACGATGTAGAAGTCATGTTTAGGCTCTCTACAGTTTACTAAACTGAAGGCCAAAAAATCAAGATTCTGTTTACTCTAGCTAATCAATCAGGGGTGGGAGAAAGGGAAGGAATTAGGATGGGGGGGGGGGTTTAAGGGATAAGAGTAAAGGTAGGGTGAGAGGAACAGGTGAGAACCATCTCACTCGTGCAGGTAGGGTATGGTACTGCCTGAGGTGTTCAGTGGCATTAAGGAATGCTAGGGTACAAATGCATGGAAGAGCAAGGACAACCACTGTGTGCGAGGTGGCTTTACGAGAAGAATGGGGTTAATGGATTTCTCCACCAGACATGAAGCCAATGGGGGCTCATTAAAGTACATAAAGGGAGGCTCTGTGGGTATGTATGCAAAGAGGGCATTTTCTGGGTGAGAAGGTGAAGGGTGATCTGGTAGGGAGGAGCTCATTATATAAGTAGAGAAGGGAAATAGATAGGACAGGTAGGCTGGAAAGGCTTAATGATCACGGTGGCTAGCAAACATAGAACTCATGGGTCTTGCGTAAGGGGGAGGGCTTGTCAGAATGAGAGAGACCTTGCGTAACTAGTATAGAAACTATACGTTACGTCAACATTAGTATAACTGTGTATTAACTAAGCAGGTTAAACCTATGAACATATTAAGTACCCTGATGGATCATATGGAGGGTGAGGATCACACTGTCAGAACACACACGGGCAATTGTATGGTGGATGGAAAGCCAGCTCCTGGATTTCTGGTGGTTAGTAGATTTGGAGAGATGTAGGTAAAAATATTTTACTTAGGTAGCCTCGGGGGAAAGAAGGAGGGGGGTGATTGCTGGTTAAACATAAAGTTAGGGAGCCAGTACAGGTTTGGGCAAGAGCAATGAGTAAATAGGTGTTGGCAAGTTATCAGACTGATGTGATTCTCTCTAGGAGTGCAGTCTGGATATCAAGATTGTAGGCAATGGGTAATCTGAAAGTGTGATCTTATGGAGTATGACTCTCACAGAGTCTCCAGAATCTAGGTAATCTCAGTAGGTCAAAAAGAAATAAGGCACATTTGTTTCTAACTTTAGAAAAAATAGAACGCTGGCAGACAACATATTTCATCAGTTCTAGGTAATCCCGAACTGGCAAAGTATTTCACCGTTTTCAAATTCTCACAGATGACTAACAGTCTAATCAGGATCATTGAATAAAAAAAAAGAAAACAAAAGGACCAAACCAATGTTCTCTGATTAAAGTAAGTTTTGAGAACCCAAGGTACCAGTACGGGGCAGTGGAGACGAAAGTATTACAGATAAACAGATGATCATCTGATTATGTTTATGTAGGTCATCCCCATGAGGCTGTTAGAACCTAAATGTGGAGCAATATGTCTAATTCCAAGGCAGTCAATAAAAAGGGTCATGTCGACAACATTGCATGCAATTCCTAAATCCGGATTCAGTCGCTAGTATTTAAGCAATCGTTTTTAATTAATTTCCACTATCGGCGTTCAGGATGGTGCACAGGCATATGTGAATAGGGAATTTGTAGACGTAACCTGGATAGGGTAGAACTTATAACTCTCATACTCTTAATGTAAGAGGCAGTAAGCAGAAACGATTGGGAGGTTGTGTAGCCATTAGAATATCAGGGAAGAAGTCAATAACACAGTCCTATCCAAATTAAACTATGGTATCATACTGTAGTAGGTGTATCAAAACAGACAAGGGTTTGTTTCCAGACTGGGGTAGGTAAGGTGAGAATGGCTTGTTAACGGGTTTTCGTGGAGCTCGGCTATTGATGTTGAGCCATCAAATTAGTGATGGGTCTTGCTTCAGATGACGAGTGATGTCTCTGATATCGTTGCGGCAACAAGCTTTGCAGCCACATGTCACATATGGGTAATAAGTAAAAAAGAGAATGCAAATACTTATCCATATGATAGATGTACAGCTGATGCAGAATTAGGTGTCACGGCATGCCCTTTGAGATTGTGGGTATTTCGTGAAGCTCGGGTATTGATGTTAAGCTATCAAAGCAGAGATGAGTCTTGCTTCAGATGGCGAGCGATGTCTCTGTTATTGCAGTTTCTATGCTTGCATAGGTTCGCCTCTGGATGAAGGAGATTTCATGCCGGGTGTGCTGAAATCAGCATACCAGTTAGGGCCTGTGTTAGGGCCTGGAGGGGAGGAAAGAGCCTGTGATGATGCCGCCATGTTGCTCGCCTGTGTCCAGAATATATCTGGGATATTCTGGCTTATTTGCCAGCTAGCATCTCGAGGAGAGTGGGCTCTTGTAGCTGAGGTGCTATGGGAGGATACCCCCATGTTAGATAGCATGAACGATCATTTAGATCCTCCAATTAAGCTTGATTGTGGCTGTTGTCAGCTGGAGCTTGAGGGCTAAGTGGCCATCTTCTTCCATGCCCCCCTGCTGTCATATTTAACAATGATCGGGCCGATGGGCGAGACAACTCGTACTGATCCTTTACCACAGCACCCTCTGATGTGGCCCGCCACTTCCTGCTCTGGGATTGTGGGTCAGCAAGCCCAAATTACGAGTTCCCAACCCACCATCCCCAAGAAAGCAGAGCCAATGCTTCCTGAATAGTGCTGACCCCTGTCACAGGCGGAGTGATACCCCATGTACTCCACCAAGAGTGATACAGGAAGCATCAGCTCTGCTTTCTAATGCAGCTGCATGCTTCCTCTAGTGCCTGTTCCTGTCACACTGATGCTCAGGGATGGTGGGTTGGGAACCAGCCAACAATACCCACCAACAGTACCATCCAACAGTACCACCCAACAGTACCACCCAACAGTACCCGCCAACAGTATCCACCAGCAGCACCAACCAACAGTACCTGCCAGCAGTACCAGCCAGCAGTACCCACCAGCAGTACCCACCAACAGTACCCACCTGCTGTACCAGCCAGCAGTACCCACCTGCTGTACCAGCCAGCAGTACCCACCATCAGTACCAGCCAGCAGTACCTACCATCAGTACCCGCCAGCAGTACCAGCCAGCAGAACCCACCAGCAGTACCAGCCAGCAGTACCAACCAGCAGTACCCTCAATCAGTACCCACCAGCAGTACCTGCCAGCAGTACCAGTCAGCAGTACCCACCAGGAGTACCCACTAGCATTATCAGCCAGCATTATCCACTAACAGTAACAGCCAGCAGTACCAGCCAGCAGGACCCACCAGCAGTACCAACCAGAAATACCCACAAGCAATACCAGCCAGCAATACCCACCAGCAGTACCAGCCCTGGAGGACAGCCAGCAGCAGCCACCAGCAATACCCACCTGGGGGACAGCAGCAGCCAGTGATACCTGCAGGAATCCTGAGGAAGAAGTGAAGATTGAGGTCAGTTGAGGTGCAGGTAAACCACAGTGCATCAGGGTGAAAGCAGCCTTAGGCCCCTTTCCCACGATTCCTCCTTTCACACACCTGTCTGTTTTTCAGGTGGACCCAATCGGACCCTCCATTCACCTCTATAGAGTGGCAGATGTAAACATACTTTTGTCCGTTTACACCCTTCTTTCTCTAATCCGATTAACTTAAAAAAACAGAAAGGGATCTGTCCCCTTCTGCTTGGCCGGATCATAACTGCGGGCCCATAGAGTATAGCAGGCTGTGTCCGTGTCTGCTCTGCATTTGCAGAGCGGACACGAACCTATCATCTGCCCACTCCGCTCATTGTGGCCTACGACCACTTACCAAGTTGCTAAAGTGGCCCTTGCTCCTCAAAATGTTGGGCACCCCTGCTTTAAATACTGGTTTAACATTCCTTACAAGACCACATGTTATAAATCTGTTTGCTGACAATGTCATACTTCTCTACAAAGACAAACACTACTAAATTCCTACCCCAAGCACATAAAGTCCTTAGGTATTTCAGCTCCAGTTCCTAATACAAGGTCAGTGTTTCTAAATTGCTTATCCTTAACTTAGGAATTCCCAATAAAGACTGAATTATTCCTACTCTTGGAATACATCCAGCATGCCATACCTAGGTATCACACTGACCCCCTCGATTTCCACACTAGCTGAGGCTCACTTTAAAGCCCTTATAGCTAAGCTTGAAACTGACATAAAGAATCACTCTTGTTTCAAACTATCCTGGTCTGGCAAATTGGCCTCCTTCAATATGTTTTACCTCCCACAGATACTCTTTCATACTCTCCCCATTCCACTAAAGTCTTCATACATAAAATTCCTAACATCTACCCTGTTTTCCTCGACCAGGTTTCCTCTGTGCTGGTGTAGTTGTGGCCAAGTTGGCAGCTATTTACACATGTTTCGGTCATGTAAAAACCAAAGAAGCTTCTGGTGGAGTGTGTTCCATCTCTTCTCCAATGTCACTGGGATTTTCCCCAACTCCAAGCCGTCATGAACTTGGTAATAGACGAATTCCCCTCTAACTTTCGTAAAGTAATTTCAAGCCACTTACATTTTTTTAATGAAGATTCTCAACGTCTTTAGTAAATTAATCTGAATATATCATTTTTTTTACTACACTGAGAGACCTGATGAACACATACACTTCTATTTCATTGAAATCTAGTTCAGGTATGTATTGGAGTTGGTTTACTAAAGACAAATCGGCTGCTCACTTTGCAAGGGAAGTTGCATTTTGCAAGGGATTTTGCTGCTTAAGCGAGTGGCACTTTAGCGGTAACGCGGCGTGGCCCCAGTGTGAAATAGATAGGCGGCACTATCTTGGTACACAACACGTCACGTCTGGCGCAGCCGTCTTCCGGTTCTAAGCTACTCGCGGCCGTGGAACGCACGCCGCTTCTCCGGAACAGCAGCACTTTTGACACGCCGGCTTTTGTTTTATGGGATTGCTAGCCCTTAATGTTTCCTCTACACCACTTGGTGGTGAATTGTAATATATTTTTTAACTATTAAATTACTGCTTTTTACGAAACGGATTCACGCTATGAGTCTGTCCTTCCCCACATATAACATCTAATACTGCTGAGAACACCCTGATGACCCAAATATAGGATCCAGATGACAGCAACCCCCAGGAGAAAGATAGAATCCAGATGACAGCAACCCCCAGGAGAAAGAGGACACCCCCAGCCTAGACGAGCGAGGACCCCCAGCCTAGACAAGCGAGGACTGCTTGGATTACTTGTTTTATGCTCATTACCCCTGCAGGGGTTGGGCACTCTGGTAAGTGCAATCACATAAGGGGCAGTGTCGGAAGGAGGGGAGCACTGGATCAACACAACTGTATTCATCTCAAGAACAATTATTCACTGGTTTGGGCCTGATATCAGACTGAATTTCCAGCAGATTACATACACATATTTTTTCCTGCCTTACTGTATAAACATTTATACAACTTTCACCTGTTTTACGAAGGACTTTCATACTAATTTATTCATTTTGTATATATCTTTATATTTTTATGTATATACAATTTTTTATTTTTATTTATTTTTTGGTATTTTTATATCTTTTTATATTAACTTATATCTCTATTGGACCTGATAAAGACATATACATCATATACAGGGTATACCCCTTGGAGTTACTTCACCCAGGCTTTACGGGTGACATCACTGCTTGTTTATAGTGGATATCATTTTTTCTCTATATAATCTTCTCGGCGGCCTTCTATATTATATTTTTTAATATTGTTTACGTTATGATCAATTCTTTTGCCATATTGAAGGATTCAGCTAATATGTCTACCTCATTTATTTATTGATGCACCTGCACTTTGTTCACTTTTATCCCACTCTTTGAATATTTATTTCTTTAAAAATCACTATCCTGTGCCAGTTGAACACCATATCTCGGGTACCTTCAACATTGTGTGATTTGTATATTGTGGTTTATGTGCTAGTATTCACCACTGGTTCACTTCCTTTTTACACATGCACCTTACCTTGAGTTTGATATTTTAAATATTTAAGATACGTTCCACCCCTACATTTTATACCCCTGTATTATCTATTTTTTTTATTTTAGAACAGCGCCAATAACCCTTTCTTAGTGTTTTATATACCCAGTGTGAAAGGCGTCTTAATGATGGAATTCAGCAGAACTTCACCTCGTTCACTAAGCTCTGGTGACATTTCCCAAGCAAAGTGAATAGTCTAGTTGCCTTTAGTAAATCAACACATAAAAGACTGGTAGAAATGTTCTGGCATGTGTGTTTACTCAAAGGAAATGTGTCTAATAGAAATTTGCAAACTTTAAAGAAATATATATACAGTATATGCTTCACAAACATGCAAGTCATTGAGGTCTATCTCTAATCCAAATTCATCAAAATACAGCTGACCATATCATCTCATTAATATATTGGTGAAGTAAAGCACTAAGCTATACAGGATGAATTCCAAGCCATTCTGTTTGATTCAATACCTCTGATATCAACTAAAATGCTGTATCATGGATTGAAATATTTTATATGTGATAGACTGTGAAAAGATTTTTACATTTGTCAGGGCATTTTTGCAGGTGCTTGATGATTTTCAGGTATACTTATTTTCAGGTATACTGATTTCAGGTATACTTTTTCAGTGGGAAAATAATTCTAAATGAATAAAGTCATTGTAATAAAATGATTAATGCTGTCAAAAAATTTAAAAATATTGTAAATTGTTAGATACTAAAAAATAAATATTGCCTTCTTGTGAAAGACATAATATACTGAGATGTTAGTACTGTAGATGTTGTGCATGCTGTTAGTCTGCAGAATCAAAGCATAGTCTAGTAAAATGTCTGTTTAGGCGTTGTGTTACTTGCCCATCCCAGCTGTTGGGCTATGTTAATGTCAGCCTGCATGGTAAAATGTAGCATTTTATGGTGAAAGCTAGTGCAATACCGGCTGTGGCATGGAGAAGCACAATTTGCCTTCAGAGAATTGCACTGCTTGTATTTACTTTTTTTTCAGTTTTATTTGAAGTGTAACCTAGTGACACTTCATTCATGTCACTGTACAGCAGCATATGCTGGATTTTTTTGCACTGACTGCACTGTGCTTCAAACCAGCATTGCGGTGTGAATGGGGCACATAGAAAGCAATTGTGTTCTATGTGTCCTAGTGGTAGCCTGTGTTAATACAGTGTGGAAAAATGAAGGTCCCCTAAAGACGTCAGTAGACTAACCTCATTGAGGGAGAGCCGCAAGTTTGAGTGCCATGCCGGTCTTGTAACTTTTGTTTGGTCCCCATTCTAACTGCAGCCTTTGTGAGTAAATTAATTTTAATAAAGCAACTTTGTGTATTTAGGTGACACACTATAGTGTGCTTTATTCCTTTATATACCCAGTTGCCTGTTTCTGTTATCGGATCAGGCAGAGCAATAGTTTGCTGCTATAGTGTGAAGGTTGCCAAATCTATAAAATTGCCTTTGGTGAAGTGCCTGTGATTATCTGGTTGCCATACAACCTCATAATTTAGGAGGTCTAGTGCTTTGGTTAGCAGATGGTGTGCTGGATTTCCTTGGCGGTGGTACACTGAAGTCAGTGTCTATAGCTTGTGCACATTTTAAACACAGCACATATTTGCTGTACTTTTTTATGAACTTTGTTTTTTTTTTTTTTACTAGCACTTTCAAGAGCACACATATTT
The DNA here is from genome assembly GCA_028564925.1 of Lithobates sylvaticus. Taxonomy (NCBI): domain Eukaryota; kingdom Metazoa; phylum Chordata; class Amphibia; order Anura; family Ranidae; genus Lithobates; species Lithobates sylvaticus. Next base: position 252,554,395 of record CM053030.1, read on the forward strand.
TATTTTTATTTTTTTGTCTATTTAGTTGCTTCATAATGGGATTTTTCTTTTGATATTGCAATTTTACACATGATTTTCTAAGCGCTTCATGTTATTATATGCTCCTGATTTCCATTTGCATGTTTTGATACATTTTTTTTTAGATTTAATGTTCACCATTTAGAGGGGCAGCACATCTAATATTGCTATCTTTTTTACTTTATTTATTTTATCCTTTCCTTTTACTTTAACTCATTAATATGCACACTGTGTTAAGTCCAGAAAATATGCTGCAAAATGTTCATGCTGTTTAAAGAATGAATTACTCTGCATTGATTTAAGATACATAAAGTGTGTCAACTTACATTAGCACTGAAGATGTCACTTAAGATTTATTAGGCTGTACTTTAAGACAGAAAGAGTTTACTATATGCTTTAAGATATGTGTTTGGCAACAGGGAAAGATGTGCCTTTCTGCAAATAGGTTAGGGCATTCTTTTTTTAACCACAATACGAATGTCAGTACATGGCGAGTCGGTCACATTTTGAACATCAGTTCATGAATGATCCGAAAGCTCTAGTTTTTAAAATATGTATGCATATACATAATTGTGTCTTATTACAGAGCATTTCCATTTTTACATATTAGTGCTTTAACAAGGAAATATGGTTAAAAAATTGTAGAAACCTACAAAATGCAAGATATCTCATATATATGCAAATCTGTCTATTTTCTGAGGAGCTAGAAAATAGTATCCCTACTGTAAGTTGGAACCCAACACAAGTTGTAAAAGCAATGGTTTAATATAGGTCATTTCAGAACATTTCAATGTCTGCTTAGTTCTCTGGCTTTTTAATAATACATGACACATTAAGTTGTAAGATTTAGCAGCTTGCAGCTTGTAGATAATGAAGAAGATGGAATTCACTATTACTTGAAATAAATTGTGCACATGTAATGCATTACAAACAGCAAATCACATATAAAGAGGTTTTGCCACATTTATCACCAACATTAGTACAATCAGCATTTCATTTTCTGTATCTATTAGGGTACATATTCCTTTACGTATCACGCAGGAATGGTTTATCAAAACTAGTCCAAAATGTGTGTTTCCATAGTGATCAAACAGTTATTTGTTGTCTTTTTTCTAGTGATTAATTAGTGCCCTAAAGGTAGAAGTAGGATATAGGGATGTTTTCTATTTACCTTTCTTTATAAATCAGAACCAATATAAGCATACAAAATAGTCTTTCACCCTGTGATTCATTTCAGGTCTATAGTAAGAGGGCAGGCTCAATTGGTATTGGCAGTACGAGACAGGGACACCCAGGAACAGTTTCAGCAAGTCAGCAAGCAAGCATAGTTTCAAGGCAGGAGGGCTTTGTACAGCAAGTTCATCATATAAAACAAACAAAACGTCTGCTTGTCTGAGCAACTAACTAAATGCATGTCAGTTCCTGATTCACAAGGTGAGTGTTGGGTTCTCCAACCTTTTTTAATGTTATGTCAGCACTCTTTTCACTAACCAAAAGAAAGAGTGAGAGAAAGCCTTGAACATTAATCAGCTTACATATAGAAAGTTTGTTTGTGTGGACAAGCCAACAGGGCCACATGAAAAAAAACGGACAGCTCAGGAGGAGCCGCTGTACTAACAATCAGATGTTAGTTCTTCAATCTCCCCTGCTGTGCTTTTGTGTTCACACAGGAGAACGCCCCTCCGCCAGAACACTTACACGAGAGCGCTGATCGGGGGCAGATCGGCAGACATTTTTTGGTCATGCCCCATCGACAGAAGTTGGCCAAATGTCAGCCGGTTTCTACTGAAAACTAGGCTGATTAATCTAATCTAAACCAGATAAGATGTGCTCTTATGAATTAAGGCTATATTCTGCCAAATCTCTACAAAGCCTCCAGGAGCCAGAAAATAACTTATTAAGATTCTGCAAAAACAACATAAACCCTGGAGCCCTGCACAGTGTGAATGTGAAAACCCTAGATGATACATTGACACGTACACACTGTCCATGATCCTGGAAACCAGTGGCTCCCAATCTATATATAGCTATCTATCTACAGGCATACCCCACTTTTAAGTACACAATGGGGTTTATGTACTAAAGCTGGAAAGTACAAAATCAGGCTCCCTTCTGCATAGAAACCAATGAGCTTCTAAACCCAGCTTGTTCAATTAAGCTTTGGTAAGAAAACCTGGAAGCTCATTGGTTTCTATGCAGAAGTGAGCCTAATTTTGCACTTTCCAGCTTTAGTAAATAAACCCCATTGTGTACTTAAACGTGGGGTATGCCTGTATCCATCTATCTCTATCTATCTATCTATCTATCTATATATATATATATATATATATATATATATATATAGATATATATAGATATATATAGATATAGATATAGATATCTATCCATCTATCTATATATATATATAGATAGATATAGATAGATAGATAGATATACATATAGATAGATAGATATAGATAGATAGATAGATAGATAGATAGATAGATAGATAGATAGATAGATAGATAGATAGATAGATAGATATACTGTATATATATATTAAACCACATAATCCAAATTAAACAGAAACTTCAAATATGAAGTCATTTTGTAATTGCTATTTCATTAAAATCTGCAGCTAGCTTTGAATTTCTAAACGTAACAATCATTTCAATTGCCACAATGGTGACAGTTTTCAGGACTTCCTATAAATGCTTATGTAATTGGCTCTCTGCATTTACCAGACGTCTACAAAGACTTAAAATGTGTTAGAATTGTAGCAATTTGCTTAGTTTTACTGTCATAAATGTTATTTTTCTTTGATATTTGTTAGGTGTGCTGTGAGTTAAAAGTTATGCTGTAGAGAGTTCAGTGTTTCTTTTTCCAACGCAGATAGTGTTCATGTGATTATAGGAGGTAGAGCATCCACTTAGCAGTCACTTTTCATTTAGCTCACAAGCAAGGCCTGTCTCTGTAGAAGTAGCAAGTAAGATTTTGTAAAGAGTTTTGCTAACGTGCTTTTACTAATACTTGCTTTTTACAGTTCTCACCTGGAGATAAAAAAATGTACAAAACTAGAGTTTTATTTTAAAGTGTGAATTTGTGGTTCCCCTTTGCACCTGACTTATGCATTGCGCTGTATTACGTTACCATGTGTTATGTTGTGCAATAAAATGAGTTGCAATAGTCATCCAATGCATTTTGAATAGGTTGTCAAATGCGACAAAAAAATTAACTGCAATCGTCTTTATGATACAGCTCACAAAAGTCCACAAGTAGTTCCAATCTGGTGTGTTGCAATGTACTGAAACATATGAGTATTGCACGATGTTTGTTGAGGTGCACCTGCAAGTGTGCTGAAGTGTCATTCAAAATGAATGACACTGTAACTCACTGGACCGTGGATAGGGCCTTAGCAAATGTTGCATACCTTAAATAAATCATTATTAGCAAATAGCTAAAATCACAGCTGAGACTTAAAGAATGAGTTATATCCCATAGGACACTTCAGTTGTGGGCTTAATTAGTAGAACAAGGGGCAAGAGACCGTATCAACAGATCATAATGAATATTTTATTTGCCTCTGCATTTCATTATTGCTCATAACACCAGAGATTTCCATTTTTTCAGCTACATGTTTATGTGATGTGTATTTCAATACACAATGCAGTTAGGTTTTCATTTTTTTTTTTTTTTTTTCAAGAATTAGGAGGTGAGGGAAAGGTTAGTGGCAGTGCTATAATCACAGGCAACTCATATCAGCAAGTTCAAATCTTATATATAGAAACTTATGTTGGTGCTGGTGAGTTTGAAATCCAAGGAGTCAGATGCTGGTTAGGCAATGACAGGAGCGTGTAACTGCACAGATGCACAAAGGTGAGCCCTAAATGCACTCCATTAAATAGTGTACATGGAAAACTATATTAAAAAAAATAGGTTGCAAAACAAAGTACAGAATTGTTTTTATTAGTAAAAGATATTTTTTATTATTTGTTATAAGAATAAAAAAATACTAATATCACCAATCATATAAATACACCTCTACAAATAACGTAAATGGTACTAAAAAAGAGAGAGATAGTATTATAAGACATAAATAGATAGAGAGCTAGATAGATGGAGAGATAGATGGAGAGATAGATAGATAGATAGATAGATAGATAGATAGATAGATAGATAGATAGATAGATAGATAGATACATAGATACATAGATAGATACATAGATAGATACATAGATAGATAGATAGATAGATAGATAGATAGATAGATAGATAGATAGATAGATAGATAGATAGATAGATAGATAGATAGATAGAATAAGGAGTCGTGATATATAGTACACATGCAGAACAGATATAATAGCACAAACCAAATATCATATTACATTTTTATTGAAAAAAACTGTACATGTCCTTGAGCTATCTATTTTTTTTTTCATTCCAATTGCATGTACTTTAGACATTCGAGTGTTCTTGAAAAAGCTAACTGGAATTATTTTAACATATCAGGTTACATTAATGTGACATTACGTGTGAAGTAGTACATTCTGTAATCTCTTTGGTGGAAATATTATGCAAATTATTTGTAAATGTGGCAGCCTGAGGAGCAGAGCTGAATTAACATCTTCCATTGTGAGAATATAGTCAATAATTTTCAGTTCATAAGATACAGAATTGGGTGCTCTGTGTTTTATTAGCAGCAGAAGTAGAAAAAAAAGGAAACATTGCCATCTCCTGGACTCTTGTGAGTAATACGGGATTGGGAATACTGAACTGAAATAGGCAATGATAGTGTTTATAAATATGGCAAATAATGTTAAAATCATTATCAAGGATTAACAATGTGGAGTTCATATTTTTTCTATTGCATTATTGTTAATAGTTGTTATAGTTTGTGCATGCCTAATAACCTGGATAAGAATAAATGAGAAGAAAGCTAAAAAAAAAATAAAAAAAAATACTAAATTAGAAAAAGACAAATCAGTACGTTTAATTGTATAAATCATAGAAAGGACGTAAGAAATCCAGAAAGTGTTAACCCTTTTTAGCTTAAGTTAGCCAATAAATGGTATATCTTAAACACTTTAGCCCCTTCCTGACCAGTACATTTTTTTTGCGATACGGCACTGCGTTATTTTAACTGACAATTGTGAGGTCATGCAACGCTGTACCCAAATAAAATGGAGGTCCTTTTTTTCCCCACAAATAGAGCTTTCTTTTGGGGATATTTGATCGCATCTGCGTTTTTTATTTTTTGCGCTATAAACAAAAAAAGATCGACAATTTTGAAAAAAAAAACAATACTTTTTACATTCAACTATAAAACACATCCAATAAAAAAATGTAAAAAAAAAAAAAACGAATTTCTTCATCAGCTTAGACCAATATGTATTCTGCTACATATTTTTGGTAAATTAAATTCCAATAAGCGTATATTGATTGGTTTTGCGCAAAAACTGAGTCTACAAACTATGGGATAGATTTATGGACTTTTTGGACTGCGACATTGTGGCAGACAAATCTGACATTAAGTGATACTTTTTGAGGACCAGTGACACCAATACAGTGATCACTGTCACTGTACTACAGGCATACCCCACTTTTAAGTACTCAATATAGTTTATTTACTAAAACTTTACTGGAAAGGGCAAAATCAGGCTCCCTTCTGCATAGAAACCAATGAGCTTCCAAATTCAGATTGTTCAATTAAGCTTTGGTAATAAAACATGGAAGCTGATTGGTTTCTATGCAGAAGGGAGCCTGATTTTGCACTTTCCAGCTTTAGTAAATAAACCCCATTGTGTACTTAAAAGTGGGGTATGCCTGTAATGGCACTGGCAGAGAAGGGGTTAACATCAGGGGTAATCAAAGGGTTAACTGTGTTCCCCGGGTGTGCTTTCTTACTATGTGGGGGATGGACTGACTCGAGGAAGAGACACATCTGTGATCCTGATTAGCTGGAATCACATATCTCTCTCTCTCTCTCACTGACAGAATGGCGGTCTGCCTTGTTTACACACGATTGTTGGTGGCCAGCGGCTATTGCGGCAGCTGGACCCGCTAATTGGCTCTCGCTGTGTCCAGTCACAGCGGGAGTGCAGCTCCGGCAGCATGTGAGCACGCCCCAGAGCCGATGATAGAAATCACATACAGGTATGTAATTTTGAGCTAGAGGGCCGCCCTGCTGCAGTATATGTACGTGGGGCGGTCCTTAAGCGGTTAAACTCCAAACTTTTTGCATTCATTTATGGTTAACATTGTACAACATTCTACTACTGGTACATATCATAGTAAGACCCCTATCACACGGAGGCGGTTTTCAGGCGTTTTAGCGCTATAAGTAGCGCCTGTAAAGTGCCTGAAAAGCACCTCCCATTCAGGTCAGTGTGACTTTTCACACTTGGACAGTGCACCTGTGGGACGTTATGAAATGTCCCACAAGCAGCATTTTTGGGGCTGTTGGGAGCGATGTATATATCGCTCCCAAAACACACATGCCCATTGAAATGAACGGCCAGCAATGTAAAGTGATTAGGAAGCGCCACAACACGGGCACTTTTAACTCCTTCTTCACCTGCTAGCAGGGGGCTAAAAGCGCCCTGCTATCAGCCAAAAAGCGTTAATTAAACAGCGCTAAAGCACCGCTAGAACAAGTGGCGCTTTTGCGCTAATGCATGGGCGGCCCCAGTGTTAAAGGGGTATTACCATGTTTTCTGGGTTTTTGTATAACAAACAAGCAGTTTGAGATCTGTAATTGTGATTTAAGTTCTTTGCAACTAAGATATCATCTTTTACATCTGCAAAATGGTATACTGCCCTAGAAATATATTTACCTAATAATGGAATGCAACATCAGTGATAAATAGGCATCACATAGCATAAGTTTGTGCCACGCCACCTACATACTTCTTAATATTCACACTGCATTCCTGCTCTTTGGCTGTTAGTATTGTACACATACAAAGACTATGGTGCTTATTAAGCTATATGGGAGCCACATGGGATTGTGAGATCCATAAGTTTTTGTTTCCGAGGACAGTAGAACAGAACATCAGAAGCTATATGCTGGAGATTACTGACATGTACATAGTGGGGTTTATTTACTAAACATTTTAAAGATGTTCATTTGGAAAAGCAAATATTTAACTTTTAAAAGTGCATGCGAGTAAAAAATGTGTGTTCACTTTTCATGTCCAATCATGTAAGCGAGAAACAGGATTTTTGCATTCATATGATTGCCTAACTGAAAACAGCATCATGCTATTCCCTAAGTTTAGTAATCAGTCACTTTGCAAAGAGAACATTCACTTTTTTTCAAGTGAATAGTTTCTACTTCTTTAGTAAACCAACCCCAAACACTGGCAGAGGTAGGAAATGTTAAAATGTCTTTAACCCTTTCATGCATGAATTAAGAAAGTCGCAGTCAGGATTTTTTTCCTCAGTGTTTTTATTACTTTTCTGGGATAAAAAGAAAAAAAAATGTAACTTCACATCTGTACATGGGTGTTAATGCAAGGCACTTTTAGCGCTTGAAAGTCAATTTATTTCTATGGGCAGAATAAATTATTATTGTGACTAATTAAATGAATTAACACAAAACATTTGATGCAACAAGAGTTTTTGTAAGCCAAAATGCTGCTTCCAAGATGAAAGGCTTCTATGAGAGCTAGCAAAACGTCCAGTGTGCATGAGGCCTCACTTACACAATTGTACTTTTCTGCACAAAATTATGTTTTTTGTTACAAAAACTGCAAATTCCGTTCTAATAGCAGAAATAAATTTGATTTACAGCCAGTTACTGCAGTTGTATTATTTTCAATAAAAACAAAGTCCTGGTAATAGTATGAATTGTAGCTGAAATAAAACCAGTGATGCCTGATGTCCAGTATAATGGACAGATGATTAATTGTAATTTCCGCCCAAGATAAAACTGATACTAGTAAAATAAAATTACAAAATGTTTCTTTGGGTGTTTCTTGATGTTACCATTTTTTTTTTTACCTCTAAGGGTCTCCTCCTGTATAAGTATTGGCAAAATATTCCTAAGCTGCTCAGGCTTTCTGTCTTTCTGTCAGCCATCTTGGTTTTGAGAAATCTTGCTTGCTCTTACAATAGCTTTCCAGTGGGTGGCAGAGTATGAGGGGGACACACTAGCATCCACTGTAATGGTTGATATGCAACTACAGTATACAATCAGAACCCATGCATATACAAGAAAACTGCTTTTAAATAGCTGTCCACTGTAGTGGCCACTGTGCATTAAAGGGTTAAAAAAAAGAAAAGAAATGTGCGCAACACACAATAGTACATAATTAGCAGAGAGTAAAATACATCTATGAGAAAACATTAAGGGAAATCTTATGACTTGCCATTAGTTTTGATATATAGTATGTATTTTCTACTTGCATTGGTTTATTGAAACGGCTTGAAAGCAGGAATTATGCTCATTATGAATGAAAGGGGAACCGAAGCCAAACCAAAAGTTAAAAGAAAAATTGCATGGGGGTCCCCCAAAATCCATACTAGGCCCTTCAGGTCTGATATGGAAATTAACCACTTCAGCCCTGGAAGACCGCGACCGTCAGCCATGAGCGTCGACAACCCCGCTGTGCAGTGGGCACGCGCCTGCTATCCCGACCCCGCGAGCCGACGTATAGCTACGACGGCTCGCGTAGGGGAACCAACCTGCCGCAGTATAACTGTGGCGGTTGGTCGGGAAGCGGTTAAGGGGAGCCCTGCGACAAATTTTTTTAAAAATGGCGTAGGGGTCCCCCTAAAATACATACTAGACACTTCAGGTCTGGTATGGATTTTATGGGAAACCCTGCGCCAATTTTTTTTTAAAAAATGGCTTAGGGGTCCCCCCAAAATCCATACCAGACCCTTATCCAAGCATGCAACCTGGCAGGCCGCAGGAAAAGAGGGGGGACGAGAGAGCGCCCCCCTCCTGAATTGTACCAGGCCACATGCCCTCAACATGAAGAGGGTGCTTTGGGGTCTGACCCCAAAGCACTTTGTCCCTATGTTGATGGGGACAAGGGCCTCATCCCCGCAACCCTTGCCTAGTGGTTGTGGGGGTATGCGGGTGGGGGTATGTGGGGGTATGCGGGTGGGGGGCTTATCGGAATATGGAAGCCCCCTTTAACAAGGGGACCCCCAGATCACGCTTCCCCTATTTGAATTGGTAACGGGGTACATTGTTCCCATACCATTTCACAAAAAAGTGTCAAAAATTTTAAAAAAGACAAGAGACAGGAGGGACCTTTATTAAAAGATAAAAAATTTAATATGTCCAGCGATGTCCATTCATCTTCTTCTATCATGCCGCCGACGAGCCAAAAAAAAGAAAAAAAAACACCTCTGCCTCCATGGGAGGCTCCCGCCAAGTGAAGCTTCCTATTGGTGACAGTTCTTATATAGCTTCCCCATGGCGTCAGAGGGGGCGGGGGGTCACCTGTTTATGTCACCGGGTGGCACCGCCCTCAGCTATATAAGAACTGTCACCAATGGCAAGCGTCTCTCTGCGGGAGCCTCCCATGGAGGCAGTGGTGTTGCGTTTTTTTTCTCTTTTTTTGCCTCATCAACTGTGTGATAGAAGATAAATGGACATTGCTGGACATTTTTATTTTTTATTTTTTAATAAAGGACTTTAGATTTTTTCCTTTAGAAAGTCCTTTTGCTGTGGTACTGTTCTAAACAAGGCAAAAATGCACCACTTTATATAGACACCCACCAGGCATGATATTTAAAGGAATATTTTATTTTTATTGTTTCACTTTATGCATTAAAAAAAAAAAATCACTGCTCACGAAAAAGCAGCAGTTTTTAAAAAAAATGTTTGCATTGATACATGTCCCCTGGGGCAGGACCGGGTCCCCAAACACCTTTTATGACAATAACTTGCATATAAGCCTTTAAAATGAGCACTTTTGATTTTTCATGTTCGTGTCCCATACACTTTAATGATGTTCGTGTGTTCTTACAAATTTTTTGCCTGTTTGGATGTTATGGTGCAAACCGAATCGGGGGGTGTTCAGCTCATGCTTACCTACCTGCCCATGGGAACACAACAGCACTAGATGAAATAAAACAGGACATTGTAGCTGTATCCTAGAAAGCCTGAGTAGTATCATTGACACAACAAAAATAATAAAAAGCCCTACTGTTTAAATGATGGAACTTACAGGTAATGTAAAAATCAGATGTACTGTATATCCAAGTAATTCTATTATATCTGGAAAGCTGAGATATTCTGAAGATTATATTCCCATCTCTGATAATAGAGCAGATAGACAAGTGAATATCACATGTATATAGAGCATAGTATATATGTCATATGTGATGCACATACACTGTATATAGGGCAAGGGAGAGGACTCACTATTCGTTCATTGCTCTTCACGACCACTGTCTACATCATATCTCTACTATACACCCCACCTGTTTTCCTTTGGATTTCTTTGATCGCCTTTTTCTTTTCTTTCCCTTTCCCTCTTTCCTCCCTCCCTCTCCCCCTCCCCCTCTTTTTCCCTATCCCCCTCTTTTTCCCCTCTTGCCCCCTCCTTTTCCAATTTCTCCCCCTCTCTCTCCCCTGTCCTCCTCCCCCCTTTCCCTCTTCATGGTTTGCAATGCATGAGAACAGTATACTGGAACCCTATATATGTTCTCTTACTTATGCATGTGGATACAGTTATTATGCACAATATTGAATATAATTTTGTATAAACGTTTAAAATTATTCTTTCTATTTTTAGTCACATAATATTTGCTTGTATGGTTTTGAAGAAGTTGAAGTCCACGAAACGCGCCACCAGATAAAGCATACCTAAGAAATATACATAATCATATGACTGTAAAGTTTGTACTATATGATACACATAAGTGTGGTTTTACTGTATCCAGTTTTTTTTTTTTTTTTTTACTCTGTAATAAATTCAATACAAATATATATTTTTATCATATCCTTGGCATTCTATGTTCTTAGAGGTATATGTAAAGTATAACTACATGTTTGTTGTATCCTTCCCCCTTTTTGTTTGAAAATTCACTTAGGAGATATTTCACTTCCTTTTCATGCCCTTCCAAGACTGTTGTGGAGCTGTCCATTTGATGTTCAGTAACCTAGTTCCTAGTTAGATTTTGAGTAGTAACTCAGCTTCACAGCAGCCATGAGGCAGTTTTTCCTGTTCAATCAACTTAACTTTGTGCAGAAGAGCCTAACATTTAGGGTCTGCTGGTGTGATTAGTACAGAATGACATTGGCAGGGACTGCCATCCAGAGAGGCTGAGTCTACTAAATTAGGTTTTGATTTAGGCAGACAATGCATGACTGGTGACTAAAATGTTGCCTTTTGAATAGCGCAGGTTGTGTCTCTATGAAGGTATTACTGTATAGAGTCCATATTTGGGAGATGATGCTCAAATGGGGTGGAGCAGACTCATCAGGCATCCACAGCTGTCGACTTTGTGTATGTGTGCTCCCTATTGTCAGTATATTTGTATTCAACATACCTAACTGGTCCTCAGTGCTTCCACTCCCTATCCCTAACTGAGTTCTACAATACAAGGGATAAAATTATGTTATTAAGTTGAATTCAGATAGTTAACTACTTCCCACCCGGCCACTGTATATATACGGCCGGGTGGGAGCCACCTACTTCTGATCGGACGTTCCCGAATGTCCATCAGAAGTAGGGGGATTGCGCGCACGCGTGCCCGCGCAGCGGCACGATCCCGATGCGCTCGTGTTACCCGGACATGGCGCATCTCGGATCGGCAGGAGGACTCTGTGATTGGCCCTCCTGATCACATGACGGCCGTGTCCAATCACAGCTGTCATGTGATGTAAGCAAACAAAAAGTAAGATCGGACACTTTTAACACTTTTTTGGGACCATTGACACTTATACAGCGATCAGTGCTAAAAATAGCCACTGATTACTGTATAACTGTCACTGGCAGGGAAAGGGTTAACACTATGGGGCGATCAAGGGGTTAAATGTGTGTCCTAGGTAGTCTTTCTAACTGTGGGGGATGGGACTGCCTGGGGAAGGAGACTGATCGCTGTTCCTAAACAGTAGGAACAACAGATCAGACTCCTCACCCCTGACAGAACAGAGATCCATCTATTTACATTGACAAACCTCCGTTCTGTCTCCGGTGCCCGACCGCCGGGCACGCGCATCAGCTCCATCGTCACGCACGTGCCCCCTAGTGTATTTAGAGCAGCCGACGTACAGCTACTACGGCTTGCCCAGGGGAGTCAACCTGCCACAGTATAACTATAGCGGCTGGTCTCCAAGCGGTTAAAAAAAAAGGAACAGGTAAACAAATATGCCTTTACAATTTTTTTGTAGGAGACTGGGAAGTATTGCATTTGCGATCAGAAGTTCATAGGTGTCCATGCATGACTCCTACAGACTGTCAGTGTAAGCTGGGCAGGCATTTTCACAAATACAGGAAGACTCAACTATCTACTCAAGTGCTCAACAGCGCCCTGGTAGTTCATTGATTCCACAAGTGCTGTCGGTACTTGTAGTTCATTGATTCACAGGGCTCCATGTTCCCGAAGGTGAACTTGTTCTTTAACAGCAATTTGTACCTTTAGCCATGGAACCTCGTCAATTAATATACTGTATGTGCCAAACTTCATAGCATACTGGTAACTGGATTATATAGTTAAAACTGGGTGGTTGTACAAACTTTGAAACCTTTCATTTTGTTCTTGGGCAATTGGCCTCTGCATTGACACATACCTAGTTAGAACTGGATGATTTCACAAACTTTCAAACCTTTCATATTTTCTTGGAGAATCAGCCTCTGCTTTGACACATTTCATGGTAATTGGATTAAGGTCACTGAGTTAAAATTACAAAAAATACTGGGGGATGCTCCAGACACTAGAGCTAGATAAAGATATTAGTCTGGTTATCAAATAAAATATAGCATAACCTGGGTTCACTCTTGTGTCATGCAAATTACAAGACATTTTGAGATAGCTAAAATAAGCAAGGCAAGAATGTTTTATGACATGATCGTCTGGCAACATTTGTTGAAGGTTATTGTGCACTTGTTTGTTGTTTATCTATAGTGTTGCATACCATACTTGGCTATCTGTCCCAAATTAGTCAAAACTGCTAATATCTGTAAACTTTGCTGACCAACCATATATGTGTTCTATAAATGGTATAACTACCTCTGCCAAAGAGCAATTCTTGGCCATGTTAACTTGGAGAATCCATGTGCATGTATGTTTGCATAAACACATCTTTTTGTTTTTTTTGTTCACAGTAAAAGGAATGGTTTTGATGGAATTGCACAGCAAACTGTAGAAGCTACTTAGATGACATTCACTGTTACAGAACAAGTCACATGTGAATAGTTGCTACTTGGGAAAGAGAGCGGGAGAGAGAATCCAAACGTCTCAGGGTCTGTCATTTTATTCTTTCCAAACTGATTTTCAAGCTCTGATAAGGGGGGATGTAAAACCCCCTAACTATTGTTGTGGAGCTCTTGGCCTGGATTTTGCACAAGGTGATTTTTAAGGCTATTTGTTGTAAAAATGCCACTTAACCAGAGCTATCAAGCTGTACAATCTTCATTTCACAGTCACTGTGCAATGGAACTCACAATTACTCCAGTTCCTTCCTCTAATACATACATATAGTGGTGTCATTAGGTGTAATTTAAGCAAATATGTACTAAAAGTATGGCCATCACTTACACCTGTGCTGCTGTAGAAGACAATAACCAAAATGTTTTATGATGCTTTGTATCACAAGTGTTTTACATTTCATAGTGTGTTAAAATAAAATGGAAATGTGGTCTAAAATGTAAAGCAAACCTACAGCTACATCTTTAGTTCTGAGGAGAATAAGGGATGAGTAAAGTCTTGTGAGTTATTTCTTGTCTGTTTCTCAATTTAGAAAATGTTGCTTTGCTTCCTGTCTCAGTGACAATGTTGTCACCATAATAGGAGGTAATACGCATCTCTCAACCATGCATACAATGGTAATTTAAATAATTTTTAATAGGCGGTTGAGGAAGAGTTAGAACATTCATATTTGTCTATTAACTGACCCCATGTAATAGAAAAAAAATAATTCTAACCTATCTGGAAAGCATGGATGTTGTGATAACATTCAGGTAGACTAACCAAAGACAGACTTTGGAAGGTAAGGATGCGTTTTAACAGCTGTTATCTAGGAATTGCAGAAGAGCTGTAACATGAAAGGGACAAACAGAGCCTTGCAACTATCTCTATGCACAGGTCCTGGTAAATGGGATAGCAAGAGGAATAACATACATCACTGTGTGTCCCTTTTAATGACTGTCCCTTTTACCTACAGGGGTTAGGTGAGATCACAGTTGCGTTGCTGTTGGCACCTACATTTTTTGGAGCTGGCCTCTGTCAGGAAACATCAAATAGAAAAAAATGGTTAACAACAGTAAATCATTTTTAGCTCTATAGTTAATACATCAGTTTTATTTGTCACTTTTATTTCACTGGCCCGAGACCTGTTTGTGCCATTTTCACACCCAACACCACTAAACAAACGTGTGTCTCATGTTCTAGCCACAAAATAAAAAAAAGTTGTGTTACTTTTATTTCACTGGTACTAGATAAATTTGTCCCACTGATTTTGCCATCAGTGAAAAAAATATATAGTGTTTTTACTACAGTAAACTAATTTGTACCAGTAATACAAAAATGGTGCGCTGTTCCTTTAAATCATAAAATGGTGTAAATTACCATAACTCAATCTAGCACAATGCAATTGCATGCAAAGGGCAAGTGCAAATGCTAATGTGCTGTCTTTTTTATAGTAAACTAATTTGTGCCACTTTTTCACAGAGGCCCTAAAATGTCTGTCTTATATCCCAATCACGTGACAATTTGTGTCTGGTAGCTTATTAATTGTAGACCAGTTTGTATCACTTTTATTCCATCTCCAACAGACACATCTATAGCTAATTGTAGCCACAAGAGACAGAATTTATTTTTTTTTGTTTATTTTTGTAAAAACAAGACAAATTTATGCCACTTTCTTTTACAGCAAATGTAAATATTATATTCCATTAGCAACAAACAATTTTGTCTTTCACATTTTGGCTATAGTTGAATAATATTTTATCACATTGTAAACATAATGTAGCCTCAATTCAAGGATAAAACGTACAAAAATAGCCTCAGCTTTAATACGGAGAATGTTTCTTTGTAGCCATCGCTACAATAAACACCAGGTTTGACAATAACTTTCTAAGTGCTGCTGCATATCCTTAACCACTTCAGCCCCGGGCGATTTTACCCCCTTCCTTACCAGATAACTTTTTGCGATTCGGCACTGCGTCGCTTTAACTGACAATTGCGCAGTCGTGCGACGTTGCACCCAAACAAAATTGACGTCCTTTTTTTCCCACAAATAGAGCTTTTTTTGGTGGTATTTGATCACCTCTGTGGTTTTTATTTTTTGCGCTATAAACAAAAGAAAAGCGACAATTTTGAAACAAAACACAATATTTTTTACTTTTTGCTATAATAAATATCCCATTTTTTTTTAAAAACTATTTTTTTACTCAGTTTAGGCTGATATGTATTATTCTACATATTTTTGGTAAAAAAAAATCGCAATAAGCATATATAGATTGGTTTGCGCAAAAGTTA
This sequence comes from Lithobates sylvaticus, assembly GCA_028564925.1. Classification (NCBI taxonomy): domain Eukaryota; kingdom Metazoa; phylum Chordata; class Amphibia; order Anura; family Ranidae; genus Lithobates; species Lithobates sylvaticus. The sequence continues at coordinate 252,570,055 of CM053030.1, forward strand.
TAGCGTCTACAAAATAGGGGATAGATTTATTGAATTTTTTTTACCAGTAATGGCGGCGATCTGCGATTTTTTTATTTGTGACTGCGACATTGCGGCGGACACTTCGGACACTTTTGACACATTTTTGGGACCATTCACTTTTACACAGCGATCGTTGATATAAAATTGCAGTGATTACTGTGTAAATGTGACTGGCAGGGAAGGGGTTAACACTAGGGGGCGCTGCAGGGGTAAATATGTTCCCTATGTGAGTGATTCTAACTGTGGGGGGAGGGGACTTACAAGGGGAGGAGACCGATCGGTGTTCCTCGGTACTGGGAACACACCATCGGTCTCCTCTCCACTGACAGGACGTGGAGCTGTGTGTTTGCACACACAGCTCCACGGTCCTGCTGTTTTCCCGAGCAACCGCGGGTGTAATCGCGGCCACCGGGCACGCGCACCGGGTCCCGAGCGACGCCGCCGGTGGCGCGCAACCCCCTAGGCAGCCGGGAATGGGAGGACGTCATGTAACGTCCACCCAGGATGGGAGATCCACCTTGTGGAAGTCATATGACTATGGGTGGGTAGGGAAGTGATTAAATAAACAACCTTCTTCATCCTAACTAAAATTTTAGTAACACTGCTCCTAATATTTATATGTCTTGTGCAGCAGAACCATTAGAGTTGATTTACTAATAGCAAATAGTTTTTTTCACATTGCAAGAGAAGTTGTATGGTGCAATGTAATTTTTCCCAAGAGCTTAGTGAATGTGATGACATTTCACTTTGCAAAAATACCCAATGCAGTGGAGCACATGAAAGAAAAATAAAATACAAAACAACCTTTTTGCTTACAAATGATTAAATGATGGAAGCCAGTAGAGATCCACCTCATTCACTAAGCACTGGAGAAAATTATTTTGCAAAGTACAACTTCCTTTGTAAAACAGTCTATTTGCCGTTAGTAAATCAAATTCATTGCCTCTAACGCAACCCATTGTATATGTTATGTTTAGGGTGTAAGAATGCTTCAAACAAAAGTGATCAGCACACTAATCCTTGGTAAAAGCAGCACGAGGAAAAAAACTTTTCAGGATTTGGTATGATGTACCACATAGAATAAGAGAGTGGGCTGAATTATTAGACTTTAACCATCTGGCACCCACTATACGTCATATGACGTCCTCTACTTTCCGGGGGGTATATCTGAATGATGCCTGTAGCTACAGACATCATTCAGATATTGCGTTTTTTAGCCAGCGATTCCCTGCACCATAAGAATGATCATAGCGGCTGTTCCGCCGCTTGATCATTCTTACGGGCGGCGGGAGGGGACGTCCCCCCTTCCGCCGCCCTCCGGTGCTTCTACCGACTCACCGCTTCCATCAGTGAGTCGGACACAGGATCCGCCGGCCCCTGGATGGTGATCATAGAGATTTCTGGCGGACCAGATGGTCGCTGGAGTCTCTATAATCGTTCGGAGTCCGGGCGCAATGTTATGACGTCACGCCCGGCCTCTGCATTCAAATAACGGTGGCACCTCGGCTGGGAAACCGTGATTGTTTTTTTTTTTATTTTAGACTTCCCAGCCTAGAGGTGAGATGTGGGGTCTTATTGATCATTTTTTTTTTTTTTTTAAGTGTCAAACAAAAAATAAAAGTAAAATTAACAATAAAAAAAAATTTAAAAATGTAAAGCGCCCCTGTCCCCGTGAGCTTGTACGCAGAAGCGAACGCATACGTAAGTAAACATGAAACTGTTTTTTTTTTCCTGAAAAAAACGTGTTAGAAAAATTTCTGCGCAAATACCGTGCAAGATAAAAAGTTGCAATGGCCGCCATTGTATTCCCTAGGGGCTTTGCTAAAAAAACATATATAATGTTTGGGGGTTCTATGTAATTTTCTAGCAAAAAAAAATGGAAATTTACATGTAGGAGAGAAATGTCAGACTTGGCCTGGATGCAAGGTGGTTAAAAAGCCCACATTTATCAGCACAAATGGGAAAAGATAACCTTTGATGATGCATAGCTAATCAACATTTTGTGTTCCCTGTTGCAACATCTAATCCATGCAACTGCAAAAAAAAAGAAGAAAGTTCTCTTTTTCTACCATTTTCTAATCCTGATTCTTTTTCTCCAATCAAAAGTAATTTATTTTTAGTCTTAGTTTTCATTCCCATTTGCTGCTAGTAGCCATTTGTCCAGTGTTCATAAGCAAAAAATGTTTATCATGGCACCTTGATTTATGACCACCTTGCACACTCCCCACTGATCTAATGCCGCTGATAGAAAATTACCTGTGTTGTCCAAAGCATTCATTTTTTGACATGTATAAAAAATAATATTCTTTCAAATATTATAAGGTTTTCCACATTCTATTCAGTAGTAGTTGATATGCTTTTGTGTAACCTTACTGAGCAATCCTTCACCTTTCAGGTTTTAATTTTTGTTGCAATTGTTGAGTAATGTACATTAATGTATCCAAAGGTAAGAGGGGACCGCAGTTATGCTGTTTTTTTAGAGGGATTCTTTTTGAGTGCATAACATTTGTTAGGAAAATTAATAACATATCATAGCATAGGGATGCACGTATTGCTTAGTACAGTATGCCATGTGATTATTCTGCTACTGATTTATAATGAAAAAAAAAAAAAACATATCAAGTACAGGTACTCCTCACTTAACAACCTGGTTCTGTTCCATTGACCAGGTCATTAAAGAATTAGTCGATAAATGAGGAGCCACAAGTAATCAATATTTTAAGCATTCCTAACTACTGTACTGTACTGTATTCTGAAAAATAGGTCTAAACACAAAACTCCAATGCAATAGTGTTGTTTTAATTTGCAGAAGTACAGAACACACAAATATAAACAACAAAAATACTGTACTGTACAGGATACAATGGTGTACAATGCCCAAAAAGTGAACATATACAGTAGACATTTGGAGTAACATTTTAGTTATCAAATCCATCAAAGGGTGATAGTGCTTCAGGGTCATCAGTGCCATCATTGAAATTTCAATTTAATTTTCCAGCAGGGTCATCAGTGTCATCATTGGAGTTAAAAGCAGGGTCATCAGTGTCATGATTGGATTTACGTAAGGTCCTCTGTTTCAGCCCCTCCGCATCAGCCCCTCTTTCCCTCAATTGGACTTTGGCGGTCAATGGAAAATAACCCTGTCTGTCCGGACAGATAATCAGACACCATACACCGTATGAGGTTTGAAAAAAGATGCCTTTACTTCCGTTTCACAGAGCATATACAATACAAAAAGGGGGAAGAACGCAATTGAACAACCAATCACATTCAAGCATTTAAGCATTCTGTTATACAATTCAATATTGATCTGCAAGATTCATAATATTTCTTCTTTCGGACTCAACATAATATTTACTCTAAAAATGTCTCACGCAATATATGTGCTTGATAAGATTCTCAGTATGTTTTAATAATATAGCATACTTGTTATGGGAAGCAGACCCGTTACTAGAAGCCATGAGAACTAAAACTTGTTATGGAAATGTGTGAGTGTGAGATAAACAGAATTTACAGTGAGTTTCTACAGAAAAGCAGAAAAACATCTTTGTTACAATACTATTAAATCTTGAAGGGTAACTCTACACTTCCCACGTTTCCTTACAATCCCTCCTTTGATCATAGGAGACTTTAAGAAGTCTCCGCTGATCACTCATTGTACCACCTATATCCTGCCTTGAACATGGTCATGGCTGTTTCAGACTTATCAACTAGGTTCTTTGATTTTGCTACTTTACTTATCAGGTAGAACACCAATTTGATTGTCACATAAACTGCCAGAGCTAAAATAAGTAATCTTGAAGAGTATCATACCCGCTTTCTTAAAGTAATTCATAATGTTTTCACAAATAGAACCGAACCATCCTCCTGCACCTGAAAAGGGATTCCATGAGTGCATTAACATCCCAAATCCATCTACCTTTGTGAGGGCATTGTATACGCCCACCCCACCGAAGGATGCAAAAATGTTGTCCCACCAAGTGGTTAATTCCCTCTTGTGTCTGCCAAATTCAAGGTGACTGTGGGCAGGTTTCATGGACACAAGTGTGTCTGACCCTGTGGTCCCCATTAGAGGGATCATTTCCACAATAGTACACCAACCTGAAGTTTTTTCTGTCCATAGGGTAAGGGACGGTGGTATGGCACCATAGTCCACAACAGACCATCCATCCATGGGGAACATGAGGGGTTTGAACCACTTTGGGGGGGCTAAGTCTTGACCTTAATCCCACTAAACACATCCAATCCCCCAAAGAGGGAATCTCCATCTCCACCTTGCCTTGCCTTATCCAGGGGCTGTCCATGTGTGTGCTGTTTATCCATTCAGTAACCCATGGATTGTTGGATCCCCTTACACATTTACATATGTCATATAGGGACCTGTTACCTATCCTTTCATCAGGGTCCAGGATATTAAAAGTAGCTAACCCGTGGGAGTGGTGTTTATAACAGGGACTTCCTGGGTGGTATTTAGTAACTGCTCTAGGGTGATAGGCCTTCCAACCATAGGGACTAAATGTCGGCCTGTGGATAAGTATGACTCCTTTCCATGTATGTTGCTCTGGCATTCACTTCAACAGTACCCTCCCCCATCCCGCACGAGGAGTTTAGCCAACTCATAAAGCCAAAAAATAAGAGTAAAGCCCCATACACACGCTCGGACAATCCGCGGACCAGGTCAGTCGGACTTTGTCCGACGTACTTTGTCCGATGTTGGCGTTGCGTACACACGGTCGGACTACGTTGTCGGAATATCCGGTCCGGAAGAACGTCGTGACGTAAGTCGTCGTCCACGAGATTAGAAAAGGGAAGTTCAGCACCACGTCAGGCACCCGTTGGGCTCCTTCTGCTGATCCCGTGTTTATCGAGAGTTAGTGGAAGTTTGGTGACTTAAGATTCGCGCTTCTCAGTTTTCTGACTCAGATCGTTACTGCTCTTCAGTTTGTGCTTGTCGTGCGTATCTGTTTATTAGTGCGTGTAGTCAGTTCGCATTTGTTGGTCATTGCGGCCTATATCTTGATATAGGACGCTTTGATTTGCACTGCTTATTGTCTGCTCGTTGCTGGTATTCACTTCGTTCTTTCAGGCCTTGCTGTTTATCGGTGCTTTCTGTTTGTCCGTTCTGACCAGCCGACCTTTTGTGACCTTCTGAGCGATGTTTCCCGTGCGTACTCGTCGCCGAGTTCGTGCTGTACGCGGAATTGGTGTCGGGCTTTTAGCTTTGACCCAAGACCCGTCCATGAACAGAGTGACGAGGAGTATGTGGACCAAGAATTGGTTGCTTCAGCGTGACCAGTTCTCGCACATGCCTTTGCTTCGTGAGATCCGGGAGAATAATCCTGATGATTTCAGGAACTTTCTCAGGATGACGGACCCCGATTTTCACCGTCTTTTGGCTTTGCTGACCCCCTTTATCAGCCGGCAGGATACCTGCATGAGACAAGCCATTACTCCGGAGCAGAGGCTTGTTGCCACGTTGAGGTACTTGGCGACAGGGAGAAGTCTTCAGGATTTGAAGTTCTCTTCAGGTATCTCTCCCCAGGCCCTGGGAATCATTATTCCAGAGACCTGTTCTGCCATCATTCAGGTCCTGCAGGAGGACTATATTAAGGTAACATTTCTACTTTACTATTCCCTTCTATGTATGCTCTGTTTGCTAATGACTTGTATTTTTGACCTCCTTCCCTAATTACCATGATTGCAATATGTTCTAATATGCTGTGCCCCTTTTCTCCTTCATGCATTTTTCCCTTCACTTACCTCACCAGCATGCTCTTCTGCCCCAATAGACACCTATGGCCTAGTCACTTAAGCAATGTCTTTTGTCTGCTGCATAGTATTGTTTGCCCCAAAACACCCCCTAAAATATGCACAAATGTTTGCTGTGTGGTTTACTTCATGTAGAGCCCCCTTTTTTTGTTCTTTTGGTGGGGGGGGGGGGCAAACTCATTAGGAACCCCCTCCCCCAACTGCTCTGTCAGATGGTACCAATCCTTTATCTGCTGGCTTTCCCAAGGTCCATACACACTATATACCTACCTCTTTATAGTGCGCATCTTTAGGGATGAATTCAGCAAAGCATGTAGTGCAAGGGACTGCCTCCATACATTCCATTTCCTATTTTTTTGTCTTCTTTCCCTCCTATTAGCTTGCTTGGTAATTTAATAATGTCACACTGTGCCTGCCTTTTTTTGGGGGGGGGGGGGGGGGGTTGAAATGTTATTTGATCTTTCCTGTGGCCTGCCAATAGTGTTAAGTACAGAGGGTCTGGCCAAACTAGCCCACATTATTGAGCCATTTGCCAATCAATGAAGTGCAGAGGGTTAGCTGTCCACCACCCCCCCCCCCCAAAACCCCTAGTTATTGCCAATGGCCCATCAGAAGTGGGGGGATTGATGGGGGGGTGAGTAATCTGTGAAGGGGAGCCTCTACTTTTCTGTGCAAATACTTTCCAGCCTCCAATTTTAGACAATGCTCTTGTTCCAAGATGTTGATTGTCTAATCTGCTTGCAATGTTTAGGTGCAAAGTGACTAATTTTTTTTTCTTGTTTCACTCCACAGTTCCCTTCCACGCCACAGGAATGGCAGACTGTGGCCTCCCACTTTGCCAGCCGTTGGGACTTTCCTAACTGCGGAGGGGCAATTGATGGGAAACACGTCCGCATCGTCCCACCGCCCAACTCGGGGTCCTACTATTATAATTATAAAGGGTTTAATAGTGTAGTGATGTTGGCGGTGGTGTCGGCAACATACGAGTTTATGTATGTGGACGTGGGGATGAACGGCCGGATATCGGATGGTGGGGCCATTACGCACACGGAGTTCTACTGGCGTCTCCAAAGTGGCAGTCTGTGCTTGCCACCTCCAGAGGAGAATGCCGAAGGACTCCCCTTCGTCTTTGTCGCAGATGAAGCGTTTGCGTTGACTCCCCATCTGATGAGGCCGTTCCCGATGAGGACCCTCACCCCGGACCAGAGGGTCTTCAACTACAGGCTGTCCAGAGCCAGAAGAGTTGTGGAGAACGCTTTTGGCATCCTGGCCAGCCGCTTCCGCCTGTTCCTGACGGCATTTAACTTGGCGGAATACAAACTGAACCACATAGTTCTTGCCTGTTGCATATTGCACAACTTCCTCAAAAGACATAACAGGAACTATGTGGTGCCCGTTGGCCCAGATGTGGAGGGCCCTCCAAATGCCGAACTCACAGCCCTTCGAGTGGCACGTCCAGGCTTGCCCCCTCTAAATGCCCGTGTGGTCCGGGACCAATATATGCAGTACTTTGTGGGTAGGGGGGCCATTGCTCTGCCTGACGATGTGTGAGAGGCATTTTTTAATAAATCTGATATTTTAACCAACCTATGATTTCATGTCATTTCAGTCTTCTTTTTAGCTTATTTTACTTTGACATTTTTTCCCTTTGCCTTCGACAGTGGGAATGCACTTTCTGGGCAAAAGGAGGTAACAGCCTCTTCTTCCCAAAAAGATTATTCTCATGTTGTGTGTTTGCTACCTAATCTTTGGTCTAGAGAAGGTTTGTACTGCATAACTGACACCCAAAATACTCCTTTTCATCACCAGGTCTGACATGTGTGTATTCTCCAAAATGCTGTGCTCCGTGTTTTCGTACAAAGCACTGTGGGTGTCATTTACATAAGTCAAATCCGCTATGCTCTACAAGTGCATTGAAAAAGTTCCCCGGGAAAGAAAATTGGAGTGCAAAGTGGATTTGCCTTTAGTAAATAACACCCATTGCCCCCCATATCCTTTTCATTTTACATACATAATGCATTGTGTTTTTTAAATAAGGAAGCCACACATTTAGAAAAATAAAAGTTTACTAGGAAAACATTCCCAAGTGCGTTTACAATCTTCACGCCAAAACTGACAACATCTTGGTTATTTACAACATTGTTTACAAACATTCCGCAATTGGTAAAACCAGGCATGGAGCAAAACAGAACCTAGGAACTTGGAAAGTTCAACTTTGTAAAGTGAAGACAAGATCAGACATGACTATATGTTCAAAGTGTGTTTGATCTTGCCTTCATCACATGGGGGGGTCACCCCCGAAAAGTGGAAATTTGGAACATGCACACAATTTGGGACTGAAAATGGTCATTAGATGGTAAAACACATGCCTAGAAGATTCAAAAGTGCCATTTTCCATCATGGGGATGAATGGACGTTTTTTGGGGGTGCAACCCCTTCACCACAACCACTTTCGTAGTTCGTAAAGTGTTTGCACCCCCAAAAAAACGTTGCCATTCATCCACCATGGTGGGAGCTAGCACATGTGGACACAATGTGTGCATGTTCCAAATTTCAGACAGTTTTTAAGTTGCAAATGTGTTCTGAAGCTGGCACAAATGTGTGTTAATTACTTGGTGCGTTTTCATATTTTTCCTAAAATATCAATGATGTTCTTCAATTTTTGTTGAACATCATTGATGTTTTGCTTTATGTAATCTAGATCTCTATTGCAGACCATTATCTCTCCGATGAGTACGTGGGCACTCTCTGTGGTAAAGTGCGATTTTTCTTCCACAACATCCACGTCACCTAAAAACCACAAACAAACAAAAATGGGGTGTTGGAAATGAGGCAGCCATACATGGATTAGCTTACCAGTAGCTGTGTTCTCCCACACTCACCTGTTGTGGTGACAATTTCTCCAAGTTCGATGATCTCTCCTTCCTCCTCCTCCTCCTCCTCTGCTTCTGCTCTTTCCCCTTTTTTGGTAGGTGTTGGTTTGGGGGTTTCCTCAGACGGCCCAAGTTTTCGCTCCCCTATGAGAATGTCCAAAAGGAAGATTTAGCAACACAAGCTATTGAGGGCAGAAATAGGAAATGACAAACATTGCTTGAAAGTGACGGACACTATTTTAGTTTGGCCAGTTACAAATGTCAACTACATGAATGAAGTCACTTTGTAAAGGTGCTAAACTGACTAGCTTTTTGGTAGAAGTTTGTGTGATGGAGACCCCCCTCTAGTATCCACTGGAGCACATGTGTGGAAAAGCATAATAAAAAGGGGGTTTGGGTGTCCCAGCACTAGTGCTCTAGAGTCCAGATGGGTAAACAGCTACTGAGTGACCTCTCCTTTACATCGAATAAATTGGCTTTACATTCTTGATGACATTTCTAGTGAGAACAAACTTCCTTTCCCCAAAAAAACACCAAACATCGTATTATAAGTGGCCGAACGATCGAGGTTGCGTACGATCGAATGCGCACACACACACGACCATGACAGTGGCAGAAAGATCGAGGCTGAGTACGATCGAATGCACAGACGAACCTGAAAGTGGCCATTTTGGAATGTACAACTTGGTAAAAATCAAAACACAATGGAGCAGTATGCAAGCAAGAAATCAAACACAAAACACAACTACTTACTTTTTTGAAGAATTCTCTTGATCTTTCTGTACTGATCGGCCTCCCTCAGTTTCAGGTCTGACCAGCGTTTCCTGAGTTGCTCCTTGGATCGTTGTACCCCAAAATTATTGTACAGCCTTCTCACAACTTTAGACATGATCTTGGCCTTGCGGACATTGGGGTTGAGGTAAGGCCCATACTTCCCATCATAGTCGCTCCTCTTTAATATGTCCACCATCTCCAACATTTCTCCAAATGACATATTGGAGGCCTTGAATTTCAGGTTCCGGGATCGGGACGTTTCTGCCTCCGGACTTTCCTCGTCCTCCTCCTCGTTGGTGGGATATTTGTGGCGCACCTGCTGTGTCCCCGCCATGTGCTCTCCCCACTACGCCGTAAAGAGAAGGGGTGGGGAATAGACGAGAAAGATCGTCAGGGGCGGGCGGAGTTTGAAGCATGCGCAGTGTATATAAAACGTCACACGCCTGTGTCGTAGCCACGATCTGGGAGACGAGGGGAGAGAAAACTCACACGAGACGATCGCTACAAACGAAGGTACAATTTAACGTTGGTACATAACTAGCCTAGACTGATTTGAACTTGAGGCTTCTTTATGGAGAAGATTAGGAGAGTTTAGCCTGACATAATTTATAGGGTTTGGTGTGTTGTTGTGTCTTGCAGAGATTGATATGAAGGGATTCAACGACATGAGTTTTCTCCCCCTCTTCATTGCCAAATACAGGGAATTTCCCATTTTATGGCAGGGTAAACACCCACATTACACCAACAAACCAAAGAGGCACGCAGCCCTGGAGGAACTTGTGGAATTTGTCAAGCCAAGGTTCCCCACGGCAACTGTTGATGATATTAGAAAGAAAATTGGCAGCCTGAGGAGTGCGTATATCAGGGAGAGGAAGAAGGTCGTGAAGTCTGAGGAAACTGCAACTTCAGCAGATGAGGTCTATGTCCCCAAGCTCTGGTACTATCAGAGTCTCCATTTTCTGAAGGACCAGGCTGATGTCACGGAGCCAACCTCAACTCCTCCTTCCACGCTTCCTTGCGCACAGCCCACCCCTGATGAGGCTTCCGAGGAGCAACCTGGGCCTTCCAGTCTGGAAGAGGTGGAGGAGCCCAGCTTGTTCCAGGTATAGTAGTTTTGTTACCATTTATGGGAATAATGAATGATGTTCACTTAATTCAGGATCGCCAATTGCTTAGTTCCTAACGTGTTTGACATATCAACAGACAGTGGTGTGGGAGACATTTGGGGCCAGAATCTAAACTGCAGGGCTGAGAATTGTATGGTTTTCTATTTGTAAACATTTTGCACCAGTCACTAGATGAGAATTGTGTGTGTTTGATGAACAAATAACTGAAACTATGTCCCTTTTTCCTACACAGGAAGACCTCAGCCAGGAGGTGGCTGTGGAAGGTGGCAGTCAGGAGGAGGCAGGGGTTAGTGGCAGCCACCAGCTGGGTAGTGGCAGCCAAGAGGGGGCTAGGCCTCGGAGCCTGACTGACACCCAAACCCCTCCCCTCCGCCCTCCGTACAAAAGGGCGAGAAGGGGGGGTTATGCGGCACAGTCAGCGCTCCGGATGATCAGAGAGGCTTCAGACTCCCTACATGCCACACCCGCCGACGAGGAGACCTTTGGCTCGGTGGTTGTCACAAAAATGATGGGTATGGAGGTGGGGCAACGCAACATGTGTGAGGGGCTCATCCTCCATGTCCTAAATAAGGGTAGGGCTGGGGAGATGACCCCACTCACACATGTTTGCCATAGTTACCATGCTCCGCCTCCTCCTCCTCCTCCTCCTCCTCCTTCTGCCACCCCACCAGCACGACAGCCACAGCGTGGAAGGAAGCGTGGAAGGAAGACCTGAGAGTGACGACCTGCAATCAGTCTGGTGTGAGAGAAGATGGAGCCTCTTGTAGTACCAGAGCCTGGGGACCTAGATGGCATCTGCTGCAGTTCCGGATACTTTGGACTTCACGACCAGATTGCACTCCCCTTAATATACGTACTCCTCAGGCCCCCAATTTTCTACGCTTGGACAATGATGGTTGCCGTGGGGGGCCAAGACTTTGCAAATTCCCCAAGTTTCACCATGGCTGCGTTCCTCTTTGGTTTGTTGGTGTGACCTAAATAAAGGTTTTTTTGATTTGAAATAATCATTGACTATTGGGTTTTACTTTGCTACAATGACAGTTTTTCTTTGAGTAGGCTGGTACATTTCACTAATCCTAAAGTAGAATTAACAAGGGGCAACAACAACAAACAACCTCCTAGTAAATTTAAGCAAGAAATACAAATGTAAATAATGTGTTTTTGGTAATTTGAGACACACAACCCCCCTCCAAAAAAAAAAAAAAAAAAACATTCAAATATGTATTCCCCAAAAAAAAAAAAAAAAGACAAATCATGGTAAAAAAATAACAAAGATTCTTTTCCGTTCAGAGTAAAAATAAACATGTAGTGTATAAATGCTGCAAAGTAATAAAGAAGTAAGTTTGTGAGAAGTGCGGGTGAATAGGAGCAGCTAAAACATGTCATTCTTGGTGCATTGTAAAGAAAAAGAGAATGCGCTGCATTAAAGACATTTTAACATTGCAGCGTGACGAATGTGCTGTGTCGATTAGGAAAGGTAGTTTTACCTGACCGAGCGCTTCCGTCACAGAATTTCTTCTGAGCATGCGTAGCACTTTGTCCGTCGGACAAGCGTACACACGCTCGGATTTGGTGTGATCGGACCGGGTTGACGGCAAATCTTTCCAGCAGGAGATAAGACTTTGTCCGACGGACAAACCGACGAACACTGTCCGATGGTGCATACACACGGTCTGATTTTGCAACAACCTTGTCCGATCGGACCAAATTGATGAAAAAGTCCGACCGTGTGTATGGGGCTTAAGAATACAGTGATGGTCATTTCAATTGAAAAAAGAAAGACTGTCCAGGTGGTGCATTTTCTTGGCTCACGGGGAAAGTCTATGATAAGAATGGTTTGGGGGTTTTGTGAGAGGGGGCATGGGACAGTAGTGGCTGAGTCTCTTCTTGTGGGGCTCCTCCATTTCCTTCCCTGTCTCCTTTATTTGTGGGCTCTTCTTCAACCTTGATGCATGGATCCATTGCAGGCTTTGATCCGTCAGTATTGCTGTCCTGGAGACATTGAGGACTTCAAATGGACCTTGGAAGATGGGGGGCCTGGTTGTTTGCGGACTGCAAGTTGTTTGATCAGTACTTTATGCCCCGGGACGAAAGGATGTGTTGGTTCTGTGGAAAGAGGAAGAAAGGTGACAGCAACCTTGTCATAAGTTTCAGCAGGGCTACTTACCAGATATTTCACGTACTCTTCCTGTAAGGAATATAAGTTAGATTCCTCGCCTATCTAATAAAGGGGGACAGTCCTGTCCTAGCATGGGGGCTTCTTTCTTTCTTTAATGTTTCTATTCATTCTCTGCGGTCTCTCCTGTTACGGGAATAACTTCCGGCCATGAGGGAAAATGGCAAAATGGAGTATTATTACGCAAAGATATTTGATATTACCTTTCTGTTTGGGCATGTGTGTCAAATCAATCTGTAAGTCTTTTAATGGGCCTATGTGTCCCTGAACATTATTCTGGACACAAGTTAAGCAAGTTGCTGTAGGGGTTTCTTACCAAAGGAGCTACTGTTTCTGGAATACCTATGAACCAGCAGGGTCATCAGGAGCTGTAGATGAGAGAGAAGATGACAAGGAAATGATAGAACTGGCAGGGGTAGCTTGCATGATGAATTCTGTTAACCTCCCCAGCAGTATGATTATGTCAGATTTTTGATGATGAAAGTTGTACAATGCATGGAAATTTGGTGTTTTTTTTTTTTATTGTAGGGCTGTAATTCTTAGGAATAACTCACTTAAATCTGTCCAAACAAGAGTATAGTACACATTCCGGGTATGATAACGTTTGAAACACAACTATAAATAATAACAAATAATAATATAATAATAATATATTTTATTCAATACATTTTAGTCAATATTATACAGGCATACCCCACTTTTAAGTACACAATGGGGTTTATTTACTAAAGCTGGAAAGTGCAAAATCAGGCTCACTTCTGCATAGAAACCAATGAGCTTCCAGGTTTTATTACCAAAGCTCAATTGAACAAGCTGGGGTTAGATGATCATTGTTTTTTATGCAGAATTGAGCCTGATTTTGCACTTCCCAGCTTTAGTAAATAAACCTCATTGTGTACTTATAAGTGGGGTATGCCTGTAATCAAATCAAAACTACAGAAACTTGTCCAAACAAGTCATATTGCTTCAGTAAACATCTTGGGTATGATACATTTTGAAACATGAGACTGCGTTACAATCAGGACAATGGAACCTGGTTTCCTTTCAGATTTTCTTTCCACTGTCATCATGCTTTGAGCAACTAACCACACACATCCTTGTGGGTGCTGACTTTTTCTTGGTTGGTGGGATGTAGTCCATGAAGTGACGATCAGTCGGGTGTTCCGGGTTGACATTGCCAGCAGCACGACTTCCAGCCCTATTCACAGCCATTGGTGTTTGGTGGTTCAAAAAGATCAGTTTGGCAACTTTCCAAATAAAGTCAGCATGAACCACAGGCTTGTCACTCTTTTTTTAGCAGAATGTAAGCATTCCACAAGCATTGCTCAAGAAGATGCCTGAAGATCTTCCTGTAGTACTTTTTGTTGTTTTCTCATTGCTGGATAGAATGTAATTTCTTGGTCGGCTCTGTCAACACCTCCCATGGTGTTGTTGTAGTCTATCACTACTTGTGGCTTCATGATGTATTTTCCACCTTTTGTGCATACCATGACAGTGAAGGTTTTATGGATTGTACTCATTAGGCACACATCTTTTTTGTCATGCCATGTCACAGTGAAATAATTTTGCCTTTCTGTCAGGCAACCATTTTTAGCTTCTTATTGCCAAAGATTGACGGCATGTCACGCCAGTTAGCCCTAACAGTTCCATAGGCATCTGTTTTGTTCTGCAGAAGGAACTCCTAAAGTTCAGGAGATGTGTAAAAGTTGTCTGTAGTTACAAAATAGCCCTAATTTAGCAATGGCTCAATCAGTGAAAAAACTGAAGATGTGGCCATTCCATAATTGCTGTATTTTGGGTTGAACTTGGTTCCTTTCCCAGTGTATAGGACAGAATTCCAAATGTAACTAGTTGTCGATTTGCATAGCATGAAGGATTTTACGCCAAATTGTGCTCTCTTTGATGCCATGTAATGTATCCAGCTGAGCCTTCCCTTGTAGGCCATTAGACTTTCATTTATGCTGATGTTTCTATCTGGCACATAGCTCCGTTGGAAATTCTTCAGAATCATTTGATATACTTCCCAAGTTTTCCTGAGTTTTGGTGCTAGATGAGTATTTTCATCAAATTCTTAATTGTTTTCAAAGTGCAAATATTTCATTATCAGAGAAAATTTGTACTCTGACATGGCAGTGCCAAAAAATGGAGTGGCAAGTAATTTATTGGTTGTCCAATACCACTTCTGCAGGGGTTTCCCCACCACTCCCTGAAGAATTATTAGGCCCAAAAATTTCCAAATGTCCTCTTTGGTCGCTGGTTCCCACTTTCTACTTCTTGAAAACTTCTGATGCATAGCAGCTTGTTGCTCTTGGTACAGGTTTGTCTCTGTAACAATATTTTCAAGAACCTCATTGTTCAAAAATTGTTGTAGGTATGCCAAGGGGTTGTCATCTTCAACATCCACTTTCATACCAGATGCTCCAGTAAATGGGAATCCAAATCCGCACATCACTGAGTGTTCTGCCCATATTGTCATAGTAATATGTGCTATGTGCTGTTACAGATTATACTGCAATGTTGGTTTGACATTGTTGCCATCTAGTGGCCAGAGTTAGTTATTATTTTGTCACTAGGAAAAGGAATTCCTTTACATTCAAGGCAGTAACCTTTAACCTGGAACTGGTATCTTCACAGTAAAGAGCAGTAACCTTTAACCTGGAACTGTATTTCCTTCATTTTATGACTGCTCCATGATATAACAGACTGCAGACAGAAGAGCTCTCATCTATTCCTGGATTAATGGTGGAATTGTCTGTGAGTACACTCACTGATAGAGTGAAGCTGCTGTATAATGTTTTAATGTACTGACACATATGTTTTGTTTATGTTGTAGTTTTACAAAGTTATTCGGAAAAAGAATACATACAGATTTGATGTCTCACGTTTCTTGACTTCTGAATTATTGTTAAGCTGTCTGACTAGTGTTATACAACAGTTCAATAACGCGAAGCAGAACAGTAAAAAGACAACCACGTGGCAGTCTGGAATAAACTGAGACGCCATTAGTGCAGCATGAGTCTAAGATCAGGAACAAAGTACCAGGCTGATGACACGCTACCGCCGACACAGCAAGGCAGGGAGAACATTCCCAGTGCCCAGCAAGACGATGCACAATCGCATGTGTCCAGATCTTCACGGGCTAGCAAGATGTCCTCAGCAAGTTCCTCAGCAGTTAAAGCTCGTGCCAAGGCAGAAGCTGCCCACGTCCAGCTACAGTACGCAGAAAAAGAAGCCATGATGATGCAGGAGTTAGCAGCAAAGAAAGCTACCATAGCACAAAAAGAAGCCATGATGATGCAGGAGTTAGCACAAGAAGAAGCAGAATTAGAAGCAAAATTACTCATCCTGAAGCGACAGACCGCTGCTGCAGCTGCTGAAGCTGAGGCCGCTGCCTACATGGGAACAAGTCGGTCAGGAAGTGAAAAATCATATAAAGACCCAGAGGTTCCAGAAAAACCTCTATCCTCTACAGATCGTACAAGTAAGTACATCCAGAACCTTACTGATGCGCATACAAAGGAACAGTCTCTTAAACCTGAAGCAAAGGAATTCAGGCCGAGATCAACATCCCCCCTGAGCAGGCCCAAACAACCACATGAGGTCAGCGGCTGCCAGCAAATCAAGAATGAAGCACCAGAAACCCCTAAGAACAAAAAACAAGTGTTCCCATCACCTCAACATATAGATTACATGGGCGAACAACAATGTGCAGTGGATGTCACCAAATATCTCATCCGCAAAGAGATGGTTAGCTCAGGCTTTCTCCAATTTGATGACTGTCCTGAAAACTACTGGGCATGGAAATCCTCCTTTCTGAATGCAACTGAAGGTCTGAACTTTTCACCAGCAGACATACTTAATTTGATGATAAAATGGCTTGGTACCGAGTCAGCAGAGCATGCTAAGAGGATGAGAAGAGCAAACCTGTTCAACCCTGCAGCAGGACTCAATATGACCTGGAAAAGACTAGATGAAACGTATGGATCCCCTGAGGTAATAGAAGGAGCATTGTTAAAAAAACTTGAAGTCTTTGCCAAGGTGGGCTACAGAGACAACGTGCGGCTACAAGAACTAAGTGATCTTCTACTAGAGATAGAATATGCCAAAGAGGATGGCGACTTTCATATCTAGATACAGCTAGAGGCACCAATCCCATAGTAGAGAAACTACCCTCAAATCTGCAAGACAAGTGGATGTCTGTGGGAGGTAAATTCAAAGAAGATTATGGTGTTGCTTTCCCCCCTTTCTCTGTGTTTTCTAGGTTTGTCCGACAGGAAGCGAAAATCCGAAGTGATCCCAGTTTCGCCTTCACCACCAGCGGCAATCAATCACACAGACCTGAGAAACCTCACAGACCTCACGGTAGGACTTCTGTATCCACACACAAAACAGCTGTACCTTCAGAAGTCACAGACTATCAAAGCACCCACAAGGTACACACCATAGAAAACCCTGATAGACATTGCCCAATACACAAAAAACCACATCCACTAAAGAAATGCAAAGGCTTTAGAAGCAAACCCATTGCAGAGCGGATGTCCTTCCTTAAACAGAACGGCATCTGTTTCAAGTGTTGCGGATCCACTTATCACGTTGCCAAAGACTGCAAAATACAAGTAGAATGTACAGAATGTGGCAGTGAGAGACATATTGCAGCTTTGCACCCAGGCCCTGCTCCTGTCCCACTAGAGACTGTAGAACCCGGGAAAGATCAGGGCAGGGAGCAACAAGAGACCCCACTCTCCTCAGTGATGTCTAATTGCACTAAAGTATGTGGACAAGGCAAGAGTGCACGTTCATGCTCTAAAATCTGTTTAGTGACTGTGTATCCCACTGGCAAGAGAGAAAGGGCAGTGAAAATGTATGCAGTGCTAGATGAACAGAGCAACAGATCCCTTGCAAAGCCAGAATTCTTTGATATCTTTAATCTTAAGGCAAGTGCAGTTCCATACACTCTAAAGACATGTGCGGGGACAATTGAAACCACAGGGAGAAGAGCTTCTGACTTTACCATTGAATCCTTAAATAAGAAAGTACAGCTCCCACTTCCTACCCTAATAGAGTGTGGCATGATACCTGACGACAAAACTGAGATTCCCTCTCCAGAAATAGCCCATCACCACCCTCACCTCCGCTCAATTACACACCTTATCCCAGCTATTGAGCCAGATGTTTCTATCCTTCTACTACTTGGGAGAGACATTCTGCAGGTACACAAGGTGCGCCAGCAAATCAATGGACCCTATAATGCCCCCTACGCACAGAGACTGGACCTGGGGTGGGTCATTGTAGGAGAAGTTTGCCTGGGGACAGTGCACCAGCCTGACAATATTACCACTTTGAAGACGTCTGTGTTAACAAATGGACGTGCATCCCTTCTCAGTACCTGTCACAACAGCTTCGTTGTCAAGGAAAGCTTTGGCAGGTCAACCCAACACTGTGACCCTTCTACACTATATGGTAAGGAAGAAGTCAATTCCAACATTGAGACAGACAATCTAGGGATTACAGTGTTCCAGAAAACTAAAGATGACGATAAACAGGCCCTCTCTATAGAAGATCAAACCTTCTTGCAGATTATGGATAAAGCTTACCAAGATGACAATCACAGTTGGGTAGCCCCTCTTCCCTTTCGCACACCAAGACGTGTTTTGCCTAGTAACAGGGAGCAAGCCATGAAGCGTTTGCATTCACTCAGCAAAACTCTGCAGAGAAAGCCAGAAGTGAAAAGAGATTTCACTGAATTCATTAAAGGGATGCTAGACAATGATCACGCTGAAGTTGCAGGACCACTTGAAGCAGACAGGGAACACTGGTATTTACCAATGTTCGGTGTTTACCATCCACACAAACTTAACCAAATGAGGCAAGCTCCACACACAGATCAGTGGTTCCATGTATCTACAGAGCAAAACCCTGCAGATTATGCCACTAGACCTACTCAAGCAGCATGCCTTCAGAACTCTATATGGTTCTCAGGCCCATCCTTTCTGTATCAACCACACTGTGAGCAGATAGACACTGCTAATGCTTATCCACTCATAGAGCCCGAAGCTGACCCTGAAATCAGATCGGAAATTACGAGTTTCAGCACCAAAGCTTCTGAAGCCACACTTCACCCACATTGCTTTGATAGATTTTCTTGCTGGAAGATATTAGTTAAGACTCTAGCCAGACTCATCCATGTTGCTAAAACCTTCCGGAGAGAAACCAATAGCGATCAAGTCAGAAGGTGGGAAAGTTTCCATGAACAGGTCAATCTAGTAGAACTGGCCCAGGCAAAGTCTGTTATAATTTCTTCTGTTCAAAACAAACATTTCCAGAAGGAAATTGACTGCATCAAAAAACAGAAGACATTCCCAAAACAAAGCCGTCTTAGGAAGCTTAGTCCCTTTCTAGACAAGAATGGGTTGTTGAAAGTAGGTGGACGTTTGTCTCTTGCTGAAATTTCAGAGGAAGAGAAACAGCCTGTCATCATACCTTATGATCACCACATTGCAGCACTGCTTGTTAGGTACTATCACGAACAAGTAGTTCACCAAGGGCGACACATCACAGAAGGTGCAATTAGATCTGCAGGTTTCTGGATTCTTGGTGGCAAACGCTTGGTATCAGCTGTTATACACAAATGTGTCATCTGTCGCAAGCTGCGGGGAAGATTACAAAGTCAAAAGATGGCAGAGCTACCAGAGGACAGAGTAATTGCTCAACCACCTTTCACCAATGTGGGCTTAGATGTATTTGGTCCATGGTCTGTTTTAACCCGTCGCACTAGAGGAGGCAGTGCGGACAGTAAACGATGGGCAGTTCTTTTCACTTGTTTGTCCACACGAGCTGTACACATAGAGCTACTTGAAGCTATGTCAACATCAAGCTTTATTAATGCCTTGAGGAGATTCTTCTCAATTCGTGGCCCAGCAAGACTGCTCCGTTCTGACAGAGGAACAAACTTTGTGGGAGCCTGCAAAGAACTTAACATTTGTGACAGCGAATCACAATTGCAAGACTTTCTCCAAGACAGAGGATGTACATGGGTCTTTAATCCTCCACACTCCTCACATATGGGTGGTGTCTGGGAGAGACTTATAGGTATTGCCAGACGAATCTTGGATGCTATGTTGCTACAAACCAAACCTGTTCACTTGACCCATGAAACTTTAAGCACCTTTATGGCAGAGGTTTCAGCTATTATGAATGCCAGGCCTATAGTTCCTGTGTCCTCAGACCCAGATACACCTATGGTCCTCCTTACCCCAGCAATGTTGTTGACTCAAAAGGTGAACTCTTTGTCTGCTCCATCTGGAACCATAAGTACAACACAAGTTCATGCAAAACAATGGAAGCAAGTACAATGCTTGGCAGACACCTTTTGGAAAAGATGGAAGAGAGAGTATCTGTCAAATTTGCAACGCCGCAGGAAATGGACTGAGGATCGCCCAAATGTAAAAGTGGGTGATGTTGTTTTGTTGAAGGACAGCCAAGAGGGCAGAAATGAGTGGCCCGTAGGACTTATTGTCAATGCTCTACCAAGCAGAGATGGCAAGGTCAGAAAGGTGGAGGTCAAGATTGTGAAAAATGAGACCACCAGAATTTATCTCAGACCTGTAACTGACATTATAGTTTTGATCTCGGACTAGCTAGGATTCCATTTTCCTGTTTATATGTTTTTTCTGCATAGCAGTGGTTATTTATGTAATGACATAATAAATTATGCCAGACAGGGAGTGTTCTGCCCATATTGTCATAGTAATATGTGCTATGTGCTGTTACAGATTATACTGCAATGTTGGTTTGACATTGTTGCCATCTAGTGGCCAGAGTTAGTTATTATTTTGTCACTAGGAAAAGGAATTCCTTTACATTCAAGGCAGTAACCTTTAACCTGGAACTGGTATCTTCACAGTAAAGAGCAGTAACCTTTAACCTGGAACTGTACTTCCTTCATTTTATGACTGCTCCATGATATAACAGACTGCAGACAGAAGAGCTCTCATCTATTCCTGGATTAATGGTGGAATTGTCTGTGAGTACACTCACTGATAGAGTGAAGCTGCTGTATAATGTTTTAATGTACTGACACATATGTTTTGTTTATGTTGTAGTTTTACAAAGTTATTCGGAAAAAGAATACATACAGATTTGATGTCTCACGTTTCTTGACTTCTGAATTATTGTTAAGCTGTCTGACTAGTGTTATACAACAGTTCAATAACGCGAAGCAGAACACTGAGCTCAGTCGCAGGATCATCGCTGAAATCACTTTCTGTGTCTAAAGACTAATTTCCCCACAAATCGTTATCACTCAATCATGCAAGTGATTCTGTATCGCTATCGCTATTGATGTTTTCCAACAGATCATAAACTGCTTTTGATGTAGAGGCACTCTTTTTGGATGCCATGGTCATTCTCCAGGCAGAAAGAACAGTAAAACTGCAGGCATGGGCACTATACAAAGAACTTGGGGGCAAACTGAGGTAAAATGATTTGATACAGTAATGTAATCCAATAAGACTACAATGCATTGTGTGTGTGTTGTGAAACATTTTGAATCTGCTACCGCTTCCACCCCCTGCGACGCGACACTCACAGGTAAGGGAATCCATAACACACAGAGCATTGGGCAGAAGATCAGTACATCGCGGGATCATGGGGACAAAGTAAGTCACCTCTTCTAGGATCCAGTGATGCAGTCTTGAGTGTGGCTCGGGGTTACCGCTAGTGGTACTGAAATTTCACCCCGAGCCATACTCAAGAATATTGCCAAGGAGGTTAAGGTGCTCTGCTTTGTAATCTTCTTTTTTCATCATAAATTTCACGATAACAAGTTCCTTAATCTGCCTTCTACTTAAGAGAACCTTTTAACATTTGGGTCCATACTCTCTAATGCCGCGTATACACTATCAGACTATCCAGCGGACTTAGTCCCGCAGACAATCCGCCGCACTTTCCAGCGAAGGTCCGCCGGACTTTCCGAACGAGCGGACTTGCCCACACACGGCCGGACTTTTGAAGTGAATGGACTTGCCCACACATGGAGTAAAGTCCATTCATTTTGAATGTGACTCCAGGTAGACGGGACTAGCGAAGGAAGTCAATGCCACCGCCTCCATCGGCGAGATTGACACATTTCTATCCCCGTCACCTGGTATGGATTTAAAGGGGAATCCCTGCGCTGAAAAAACGGCATGGTGGTCCCCCCCCAAAGTCCATATCAGACCCTTATACAAGCATGCAGCCCGGCGGTCAGGAAAGGTGGTGGGGACGAGCGAATTCCCCCCCTCCTGAGCCGTACCAGGCCGCTTGCCCTCAACATGGGGGGGTGCTTTGGGGAAGGGGGGCCCTGCGGTCCCCCACCCCAAAGCACCTTATCCCCATGTTGATGAGGTCAAGGGCCTCTTCCCGACAACCCTGGCCGACCACTCTATGTGAATGAGTATGGGGTACATGGTACCCCTACCCATTCACCAAAGGGAAAAAGTGTTAAAAAAAAACACAACACAGGTTTTTAAAGTACTTTATTAGACAGCTCCGGGGGTCTTCTTCCGACTTCGGGGGTCTTCTTCCGACTTTGGGGGTTTTGTCCCGCTCTTCGTTTCTTCTGCCGGGCCTCCGCTATTTTCTTGCAGCTCTTTTACTAGCGTTGGCCCGGTCTTCTGGTTCATCACTGTTGTCGCCGCTGCCACCGCCATCTGCTTCTTCTTCTCCCGATGTTGACACAATTCTGTCTCCGCTTGTAATGGCCGGGACGCATTGCACGGCCACTTATATAGAGACAAGGGGTGGGGTCACGGCTGATGTCACATGGTGACCCCGCCCCTTATGACGTCACAGTCCCAGCATCCCCTGGGATTCAAAAGTCCCGTGGACTAGCACACAGACGGCCGGATTAATTTTGAGTCAAGACTTCTTTCTAAGTCCGCCGGACTTTTGGGAAGAAAAAGTCCGCCGGAGCCCACACATGGTCCAGCGGACTCTGGTTCGCCGGATAGTCCGATCGTGTGTACGCGGCATAATTGTAATAAAGCTGCATTCACTTTTGAGAACATGCCAGCTAACCCCCTGACTGTGAACTTCTTTTGTACTTCTTCCATTGTTGCCTCCTTTTCTTCCTCTTCCTGCTCTAAGTGCTGCTGTGCTTCCAACCCTATTAAATCTTCATTACTTAGCTCTCCCTCAACAAATTACACTAATTCTTTAATATCGGTCACTTCAACATCTAAGTCAAGCATGTTAGCAAGTTGCACACTTTTCTGATTTATAATTTCATCATCTGTTTCATCAAACTCTTCTCGATTGTTCACAAAACGCTTTAATCATTTTTTCCATATACCTTGCATACACTTTTCTGTTACTTGCTCCCAAGCTGATGCAATGTTTTTTTATGCAGTGTAAAATGTTGTAAGCTTTCCAAAAATCATGAGGGGTAAC
This sequence comes from Lithobates sylvaticus, assembly GCA_028564925.1. Lineage (NCBI taxonomy): Eukaryota > Metazoa > Chordata > Amphibia > Anura > Ranidae > Lithobates > Lithobates sylvaticus. Next base: position 252,593,223 of record CM053030.1, read on the forward strand.
TTCATAATTTTCAGTTGCTGCTACAGCTTTGGAAAAGGTGTTGTGCAAATAGCAGGCCTTGAATGTTGCTATTGCACCCTGATCCATGGGTTGCAGGATAGCAGTTGTGTTTTTAGGCAGATGCACTACCTTTAGGTCTGGATGTAGGTCATCAAGATGCTGGGGGTGGCCTGGGCCATTATCAAGTAGGAGGATCATTTTAAAGGGAATACCCTTTTGCTGTCAATAATGCTTGACTGAGGTTATGAAACAGTTGATGAACCGGTCATCAAATAAACCTTGTGTCATCCATGCTCTGTTATTTGCACAATAATAAACAGGCAGTGTGTGCTAATTAAACTGCTTCAATGCACGTGGGTTCTGTGAATGATAGATGAAGAGAGGCTTTAACTTGAACCCAGCAACATTTTCTCCCAAATACAATGTGACCCTGGGGGTGATTTACTAAGACGAATGTGCTGCGCCGATTCATGGCTTAATTGGTGCGCCGGAAAGTCATTAACTGAATGTGCAAACCGGCGCACTTTGAAGCGCAAAATTATAATAAATATGCAAACTGCAACTGGTGCTAGGGTAACTGAGGTTTTCTCATTGATAATAGTGCACGCCCAATAGAATTGGTTAATTTTATCTCATTGGATGTGTCTTGTTAGGCAATTAGTAGGTGTTCTCAGTTAATTAACCCTTTTGATGCCAATCTCATTCCTATTACTTCTAATATATCTTTGAAATATGTTTTTTTCTATTTTTACCCAAATCTTTCAATACATTACAAAGAACAAAGAAGTGTTTCTAAACCCAATACATTTATATTCTCAGATCTTGATCTTTAAAGGTAACCATACACTGCAATCAGTTAGATCGAGATAAATAAAATATCAAAAAAATACCTAATATTTGGGGTGTACACAACAAAGTCCTAGAGTGCAATTTGCCTAATTGAGACACTGGTTAGATTGACCTGGAAAGACATTGGTAGGGTTTTACCCTCACTTCCTGTTTGGCTGTGACAGGAAGTGAAGCCAATTTTAAGAAAAGGGACACAAAGCCCAACCTAAAAAAAGACAAGCAGGGGTTCTAACACTCAATTGGTTTCCCTCAAATGCCAACAATTGGAATAGGATTGTCATAAGCTCAATTTTAGCTTAGTGCTCTAAATCAGTGCTTCTCAACCCTGTCCTCAAGTAACCCCCAACAGGCCATGATTGCTGGTTTTCCTTTATCTTGCACAGGTGCTTGAAATCACAGTCAATGGCTTGGTATTTTGGACAGCTATTTTAGCTAAGATAAATTCCCAAAACATGTCCTGTCGTGGGTACTTGAGGACTGAGGCTGAGAACCACTGTGCTAAAATTAAAAATGTAATTCTTACCGCTCTGTAATTTTCCTTTCCTGGTGTCTATCCATGGCAGCATACGCACAATCCATGCATATCCTACCATGAAGGCAACAGGAAAGTAACTTAGACAAATCACACCTTTTTTTGATTTGCCATGCCAATCAGACTAGTTAAGCTGCAGCTGGGAAATCTGTTGCATGAAAAGTAACAAAACACATAAAACATAAAAATGTGTGTAGCGCCGGGCTCCTAACGAGCATGCGCTATGTGTTTTTCAAGTTTAATATTCCTAAAACCACAGTTGGGTTTTGGGGCTAGTTATGCCGAATTATGGTCTCAGTATCAGTCTAGCTGGAATTGCAGTTCTCCTTGACCGCAGGTGTCGCTGTCACCGCTGGCAAATCGAAAATGCAGTTTAGCTGGGTGTATTGGATACCTTTCTTTCTCTCTGAACCAGCCTAGTGGGTGTGTTTGTCCCACTGTGCATTCTGGGAAAAGGTATTTAAGGTACTGAAATCACATGTTTTTGGGTTTCCGGTCCAGAAGCCATCTTCTGTCTGTTTGGTCCTGGTCCTCCTGACCAGCCCCCTTGGCACTCCTGGCCTGGGGTGCGTATCCATGCAATTTCGAGTCTCGGGGCTGGATAACCGGAGGCGAAGCAACTGCAGGGACAGGCCTGAATGGAAGTCAGGGCCCAATTATCCAAAAGTGCTCCGGTGCTGTCTCATTAGGAGAGGCCTAGCAACTGGAGAAGCATCCAGGGGAGGACTCTTCGGGAGGAAGCCATGCGCTAAGGCTGGCTTCTAAGAAGAAGCTTGGGGGCTCAGTTGAAGGACGCTAAGTGGATCTACACTCATAAGTTATCGCCGGACCGGCCGCAAGATACTGGTACCATATGATAGCTCTCTAAAAGGATCTAGTCCCTCAGTTACAACCAAGTCTGTGGCAGAGACTTTATTCTCAAGTGTTCTACAACCAAGTCTGTGGCCGAGACTTTATTCTCAAGTGTTCTACAACCAGGTCTGTGTCAGAGACTTTATTCTCAAGTGTTCTACAACCAGGTCTGTGGCAGAGACTTTATTCTCAAGTGTTCAACAACCAAGTCTGTGGCAGAGACTTTACTTCATCTAACACTTCACCGGCTGCTAGGCCTAGTGAGAGGAGGTCTATCCGGGTTGTGATAATCCAGTTGTGAGACAGTTGCTCTCTGGATTTCTACAGTGAGAGACTTTCTATCTTAGCAGTTCCAAAAGTACCTGAACTTTCACCCTAACCCTCTACCCTACTTTTAAGAGACTGTTTTATCTTTTTTTCAATAAATAACCAAAAAAGGAAGATAAAGTGTCAGTTTGAGGAGATGAGGTGAAGAAGGTAATGGTAAGCCCAATAAAACCAGCAGCTCCTTCAGGGGTTAGTGCTACATTTGCTACAAATTTTATTGGTCAACAAAACGGGACTTGGAACAGAGCAAGGAAAGCAAAAAACACATGTATGTTAATTTGAGACACTAACAGAATATGTTTTTTGAGGTCTGACCATTTTGCATTGGAAATTAACAGGAGTTAAAAGGACTGCGCCCACAAATGGATATCTATTAAGGATTTAAACATTAGTCACAACATCTTAAGAAAGATTTTGCTAAATAATGCAGCACAGACAATTAAATCAAAGTAAACAACCTACAAACTACACACATTGAAAACATCAAAAATATTTCAGGGGAATATATCCCCCACCCAAAAAAAATACAATAAACCAAAGTTAAAAAAAAAAAAAAAACTTGCTTGAAAACACATCTGTTTTGCAAAGACATAACAAACAAAATACAAAGAGAAAATACATGTGTTACAAACTCGATAAGGACACCCAAATTTACTCTCTTGCCGGCCCCACACACAATCTTGCCTCTTTTCAGGGCAAGGTAGAGCATGCTATCTGCAAGCTTTATATAACATAGGTTTGTGTGCTAATGAGGCAATTGAAAACACATGCACAGTCCATGAAAGACGTGTAGAGACTGAACTTCAAAGTGGGTACACCTGTTAAGGATGTCCTTAAATTACTAACCCAAAAAAACACACTCTCTGAGCATGCCCAGAAACATCCAAGTGCTGTTCACACACAAAAAGCCCCCCCCCAAAAAAGTCCATGAGCATGCCCAGACCAACCCAAATGCATTTCACACACCAAAAGGCACAGGAGAAAATCAAAGTCCCTGAGCATGTCCAGACCGGCCCAAATACAGCTAGTACAAAATAAGCCACCCCCTGTCCAAAATTAAGCACATCATCCAGCATGTCCTTATTTAAGGTTAAGAAAAAAGAAGGTGGACAAAAGTACTGGACTGCATAAAAAACGCACCAAAAATGTATCATAAACGCACCAAAAACATATCATAAATGCACTGGAAAGCATCAAAAACGCACATGCAGAAAAGCATCTGGAATGCATCTGGACTGCATTTCTATGGAGTGAACTAGCCCTAAAGCTAGTAACTTGTGGAGGGGGTTACTCTGCCTGTAAAGTGGTGCATCTGTAGCATGTATTCAAAATGCTACTTCAAAGATGTACGGCTTTAGAGAAAACGTACAAATTGACATTGCTAGATTTTAGATTTTTTAACCCAAAACCAAAAATAGCCTGCCCCCAATACATACAAGGCCATTTGGGTCTGTAAATGCTTAAAATGAGAACCCCCATGTGAAAAAATCCCATCCCAAAATAAAAAAATATTGTGCCTCTCCGACACACTAATAAACCCATAGCCAAACACACAGCAAGCCAGCCCATTAAAGGGGGTATATGCTTGGGGGCAGGAGGTGCCAAAAATCAACCACCTTGTTCCCATATTCAGGGGGACAAGGGCCTCTTCCACACAACCCTAGGCTGGGGTTGTGGGGGGCTGCAGACAGGGGGCTTTATGGAATGTGGAAACTAGTAAACTAGTGGGTACAAAGGTGCTTTGTGGTTGGTATTGGGCTGAGCCCAACATGCCCCAAAGGCAGCCAGCTATGTTGAGTGCATGTGGCCTTGTATGGTTCAGGAGGGGGTTGGGCGATCAATCTTCTTGGCCCTTTCCTAGCTGGCCCTGTTGTATGCTCTGAAAATGATGTGGTTTGGATTGGTGAAGGCAGCTCACATCCTTTTGAGAATGGAGTGGAGTGTGGAGTTCCCCTTTAAAAACAAAAGTTAGCCCATGGAAATTAAAGGGGTTAGAGGGGGGAGACAAGAGCATTGGAGAATGGAGTGTTAAGTTCCCCTTTAAATGCAAAAGCTAGCCCATGGAAATCCAATGGCTTAGAGGGGGAGACAAGAGCATTGGAGAATGGAGTTCCCCTTTAAAAGAAAAAGCTAGCCCATATAAATCCAAGAATATTGTCAACTTTAGAGGTGTGCCCGTTCAACCTACACAATTGCATTTGTGTTTCTTGATATTTACTAAGATTTTGGCCATGCAGTGAACAAGCGCATTTGATTGAGAGCAAGAACATGCGCTTAAATTGATCTCACTCAGTTCTAAATGTACTTGCAGGCACAGCAGGCTTGCTCAGAAAAAGTTACTTTCTCATTCTATTTTGGGCATATTTGTTACTTGGGGAGTTGTTACTAAACTTCCTCACCCATCACCCCATAATATTGGCACCTCCATCTTCTGTTAATATTGAATTGAAGATGCCGTGCGACATGTCCATAGTGGCGCACAGATTTAATTCTCCCGTGCGCCGAGATCGCTATAGAAAATGGGGATTATCACTCTGTTACCGGCCTCGCCATGTGCCTCAACTCATGGCGCACGGCTTTCGTAAATCAGCCCAATTGTTTTATCTTCTTTGTGTATGTATGTCCTTTCGGGCATTTTTTTCCAAAAAAGTCCAGTTTCATCCACGGTAAATATCTGCTCTGGACAGTAGACACCTTTTTCAATGATTTTATCAAACTCAACCACAATTTTTTCAGCTGCTTCCACATCTGCACTTGCAGCTTTCCCACTGATACTCCGATTATGGAGCTTGAATCTTCCACGAAACCTTTGAAACCATCCATGGCTTGCTGTAAATGTTTCAGCTGATTCTTCTCCTTTGTGCACTTTCAAATTCTCAAAAAAACTGCGTGCTTTGGTTTGAATCAATAAAAAAGACTCATTGCCATTCTTTTTTCCATTTGGTCATCAAGCCATACTGCCAGCAATTTCTCCATTTCATGAATGAGGCCTTTACGCTGCCTAGTTATTATGGCTTGATATCCTGTTGATGCTTTTAGATCCCTTTCACACTGGGGCGGCTGGTCCATTGACGGTAAAGTGCTGCTAGTTTTATAGGTGCTTTTTTAGCACCACTTTTGGGCCACTATCAGGATTCTTGTAACCCCCGCTAGTGGACAAAGAAAGTGTTAAGTTGCTTGTGTTGCACAGCTTTGGAAGCACTTTTCAGCTGCTTCGGAAGCACTGCCAATACATTTCAATGGGTAGGAGCGCTGCAGGAGCGCTGTATACAGCGCTCCTACACTGCCTGAAAGCACTCAGGGACGCATGAGAAGCGTTTTTCAGGCGCATCAGTGTGAAAGAGGTCTTACTGCTTCTTTCACTCTATCCTTATGCTTTAGGAGTGTTGAAATGGTAGAATGTTCAAGTTCCTATTCAATTGCTATTTCTTTAACTTTCTTGCCAGCCTCATATTCCTTAACCACTTTTGAACCGCCCGTCATCATTATACGTCTGCTGTTTTAAGACGGATATCATTGTTATGGCAGCAGCTAGTTGCCATAACACCAATACCCTTTTCTTCAGCGGGCAGTCCACTTTCAGATAAAAGTGGCCTCTGTGGTGGATTCACCGCAAGATCACTTTTATCATCCGTGGGAGAGGGGCCCCTCCCGCCGCTTTCCAGTGCCCTCCACCGCTTACCGGTGCCGCCGGCAATGGAGGCGATCGCATCCTTCTCCCTGTAAGGTTTGGAGATGAGCGAGGGGAAGATGCCCCCCATCTAGCTAAATACCATTGCAGGGTGGAAGCAACGTCAAAACGTCACTTTCACCCATAGCTCTTAAAGCAACATTTAAAAAAAAATTTTTTTCCAAATGACATTTAATCTTTTTTTTGTTATTGCATTTTAGTGTAAATATGGGATCTGAGGTCTTTTTGACCCCAGATCTCATATTTAAGAGGTCCTGTCATGCTTTTTTCTATTACAAGGGATGTTTACATTCCTTGTAATAGGAATAAAAGTGACACCATTATTTTTTAAAGAACAGTGTAAAAAAATTTAAATAAAAGGTAAAATAAAAAAATAAAAAATGTAAACGCGCCCCATCCCGCTGAGCTTGTGTGCAAAACCGAATGCATACATGAGTAGCGTGACATTTTGGGTATCAATTTACTCGGCGTAACATCATCTTTCACAATATAAAAAACTTGGACTAACTTTACTGTTGTCTTAAAAGTGAATTTTTTCAACAAAAAAGTGCGCTTGTAAGACTGCCGCACAAATACGGTGTGACAAAAAGTATTGCAACGACTGCCATTTTATTCTCTAGGGTGTTAGAAAAAGAAAATATAATGTTTGGGGTTCTAAGTAATTTTCTAGCAAAAAAAAAATGATTTTAACTAAAAATAGGCCCTGTCCTTAAGTGGTTAATGATATTATTTTTCTTATCAAGATCAATAGTTTTTTTCTTTTTTTCTGAGCACTTTCTGCAGGTGAAAGCATACTTTTTCTTTTTCCTGACATTGCGTGGGCAATAACTGTACAGTACATGCACACATTATATTACAGTACTGTACATAAAGACATAAAACAGTACAGTATAAAGATAAAATACAGTACAGTGCTGTATACAGTAAAGACATAAAATAGTACAGTACTGTATACTGTACAGTAAAGCCATAAGACATAAAACAGTACAGTATACAGTAAAGACATAAGACATAAAACAGTACAGTATAAAGAATGCTGGAATGGGCATTTAGGAGAACCGAGTACAGTACAGTACATACCTGTAAAACAGCAGGCCAGGAGTGAGAACGAGGCTGATGCAGAATGATGACATGATGTCATGTGCGTGGGTCGGGAGATCGGGAGAGCTGGTCGTAAGTCGGAGCGGCCACGGGTTAGGAGAGCTGGTCATAAGTCCAAGCAGTCGTCCTGCATAGGTTGGAAGAGCTGGTTGTAAGTCTGAGCGGTCGTTAAAAAGCTAAGTCGTTAAACGAGGAGTATCTATATATCTACAGATTACAAGTGGGATTCACTATGTACGTTAGTGTATTGCTGCTCTCAAATTATGAAATACTGTATTTTCTGAAAAAACAATAATCCACCATATATTAATATACAGATTAAACTGAATCCTTCATGTGATCACACAAAACCAAATGTTATAAGTTTACTAAACAATACTATCAGTCTGACATGCTGGATCCCTGGTGAAGTCACATGACTGTGATCAAACATTGTGCACAGACTTGGAAGTGACCAGAATTACAGGCTACTATACTGGTACATATTGTATATTGAGTGGAGGTAATCCAAAATATTGCAGTTTTCCTAAGTGCATTGAAGAATTGTGCACATGGCAATGAGAGTATGATTTTATGGGTTTTAATAAATGTTTTATTTTTAAAATAGAAAAAAACAATGTAGTTAGTTTTTGTTTCGTCTTGAGTGGCTGTGAGTATAAGTGGACATTATCTGATGAGATCACAAAAACAGCGCTCAAATGGGATCATGAAAAGAGTTTATTTGTAAAACTGCTCTAATGTCAGAACAGAGCAGAACAGGAAACAGTTGTAAAAATTATAGGGTGAAACCAACATTTGAATATAAAAAGATTACAGCTTACAGTGTACAGGGACAGGCTCAACACTCCATGTGCAGGAAAAGCAGATGGTTTCGACCTGGTATCATGGAGGGGGGAGAGGAAAACACTCTCCTTGATGGTTATGAGAAAAGCCGCTGGGTGCAGAGAGGGGGATGGAAAAGACAGCAGTATGCTGTCCTATAACCTCCGAGCAGTCAGTGCTTGAAGTGTCCCACGTCTCACTCTAAGGTGGGAGGAAGCGTTCGACCTAACACCCGGAAGGAGACGGACATCACCGCTGGTCCGGAACGCAAGGCGGCTGGGCGCGCGCTGCTGGGGTATCCAAGGCGACCGTGACTTACTAGTTTCGCGCGCATGCGTTTTGTCAAAGTCTTTGTGCTATGCTGTAATCTTTTTATATTCAAATGTTGGTTTCACCCTATAATTTTTACAACTGTTTCCTGTTCTGCTCTGTTCTGACATTAGAGCAGTTTTACAAATAAACTCTTTTCATGATCCTATTTGAGCGCTGTTTTTGTGATCTCATCTTTGTTTGAACTTTTTCCTCTGAAAGTTAAACAGCTGCCTGGGGTCTGAACCTATTCCATTTTTTTGAAAGTTGCCTAGACATTTGGCGAGATGGGACTGTTTTCTATGAAACATTTTTGTGTGTTTGTGGACATTATCTGAGATCTCTGGACCCTGGGAATGGGAAAAAAGTATTTATATAACCTCTATAATGTGCAAGTCATTAAAAAGAGAGCACATCTGCAGTGGAGCATGTTTTGTAAAGAAGGAGTGGAGTGCGTTACACGTTTATTATATTTGAGATTTAATATCTCTCAGATATGATTTGGGTTAAATGAGAGTTCTTTGACCATGAGTGAAAGTTTTACCACAATAACAACAATGTATTGGTATATAGCAGGGGTCTCAAAATGGCAGCCCTCCAGCTGTTGAAAAACTATAAGTCCCATGAGGCATTGCAAGGCTGACAGTTACAAGCATGACTCCCTCAGGCAGAGGCACGATGGGACTTGTGGTTTCGCAACAGCTGGAGGGCCGCCAGTTTGAGACCCCTGGTATATAGTAAGGAGGACTAGACTAATACACAGCAATCTATCTATTTGTACAGGAAAAGGGTAAAAATCATGGATTATGTGAAGGTATACAGAGTATATTCCTTAAAACATTAATCTACAAACAGTAGGACATAAAAGACATAAGACAAACATATTTAGTTAAGTAAAAGGCAGACATTTCCCATAGTTACCATTTCCATCAAGGTTCCATTCTGGTGGCTGCTCTACCATAGAGTGTGTGTTTCCCTCCCATCTAGTCTGTGTATATCATTACAGGCTGACGCATCATTGGTTGGCATGGCATGGCTCTGATTGGTGGGCCTCCCTAATCCTGGTTAAGGACTCGCTAAATCTCCAATCTCTATACTTTGCATAAGTCAGCCCCCTTTCATGCAAATCATCTTTGACACAGACTTTTGAGTGTGAGATATAACCTTGTAAGTAGACATTTTCAGGGAAATTAAGTATTCATGACGAGCTGGCTATCTCTACAGTCCCCATTTCTGGATCCCAGTATCGGTAGTCATCACTTGTTCTGGATGTAATAAGTCCATAATAAAAATAATAAGAGACAAAACACCAAAAAAAAAAACAAGAGAAAAAACAAATTAGGATCCTTGTTCTCAACAGTCCACTAATAATAGTACGAGATTCCATAATGCCAATCTGGTCATGTTGCCCTTGCTTCTGGGACAGCCTTCCATGGTGATTCCCATTGGATACAGCATACGGTAACGACCTTTGGACCAGCTTTCCTGGCTTTCTGAGATTATACTTTATTAATGTGGACAAAGGTAGGGAAATAAAACATGAGTGCTTTTAGGACATATGCATTCAAATGAATGCTTATCTTATCATTCTAAATATTAAGGACCTTTGATTAGAATTGCTATAGATATACTGCAACATATTAATGAGACCCTTTCCCAGTGGCATATGTAACTATTTGAATGGTTACACCCTTCAGCCAGGTTGTCTGATTTTCATTACCCATTTTTCTTTATCAATTGTCATATGCCTGCAAGTAACTCTGCCCCACCTTCTGCTGATTACCATTGTGTGTGTGTATGACACTTCAAGTGTCCAGGGAGATCTTGTTGCCATTGCAACTCACCACTAACTCCATTTACTGAAACTGTGTTCAGTTATACCAACCCTGAAGGGATAAAACCTTGGCTGGTGCCGAACATTTGTGCTTTGTCCTTGGCTACCGTGTATAGCTACTGTATGAGTCCTGCCTTTAGCAGGCTATGGAAGAGGTCATAACTTTAAGAGGTCTCAGTGCCGATTAGGCAGTGTCAACTAAGCAGACAAAAATACCTTTACTTCAGAATACGGATCAGTGTGATGTCACCAGTTACTTGTGGCTTCAGGAACAATCAAACTAAATTACTCTTAAGTATAATTGTACTATACTCTCTGCTATTTGCCAATCACTATGATTATCACAAGTCCCAGATACTGGGACTTGTGATAATCATAGTGATTGGCAAATAGCAGAGAGTATAATACAATTATACTTAAGAGTAATTTAGTATTTTTGTCTGCTTATTTTTTTGGGGGGATATTTTGGTATTTTTTCCTAATATTGATGGGAAGTTAAGAGATGTTATACTCACAATCTGTCCCTATGGATATGTGTCATTCATGCTTTTTATGTATGTATATAGATGAAATATTGTGATAATAATCAGTACCGTGTATTATTATTTAAATCTGACACATATAAATACCCATTTTTGACCATTCATATTGACTGCATGCCTCATTTAAAGTCCCATTTTCCTCCTCTTCTTTTTTTACATAGTTAGGGATGGAGGCATGACTAGGTCCCTGCCTTATTCAAATTACCAAAAATCTCCTCTTTTTGTGATACAGAGCATTGAATCTGTATTTAGTTAAAAAAAAAACACAACAAAAAAAACACCCTTTCTCGGTGGTGATTACCATATTAATTGATCCTTACAAAAGTTTTTAGTAAAGAGAGGACAGCAACTCTGTTTAATGAAACAAACAAACCAAATATATATATATATATATATATATATATATATATATATATATATATATATATATATATATATATATATTTGGAATTTAGTTAGGCCTGACTCCATTCAAGATGTCTCCTTAAAACAAACATAAAAACTATGCTTTAAGGTCCTCTGTCTGGGTCCACTCTGGATTATCCATCCATGTTTGTGTATTTACCCTAAAATACAAAACTCAAAAAAACATTAATAACACCTCACTCTACCTCTCTGAGAGGTTCCTAATGGACTAAATTAGTAGTGGATGCTTGGAACAGACTTCCAGCAGAGGTAATGAGTCCATCAACAGTAAGTACAGTCAAAAATGTACAGACACACCTACATATCTATACTCTGACAAACAAAAAAGTTATAGGAAAACTTGGTGGGTTTGTAAGTACTTTCACACATATTAACATTTCTCTTAACCACCGGTGTGGTTTTAGGCTGAGAATATTCGATGGCTAAAACCTGATTAACAACTTTTCCTGTCTGCATATGAGATATAGGGGCACATTCAAAGAGCTCCCACCTTTCAATGAGTTGTTGAAACTAGCACATAAATAAAGCACTCCAGATGGAGATAATTTTCTGTTGCATTTAGAAATACTCAAACCAGTTGCATTGCAATATATGGTATGTGGAGATTGCACAAGCTGCCCTGGGCTGGAAGATGTAGACAATTGTTTACATTTACTCTCCACCTCCTTCAACCCACATGCCAGCTGATCAACCGCTGCAGGCGGATAGCAATCAAATTTGTCATAGAAAGTTAGAGTACTGATATTACGTTTGGCTATTTCTAGATCCTCCTTGAGAGCTATGTTTTGCAACAATAACGGTTTGTAATTGTTAGCCAACCAGCAAGCAGCAAAAATGAGTGCCGTCTTACCCTCATGTTTGGCTTATCAAATTATTGGTAGGCTGTTTCCTTAAAAAAAATGTTATCAAGGTATAATACCATATGTTAAATGCACCTTATTTTACACTCTATAATCATTATCAGATATTAGATTCAGTAATCAGACTTCCACATTTTGGTACTTTAACCACTTCAGCCCCGGAACGATTTACCCCCTTCCTGACTAGAGTGCTTTTTGCGATTTGGCACTGCTTCGCTTTACCTGACAATTGCGCAGTCATGCAACGTGGCTCCCAAATAAAATTGATGTCCTTTTTTTCCCACAAATAGAGCTTTCTTTTGGTGGTATTTGATCACCTCTGCGGTTTTTATTTTTTGCGCTATAAACAAAAAAAAAGTGACAATTTTGAAAAAAAAATCATTATTTTTGACTTTTTGCTATAATAAATATCCCCCAAAAATATATAAAAAAACATTTTTTTCCACAGTTTAGGCCGTTACGTATTTTCTACATATTTTTGGAAAAAAAAAATCGCAATAACCGTTTATTGATTGGTTTGCGCAAAAGTTATAGCGACTACAACATTTTTTTTACTAGTAATGGTAGCAATCAGCGATTTTTATCGTGACTACGACATTATGGCGGACACATCGGACAATTTTGACACATTTTTGGGACCATTGGCATTAATACAGCGGTCGATGCTATAAAATTGCATTGATTACTGTAAAAATGTCACTGGCAGTGAAGCAGTTAACCACAAGGGGGCAGGGAGGGTTTAAGTGTATCCTAGGGGCGTGTTTCTAACTGTCTGGGGCGTGGTTGTGTGTGACACCACACTGATCGCTGCTCCCGATGACAGGGAGCAGACGATCAGTGTGCTGTCATTAGGCAGAATGGGGAGATTTACATCGGCATCTACCTGTTCTGGAGGTCTGTGACACAATCACGAGTATCCCCGCGGCAATCGAGTCTGCAAGACCCATGGGAACGGTCACGGAGCTCATCGGCGGTGCGTGGGCACGGCTGGAAATTCAAAGTAACACATGGGTACGTTACTGTGCCCAGCCATGTCATTCTGCCAACGTATATGTGCTGACAGCGGTCGGCAAGTGGTTAACTGGCAACATTGAGAATATTACTGCTTGTAAATTCCCAGAGCAAAAAAACCCGCCAAAAAAAAACAATTCTAACCAATTCTAACCAATTCTTTTGTAGCTCAGTTTCAATGTCCTAAACAAATACTATTCCTTTAGTGGACAAACAATTTAAATAACAACCAAAAACCTGTTGAACCTGTTTCAACCCAAACACAAAAGAAAACAAATACGTCACATGTTTGTGTCTTAAATATAAAAATAAAGCATAAAAACTAAACCAAGAAAAGAGAAAAAAAAAACAAACATAAAAAAAAATAATTGCAACATTTTTCCACAAAACAACAAGGACCACACTCTTTCGGTGTCTTTACAATAAAACATATATGTACTCACCATAAAGCAAACTCAAACAATGATTAGAGAGACACCATGCTTGATAAGCACAAACAAATGAAAACAAATTTTCCCGCTCAATATATCCTCTCCATTAAAGTGACCATTTTTTAATGGCTCATCCAATATATTTTTTTTACTATGAATACAAAACAAAATCTGTGGGGCATCCTCCCTCTTTCTTAGACGTATTATAATACCCACTAATAAAACAAAAAACATTTACCTATATTTTTCCCTGGATAAACTGCGACCTCCAAACTACCGGAAAAACAAACTCAGTTTAAATTTACCCCAATAACCTTAATCTGAATTACACAAATCTCGGTATTATATTGAATACTTTCAGTCTGGTCCCTTCGTGGTTGCCAATTATGTTACCCATTAATTATATTTGAGATTTAATATGTCTCTGATATGATTTTGAGAGTTATTTGACAGTGAGTGAATGCTTTAACACAATAACAACAATTTATTGGCAAATAGTAAGGAGGCCTAGACAAACACACAGCGATCCACCTATTTGTACAGGAAAAGGGTAAAAATCATGGATTACATGAAGGAATACAGAGTATATTCCTTAAAACATTAATCTACAAACAGTAGGACATAAAAGACATACGGCAAACATATTTAGCTACAAGTACAAGGCAGACATTTCCCATAGTTACCATTTCCACCAAGGTTCCATTCTGGTGGCTGCTCTACCATAGAGTGTGTGCTTCCCTCTCATCTAGTCTGTGTATATCATTACAGGCTGATGCCTCATTGGTTGGCATGGCATGGCTCTGATTGGTGGGCCTCCCCATTCTGGTTAAGAATTTGCTAAATCTCCAATCTTTATACTTTGCATAAGTCAGCCCCCTTTCATGCAAATCTTTGACACAGATTTTTGAGTGTGAGATATAACCTTGTAAGTAGACATTTTCAGGTAAATTAAGTATTTATAACGGGCTGGCCACCCTCATTGCATATTTCAACAAGCGATCCTTTGAAGTGAATAAATATACAACAAAGAGGTTTGGGTCCCATTGTTTAGATACACAAGCCTAGGTTCTGACTCCTCTTTATAACAGGGCCTTCTGGGATGCTATATCACACCCCTACAGAGATACAAAACTAAATATATAATAATAAATATATTCATAATTACAATTATTAACTGCTTCAGCCCGGAAGATTTTACCCCCTTCCTGAGCAGAGCACTTTTTGCACAGTGTCGCTTTAACTGATAATTGCGTGGTCGTGCGACGTTGCACCCAAACAAAATTGACGTCCTTTTTTCCCCACAAATAGAGCTTTCTTTTGGTGATATTTGATCCCCTCTGTGTTTTTTATTTTGTGCGCTATAAACAAAAAGCTATATTTTTTTAATTTTGCTATAATAAATATCCCCCAAAAATGTATAATTTTTTTTTTCCTCAGTTTAGGCCCATATGTATTCTTCTACATACTTTTGGTAAAAAAAATCACAATAAGCTCATATTGATTGGTTTGCGTAAAAGTTATAGCGTCTACAAAATAGGGGATAGTTTTATGGCATTTTTATTATATATTTTTTTTTACTAGTAATGGCGGCGATCTGCGATTTTTAGGGCTCGTGCTGTGGCCCTTAGGAAGAGGCTGGGGCTGGCGTGGAACGCACGTGGAGCGCGCGTGATGTCACAGATGGGCCAATCTACAGCTTCTCTCCTTGGTGGAAGCCCTCCCCCAGAAGTGTTCCTGGAAGTGATCGGTTGATCCGTGATGTCATGCGCGCTCCACATGCATTCCATGTCGGCCCCAGCCTCTTCCGGATGTCCACAGGACGAGCCCCAGGCCGATAACCAATGACCTGCAGCCCTGCACCTCTGCAGCATCATCCAGATCAGGACCTGAGGAACTCACCATGGACCACTTATATACAGATGAGCCTTTTTAATCTACCTTTTCTGTAAGTTTAACCTTACTTTGTGTCATTAAAGTATCCTCTAATACTACACTCAGGTGGTGCCTTCTTTTCTACCTATCTCTTGCCTACTACAGAGTCAGCCCTTTGAGGACAGCAGCCACCTTTTGACCTGCCACTATACTTGCTAACACTTGAACTGCCAGATACCTGCTTAACCCTTGGACTGCCAGTTGTATTGCTACCCTGTTTCCCCTAAAATAAGACCTAGCGTGATTGTCGGTAATGGCTGCAATATAAGCCCTACCCACCAAATAAGCCCTACCCTGTTTCCCCGAAAATAAGCCCTACCCTGAAAACAAGACCTACAAGGACTTTTACTAGGGCTTATTTGGGGGGTAGGGCTTATATTGCAGCCAACACCGACAATCACGCTAGGTCTTATTTTCGGGGAAACAGGGTATGAACTAAATGCCTAGCTAGTTAACATCCCAAGTATTGTATGCATTTTTGTATTTGCGCATACAGTAACTACTACTCCTTTCTGCCTGTTGTTACACGTGTGATCATTGATACGTTTAATTTGATGCATTGGGTGTCACTTATAAGCAGTTATAGAGCAGCAAAACTACACTTAATAATAGTATATAAAAGTATGTTTCCACAAAGTACACTAGGTATGAAGATTGAAATATTGTGACAGCACAGCACAACACTACCTATAATGTTATCATTCTAAGTATAAGACGGGCTGGACAGGAGCTGTCAGATTTATACTGACTTTTGTACATAAATACATTCTTTGGTGCAAACCATTTGTGACAGTTTGTCTCATATTATGAAACCGTTTTTTTTTGGGCATACCTGTGTTCCTATCAGATGTTTGTAAATGTGTGCAAATAGATTTCATTAAAAAGATAAAAAATTAAGGAAGTGCAATGAATTTGAATCTCCCTGTACACATCTGCACACAGTTTTACATCATGACTCTTCAAATATGATATCAATTATTAATGTATATTTTTAATAGCATATGAGATGCAAAACCTTTTCCAGTTTCTTTTCAGAGTTGTCTCACGTAATATTAATTAATTAGTAGACAACATATGTCTATACCTCTCAAGAACAAGTTACTTAATTGTATTATAAAAATCACTAGAGCCTTCTGCTTATTTGAAGTATTACTGCAGACCATACTACTGCATCAAAAACTTTAGGACATCATAATATTCACCTCACATTAATAAACAAATAACTAAAACAATAGTGCAGCTCAACATATAAGATACAAGTGTCCGTATAAAAGTTCTTTGAATTGTGTTCCACATAACTGGTATAAAAAAGTGGTGGAATCCTTGTCACAAAAACACATGCCAAAATGGCTGCTCTACTCCTTTTTATGACCTCCCTATTAGACTGAGGTCAAATAGCACTTAGGAATATCTCTTGCTTGCATATTATTTCTCCATTGGTCCTTGACTCTCCCCTCATAATATGTAGTAACATATGTAAAGCTGTAAAGCATAAGGGGAAACAAATAGTGCTCTCTGTGTATTTCCAATTGAGATATACAAAATAAACAATATCTAACCACTTACATGGAAGATATAAGTAAATAATCTACCAGCACCTCAATCACCAGTGTGCAATAGTGGTGGAAACCTCTCCCTAAAATATTATAACTGGTATACAATAGCAGTGGAATCCTCTCCCCAATAACACAATGCAGACACCACATGCCAAAATGGCCACACTCTTCTTTATGACCTCCCTATTAGACTGAGGTCAAGTAGCACTTGGAAATATTGCTTGCTGTTAGATTATATCTCTGATGGTCCTTGACTCTCTCCTCATAATCTGTGGTAATGCATAACAAAATAATCTAACAGCACCTCAATCATCAGTGTGCAATAGTTCTGGAAACCTTATCCTAAACTATCACCCAAACCTGGCCGCTCACCTCACTTTTAGATTGAGGCCCAATAGTGCTTCCATTTGTCTCCTGCAAAACTCCAATGACCCATGTTACCCAACACATTCATCTTCTGGTGTGACTCAAATCACTCATGACAAATAGTGGCATATGTAAAGTATAAAAGAGGACAGACAGTGCTCTCTGTATAAACCATATTTTAATAAAAGCAAAGTATAAAACCACGCACATACAAAATATATACAGACAGTGCATCAAATCATAGAGTATGCACACCTCACCAACCTATAAGGGATGAATGAATACACATGGCACTTTAAAGTGGATGTAAACCCTCACATCTACCCAGTTAAGTGAACAGCCTCAGATGATACACAGAGATTAAACACACCCCCCTACCTAAGTTTTACATGTATATGTGCTGTGTTCAGCTTTATATATCTTTTACAATGTGCAGATCATGTTACAGATTTTATCTTCCTGTTCAGCACTAGGAGTAGATTATTGGCATACAGCCAAGACAGCTAATTGGAGGAAAGGCACACACCCCCTCCACAGGCAAAAGAAGGAAGGAATGTGCAGAGCTCTGCTGTGAGACGGCAAGCTGTCTGCTAATCTATTTATAGCAACTTCCCAGGACACAAACTTAAGACTGCTTTTATCTCCCATCTCTGAGAACTTGTCAGAAAATATCATGCTGCTGATAACAGATCTATGGAACAGAAGAAACACACAGGACTCTGAGTGCTTTGAAGAGAGATAAGAAAATACTACAGATATATGTGCCCAGCTCAAATTTCATGAATCGGTTTTACATCCACTATAATCCTATACAGATTACACCCAGCTATAGGCTTTATCAGTAGGAAGACCTTTTCTAATAATAATAGGGAATAATTAGGTGATCATGCATTTTGGCATGTGGTGTATGCATGTGTTTTTGGGAAGAGGATTCCACCACTATTGTATACCAGTTATGTGGAACACATTTTAAAGGACTTTTGTATGGCCACTTATAACTTATATGTTGTGCTGCATTATTGTATTAGTTATTAGGTGGAAATCAAGCATACTCTAGCACCCTGGAAAAGTCCCATTGTCACCATGTCTAGTAGAATCTTATTGGGGGTGTTGTATTGGACAGTGGGGGTACTGTATATGCAAACATAAAAGTCAAAGTGGAGCAATTGCCTTGCAAAATGTTGATGCGTTCTCTCCCTCACATGTGGACGTATATTGTCACCTGACCACCTGTATATTGCCTCAGTATTGTCACTGTTAACCACTTGCCGACCTGCTCACACAGATATACTGCGGCAGGTCAGCTTTCCTGTGCAAACATATGTACCTGTACGTTAGTCCGTACAAGGAGCATAGCGGGCGTGCGCATGCCCACTGTGCACTGCCAGCGGCTTGCGATTGCCTTGTACACAGGCAGAACAGGGAACTGCCTTTGTAAACAAGGCATTTCCCTGTTCTGCCTAGTGACATGACAGAGATCTACTGTTCCCAGTGATCGGGAACAGTGATCTCGGTCATGTTCCTGGTAGCCCATCCCCCCTACAGTTAGAACACACTGAGGGAGCTGCTTTTTAAAAAAATCTTTGCTTTTATTGACAAACCACAGTGAACAAACGCAAATGAAAATAGTTGACAATAGTTGATTAAGCCACTTCGGTGAAACATGTCTGGGTATGGTTACATGGCAACTGTGAGGAGCATTTAACATTCAACATTCCAGTTACTGGGTGTGCTGTGCCGTTTGAAGTGAAGTGAAAGAGAAAGGAGACAGCGTGGAGGGTGAGACATATTGGTATTAACGCCGGGTCCGCCGAGACCATAATATATCGGGTCACCACTGTTGGGTCCTTGTTTCCTGTTGAAAAGATTATGCTGAAGTGCCTTATTTTTATATGAAGGATGTGAGTACAATGGTTGAGGAATTTTGTGTGCTGTTGAAATAAATGGTTTACTCTACTTCACTATTGGAAGCATCTTTTTTTCCTTATATGTGGAGTGCAATTATCTAACATTCTGTCTGAAAACATCTGTGACCCATGTGGAGCTATTAAGCGAGTTGGCCGAGCATGAGAGTGCAAGGCATATACTGCTGGTGAGTGCATTTCCTTAGGGTGCGGTAGCACTGAACACAGGTGGTGTGGTGGAAGATATTTTTTCAAGTCACTTCAAGAACTTTGTTTAACCACTTTAGCCCCGGACCAATTTGCAGCTAAAGGACCAGGCCCCTTTTTGCGATTCGGCACTGCGTCGCTTTAACTGACAATTGCGCGGTCGTGCGACGTGGCTCCCAAACAAAATTGGCGTCCTTTTTTTTTCCCACAAATAGAGCTTTCTTTTGGTGGTATTTGATCGCCCCTGCGGTTTTTATTTTTTTGCGCTATAAACAAAAATAGAGCGACAATTTTGAAAAAAATTCAATATTTTTTACTTTTTGCTATAAAAACTATCCCCAAAAAATATATAAAAAAACTTTTTTTTTTCCTCAGTTTAGGCCGATACATATTCTTCTACATATTTTTGGTAAAAAAAATCGCAATTAGCGATTATTGATTAGTTTGCGCAAAAGTTATAGCGTTTACAAAATAGGGGATAGTTTTATAGCATTTTTATTAATATTTTTTTTTTTTACTAGTAATGGCGGCGATCAGCGATTTTTATTGTGACTGCGACATTATGGCGGACACATCGGACATTTTTGATACATTTTTGGGACATTTGTCATCTATACAGAAATCAGTGCTATTTAAATAGCACTGATTCCTATGTAAATGGCAGTTGTAGTGAAGGGGTTAACCACTAGGGGGCAGGGAGGAGTCAGTGTGACGTGTTGTGTTTTTTTTACAGTAGGGGGGCGTGGCTGTACGTCTGACGTCATTGATTGGCTTTCCCGATGACAGGGAACAGCCGATCAATGACAGGCAGTGTAGGAAGCGCGGGGAAAGGTTTGTTTACACAAACCTCTCCCCGTTCTTCAGCTCCGTAACCCGATCGCGGGATACCAGCGGCGATCGGGTCCGCTTCAAAACTTTATTTGCTTCAGGATTTTTCATTCACTTTTCTGTCATTTTTTGAAACATTATCACTACAAGTAACAGTTTATGGACTTTTGTTTGGATTTGTTTTCCTTTTTTGGACACCTGCAAAAAATATATAATCACACTTCACTTTAATTTTTCACTTTATGTATATAGGTGATTAATTGTGTTGTTGTTTTTTTAGCACTGTTTATACAGGGTGATTATTTTTCAGTATTGTTTACACAGGTTAAATATTTAGTTTATTCACAGACACTGTGATTATTAGTGCTGCTGTTTTATTCATTTAAAATCACTTTACACAATGTATTAATGTCACTGGTCCCAAAAAAGTGTCATTTGGGGACAGATTTGTCTGCTGCAATATCAAAGTCCAGCTAAAAATCGCAGATCGCCGCCATTACCAGTAAAAACAAAAAATAAATACAAGTCCCTAAATCTATCCTGTAGTTTGTAGATGCGATAACTTTTGCGCAAACCAATCAATATACGCATATTGCAATTTTTTTTACCAAAAACATGTAGAAGATTATACAGCAGCCTAAACTGATGAATAAATTCTATTTTTTATATATTTTTTTCGGATATGTATTATAACAGAAAGAAAAAAAATTATTTTTCTTTTTAAAATTGTCAATTTTTTTTTGTTTATAGCGCAAAAAATAAAAACCGCAGAGTTGATCAAATACCACCAAAATAAAGCTCTATTTGTGAGTAAAAAAGGACGTAAATTTTGTTTTGGTGCAGCGTCGCATGGCCACGCAATTGTCATTTAAAGCGATACAAAAAATGGTCTGGTTATTAAGGGGGCAAATCCTTCTGGGGCTGAAGTGGTTAAACACGATATAGTGTATGCTCATTCATACAACTACTTTGTGTGGCAATTTATGTACATTTTCCCTACCAGGCATATCCTATAAGGCCATTCCAGGTGCTGCAGAGGGGTCAAAGGTGGATGGTGGTGCAGTTAGGGGGTTGTCTGATATGGCCTATGATTACAATGTATGGGAATAAAAAATTCTCAATACAACCTTGAAAGAGAGACATTGTATCTTGTGACATCTATTTTGGATTTTCTAAAAAAAACACTCTGCAGTTGTCTGTCAAGTTTGCCTTTTAAAAACATAAGTTCATAAATTATATATCCCATTGGCTACAGCTGTGGATCAAATACTGTTTTTCCAGCAGGACCATTTGACAGAAGGCAGTCTAATTACTGATCTGGAGATGAACCTTGGACCCATGTGACAAGATTCCAATACTTTGCAGCAAGTTTAAAGTGGGACTCTGCAGTAAAATCAAGAATCCTTAGGTCAATCTTCAAGTAACTCACACCTGGCAAGCCAGGCAGCTGGTGATTCGTATTTACTGGCACTGAACTGAAAGATTGGTTACTTCCTCTTCTTCTCCTTTCTTTGACCTTATCCCTGTCTAATAATTCACAATAAAAACAGAGGTTATAGTTGCACAGATGTGCAAGTATATGTGGAGGTCGCAATTCCTGACCAGGCAAACCTCTTTATACTGTGGTCCTAGCTCTATATTTGAGAGTCCCCAAGTTGCAGCAATTACTACAAAGGCTAGTTATAAATTGGGGTGGTTGTTGTCTTCTTGTATAGCTTATTTGCTTTTCAACTCAAGAGATCCTTTGTAGAAGAAACCTTGACCTCTGTCTCTATTGTGGTACCAAAAGCCATTTTTGTGAGCCCAAATAGGCCTAGGCCTAGTGGACTGTGGGCAACTTTGCTAGGCAATGCCCTTCACCTGCACTGAGCACAACAATTTATGTGTCCATGCCTTCTTTTCTTACCAAACTCTTAAGCACAATATCTGTGCATTTGTGGTCTCAGCTGGTAGCTTTATAGATGAAGCCCTCCAATCCCAGATGATGCCAGGTTTGAGGAAACGATATTGATTGGAGAAAGTGTGTGTGGCGTTACCAGATGCTGGCGGGGTGTGAGAAACTGCAGCCACAGAGTGTTATATGAAGCTTGTTAATCCTCCATGTAATCTAAGTTACTACAACCGTTTTATATAAACCTTTAACCGGTTCCCGACCGGCGCACGATGATATACGTCGGCAGAATGGCACGGACAGGCAGGAGGGCGTATATATAAGTCCCTCCTTAATGCCGTCCGTGCCATCGGGAGCGCGCCGGGAGCAGCGCGCTCCCGCGCCGGTCGGGACCCCCGTGAGGCCGGTCGTGGGTCCCGCAGACTCGACCGCCGCGGGGACACCCGCGATCGTCACACGGGAAGGCTGAACGGGGAGATGTGGAAATACACAGGATCTCCCCTTTCTGCCTAGCAACTAGTGACGCCGATCTCTGCTCCCTGTGATTGGAGCAGAGATCAGCATTCAATAGCTGACAGCCCCCCCCCCACAGTAAGAAACACACCCCTAGGCATACTTAACCCCTACACTGCCCCCTTGTGGTTAGCCCCTTCACTGCCAGTGTCATTTATACAGGAATCAATGCATTTAAACAGCATTGATTGCTGTATAAATGACAATGTTTCCAAAAAATGTGTCAAAAATGTCCGATGTGTCCGCCATAATGTCGCAGTCACAATAAAAATCGCTGATCGCCGCCATTACTAATAAAAAAAAAATTATTAATAAAAATGCTATAAAACTATCCCCCATCTTGTAAACGCTATAACTTCTGCGCACACCAATCAATAATCGCTTATTGCGATTTTTTTTACCAAAAATATGTAGAAGAATACGTATCGGCCTAAACTGAGGAAAAAAAAAAATTTTTTATATATTTTTGGGGGATATTTATTATAGCAAAAAATAAAAAATAATGCGCTTTTTTCAAAATTGTCGCCCTTTTTTGTTTATAGCGCAAAAAATAAAAACCGCAGGGGCGATCAAATACCACCAAAAGAAAGCTCTATTTGTGGGGAAAAAAGGATGTCAATTTTGTTTGGGAGCCACGTCGCACGACCGCGCAATTGTCAGTTAAAGCGACGCAGTGCCGAATCGCAAAAAGGGGCTTGTCCTTTGGCTGCAAATTGGTCTGGTCTGAAAGTGGTTAAGCTGTATTGCACTATGAGATTCTTCCTGCTTATTTTGTATGGGAACTTCTGGTGAGCGATCAGAGAAGTCTAGAAATTGATTCATGCTCTTTGCTTACAGAGAGTCACCGTTCCAGGATAGGATTGTGACACTGATGTTACGCAGGCTTGTTTGAGCACTCTTCACTTTGGAAAGTTTCCCGCACTTTTATTCACTAATGAACTATCTTAGTATATCCCAATTATTGCACTTCAAATTTCTGTGAATTTTTTTAGCACTATTAGCATTCATTGACAAATTGCCTTATCTATGAAGTTCCTAATCATCTAAGATTTTTCATGTATTACTCATTATTTGTGTGAATTTTGTGTTCCTTTAGGGGGAAAGTGTACCATTTTTTGTCAGTATAGATGAAGGCCTTACAGCTTCAACTTACTCTTATTACAGTGTTTTCCCATTTCCCCATGGTTGCTATTGACAACTATCTGCTAGCCCCAAGTACAATTAACCTTAGACTCCCTTGCTAGTATTTACCATTGGAGCCTGTCATAAAGAGCTGATCTCATTCTTCATTACCCACTATCTTGCCTATTCTATGATCTTGGACTATCCATTATTATGTGTGCACAACATACATATCAGACTGTGGCTTGGGACAACATTTGCACTGACCACTGTCTATGTCAGAAAATCTCTACCTAATTGCAACCATAATTGATCTTACATCTTCAGTGCCGGTTCTGCAGCTGACCTACCACTGCATCAGACTTATAACTGTCCTAACAATTTAATCCCTGGTACTTTTCCACCTAAGGGTGAAGTCTACTCCCTCCTTGAAGAACCTGAAAGTCAGGTTATGAAGGCCTACACTGAAGAAAACCCGCAGAAAGAGTTGATTTGCCTCAAGCTTTCCCTGCTGGTACAGGTTTTCTTTTCATAGGAAATAAAAATGGCTTCCTCAGGCCATGTATCTACTACAGAGGTCCCAACCAACACCCACTCCCTCTGAAGCTAAGCTATTTGGCCATGTCCATAGAGCCATTTTCTCCAAGCTTGATCTAAAGGGGCATACAAGTTAGCTTGAATTAGTAAAGGGGATGAAGTAGCCTTCAATACCAGAGTTGGGCACTATGGGTAGTGTCCTTTACAAAGTGCCCCTAGCTGTCTTCCAGGAGTTTGATAATGATACTGTGACTACCTGGGGAAGTTCCTTGTTTTTTATCTGGATGAAATTCTACAGTCATTGGCAGATCATCAAGATTATGTTGAAGCAGTCTTGGCCAGGCTTCAAGAACATTCCTTCTATGCCAAGCTGGAGAATACATTTTTTATGCTACCAAGGTCCAATTTCTGGAGTAAATTATCTCCAACACTACCCTACTTCTACCCAGATCAGTTCCACTCTTTCTAATAACCTGTTCTCTCTGCTTCTTAGGGTTCAGGATTATTTAAACAATACATTTTTATTGGAAAAATTCAAGCAGTTTCACAAATACATGATTTTGCAGAATATATAAATATAAGAATCGTACAGTATATAAATGCCAACTGGTATACAGTTGTTATGCAATAGGATTTCAATACAGGATGTATACGTATATCATGCACATTGTTTACAATTGGTCAATTATTTGCCTATCCCAATCCTTCAAATGTTCATATTACAGTCTTAGACCAATATCAGATAACTGTTACAAAAATGAAACAGGGTTCAGGATTCTTCCCTTATCAATGTCCCTGTTAACTAATTGTTCATTCTGCATCAGCTCTAACTTAAGGTGCTCAACAGTCACATGATACCAAGTCTGTGGGTAATTCTGGCATTTGCAAGACTATTGCTCTTCTCCCCCATTCTATCTGGTTGCCATCTCTCAAGAAGGATGCTACTTCAGGGCCTGCCAAACAGCTGTCCACCATTTTCACATAAGAATTCACAAGGCTTCATGGCTTTTTGGAAAATACTTTTTCCGTCCAAGGATCTCAGTTATTATCAACTTCAGGAGGGACTTCTGTTCTTAATTGAGAATTGCCCTGTCTCCTCCATGTATCTCTATAAATCTAACAAGCAAATGAGGGGCACTAACCAGGTCCTAGAAGGTCTCCTCTGCTGCCCATCCCCGAAATTAAACATAATGGGCCTCTTTTCTCCTGTGGCCAGAATTTGCCTGATACAATTGGTGGAAGCTATGGGTTTTAACTTTATTTATGTGTTCATGGCCTCCATCTCAGGTTCTTGCTTTTCTTTTCTTCTCACAATTCAAATTTTCCAGTGGTCAACAAGCTTGTGGAACATTTTTCTGCCACTTGGAAATCCATTCATAACAACGTGATGCATGCCTCTATCCTCCAGAATGCTACTGCCACTTTCAAGCTAAGCAATATCCAACCACCATATCTCTCCCAAGGTCCACTTTCAGATCAATCCTGTTTATTTACAACTAAAACTTCCTCCATCCAAACCAACAGCCCTTACATGAAGTTACTAACAAAAGTTAGCAAATACTATACTGCAATTGTCATGTAGTGGTCATGCAGTGTAAGCCATCAGTTACATTTCCATTTCATGCATTGTACAATCATGATTCTTTATCAGACATTGATTTGTTAAGAAATGCGCTGTTTCAGTTGTGATTGGTAAGAGATGCCTGTAAAGTATAATATGGCAATGTCCACATCATTTAGCTTAATGTAGAACTATAGGCAAAACTTTTTTTTACATTTTGGATAGAGTAAGGGAGGGTTATAACCCCTGACAGATTTTTTTCCACCATCTGTGTTCCATTGCGGAGATTTCCCTTCACGTATTGTCCCATAGCCAAACAGAAAGTAAGAGGAAATCCCTGCAAATTAAGAGAATTTCTTGTGGACCCCCAGGTCACCAGAACTAGTGTCTCCATTGGAAGATTTCCCCTCTATTACTTTTCTGGGGACAACTCAAAATATGGGATTTTCTTTTACTTTCACTTTCAATGATAATGGTAAACATGACTAATATACAGAATCTCCTTACCAGGGGCACAATACCTCTCCACTCTGTACAAAACTAAAGAAAAAAGATTTGCCTTTAGTTATACTTAAATGTCAGGATAACTGAGTGCAATAAAAGCTTGAAGGTCATACATACTAAGCACATGATATGCAGCGCTAAATTGTGTTCTTTATGTAATATGTAAATATATACTATATATATATATATATATATATATATATATATATATATATATATTTATTATTATTTTTATATATATATATATATATATATATATATATATATATATATATATATATATATATATATATATATATATATATATATTTTTTTTTATTTTTTTATTTTTTTTCACACGCAGCTAAAATGTTTGAAATTACAAAATAAGGTTACAAAATGGTAATAAGCAAAAACAGTTGCCAGGATTTAGTGATTTTTAATGAAGATGACATCAAGCAGAAATAGGAGAAATTGTCCATCTTTTATCCGTGCAAAATCTAACATTTGTGCTCTTGTGGTGCTTTTAGTGAATGTTTTGAGAAAGGGCAGGAAAACAATTAATCAAAACTTATGGGTAAACCATCCAATGGCAATCTTAGTACTCCTGACCAAGGCTTTAGAGGTTTACCTATGGTGACTTTTAGGTATTTGTTTCCATTGGTGTGAAAAATAGCTGAAAGGACACCAATAATGTAAACATTTTAAACACATCATCTCAGGACTACTAATAAAGTCTGATTTTTTAACTTAAAAGTACAATTAATCTGTATTTGCGTACTAATAATTATAAATGTATGATTTTTATAAACCATTTACATTGATATTTGATGTTTCATCTTTGTGTAATATGTGTGCAATTGTTACAAGTCGAGGCAGAACTGTGCAATTTTATTAGTTATATGAACTGGCTCAGAAAATAAACATGTGTTATTAGAATTGATTAATCATATATGCTGAATATTAATGAAGTTAGCTTTTTTCTTGATTTTACTTAAATGTCAAGGTCAACAAAAAATAGATACATAGATAAGTAGGAGTCTGTAACTGTAGCATAAGCAATTTTAAAAATGCATTAAATAATCCTTTCATACAATTTTACTAGCAAAAAAGGTATAACTGAAATCTAAAGCAAGATAATATAGAGTAGTGAAATACAAAATAGCCTTCTCTACTGTATGTCCTCTAAAGAATCTATTTTCCTTGTATTTCCTGTCAACTTCTCTGAGTGGATTTTTGTACATTTCTTTTCAAATAGCAAGACTGAATTAAAGACTGAGTTAAAGACTGAATGCTGACTTTCCTGTGCATTCTTAGAGGACAATAAGAATGAGCAGCAGCTCCTGTGAGTAAACAGAAAAAATCTTCTCTTTACTCAAGCTTGTAATAACTTACACCAGTTAATCTGTACTTTAAAAAGGATAAAGCCTCCCTTATTCAGCTTTTTTTCTTAAGAATAATAAAAATAAAAATAAAAATAAATAAAACATATTTCTCCTGGAATTAATCTCTAATTTGCTTATACTGAAGTACATTTTAAACACAATTGCTTCTGCAGGCTAGCATAGAGATTAATAGGTATTAATTTTCCAGTTTGCCACACAAATCCACATTCCAGTTTTGTGTTACAAGCAAATTTATGATGACATTTGCTGGATGGAATTTTAAAGGACCTATAATTCCCTGTCTGACTTTGCAACTGACTACATCAGGGTTATAATCACCAATAATGGGGACTTTTTATGTGCTAGTCCCCTTACTTTAACTCTTTCACTGTCAATGCTTTTTTTGCATGTTTTTTGCACACATGTTTAAACAATCATTTTAGGCTGGAGGATTAGATAAAACCCCCAAACACTATACATTGTCTGAAATCCCAGACCCTGGAAAATAAAATAGTGGTAGTTCCATTTGTTTAGATTGCAGGATATTTACACAATGGTTTAATAAGTGAAAATTTTCAGTAAAATAAAATACACTAGCGTTAATTTTAGGGCACTCAAAAGCAATATATCAGCCGCGTTTTTGGTAAAATGTGAAGGATAAGGTTGCCCTGAGTGAAAAGTAACCCAACAACCTTATGCCATCCATAGTGTTGTCCAGGACTGGGCACTGTAATGCTGCTGATACACACATGAAAAGGGTCTATATTTACTGGATTTGTGATACAAAAGCTTTGGTAGTGGTGTGTTGTTTAAGAGACATTTGCTGCAGGCTGCTTACCCTGAGTGATTGGTTAAGCACTCATTTTATGAAAATAATTTATTTTGAACTTACTGCTTTAATTAAGCTAGATTGTTGTTCTATGGACCTTTTTTCTCTGTGCTTTACTTAATGAATCTATGAACTAATAATTAAGGAACAAGGAAGCCATCCATCTCCTTGCTTATCTAGCATCATTACAAAGCCCTGTTTGACCATCTTGTAATGAGAGATTAAACATGCAGGGGTTGATTTACTAAAAGCAAATAGACTGTGCGCTTTGCAAAGTGCAGTTGAACTCTGCAAGAGCAGTTGCTCCAGTGCTTAGTAAATGAGCAGAAGCTCTGCTGTCTTCCATAATCCAATCATATGCAAGCAAAAATGCATTTTTTTCCTTGCATGTGATTGAGTATTCTTTGCAGGGTGAAGCTCCACCTCCTTTACTAAGCTCTAAACAACTGCACTTGCAGAGTGCAACTGCACTTTGTAAAGTGCACAGTCTATTTGTCTTTAGTAAATAAACCCGCACTATCTATTGAATGATCCTGATCCACTGGGAGTGCAATTTTATAGGTATGAAGTGACAGCACTTTAAAAGAGTGGATTTTTTTTTTTTGCATGTTTCTACATGAAATGAACACTAATACTGTTATGGACATTTTTGATTTATACAAATTTATACAAATTTTGCTAAGCAACAGCACTTTATATATAAATGGTCACTGAATTCATTTTTGGTTTTAAAACGATGATATACCTTAAGTATAATTTTAATAGTTTTATATATATGTATTTTATGTTATTGTATTTATTTATTTATTTATAAACATGTAGTGCGGTTGGTTTTGCATTTACTGGAATATTGCTCCGGACGCTGTATTTTTGAGTATTATACCCAACATATTAAGGCTTAAGATTGTGTGCCCCATGAAACACCAAAAAACTTTAGTACCCTAAACTTTCCATAGGCAAAGCTTTAAAAGCCCCTATATGGGGCATCTACATTTTTTGGTGAAAAAAAATCAGTGCATATTATTTAGCATATATGAAAGTTATAAAGTCTACTAGACATGGGCGCCGTCAAAAAATTAGTTTTTACGGATTTCGTAATTCGTGTACGAAATTTAATTAGGATTCGTACGAAATACGAATTTTAATTAGATTCGTAAACTTGTCGTTAAAATAACGAAAGTTCGTTATGATGAATTTATCATTATGAGGGGTTCCCACCATCCCTGTGCTGTGCTGACATCCTGGGTTTTTAAACGTTTCTGTTAATTTGGATCCGAAATTCGTAAATGAAATTTCTTATTTGTAAACAAAATTTCGTATTTTGTACTTCCTCTGAGCAATTGGTGAACAAAACACCAGTCACGTTTCTGTTAATTTGGGTCCGAAATTTCGTAAACAAAATTTTGTAATTCGTATGCATAAAAATTTGTATTTCGGATTCATACGAATGTACGAACTTTCTGAAAATTCGTACGAATTTTTGATTCATACAAAACTAATCGCACATGTCTAAAGTCTACAAACTATGGTATATGTATTTGAAAATTGGTCAATTGTGATGTCCTGACTACTTGTCTCATTTCCTGAGGCCCTCAAATGTCAGGTCAGTACAAATACCCCAAAATTACTCTTTTTGGAAAGTAGAAAGTGCACTTCTAAGTGCAGTCGCTCTAAATCTAAGGGGTAGATCTGAAATGAGTGGAAGCTCTGCTGATTTTATCATCCAATCATGTGCAAGCTAAAATGCTGTTTTTTTTATTGTCCTTGCATGTCCCCCTCGGATCTACAGCGACTTTACTTCCAAGTGCACTTTCAGTGCAATTTAAAGTGCACTTTCATTGCAAAGTGGATTTTCCTTAAGTAAATAACCCCCAAGCATGGGCAGGAATGCAACATATCCTTTACAATTGATAAATCCTCTGTTTGGAAGGATGCAGGACAGAACACACCAGTGGAGCTGGTGCCGCCATCATAGCGTCTTGCCAGTTATTACTAGCACAGAATCCTGTACATGTTCCTGCTCACTAGAGATGAGCCGAACGCAAACCTGTGAATGGATATGTATGTACAATGAATATCAAACAGACTGTTTAGCGAAATGCACTTTTATTTTCACATGTAATCAAATGCATTGTAAACTGTGCCTTATCCAAAATAAAGTTGGCTTTTTCCAATAAAAAAAAAAGAGATGGGCCGAATGGCCCCCGGTTTGGTTCATGCCAGAACTCTCGATCATCCCAAAAGTTTGGACCCAAACCACATTGAAATCTATAGGACCCAAATTTGAAAAATCTAACGTCCCCGTTTTGAAGGCTTATATGCAAGTTATTGGACATAAAAAGGGTATGGGGGACATGTACCAATGCCCAAAAAACTTTTAAAAAAGATTGTTTTTAAAGCAGCAGTGATTTTAATGATGCTTAAAGTGAAACAATAAAAATGAAAAATTCCTTCTTTTCTTCCTTTCGGGAGGCTTGCTCGACATTCCTATGGAAGGGGTCCCCCCCTAGAATCAAATATACCAGACTCACCCTGCCCAAGCCTAAGGGGGGCATTGCGCTCCCGGAACTTTACAAATATTTTGTGGCTTGCCACCTCACGAGAATCGCTGATT
This sequence comes from Lithobates sylvaticus, assembly GCA_028564925.1. NCBI lineage: Eukaryota > Metazoa > Chordata > Amphibia > Anura > Ranidae > Lithobates > Lithobates sylvaticus. The sequence continues at coordinate 252,624,538 of CM053030.1, forward strand.
GGTGCATCCACTCCCTCGATAAAATTTGGATCTCCCTTGAGGATTCTTTCTCACCCGTTCCACTTCGGCTCCTCCCGTGGCTGGCCCCAAAGCAATGGCCACAGGCCTTAGCCGCACACCCTTTCATCTACACCTCTCTGACACTATTCAGAAAGTCCCCTACAGGCAGATCCCTTTCACCCACCCCTGGTCCGCTGACTACGCTGAGAGGAAATCCTGATTTCCTCCCAGGTGAGTCACCCAACTTCCTCAAACGAGAATGGCCTTTTCAGGACATCCTTGCTTCCCAACTGTACATTTACGGAAAGGTCGCCACGATAGAGAACCTTAGGCTCATTTCCAATACCTCTACTTTCCCCTTCTGGACCTACAGACAATTATGTCATTTTCTAACCGCACATGCTGCTCACGACAGCTGGATAAGACCGCTTACCCCCTTCGAAACCCTATGCTATCGTAAAACTCCACAACGACATCTCATTTCCCTCTTATACGCCCTACTTATAGAACCTACCGACTCCACCCTCTCGCCGTCACAGAACTCGTAGAATAGGGACCTACCTTCCCCCCTGTCACCAGTCGACTGGGCAAGAGTACATGAGTATGCACATAAGGGCTCGTTGAATATCGCCACCCAGAAGAATGGGTACAAAGTGCTCACTAGATGGTACAGAACCCCTGCTCTCCTTCATAAATTTGCCCCTGCAATCTCCAACGTTCGCTGGAGATGTAATGCAGAAGTGGGAACCATGATACATATTTGGTGGGAATGCTCACACATCCAACCATTTTGGAAAGAGGTACACAGATTCATCTCATCAATCACTACCTATACCCTGGACTTCACACCAGCACAATTCCTCCTGCATCATACCTCTTTACCTAGGAAAGACTACTTCAAATCTCTTGCCATGCACATGGTTAACGCTGCTAGGCTGTGCATCCCTAAACACTGGCGCTCCTGCCAAGCACCGTCAATCAAAGAATGGTTTGCAACCATTTCTAGAATTTGCGACATGGAGGAGTTGATCCACATTTCGCATGAAAGAATGGAGAAATTCTCAGTTACTTGGACCTGTTGGTCATACTTCAAAACTACTGCCGAGTACAAACAGCACGTTCCCCCAGACTAGAGAACGATTCCCCAGGAGGATCTTGCTCCGTTCTTACCTACAGACAACCGATCGAGAGGTCATTCCCCCCACCCCTTCCCTACCCTCTCCCTCACCCCATCCCCTCTCGCCCTCCTAACCTACCCCTCTACGTCCCTCTTGCGCTTAACCCCCCCTATACCTCCACCTTCACAACTACCACATATGCCCCCTTGCCCTTATCTGTGTTCTACCCAAGTCCCTTCTTATCTTGCTGTCCCCTAGCCCCCACTACTTCCCCCCATCTCTCAATTCTCTCTTCATCCTCATGCTCCCCCCGCATGAGTCTAATTTGTCTTTCTTACCCCTCCCCTCTCTCCCATTAAGACACCATCCCCCAGGTGTCGGTTACATTCTATCTAGTAGCATGGATAGTAGGCAGTCGGAAAGCGGAGTTAAATAATAAAGGCACCGGCCCACTTGCACTTCACTTCTCTCCTATATAATTGCTGGAGTGGTTCATACTTATATTCCTGCCTGTTATGCCATTATATTCTGTATCAAAAGTTATCTTTCCCCGATTGCACTTGTTCTGTTATGTATCTTGTACTGTGATCTTTGTGAATTCGCTTAATAAAAACTTTATGGAAAAAAAAAAAAAAAAAAAAAAAATTCCTTTAACTATAGTGCCTATAGTTCACCTTAGTCTGCCTGTAAAGTAGCACATCTGTACCATGTGTAGAACCTGCTGCAGCAAAACACATTAAAAGACATTTATAAAGAAAAAATATGACATTTAAATTGCCGGCAATACGATATTAATTCCGGCAATGCAAAAATGTAAAAATAAATGGCGTGGGGGTCCCTACCAATCCATACCAGGCCTTTTGGGGCACCCCTAATGTTGAGGGCATTTGGCCTGGTATGGTTCAGGAGGGGGATGGACAAGCGAGCGCCTGGCCTGCCCGGCTGCATGCTTGGATAAGGGTCTGCCATGGATTCTGTTGGGACCCCACACCAAAATAAAATAAAAATGGCGTGGGGTCCCAACAGAATTCCCCTTAAAATCCCTACCAGACCCAAAGGACAATGTTTTTTTTCTGATTCAGCTATCAGTGGGGAAGCCTATTGACAGCTAATGACTCAACCATTGCTAAGGATGCAGCAACCGGCTTCCTGCTAAGAACCTGCTATTCATTATGCCTTGATCGAGCAAAGCTTAGAGCTTAGAATGCACTGAGCTATGAGCTATGTTCCTGGCTAAACACTACCTGTGAGATGGTTGATACAATACTATTTTCTACCAGGCAAAGCTGTGTGTGACAACAGCACAAATTTTTTTTATAAAATGGGGTCATTTGGGGGGGGGTTTTGCACCTTTTTGCAAAGGAAAAGAGAAATAGGCAGTCATAAGATTAGAAAGTTGGTGTAAATTCAGAAAATGTTACTCTAGTTTGTAGCTGCTATAATTTTGCGCAACAATAAGATCATACGCTTATTGGCGTGATTTTTTTTACTAAATACATGTGGCTGAATACATTTTGGCCCAAATGTTAGATAAAATTGAGTTTATACTTTTTTTATATAACAAGATAAGTAGAAAAAATCTCTTTTTTTTTGTCAAAAATTTTGCGCTCTTTTTCACATTTATATCTCGCATAAAATTAAAATCTCTCAGTAGCAATCTAAATACCATCAAAAGAAAGCTCTATGTTGTGGGTACCAAGATTCGTAATTGTGTTACAAGAATTGCATGAAACCGCAGCGTTACCAGTTTATAGGGTAGTGCAGTGCGAAAATTTGAAAAGGCTCTGGTGTCCTTTGGCTGCCAAAGATGGTCGGAAGGCGGAGTGGTTAGAAAACGATGCAGCTGGAATTTGTGGATGTATAGTAGGGGTGTGTGCTAATGAGGTCAGCTGGTCAGACTCCTTCCTGATGTTCATGACGCTACAGTCTGTAAGGAAGAAAGCACCTATTCAAATAGAAAACGTCTGGATTTGGGTATTGTTGCAAAAAAAAGTACATGAATGCTATATTCGGGCATAAGGGGAGCTGGAAATTTAGAGAAAAAAAAAGTGTAGGAAAAAGTTATAAATGGGGAAAAAGACGAGTTAAGTCTGACTGTGTTCTAAAAACCGACAAAAATAAAACTTTTTATTTGTTTAACTATTCATACAAATATGTTCAGTGTCAAGAGATCTCATACTATAATTTCCAGGACATGTATGTCAATTATTCACAAATGGTTATTAACCCAGTAGAATATAGCATCATTTAATTTTGTAACCGTATTACGCAGACAAGTTGAAATAAAAAAAAAAAAAAAAATGGATTTTGTTACATTATCCAATCTGGGCACAAATTTTTTATAAAATGCATGCACATTCTTTGCCTGGCACATATCTTTATGATGCGGACACATTAAGAAGTGAGGACTCCATGGGACACTGGATGTCCTGGCTGGACCATTGATCAGAACTTGCACAGTATGCAATGATACTTTAAGCCTGTAGCCAGTGTGCTGTCCAAGAGGTCCTTCTGAACAGTAAGAGGTTTTGCTATGGAGAGGCAAATTCACCTGTGCCCTGACAGTGTGGACTGCCTCACTTTTATTTTAGTTCAATATTTTTTTATTTGAAAAATAAACAGTATAACAATACAGTAGGTATCCTTTGGTTACAAAATTAGGAGATAATACAGAACTCAGTATCAAGTACTTATGTGTATATAATAATTCAGTAGACAATCTTTAAACATCGATTTCTTAGTCATTTCTAACTTTTATAGAAAAAGTAGACTGGTTGGTTCCAGTATCAGCATGAAGGGTATTGTTAACTCGCCTAGGAGGCATTATGTTGGTAGTTGCATATAACTTATAACTGGGGGGGGGGGAGGAAAGGCAAGGGCAGAGGGTGGGGGAGGGGGTGCAGGTATCTTCTATTGCCACAGAGAGAGATGAAGTAGAGAAATTTCGATTTCATTGTATGACTTTATATACAGAGTTCCAGAGCGTCCAGTTTGATATATCTGGCGCCATTGCCATCTTTGAATGCTAGAATTTTTTCATATTCTGAGATAATATTAATTTTGGTTATGACTTCTCTTTTCGTTGGAATGTCATTGGATTTCCATTTTTGTACAATTAAGGATCTGGTGGCAAATATAATGTGCATTGCAATTGACCGTACAGAGGGTGGATAAACATCAATGTCTATGCTTAGTATTGCTTTTTCAGGAACAGGGTGAGTGAGTATTCCTGTTATGTGCGCTATCAATTTAAAAATGTTGTTCCAGAAGCTGCGAAGGTGGGGACATGACCACAACATGTGGATCAGTGTTCCCACCTGGTCACAGCCCCTCCAACATAGGTTAAAGTTGGTCTTGGAGAACTTAGCCACAATATAGGGCGTGAGATACCAACGCGCCATAAATTTTGCCGCCAGTTCCTCATAGTTTGAACATCTTGAAAATCTCATGTTATTGCTTGTTGCTACAAGCCATTGTCTTTCTGTAAATGTTTTTCCAATTTCAGTTTCCCACTTAGTGAGGTGCTTATATTTAATAAAAGAGGATTTTCCATGTAAGTGGTTGTAGATCAATGAGATACCTTTAGATTTGGGATCTTTGCCATGAAGATGGTTCCAGATATTTTCTGAAACAGAGGTGTATGTTCTGTGTGCTTGTTTGAACCAGGAAGAGATTTGGAGATAGGCTAAAAATTCTGAGGGTGGGATGTCAAATTTAGATTGGACATCTGCAAATGGTAATAATTAATTTCCCTGAGTGAGGTTGTGTATTAGTTTCACATCTTTTTTTTCCCATACTGTGAGATTTAAGTTTGGGATTGTCCAGTGGAGAGAGTCAAGAGGTATAGGGATGTTAATAGTCCTCTTAGCTAGTTTATCTGAGGTTTTGAGATATTCCCAGGCTTGCAAAGAAGCTTGGATAGTAGGGTGATCTATTTGTATACTAGAATTACTTAAGTTACAGCTATGAGCAGTGATTGAAGGTTTCTAGGAAGTACCCATGCCTGTTCTAATTGGTGCCAGGGTTTAGATTCTGATTGGGGGTACCAGTCTTTAAGTTGGTCTATAATTGCTGCTACATAATAATCTTTCAGCAACAGTAGACCAAGTCCGCCTGCTTTTTTGTGTTTGTATAACATCTGGGATGGGAATCTTACTCTTTTCCCTGCCCAAATGAACTGCAACATCTGTTTCTGTAGTGATTTGAAAAAGGAGTCAGGTATAGCCATCGGCAAGGTTCTGAAGAGGTAAGTTAGCTTAGGCAATAGGAGCATCTTGTAGGCTGCCAGGCGGCCGTGCCAAGAAATAAAGTGCTTTTGGATCCTGTCTATTTCTTTTTGCAATACTTTCCCCATTGGTAGTTAGTTGGCTTTATACATGTTAGAGATAGTAGGAGTTAGTGGTATTCCTAAGTAGGGGATGGAGTCGGTCGCCCAAGGATATGGGAGATCTCTCTGTATTTGGGATTTAGTATAGCTACTTATCGCTATTCCTAGGATATTAGACTTGTTCTCGTTGACCTTGTAGTATGCGATTTTACTAAAATCGGTTAATGTTTTATGGGCAGCTATGAGGGAGTTGTGGGGGTCAGATAGTGTCAGTATGACATCATCTGCGAACAGTGATATCTTGTATTGTGTGTTATGTGAGAAGATCCCTCGGATATTTGGGTGTTGTCTGATTTTTTCTGCTAGGGGTTCCATCATCATGGCAAAGATTATAGGTGATAATGGACACCCTTGGCGGGTGCCATTGGTTATGCTGAAGTTTTTTGAGAACATCCCTTCTGTGTAAACATATGCAGACGGGGAAAAATAGAGTGCTAGTATTGCCTGTTGGATTTGGCCAGTCAGGCCAAATTTTTTTAAGACATGGGTTAAGTATCCCCAATGGATTCTATCGAAGGCCTTCTCTGCGTCCAAAGCCAGAAGCAGAGAAGGCCCTCCATTTCGCTCCGCTTGGTATACCAAGTTAATCAATCTCCTAGTAGCATCGTTGGCCTGCCTCCCCTTGACGAAGCCCACCTGATCTTGGTGGATCAGCCTCGGCAAGAGGGAGGCAAGCCTGTTGGCCACCAGTTTAGCATACACCTTCACATCGACATTTAACAATGATATAGGTCTAAAATTTTGTGGGGTTGAAGGGTCTTTGCCCGGTTTTGGAATGGTCACGATGGTGGCCGTCAACATTTCCTGTGGGAATGAAGTGTTGGACATCGCGGCATCAAAGATCTGTTTCATATATGGGGAGATTTCATTGCTAAACAGGTGGTAATATTCGGATGAATAACCATCCGGTCCTGGTGATTTGTTATGAGGCATACTTTTAATAATTTTTTGTATTTCATTAATGGAGGTGGGTGCATTAAGTGTATCTAGATCGCTACTAGGTAGTACTGGGAGATCAATAGAGTTTAAGAAATCGGAAATTAGCTGGTCTGACGGTTGGTACGTGTCTGGGTCATTTTTGAGGTTGTATAGAGCCTCATAATAATCGCTAAATGCGTCAGCAATTTCCTTAGGATTGTAAACAGTTTGTTTAGTTTTAGGGTTAAACATACTCTGGATTTTTTATTGCTTTTGTTTTTCTTTCAGCTGGTTTGCCAACAGTTTGCCCGCTTTGTTGCTGTAACGGTAGCTGTTTGCTTTTAAGATGCGAAAGCGGTTCTCCTGCTGGGAAACCAGGTGAGAGTGGAGATCCTGTCTAGTTTGGAAGAGGGATTCTCTTACTTTATGTGTAGAGTTCTGTTTGTTCAGGGCTTCTAGTTGTTCAATTTTGTCTAAAAGATCGTTGAGCCGCTTTGTCCTCTGCTTTTTAATCTTAGCACTTAATTGTATAAGTAGGCCTCTGATATAGACCTTATGAGTATTCCAGAGCGTGAAGGAATCGGATACCGAAGGAGAATTTAGGTCAAAAAATTACACCATGGCTGCTTTGAGTTTTTTTAAATTGTTGTGACATTGCAGTTACATCATTGCGCCACCTATTGGCTCTAGTTTCAGCATTACGATCCCCCACACTCATGGAAATTGGTGCATGATCTGACCATGTTATAACATGGATATCAGATCGTGTAATTTTTTGCAATAGAAACTTATCCACAAGCATTAAATCTATTCTGGAGTAAGAATGATGAACATTTGAAAAAAACGTGAAGTCCTTCTCTGATGCATGCTGGCATCTCCACACATCTTGGAGGCCAGAAGATAGAATGAATTGAGCCAATGTTGGTCTGCGGTTCTTCTTTTGGAGTGGGGTAGAGAGGTCAAGAATGTTTCCTGGGATTAAATTAAAGTCACCACATAGTACCAGATGGCCTTGTTGCATTGAGGTAACTTTCTTCCACACTTTTTTTAGAAAACAGTTCTGTTTAACATTTGGTAGGTATATGGTAACTAGGGTGTACTTGTTTTTTGCAATCTCACAAACTAGTATTAGGAATCTGCCAGATGGATCTGCATATGAGTCTGATAGTGAAAAGCCAATCAAATCTGTAATGGCTATTGCGACCCCTGCTTTTTTTTTCGGTCCAGTGGCAAGAAAAACATGGGGATATTTGCGATTCGTGAATAAGGGGTGGTTCCCCGTCATGAAATGAGTTTCCTGGAAGCAAATAATGTCACATCTGAGCCTTCCGGCTTCTTTCCATGCCATTTGTCGCTTATGTGGGCTGTTCAGTCCTTTGACATTTAGTGAGGCTATTTTAAAGGCCATGGTGTGAAATAGTGTAAACGTACCTCAATGAGCGTAGCAGTCACTCGTGGTAGTAGAGTGCACAGGTAGATGGAACTTGCTGTTCAGTAAAGTAGACGTGGCTTGTTACTGTATAGTTGAGACTTTCCTTCTGAGTCTGGGTGCGATGGTGTACGTTGTGAAGTTGAACCTGCAGGGAAAAAAAAGAAAAAAAAGAAAGGAAGGGGAGGGAGATGGGGAGGTTGGAGGATAGACAAGAACACGGGTAGATTGGGGTAAAAAGGAATTGACGATTCCGAAGGAATCTGTGCGATTAACACCGCTAAGTATTCGGGGGTAGAGCGGTTATCGAACAAGGTAAGTCCATTGGGTCATACAAAGTGCGTGGAAAGGTTGTTCTGAAGTTTTAGTTCATCAGCCTGTTTCTGTGTCTGAGCTAGCGCGGGTTGATGGAGGAGAGCGCAGTGGGTCTCTGTCGTCTTGTTGGACCTCCAGAATTTGCCATTCTGTCATTAGGTGGATACCTTCTTTAACTGTAGTCACAATATGGGGTCTGTCTTCATACGTGATCAGCAGCTTCGCCGGGTACAACCATTTGTATGGTATGTGGTGGTTGTATAGTGGTTTGGTAATCGTAGCAAGTTGTCTGCGTCATTGCATAGTGTAGGCAGACAGGTCTGCAAAGAATGAGAGCTCCAGTAGCTCGTTCGGTAAGTCCTCTTTTTTCCTTGTCACTGCCATGAAGCGGTCCTTTATATGGTAGAAATGTATTCTAACAATGGTGTCCCTGGGCAGGTGGGGAGGGATGTTTTTGGGCCTCGGTAGCCTGTGGATGCGGTCAATTATCAAGTCCTCCAGCGGTGCTTCTTTGAGCGCCATTTTCAAAATATTTGTAAAGTATTCTCTTAATTCTGGCGGTTTAACCGTTTCAGGTATTCCACGTATTTTAACGTTATTACGTCTAGATCTGTCCTCTAAATCTGCGAGTTTTGCCTTAATAGAGGAGATGTCATCATCCCTGTCATTATGGGCATCCACTAAGTCATTGAATGTGGCAGTGAAGTCCTCCATTTTGGATTCAATATGGGATACCCTGCTTGAGACCGCAGTAATTTTAGTTTTAAATTGTTGTGTAATGGACATCATATCTGCATGTAGTGTTGTGCGCAGAGACACTAACATGTCTTTAAGTGTGGTGTCCATTACTGGTTGGTTTAATGTGGGGAAGTCAGTGATGGAGTCCTGCAGTTCCCTGGTGTCATCTAGTGATGAATCAAGGCCGCTTACCTCCAGATTGTCTGTGTCCGCCTGCTGAGTTTTCTGTCTACTCTTTGCTGGGCTTGATGATGCCGACGGAGGGGGAGAGTAGTGCCTTTGAGGCCCCGGGCCTTTGCTGGTATGAGTCGTGTGATTCCCTGGACGGCTGGATTGTTTGTGCGGGCCGCGTGTGTTGCCGCTGCGGTGGCCGGCGCCATCTTGGGCCTGCTGGCGGGCTGGGTGAGCGAAAAAGTCCGTCATCTTACCCGGCCGGGTGAGTTCTTTTCTCTTTCGGGATGACATCTGGGGGTGATCCCGCACTGCTTGTGGTGATTTGTGGGCTGAAACGAGGCTTCTAGTCGGTGTAATTCCGCCGGATTAGTCCAGGAGCTGACGGAGCTGTTTCAGTGTGCGACCATCCGCTCTGCTGGCTAGCCACGCCCCCTGCCTCACTTTTATTTTAATGAACCAGTCATGGGCTACCAATGGCTCAAAAACTCCTGCTGCTTATATTACAGACTGAACTTATAGGGGTCCTCTGCCCTCTCCCTCCAAAAATTTACATCTGTCATCATTACCAACTCCTGCCACTTCTTCTGACCCCTTTCCAGAGTTCAGGCATTGTAATGGTGCCACAATGTTTCCAATACTCGACTTGTTTTCAGCAGGGTGAATTCTGCAATGTGTCTCAAAGTTGTGTCTGTAAGTTTTCCACACCTCAACCTTATGTGTAGAATTTCTTATGTTTGCTTCAGGGTAAATTCTGCAAAGTGTCTCAAAGTGTACAGCCTGTTCCAGTTCTCCCGCTCTATACAAATACCAATCACTATCTCCACAGCTCTATTTCAGCTGCAAAATGTGTAAAGTTTTCTGCAGGGCAAATCCTGCAATGTGTCTTAAAGTTTGTGACCTCTTCCTGTGCTCAGGCACTATAAATATACTACATAATGTTTCCGCAGCTCAACTTCAGCTGCAAAAAATTCTAATGTTTTCTGCACAATAAATTGTGCAATGCGTCTTTAGGTACGGGGTCTATTACAATGTTCAGGCACTGTAAATGTGCAACATAATGGGGTTGATTTACTATAGGCAGGTAGACTGTGCACTCTCCAGGTGTATTTGCTCCAGAGCTTAGTAAATGAGCAGAAGCTCTGCTGACTGCCATCATCCAAATGTGCAAGCAAAAATGCTGTTTTTTTTGTTTACCATGATTGGGTATGGTTTACTAAACTATGAAGCAACTGCACTTTGCAAAGTGCACAGTCTACTTGCTATTAGTAAATCAAGCTCAATGTTTCCTCAGCTTGACTTCAGTTTAAAAATTCCTGATGTTTGTTGCAGAGTGAATCCTGTGTTGTGCCTCAAACCTTGCAGTGTATTCTGGTGCTCTGTTTCTATCCTGCTACTATAAAATATGTGTAAAGAGACAGGAGGTTGCAAATATGGAAAGGGATATACTATTAGTAGAGAAACCATTACAAAACAGACAAGAATTACCCCCTGCTCTGATTTTGGATTATAACCTGCAACATAAACTGGTTGAGGGAATTATTGAAAAATATTGGAATGTGTTGAAATGCAATGACATCTTGAAACCACTTACCCGGAAAAAACAAGGTTTATATACAGAGACATCTAAGAGACATCTAAGAGACAAACTGGTCAAGAATGTAGTTGAACCGCCAGTAACCAATACTGTAACACTGTTCAATGGAAAAGGTTTTTATGCCTGTGGCAGATGTTATAGTTGTTGGGCAGCCACGAGTAACATAAAGAAAAAAGGTAAATTCATTAATAGTCACAATGGAAAAGAATACAAGCTTAGGGATTTTATATCATGCAATACAATGGGCGTAGTCTATGCCCTGCAATGTCCGTGCGGCATGATATATGTAGGGGGAACAAAAAGGGAAATGCATGTGAGAATAAAAGAGCATGTCTACCAAATAGCGAAAGGGAAAAAGGAAGATTACCTATATCTCCTTTTTAGGACGGTCCATAACAGACAAGTGTCCGGCATGTTATTTTGGGGTCTAGAAAAATATAAAAAACATTGGAGGGGTAGCCATTGCGTCAGGACGCTTAGTCAAAGGTAATCTTGGTGGGTATACGAACTGGGTAGTTTGGCGCCCAGAGGACTGAATAAGGAATTTGATCTCAATTGTTTCCTGAGTTCATTGCAATATGATTAGACTGGACTCTATGTGATGGAGATGAGTATGGTCTATATACATCTTTTTATTTATATAATTTCTATAATTATATTTTTATAATATTCCGTAGATTTCCCATTTTAAGTTTGTTAAATGGGAGGTCATTTTTAGGGTTGGGCAATTATATATATATATATATATTTTTGCTATAAATGGGTGCACAATATAAGTAATTTAAATACCACATTGCTATATATAACATATCAATAGAGTATAATGCCATATGATAGTGGCCACTGGCAGGTCCCTATGGTAATTCTATCCCAGTAGTTATTATTTCTTTCCACTATGGGTCTCCCTTGTCAACAGAGAGGGATATGTTTTGATACTAGTAGTTTAATACACACAAATTATGTTTTAATTAAAAAACAATTACTCTTTTTATTTATACAAGAGGGATCAATATGGCTATTGAGCAATACATACACCTCATGGTATAATACAGTAGATCAACATCAGTATTTAATCATGACAGGGGGCTACGAAAAAATGTCGGCGATAAGTGTTTTAATATAATAATAAGCAGGGGCTACAAGAAAATGGCGGCACCGGCCGGGATATATAGCAAGCAAAAACGTCAGCCAATCAGAAGTCCCAGAGGAAGTCATGAGACCTGTGATGAAACCGGTAGGAGGAGCCTGATTGTCTGACATGTGGGAAGCAGGAAGTGGTCTGGAGAGGAGGCATAGGATATACTGAACGCTGTGAAACCGGGGCTGCAGATCTGGGATTCAGGTATATCCCCCTCACTACAATAGCACTACAGCACTTTATAAGTGATGTTTTAATTATACAAAAGTGAGTTGAATGTAAATTGAGCATTTTTAAAGATTAAACATTTCTTAGATGGTATTACACTATTTTATACCTCTATTATTTTCCCTATGTGGCATATGTGAGGAGGCTTGGTGGAAGTGACCAGGAGATACTGATATCCTTTTAAAGCTGGGCTATTACCAGGAGCAGGAGGTGACCAGTATGGAGCATCAGCATACAACAGCCAGTATACTAATAGGAGACATAAGGATGATCCTGGCTATCTGCTGATAACAACTGTAGGCTTATTTTCTAAGCCTTTAAGGTGAGGGTACAACTGATGGGGGAGGAGTGCACATTGCATGAAGACACCTTATCACTTCATTTATTTTTATGGACTTAGCTGATCATTTTTATATCATTATGGACTGTGTGTGATTCACTGAGCATGAGCACTTTATAGTATATTTTACTTTAATTTCAATCTACTTTTTTATGTTACGCATCATATCTATATTGATTTACAGCACAGGTTTTATTAATTGATGGTTAGTAGTAGCGTGGCACAGTATATATATATATATATATATATATATATATATATATATATATATATATATAATAAAATATGTGTGGCTATTTAACTAGAGTGCAAACTAAACCCTGCTTCAAATCTGCCTCTTCATCTGTGACCTAAGCAAGCAAATGGTGACCAAGCCACTATAAAATGTTGTGGCTATTTTCTCCTACACTCTTTCTTTTACAAGACAAAGCCTGCCTCCTCTATCCCACTGTATAATATCTGTGGCCTTTGTCTATAAGAAGATACACTGTAATGTTTAGTTTAGTAAGAAAAAAAAAAAAAAGGATGCTGGAACCGAGCAGCAACCATCTTCCATTTGACCCATTGGGGTTGATTTACTAAAACTGGAGAGTGCTAAAACTGGTGCAGCTGTGCGTGTTAGCCAACTTCTAACTAGCTTGCTCAATTAAGCTTTGACAAAATAACTGGAAGCTGATTGATCTCTGTGCAGAGCTGCTTTAGATTTTGCACTCTCCAGTTTTAGTAAATGAACCCCATTGTGTCAGATTTGTTCTCTGGACATGAAGGTGAGGCCATTGCTAGAGGTCCAGCCGTGGACATGCAGAGATGACTCCCACCACCATTTTGCTGTGGGCTTCTCTGGACTGTGTGAATAAACCCAAAAGTTTCTGCAGTTGTGGTTCTTCTTGTCGCCGTTGGGACATCGCTAGGGGTTCAGGAGACAGGCGTGTCACTAGTGGCTCAGTTGTACAGCACTGGGCGAATGTGGATGGGCTATTTCCCCACAAGACTTGCAGAGCTAAGGCTTTATGCCGCCATCTTGGTGAGCAGTTCCCACGCCCCCCTTTTTTATACCATAACAGGGTACCATACTGTCACACTGTCAATAATGAAAATGTATTGGTAACTGATATCACAGATTTAAAATGTAAAGCCATTGGCACAGGCTTTCAAGTATGCTATGGAATCTCTGTTAAAAAAATCATGCCTTATCCTCTCAGCAGCGAGACATAACATAACTCTATATTGGAAGAAAGACATCACCCCCCCCCCTATCAGGATGGGTGAATATCCTTAATGATACTATGCTAATGGAAGAAATGCAAGCAAAAATAGATGATAAATACGATCATTTCAACACTTTATGGTCAATATGGCGCCACCACTCCACTTCAGTTGGACTACTAAACGCTATATAGAGTTAGAATGAACACTAGAAACGGGTTATAACTATAGAACACCCCAAATCTGCTCGTCTAGAAGAAAAGGGTACTAAACCAACACCCTCACCCCCCTCCCCCCCCCTTGTTCCCCCCCCCCCGGCTTTTAGCCACTCCTTTCCCCCACCATAAACAATACTTACCAGAAAGGTTTGTGAAAAACTGTAATATATGGACCCTGGACGGTGTCCAATGATAGATGACACCGCACAGGGACAACCAGGCCTCTTACCAGACGAGCCTCGCTCATAGACAACAGGGTAGACTAGCGCAACACCAAGTTGCATAGGCACCTCCGCGAGAGCAACCTATAACCGATTCCTACCCAGGATACCAATACCACTCACCCTTCCCTACCCTCCCAAGCTCTCCCCTCACCCCCCATCATATGTTATACTGTTTATGTTGTGTAAACTATGTTAAATAGACAGAATTTACTGAATTTATTGAATTTGTACATGTGTATATTGTTAATAAAATATATATTCAACCTTAAAAAAATCATGCCATGGCTCCCCTTTCTGTAAAAAATAAGTATCAGTTTGCTCTGCTTATATATCAAGTAAAATACTTTTACACCAAGGAGGGAGAAAAAACTTAGGCAATAATCACTTACCATTATGAAAACAATCTCATCACTAAGGTACCTACTACTTATCTATAGCTTATAAAGGAACAGGCATTAACGTAATAAATCATATAGAGGACAATAGCAGTAGTAGAAACATTGTAGTAATTTTCTAATTTTCTAATAAAAGAATAACTTTTAGCTGCTGTAGAAACTGATTACAGATAGATGACTTAGACTTAAATTATCTGTAAACAAAAAAAAGTTTCAGTTCATGTACATTAACTTTAGATTATTTTTTGGTGCAATTTCTTACCCAATGATCCTGCCAGTAACAAGACTTCCTGTTGCAGGATGAAAATGCTAAGATACAACCCTTTCAGATGGCCATTGAGTTTCCTATCAGTTTTTTTTTTTTTTTAAGATAGGCAGTCCAACAGTCAATGTAAGGGTCTCGAATGACAGACTGACAAATCTATTGCTAACTACGAGGTAGTGAGTTAGTGTTGTCAGCCTTTAACATGATATCTGGTTACTATTAGGATCCTTGGGTAAGAAACCTTACAACAGAATCACAACATAAAGATTTGCTTAGGAAAACTGTATGCATTGAGGTATGAAACCAAACAAATAGATACATATATTAAGGTAATATATATATAAACTTTAATTTGTTGAATAGTTTGCATAGTTCATAAATTCTGAGCCTAAAAGTAAAAAAAAGTTAAGGGTCTTGAAATATTTTTCCATGTTAATACACCAATATTTAAAATGGCTGATGGAAAATGGCAAGTTTATATCATTTAATATCAGATAGAGTAAGTTGTAGTTTACAAAATTCTGGAGCAGATATTCTGTAAAATATGCCAAAGTGACATAAAAGCAATGAAACATGTGATGGTATGTTTTTGTTCTTTTTAATAAATAGGTTTGATGGTAATTTGCGATTTTTACATTTCACTGCTCAGGTGACTTTTAAAATGGATTTGCCTTTTTGCACTTCAGAAGACCATGGTGTACATTTACAGCTATAATAGCTCACTAACGCATGTCTTTCTATCACCAATTGGAGAAAAAAGACATCAAGATTTAAATCCATGAAGGAACCTTTTCAGAAAATGCTATTTTCATTTATTTTCAGATGATTAGATACAAACCTGAGTGACATTGTTTCTGGTAATGACATATTTCCCAGCTGCTAGTATCTATCAGCAAAAAGACATCCCACATTACTGAAACATTTCTTAGGTTTAACATATCATTTATAATGCCTAAACCTACTTTGTATAAATTTTTGAATCATCTGACATGTTTTTATTTATGATTTTCTTGTTTTATATACTTGAAAAAAATCCTAGCAATTTTCAAGCACTCAGGTTTATTTTAGATATACAGTATTTATATTAACAATTAGCTATAGTATGTGGATCACATGTGGAATGCATTTCACATAAGAATACAACTAACTTGATATTGTTTCTGTTCTCGGTAATTATAAAAATAGTACTGAAGAATTAGAGAAATTTAATACATTTTAATTCCCAATACCTGTTAAGGAAGAAAGCATTGTATGGGGCTACAGAAGTTCCAGTATGTGGCTTATGTACAATCACTTCTATTGTTATCTCACAATGTGAGCTTTTGCTGACTGAATGACCAATTTTCAAACTGTATACCGTGTGTTATTTTTATAGCTAGTGGGGAGGATTTGCTATTGTGGAAATGGACAAAACAAAGACCTGTGATGCCAATTTACATGAGGGGCTTTGTTACAGGTAAGGCTTAGAATGATGGCTATATGTAATGATCTTAAAGGGTTTCATATGCTTGCAATGAAAGTATAAATCACTCTGTACCGGTATTAAAAACACATTAATGAACTAATTTAAGCAAATATTTTCTTACTAATCTAGCAATTACTATTTGTAATTTACTATTAAAAGTAAACATTGTAGTGACTAAGGCATGTTGTTTTTTTTTTTTTAAATCAGATCTTTTTTATTAAAGCGGAGCTCCACCCTAAAGTGTAACTTCCGCTTATCGGATTCCTCCCCACTCCGGTGCCACAATTGGCACCTTTCAGGGGGGGGGGGGTGCAGATACCTGTATAATACAGGTATCTGCACCCACTTCCGTATAGCTGCCCCGCCCCTATCCGGAGCTTCCCCGCCCCTTATCTGGAGCTGCCCCGTTGTGTCTTGGGAAACACAGTTCCCAGGACACAGTGGGGACCAATAGAGGCGCGCAGCGCGACTCGCGCATGCGCAGTAGGGAACCGGGCAGTGAAGACGTTGCGTCTTCACTTCCTGATTCCCTGACAGAGGATGGCGGCGGGGCAGCGAGAGATGAGCAGTCTCTCGTCACATTCTGCCTACACCGCTGGAACCAGGAACAGGTAAGTGTCCATTTATTAAAAGTCAGCAGCTGCACTATTTGTAGCTGCTGACTTTTAATATTTTTTGTGGGGGTGCAGCTCCGCTTTAAGTTTATAATTACAGTCAATACACAACGTACAAACACTCCATGAACATATTATGTAATCAAAATAAGCATATGTTCTAAAGAAGAAAAAAAAAAACACAGTCTATAATATCCTATTATTATTATTACAGCTTCTATCTTCAGCTTGCTTAGTTAAGCTTTGACAATAAAAGATAGAATCTGACTGATTGCATGCACAGCTTCTCCAGATTGTGACTGTTCTAGTTTTGATTTAAAAAGTGTCTATGGTACAGGGATCAGGATTGCCTAATGCACATTTCACTTTACATAATGGATAACAGATTTTTTTTTTTTCATGAAGATACCTGCTTGTGTGTCTTTTGTGCCAGGCTAATATAATTAGGGACACCATTTGATTAACCACTTGCTGCCCAGGAGAAAATTTTGACACTTCTCACATACAATACATGTAAAAATCTGATTTTTTTTTTTTTTTTACTAGAAAGTTACATAGAATCCCCAAATATTATGTATCTGAAAGCAAGGGCCCTGGAGAAAACAGCAAAAGCGGCCCTAAAAAGACAATAAAAGGATCGTGGCTGAAGCAAGCAATCATGAAAATACCTGGGTAAAAAAACTGACAGCTGTTACAGTACATGTGCAACAAGCTGGCAATCACAATAATGGGCTCCATTCACAGAACCAGATTGCATGCGGTATTTAGGTGTTTTCCCAAATACCGCATGCAATCCTAAAAATGTAAATTCACTACTGCTTTAAAGCAAACAGACTTGGTAAATATTGCATAAAACAGGAGTGAAAGTCAGGTAAATAAGTAGTGGGCCCAGCATGCAGTATTTAAAGTGGAAGTTAACTTCCATGCATGACATTTACCTATAGGTAAGACTATGATAAGGCATATCTATAGGTAATGTAAATATCTCCTAAACGGCACACGTTTTTACATATTTACTGTACATGCAGCCAGTGACATCACAAAGAAAAAAAAATTGCAAAAAAAAATGTGCAGGATCATGAATTCCCGCTATGTGAACATGTAAGCAGGGCCTGATAGCTGAGTGTCTCCATCCACTTCATCCATTAGAGTTACCAAAACTATTGAATTTGAGGACCCACCTGAACAATCTATCAATTTATATCAAATCACACAGGCCCTTGGACTGCATAGCTGATGGTAGATCTAAAAGAGATTTTACAATCAGATTGTAATGTGTATGGTCACCTTAAGGGAAGAAGTAGGTGGTGGTATTGTAATGAGAGAGGTGTTGTCCAGACTGGTAATACACACCCTATCACACCCTTTTCTGTATTGCAAAAACACAGAGAATGATGGGAGCTGACCTACAGGAAGTGATGCAACCAGAAAGAATGTTTTCAAACAGAAGACAGAAACATGGAAGTTCAAATTTTTGGGGGGAAAAGGTAAGTGAGACATTGGGATTGCTGGGCCAGAAATGATATTACAAAAGGATTCTAGTTATTATAAAAAGTGAAATTCTGCCCAAAAGGTGAACTTCGCCTTTAGAAACCGATATATGTGGGAACTGTATCTACTCTTTAACCTCCCTGGCGGTATGATTCTGGCTGGAATTTAGTGCTGAAAGCGGTACAATTATTTTGCATGGAAATTTGGCGTTTTTATATTGTAGGCATGCAATTCTTATGAATAACTCACTTAAATCTGTCCGAACCAGAGTCTAGTAGACATCCCGGGTATGATAAAGTTTGAAACACAAAATAATAAATTATAATATAATAAAAATATATATAAAAAATGATTCAATAATGTAATCAAATCAAAAACACTGAAATTTGCTCAGTTGCAGAATAGTCGCTGTCATTAAATTTATTGTTTGATGATAAATTGTGATTTTATTTTTTTATCTGTGTTTTCTAGCTGTCTAAAACCACTTTTGACATAAAGGGACACTTTTTGGTTGCTATGGACAATCTCCAGTTTCCAGGCAGAAAAAAAATCTTTTTATTATATAAAATGACATGCAGGGCACTGGGCAGACCACTAGGGACAAAGGGGGTGTGTATTTTTTGTATACAGTACTGTAATCTGTAAGATTACAGTATTGTATATGTGTTGTGTTTTTAAACTTTTTTGAATTTGGCGCCGATCTCCGCTCCCGTGCGTCGTAACGTCACAGGGAACGGAGATCGGCGGCACCCGGCACTGTGTGAATCGAGCGAGCGGACGGCTCGCTCACACAGCGGGGAGACATCGCAGGATCCAGGGGAAAAGGTAAGTAACT
Organism: Lithobates sylvaticus; assembly: GCA_028564925.1. NCBI lineage: Eukaryota > Metazoa > Chordata > Amphibia > Anura > Ranidae > Lithobates > Lithobates sylvaticus. The sequence continues at coordinate 252,643,630 of CM053030.1, forward strand.
TCCCCCCTGCATCCCGCAACGCAAGCCCGAGCCTGGCTCGGGGTTACCGCTCCCAGCACAAAAAGCTGGACCCGAGCCAGGCTCGGGGTTACCGCCAAGGAGGTTAAAGGGTTTGTAAACCCTTATGGTTTTTCACCTTAATGCATTCTATGCATTAAGGCAAAAAAAACTTCTGTAGTGCTTTAGCCCCCACCCCCCCCCCCCTCGTTTTACTTACCTAAACGCTGTCATCCTCTGTCCGGGAATGAGCACACTATCTCTAGCTGGTGTCTTGTGTCCTGACTGGATAGATTGATAGCAATGCAGCCATTGGCTCCAGCTGCTATCAATCAGAACCAATGATGCAGGGCCACTCTGCAAAATGAACTGCACAGTGGAGGTAAGTATGACATGATTGTTATTTTTTTTAAAAAAGAGGGTTTACAACCCCTTTAAGACACCTCTGCATAGTTTGGTTATAACTCTATGAGACATCTATGAGAGACCTCAAGTTGAAGCCTATGGATAAATTGAGGACAGGTATGCCTGGAGGGTGCAGAGACATACCAAAATCCAGCTCTGCAGAGACACTTTAGAGGCCTTCAACTGACTTTGTGCTCTGCAGGACTTCTGGTGTGTCCCTGCACCTTTCAGGAGGAATGGGCTGCTTCCAGGTACTATTGTCCTTAATTTATCCACTGATATATATGCTCCAACATACAGTAGGTGCTATTTTTAAATTGGGGTATTTGCCATTTTGTTAAAGCCCAGCTCAGATAAACTTAAATATTATCACTTCCAGTGGGACTGTGTCCACACTGCAAGGGTTACTTGCTTCTTTAGGTCTAGAGAAGATTTACTTAACCAATGGGGCATTTTTTGAGGTTTTGGAAGGGTTTCAACTGCAAAGAGACTGTATCTTTGGTTAGCTTTCCTGTTTTCCAACACAAATTGTAATTGCAAATGAGTGCAACAAAGTTTTTTTAACCTTAACTTTTTAAACAGTTTAATTAGGCTTTATGTGCTGACTATCTGAATAGGGTGCATGGGAATTTTTTTGTTTGTAATATGGCATTTCTTAAAGCTGGTAAAAAAAATAAACATGGGGCTATTTATATCTTGCTATAAATGACATGTGGGTGTTTTTATTTATTTTTTCAATTACCATACAATGTTCATAGTTTTGTAAATAGCATGCAGAACACTGTTACTGTCAGAGTAAATGCTTTGTATACCCTGTGGAATTGGCAGCTTATAATGATTAATAATACTGGCATGTCCTTCATTTTTTATTATACATAATGTCATAAGACTGAAGGTCAGTGCCAATGAATCTTAAAATATACAAGCAACAATCATTCAGGGCAGACCTCAGATCATCATTGCCCATAGGAGAGGATGATTTATACTGAGCTGTTCTGCAAGCACATCGCAAAAAAGAGGTTTACATTTTTTTTTTTCTAGCTTTTCAAATTATGGTCAGAAATTTTAGATTGTAGGAAGAAAAGTAATGATTGCTTTTCCCATAACAGTTTATATATTAGAGACTGATAGCATTATTTTGCAAGAATCACTGATTTACAGTAAGAAAAGAGGATGTTTTATTGCCCTGAAATATGTATATGAATTCTTAGTGTTGGGAATTTATTTTAAATTCTGTAAAAAATAAAAAAAAGAATCATGTAGCATCTGCAATTAAAGTGCAACTCTAGGTACAGTATATAAATAAAAACACATTTTCACTAATGCATTGCTACTAAAATTGTATAGCTTGTGTCTTTTACAGATAGTCAAAACACTGTTTTTATACAAAAATTTTTGAATTATCTTGTGATCTGTAAGGTGAAAACAGGCTTTTAGTGGCAGTATCTTTCCTGTAGGTGGGATAGTGAGGTGCTTTGATAGGCTTTCAAGAGGAGAGGAGCTTAGGGTTGGTGTCAACATTGCACATAGAAATCACCTATTCACTAGTGCATTTCTACTAAAATAATGCAGCACTTTTCTACTCCTGATAGTCGAAATTATCTAAACATTATCTTTTTCCTTACTTGTCAAACAATCTGTAAACTGATAGAAGTCTTTCAGTCGCAATATCTGTTCTGTAAGCTAATACATGGGATAGCAAAATACTTTGATAAACTTACAAGAGGGAGGGGGATCAGGGTTGGTGTCAACATTGTAATAATATTTATTAGTATGAGTAAAGAGCACAGAGTATATGGGGCAGGGACATTGAATTATATTGAACCCAGAAAAGTGTTATTTGAGTAAACTTCCTAAATTAACATGATTTGCATCCTTAATCTGTTGATGTCCTGGTAGCACCAGCAGAAAAGCTGAAAGTAAGGAAGGGAAACATTTATTTAGTGTATTACCTCACCTCCCCTCTCCCACCACAGATCTCAACTGTACCCAACCCCTGTTTGTCCCTACTCCACATTATTTCAACCTACCCATATTGCAGAATCTTATAGGAGCTATCTCCTATTAAGTTTGTGACCAGCAGGAGTAGGGAAAACCGGGAACTCTCCCCCCCCCCCCCCCCCCTTATGGGAAATTAATTTCTGCCAAATTTTTTATTTTTGCTTCTCTTTCTCCACTTCCTCTCCTAGGGAAGGGGGAGACAGAGAAATGAGTATAAGGTAGGGATGTTCATAAAAAAACACCTACCAAACGCCCTTTCTACCCCTGTAGTAAGGGTGCAGATTATAGGAAAAAGAAAACTATTACTATCCTGAATGGTTCTGTGTCTATAAAGCCACACTGTTTACACACTTTTTGTTCTGTTTAACCACTTCAGCCCCGGACCAATTGGCAGCCAAAGGACCAGGCCCCTTTTTGCGATTCGACACTGCGTCGCTTTAACTGACAATTGCGCGGTCATGCGACGTGGCTCTCAAACAAAATTGGCGTCCTTTTTTTCCCACAAATAGAGCTTTCTTTTGGTGGTATTTGATCGCCCCTGCGGTTTTTATTTTTTGCGCTATAAACAAAAATAGAGCGACAATTTTGAAAACAATGCCATTTTTTTTGCTTTTTGCTATAATAAATATCCCCAAAAAATATATAAAAAAACATATTTTTTCCTCAGTTTAGGCCGATATGTATTCTACATATTTTTGGTAAAAAAAATTGCAATTAGCGATTATTGATTGGTTTGCGCAAAAGTTATAGCGTTTACAAAATAGGGGATAGTTTTATAGCATTTTTATTAATATTTTTTTTTTTACTAGTAATGGCGGTGATCAGCGATTTTTATTGTGACTGCAACATTATGGCGGACACATCAGACATTTTTGACACATTTTTGGGACCATTGTCATTTATACAGCAATCAATGCTATTTAAATGCATTGATTCCTGTATAAATGACAGTTGTAGTGAAGGGGTTAACCACTAGGGGGAGGGAAGGGGTTATGGGCTGTGACGTGTGTGTGTTTTTTTTTACATTAGGGGGCGGGGCTGATGTCTGATGTCATTGATTGGCTTTCCCGATGACCGGGAACAGCCAATCAATGACAGGCAGAGTAGGAAACACAGGGAGAGGTTTGTTTACACATACCTCTCCCCGTTTTCCAGCTCCGTGACCCGATCGTGGGACACCAGCGGCGATCGGGTCCGCTGGTCCCGCGGCCGGGGTCACTGAGCTCCCGACCGGGTCGCGAGCGTGCCTCTGGCGGCGTGCACGCGACCCACGGGCAGGCATTTAAAGGATCACGTACAGGTACGTGATTTTGCCTGCCCGTGCCATTCTGCACACGTATATGTGCATGAGGCGGTCGGGAAGCGGTTAAACTGTTTTGTTTGCCCTTATGTTCTCACCCTTAACATGCACACAGCGGATTCAGTCAACTTACATATCCTGGCACATCCGCCGCTGCTGGTTTGATCCCACATTCTCATCCGCATCCCGGCATGGCTTCCCCCTTGATTTGGTGGCCGTGCTGGGCCTTGGTTGTGAGTTTTGAACTTTTTTGTCCCTCTTTACAATTTTTATGTCAGTCGACTCCCTGTCCTCTGACCCCCTTTTGTTTTCACTCAATTTACTATTTGTTACATATATAGTATTTTATCTAACTAAAATTTTTTATGAAAGATTAAATTCTACATGGTCAGTCGACATTGTGCTACCTGACCCCACTTCGATACATTACAAAATATTTCTTGTTGCCCTACTGGCATTTTTTCTCACTAGAACTCTCTTTGGAATTCTCCACAGTTATGTTTATATAATTATACTCACGAAGATACTCAAGCTACTATTATACGAATATTATCTCATCACAAGTCATAACCCTGATCTACTCTATACTACTTTTTACTCTTTGTACTACGTTGAATACAATTATTGCACGCAACTTCCTACTGAACCTATTGCCATGACCCAAGTCTTATACAGAATTTTCGCTATCCTAGACCATATAATTAGCGTATACTTTCCCTTTATTAATGGGTCTTAAAAAAAATTCCCACAAAATCCAGGGGTTTAATTCCCCACACAAACGCAAAAAAGCATTCTGACACTACAAAAGACTAGGCACTGATATTATTCTCCTCCAAGAAACCCATTTTTCCTCAGGGAATCACCCACATTACTTTGGCAAAACATATAACCAACACTTCTTTACCACCTTTTCTAAAAAATCAAGGGTAGCAATCTTCTTTCGTAACTCTATCATCTTTGACATACAAAGCATCTATAGAGACCCAGAAAGCCTCTTTATCATCCTAAAAGGCACAATGAACAAACGATTGATTACGATTGCCTCCATCTACGCACCTAATAAAGCCCAAACTACATTTTTTAACACTTTTTTTGAAACTCTTGATCGCTATAGTTCCCCCCATATTGTGCTAGGAGGGGACTTTAACTTGGCTGCGCATCCCTCCCTAGATAGGAGCAAAGTTACTCTCTCCTCAAAGGCCTTCTCTAGCCTCCTTGGCGGTAACCCCGAGCCTGGCTCGGGTCCAGCTTTTTGTGCTGGGAGCGGTAACCCCGAGCCAGGCTCGGGCTTGCGTTGCGGGATGCAGGGGGGAAGTTACTTACCTTTTCCCCTGGATCCTGCGATGTCTCCTCGCTGTGTGAGCGAGCCGTCCGCTCGCTCGATTCACACAGTGCCGGGTGCTGCCGATCTCCGTTCCCTGTGACGTTACGACGCACGGGAGCGGAGATCGGCGCCAAATTCAAAAAAGTTTAAAAACACAACACATATACAATACTGTAATCTTACAGATTACAGTACTGTATACAAAAAATACACACCCCCTTTGTCCCTAGTGGTCTGCCCAGTGCCCTGCATGTCATTTTATATAATAAAAAGATTTTTTTTTTCTGCCTGGAAACTGGAGATTGTCCATAGCAACCAAAAAGTGTCCCTTTATGTCAAAAGTGGTTTTAGACAGCTAGAAAACACCGATAAAAAAATAAAATCACAATTTATCATCAAACAATAAATTTAATGACAGCGACTATTCTGCAACTGAGCAAATTTCAGTGTTTTTGATTTGATTACATTATTGAATCATTTTTATATATATTTTTATTATATTATAATTTATTATTTTGTGTTTCAAACTTTATCATACCCGGGATGTCTACTAGACTCTGGTTCGGACAGATTTAAGTGAGTTATTCATAAGAATTGCATGCCTACAATATAAAAACGCCAAATTTCCATGCAAAATAATTGTACCGCTTTCAGCACTAAATTCCAGCCAGAATCATACCGCCAGGGAGGTTAAGTCAATGAGTCGCACACTCAATAAATTCCAACTGATTGACTCCTGAAGAGCCCACAATACTGGCATAAAGGCCTATACCCATTACTCCCATCCACATGACTGCTATGCCAGACTATATTACATATTTAGCACCACTATCCTCCTGGCAAACTCCTCTGGAGCTTAAATTCACTCTTGTCCCTGGTCTGACCATGACATGGTTGAATTTGAAACCTCTCATGTTGGGCTCTCCCCCACTGCATACAATTGGCGTCTCGATGACTCTCTTTTATCAGACCCACACACACTACAAGACATAAACTCTCACATAGTAGACTATTTTACTAACAACTCAACTGACGACATTTCTCCTACTTCAGTCTGGTCTGCGCATAAGGCAGTCATTAGAGGACACCTGATTAGCATTGCTGCAGCCAAAAATAGGGCTAAACTTACAGAAATCAAAGCCCTTACTAGAGACCTAGACCTTTTATACAACAAACTTGGCCAATCACCTTCTCCCGAAATTTCAAAACAAATTCATTCCAAACGCCAATCCCTAGACACGATCCTCTCAGCCGACACTGAGAAGTCCCTAAGATTTTCCAAAGTCAAATTTATGTTACATGGCAACTCTACCTCTAAAATGTTCGCACGAAAACTCAATCAGGAACACAACCCTCCCCACACATACAAACTACGAAACCATAATGGTAACTTGGTCACTCACCTCCGAGAGGTTCTGGACATCTTCTCCACTTTCTACAAAGCTCTTCGCTCAGGACCCCAAACTTACCCCTCTCCCTCCTCAATTAGATGGCTAGATAATATACATCTTCCCACCCTTAATGACCAACAAACCTCTATTCTTAATGATCCCTGTATGGATCTAGAAATTACAAATATTATTAAATCACTTAAAACCTCGACCGCTCCAGGCCCCGATGGCTTCTCCACATTATACTACAAAAAAATTGCACCCCTATTAGTACCTAGATTAACTAAACTATTTAATCATATCCTCACGGGTGGCCATTTCCCTGAAGATATGCTCCTTGCTAACTTATCTCTTATTCCTAAACCACTTAAAGACCACTCCCTCCCTCAAAATTTCCTGCCAAATTTCAGTCCTTAATAATGATTTGAAAATCTTCGGCAGACTCCTTGCAGATAGACTGGCATCAGTTATCACTTCCCTCATTCATATTGACCAATCAGGGTTCATTCCTGGCCGTCAAATCACAGTTAACATTAGACTTTGCTGCCCCCTCTCCCCACTTTTATTCACCTTAGCAATAGAGCCTCTAGCACAAGCCATAAGAAATAACCCAAATATCAAAGGATATAATAAAGGTTCGAATGAATTCAAACTTAGCCTCTATGCTGACGACGCCCTAGAGTTTCTCTCGAATCCCTTAACATCTATACCAAACCTTATCTCTGAACTTAAATCCTTTCATAATCTATCTGGTCTAGGTGTTAATGTCAACAAATGTTCTGCCCTCCCTATTAACCTCTAATCCAACCTAACCACTAACCTGCAAAAACATTTTAATTTTATTTGGTGCTCCAAATCATTCAGGTATCTTGGTGTCCACATTACTTCTCACCATAAAACATTATATAATACCAACTACACACCCCTATTCCTACAGATTAGCTCCCTACTTAAAGTGTGGTCCACATACCATATCTCCCTCCTTGGTAAGATCTGTGCCTTTAAAATGACCCTTCTCCCCAAATTACTATCTATTTTTTAGAGCTTTACCCATTGACGTTCCTGAAACCAGAATAGAATCCCTTCAAAGGGAGATTAATAGATTTATCTGGTCAACAAAAAAAACAAGATGCGGTTACTCTCTCGTGTTTAGGCCCCAGAACAAAGGTGGTCTAGGCCTCCCTAATATCTGGCACTACTTCATTGCCACTAAACTTACACAGATCGCCCAATGGCATGCTCCCACCCCACTTCTCCCATGGCTAAAATTTGAATCTCTCTCCATTGCTTCATACCACATACAAGGCCTCATTTTGTCTAATTGCCTCCACCACCAAAAACTTCTCAAGTTAAATCTCATAGTGGCCCATTCCCTTTGATTATGGCTCATACTCAATAAAACCCTCAAACTATCCTCAGACACGCCCCCTCTAGCATTCTTTTTAGGAGACCCCAGACTTGCACAAAACTCAAATAACATACATTCGTTCCCCCTCTGGCGAAACAATAATTTGACCTTCCTGAAATCATTGTCCTCAAACAATGCATTTCTCACATTCCCCACACTCCAATCCAAATACAATCTTCCATCCTCGGAACTTACAAACTACACTAAAATTAAAAAATTTTTTAATGAACATCACTCGTTAAACATTCGACCCCCTACGATGGTATTTGAACACGTCTGCATAAACTCCTCGAGAGATAAAGGCCTGATCTCCCTACTCTATAAAGACCTTAACAGCTCCACGATGCCAGCAAAATCCAACCAAATGTTACATTGGGAATCTGAATTAGATTGCAATTTCCCCATAGAAGCCTGGAATACTATGACAGACAATCTCCCCAAATGTAACATAGCACCCGCATTCAGAGAATCCCCTATGAAACTGTTCTCTAGACTATATCTGACCCCTGAAAAAATTCACTCATTCTATCCAACAACTTCTCCATGCTGCTTCAGAGGTTGCACAGAACCTGGCACATGCACTCACATTTTCTGGAGCTGTAGACATCTAGAACCAGTGTGGTGTCATGCCGATATGAAAATAGAATCCATGGTTAAAAAAAGAATCATCCTCTCCCCACAAATTTGCATACTATATGCAAATATCCCAGATATACCCCCTCCCTGTGTTAGACTGATCCACTCACTGTTAAGTTCAATCCAATGGATGATTGCCTTCAACTGGAAATCCAATAACTTACACTGGCCCCAGGTTTTATCCAGAATGAGAAAACTTAAGCTATCTGAAAGAATTCATCACACATTTTTGACAGCATTCATACCTTTAACTCGAAATGGATGTACTGGACTGATGATTAACCGCTTCCCGACCGCCTCACGCAGATATACTGCGGCAGAATGGCACGGGCAGGCAAAATCACGTACCTGTACGTGGCCCTTTAATTGCCTGCCTGTGCGTCGCGCGCCGCCGACAGCGGCGCATTCGCGAACCGGTCGGGAGCTCCGTGACCCCGGCCGCGGGACCAGCGGACCCGATCGCCGCTGGTGTCCCGCGATCGGGTCACAGAGCTGAAGAACGGGGAGAGGTCTGTGTAAACAAACCTCTCCCCGCGCTTCCTACTCTGCCTGTCATTGATCGACTGTTCCCGATCATCGCGAAAGCCGATCAATGACGTCAGACGTCAGCCCCGCCCCCTAATGTAAAAAAACACACACACGTCACAGCCCATAACCCCTCCCCTCCCCTAGTGGTTAACTCTTTCACTACAACTGTCATTTATACAGGAATCAATGCATTTAAATAGCATTGATTGCTGTATAAATGACAATGGCCCCAAAAATGTGTCAAAAATGTCCGATGTGTCAGGAAAAAAAGCTATTTAAAATCACTCGCGGCTAGTGTATTGACGGCTCCCGTAACACAGAGAACAGTCATTCATTGAAAGCCATTCATAAAAAAAAGTCATTGATAAAAAAAATATATATTTTTTTTAAAAAGCATGGGGGTCCCCCCAAATTTAATAACCAGGCCCTTCAGGTCTGCTATGGATATTAAGGGGGACCCCAGCCAAAAAAAATGGTGTGGGGTCCCCCTCAAAATCAATACCAGACCCTTATCCGAGCACACAACCTGGCAGGCCGCAGGAAAAGAGGGGGGACGAGAGCGGCCCCCCTCCCTCCTGAACCATACCAGGCCACATGCCCTCAACATTAGGAGGGTGCTTTGGGGGTCTGAGACCCCCAAAGCACCTTGTCCCCATGTTGATGAGGACAAGGGCCTCTTCCCCACAACCCTGGCCATTGGTTGTGGGGGTCTGCGGGCGGGGGGCTTATCGGAATCTGGAAGACCCCCACAACCAATGGCCAGGGTTGTGGGGAAGAGGCCCTTGTCCTCATCAACATGGACAAAGTCAAGGACAAGTTGAGGAGAAAAAAAAGCCGATCACTGGCTTATCTGCAAGGGACATCAGTTCCGAAGAGGAAGAGGCAATTATGCCTCATCTGTGCCCACCAGTACCCCCTGCTATTGCCAACTGGCAGTGCCCACCAGTGCCACCTATCAATGCCCATGAGTATCAATGCCCATGAGTGCCACCTATCAATGCCCACCAGTGGTGCCAATCAGTGCCACCTAGCAGTGCTGCCTATCAGTGTAACCTATCAGTGACCCATTATTGCCACCCATCAGTGCCCATCACTGCCACCCATCCATGCCCATCACTGCCACCTATCGGTGCCCATCAGTGCCATCTCATCAGCGTACATCAATGAAGAAGAAAAATTACCTGTTTGCAAAATTTTATAACAACATCTAAAAAAAGATATATATTTTGGTCTTTTACATTCTTTTTAACAAAAAATGAATACAGCAGAGGTGATCAAATACCACCAAAAGAAAGCTCTCTTTGTGGGAAAAATTCATTCATTTGAGTACAGTGTAGCATGACCACGCAATTGTCATTCAAAGTGCATCAGCGCTGAAAGCTGAAAATTGGTCTTGAACTACTTTGCCTGGTCTTGCTTTAGGGGGAGAGATGGTGGTGTGACAATACAGCAGGATAGGGGTTCCACCCTCAAAAGTAGTGATTGTGATGCCTACTTTATAACAATTTTAATTGGATTTCCGCTTCAAAGTCCTCCTAAATAACCACATTTTGCTTTTATAGCTTTCTAGTTATTATCATATATTGGTAATATACCTGTCTCTATGCAGGTAAGCATACACAAAAAGCACTACTGATATAAACCAAGTTTACGATCTACAGCAGTGTGTATTCCACAATGACCACTACAACATCTTCAAGACTACAAGACAGAACAAATAGTAACATTTTAAAAAGAGTATGGTAATTTATTTGGTCTTTGACCCTGTGAAAAAATCTGAAAAACAAGAAATGTTGGCAGTTACTATGGAGTGGTATATAATACTGAATGTGTATGCCATGTGTTGATTGCTGATAAATTTTGAAATTACATGTGCATGGACAGTTTAGGAAACTAAGCAAGGTTTAAAAAATGATATCATATCTTTTGTTTTAAAATGTTAATGAGGACTAGGAGGGACACTAGCTTGTAATGATGAGTTTTTCAACAACCTGTATTACATTATTTGGTAGAATGCAAAAATCTCATGTTTCTTGAAAGTAGGTAAACTATTATGAGAAGTTGTATAAGTATGCTTTGCAAGCTCAAAGTGAAATCTTGATTAGCGAAGTGCATTGTCAGCTGTCAATATTAATGTTGATTTATGCCAGCTCAATATGCATACATTAATAAATTTACAACAATTACTTACACATCATCCTTAATTTGCAGTCAAGTTTGACTTTTGTGTCATTGATGATAGCATAAACAAGCATGTTGGTAATTTTAGTTAATAGCCTTGGCTGGTAGAGAAAGGTTTTATTCTTTAGGAGAAAAAAAATAGAAGTACACAATAGGCAAATCAGTGAAGGCATGTTTACACCATATTTAATTATTACAGAAAATTATTATTTGGCAAACTCAAGTACTTGGGAAGATATGCTAATGCTGTGTGACCAATGACAATTAAAGCCCCTTTTCATATTTTTCATAGTAGAAAAGTACCAGCTGGAATATTGGATACACTTGAAAAATGTTCAAGTTTAAGCTTCCAGCCAGCTGGCTAAATGATTCAAACAAAACTTATTGCTTGGATGTTATTCAAATGATCACCGGTCCATCTGGTACATAAATATAATGTACAGAGTACAATTACTTCTCATGTCACATAACATAGCCAGTTTTATTGTAAATAAGTACTGAAATTCAAATGTGTTTAATCAATATTTTTTTCTGAGGTTTAGAAAAAGGCCACTTCTATGTCCTAAGTATTTCTGAAGCAGAATTACATGTTTAGTCAAGACAAATGCAGGGTTATTTGCATGGTTATTGTTTTTTTACCTGGTCTGTTTAATTTTATTTTAGCATTTTTTTTTTTTAAGTTTCTTACATAATACTTACAATACTTCTTAACAAAGTATCAGCATAATAGACTCAAGCTTTAATACAAATATAAGGATCTTATTATTCAATCATGTGAAATTTATTTTCAAATCTCATTAGGCTAAAAATAACTGTCATGTTTTTGGAAAAAAATATTTCATATCTTGGTGTGTTAGCTCCATGCATTGAGCCTAATAGCTTTGCTTTTATTTACACCTTAGCTCATTTAAATGCAACTTTGTATTCACATTTAAAATGTTCCATGATTGGTAGCCTGATTCATATGGGAGACATGCTGCCAGGAAATGTCCTTAAAGGTGAATTACTTCTATGTAAAGAGTGTGGAGTGGGCCAGGGTAATAACTTACTATTATGCAGTATAGTTATTGGAAGGTTCTGCTCCATATTCTTCAGCCATATGTGGCCTGTTCACGACTGGCAGATTTTCCAAATAGACTTTCCAAGTCATTGAGTAATCCTATAGCACACAAGATAGAACACGGGACATCTGCAACAGCAGGAATTTAAAAAAAAAAGTAATAAAAAAGGTTAGCTTTGTGGGATGAAGACCCATTGATGTTGGTAAGTAGGGATGAGCCGAACACCCCCGGGTTCGGTTCGAACCAGAACCTTCGAACGGACCGAAAGTTCGCGCGAATTTTCGAACCCTATACGTTATAATGGACGCGAACGTTCGAAATCAAAAGTGCTAATTACAACGGCCAATATGCATGTTAATGTCATAAAACAGGTTTGGGGACCCGGGTCCTGCCCCAGGGGACATATATCAATGCAAAAAGAACTTTTAAAAACTAATGTTTTTTCGGGAGCAGTCATTTTAATGATGCATAAAGTGAAAAAAAAAAGTGAAATTTTCCTTTAAATATGGTACCTGGGGGGTGTCTAAAGTATGCCTGTGAAGTGGCATGTGTTTCCCGTGTTTAGAACTGTCCTTGCACAAAATGACATTTGTAAAGGAAAAAAAGAAGCCATTTAAAACCACTTGAGGCTTTAGGTTTGATCTTAAGTAGAATCTGAACAGGTACATTATGAAGTGTAGCTCCATCCCAAAAAAATCTATTTTTAAGCTTTTTGGAGAACATAGGGAGGGGTTATCACCCCTGTAACATTTGCTGTCTTTGCACATCTGTTCAGAACATGTCACCTCACTTTCCGTCCCAATGACAAATGTTTTTGGAAAAGTGGGGTTTTAATTGAAACAAGGATTGGTGATAAAGTATCAGTAGAGAGGAGATACCTTTTTCCCAAATTAAATCTCACAGGATAGAATTTCCCTTCCTAGGGGTAGATTTCCTCTCACTTCCTGTTTTCTCTTTCCATTTGCAAGTAGGAGTCGTTTGTAAGTTGGATGTTTGAAAGTAGGGGCCTGGCGTATATACTCTGCAGAAATTTGCCCTATTAGATGTTGGTGTAGCCACAAGACTGGTGGGCACAGGAATGGGCCCTGCTGTGAGTTAATAGATCAAGATTTGTAATTGCATGCACCTGTTGAACAGGGCAGAAAAATTGGGGGTGGTGGTGGTGGTGGTGGACGGTTTTGCCACAAGACTGTAAGCTCTCACAGTTACTCTTGGTGGGCGCAGGAATGGGCCCTGCTGTGAGTTATTAGATCAAGATTTGTAATTGCAAGCACCTGATGAACAGGGCAGAAAAATTGGGCCTTTGGCGGTGGTGGTGGACGGTGTTGCCACAAGACTGTAGGCCCTCATAGTTACTCTTGGTGGGCGCAGGAATGGGCCCTGCTGTGAGTTATTAGATCAAGATTTGTAATTGCAAGCACCTGATGAACAGGGCAGAAAAATTGGGCCTTTGGCGGTGGTGGTGGACGGTGTTGCCACAAGACTGCAGGCCCTCATAGTTACTCTTGGTGGGCGCAGGAATGGGCCCTGCTGTGAACTATTAGATCAAGATTTGTAATTACCCGCCCCTGTTAAACAGGGGCTGAAAAATTGTGCCTTAGGCACTGGTGCTGGTGCCACAACACTGCAACCCCTCACAGAGACTGTACTTGGAGCACAGCAGTCACACGTGTTGCGAAGCATTTTTTTAAAAAATTGTAAGTACACGCCCCTGTTAAACAGGGGCTGAAAAATTGTGCCTTAGGCACTGGTGCTGGTGCCACAACACTGCAACCCGGCCCTCACAGATACTGTACTTGGAGCACAGCAGTCACACGTGTTGCGAAGCATTTTTTTAAAAAATTGTAAGTACACGCCCCTGTTAAACAGGGGCTGAAAAATTGTGCCTTAGGCACTGGTGCTGGTGCCACAACACTGCAACCCGGCCCTCACAGATACTGTACTTGGAGCACAGCAGTCACACGTGTTGCGAAGCATTTTTTTTTAAAAATTGTAAGTACACGCCCCTGTTAAACAGGGGCTGAAAAATTGTGCCTTAGGCACTGGTGCTGGTGCCACAACACTGCAACCCGGCCCTCACAGATACTGTACTTGGAGCACAGCAGTCACACGTGTTGCGAAGCATTTTTTTTTAAAAATTGTAAGTACACGCCCCTGTTAAACAGGGGCTGAAAAATTGTGCCTTAGGCACTGGTGCTGGTGCCACAACACTGCAACACGGCCCTCACAGAGACTGTACTTGGAGCACAGCAGTCACACGTGTTGCGAAGCATTTTTTAAAAAAATTGTAAGTACACGCCCCTGTTAAACAGGGGCTGAAAAATTGTGCCTTAGGCACTGGTGTGGTGGCATGGATCATTGAGGAGGAGGAAGAGGATAGTCAGTGAACATAAGAGGACAGTCACTCAGCATCAGCATAGGCAGTCTTGAAGGGATGTGACATTAAAAATTATTCGGTTATATCCGCCTCAGGTGCCTGGTAGCTGGTGGTGATCCAAGACTGATTCATTTTGATGAATGTCAGTCGATCAACCGAGGCGGTGGACAGGCGCACCCTATGATCAGTCACAAATCCTCCAGCAGCGAGTTGGGGGAAGGGGATTGAACAGGATGGACGTGTAGCAAAGGAGCTCCTCCTAGGTCTGGGAAACGACCTGCAGCTGACCACAATGAGCTACAGATGATCCCCACCTACCCTCCCTAAGCCGACGATATGCTGCTCTGACCACAGCTGAAGGACACATCTTTTCAACCTCTCTGCAGCTTAGCTTGCTGGCTGGCGGTAAGCGCAAATAGCGGTGAAAAGGCTCCAAGAAAAGCGCTGGGATATAATCCCAAGAGAGACAGAAAAAGTTCCCAGCGATCTCTTACCTGCAGTGATGGGAACGAGGCGTCCCCAGAGTGCTGACTAAAGACCCCCCTTCGGCCGAAGCCGGGATATACCGAACGGGATATACGCCATACAAACCGCGTGGATTCGACGGCCCGTCGCACGCGGAGATACCAAACTGCCTGGGAAGGTAACACAACAGACCAATGTTGCAGCAACCACCGCTGTGAAGACTACATGAAGCGGAGGTCTCCACAGGGAATCCCTAGAGTGACTGTGCAGGACTAACGGAACCAGCAGATAAGTACCCCATCTCATATACCCTACAGACTAAAGGTAAAGCGGAGGGGACCGACAAAAAAACCCCGTTTTTTTCCTTTTTCTTTTTCCCTTTGGATATGTGCTATGGCATAAAAACTGAAAAGGAATAACTGTATAATAAAGGGTATTAAGGGCATAAACGTCACGTCACTCTAGTGGGACCTACACTGTAGTGGGACCTACAGAAACCAGCAGAAAAACACCCAAATATAACCCTCCTGTAGAGAGAAAGACCTCACCGTAAAAGAGTTAAATAATTAATTACATAACTGTACAGAATACCCATTAAAGATATTCCTGGTATATCTGATAAACCTTGCTGACAGTTAACAAAGAATACAGAGTACAATAAGGAGTTTTGAAGGGAAGGGAAAAAAAAAAAAAAAAAAAGAAAAAAGGGGAAGTTTAACCTAATGAAAAATGGACGGCTAAAAAAGGATTTAAATTGGGGGTGAAGATAGTGCAACCCGGGAGATACCTCCCCACCAGACAGATTAAAAAAGTTATAAGAAAGACCCCTACAACTACCCAAGAGAACAACATTCCATATATATATAGAATGTATGATCAGTGGAATATACACTTCTCTTGAGAGGAAAGGGTTTCCTTTTTTTTTTTTTTTTTTGGTTGTTTGCTTTCCATCTACTACTTCGAAACAGATAAAAACTCTATAAGGATGCCACCAAAAAGTACACACACTCAGAAAACAAAGAGAGGATCCACAGGTGGAACAACAAAAAATCAGATTAAGCCACAATCTGCACAGAACGCAGATATAAAGGGGTTTTTCAAACAGCCATTAATATCGCCACAACAAGACGCAGAGACTTCCACTGAATTGCATTTTGCTTCACCCAGTATGAGCCCAGAGCTCCCACTCAACAATAGCCCCACAGGGAGTACACAATATCCCATAATGGACACAATGAGATCAACAAACAATCCCAACTGGGACATACAGACACACTTAAAATCACTACCAACTAAAGAGGATATGGATAATTATGTCTATAGATTAGAGACTACATATAAAGAGCAAATAAATTCATTGAAGGTATCCTTAATAGACACCCAAGAGCATATGAATATCATAGATGCCAAAATCCTGACGATCGACCAGAAAACACTTACCCTGGAAGAAAAAATAATAGAACACGATCGATTAATAAAACAAATAAGAGATTCAACAGATGAACTCGAGAATAAGAATAGACGTAATAATATAAAAATAAGAGGACTTCCAGAATCAGTAGACACCGAGAATCTGAAACAAATATTACAACATATATTTAATATTTTATTACAACAACCTGAGACAACAGCAATAGAGATCGATCGAGCACACAGAATTCAAGGACCCAGAGATCCCAATCAAACGAGACCTAGAGACATAATATGTAGAATACATTTTTTTCAAACCAAAGAAAATATAATGATAGCAGCAAGAACACAAAGGGAATTCAAGTATGAGGGAGCTCAACTTATATTCTTACAAGATCTATCTAAACATACATTAAATAAGAGAAGAGCGGTGAAACCACTACGGGAACTATTGAGAGAGAAGGGATTCCTTTATAAATGGGGATCCCCCTTTCAAGTAATAGTGTACCAAGAAGGCCAGAAGACGGTGTTTCGGAGTATTGAAGATCTACAAGAATTCCTCAACCATTTGGGACTCCCTCTGATAGAACTGCCCTTGTGGGCCCAGATATATTAAATCTCTTCAGAATGAAATGAGGGGGAAAGAGAAGGGAAAGAGATACATAATTTCCCCCCTTCTCCCCTTTTTTTTTTTTTTTTTCCCCTCTCCTTCTTTTTCCGGAGAAGGGGGAGATGGGAGGGTGAGGGGAGGGAGAAAAGAGGGAGGTTTAGGAATAGGGTACAAACAGTAACCATCACAATATACACTGCGGATATGTAATAGATAAAGAGGAAACAATGTTAATATTAGAAGTGATCAGGGAAAGACCAGAATCATTTGAGTATGAATAGGGGCACACAAGAAAAGAAAAAAAAAAGAAAAAAGAAAAGATTTTTTTTTTTTTTTTTTTTTTGAAACACATCACATAACTTTACCATATCTACACAAGGAATCACATTTTTGGGGGCGGACATAGGACCGGGGAGGGAAGGGTAGAAGGGAAAGGGATACACCGATCACATGCCTGTACACTAATATTATATACACACGACACGGACACACCAGACACAATTTATAATCTATTACTTACACACACATCTCTAGAAGAGGGGGAAATGGAACGAGGGAGGAGAACAAGGGGGATTGGGGAGATTCCAAAAGAATTGGCCTCCCCTCCCCCCCTATGTGCTCCCCCCCCTTTAATTTTTATTTTTTAAATTTTTTAAAGAAATTTTTTTTTTTTTTTTATTTTTTTTTTATTTTTTTTTTTTATTATAAATTTTTTTTTTTTTTTTTTTTTTTTTTTATGCATAGAGTTATAAATATAATATGTCAGAATATAATGAAAATATGATAAAAATGTATAAATTGTAATGTACCTGAAAAATGGACACTTATGAGCTGTGGGCTTTTGGGAAATTGGTTTGCCCCCATTGGATACAATTGATTCAATCTTCCTCTGCCCTCCAAAAAAAACGACCCTCTGCGGAGGGGAGGGAGTGGGTGGGGTGGAGGAGAGAGAGAAAATTTCCTCCCCTTTTTTTCCTCTAGGTTTTTTTTTTTTTTTTTTTTTTTTCCTTTTTCCTTTTTCCTTTCCCTCTCCTTTTCCTCCCTTCTCTCTCTCCTTCTCTCTCTGCCCACTCTATCCCCACAACGAAGAGCAGAGGAAATAAACTGTATAGATTATGCACCAATAAACCACATTGTATCCATGGGAAACAACCCAAATACCAATCTGTAATAATGGAATAACAGAATGGAAAAGACGTATATATACCACATAAACTGTCGGCTTTCAAATATAACTTCAAAGGTGAGGGGGGAGGGGGAGGGGAAGAGGATAGGAGAACAAACATAAGTAACACAATAATAATAGCTCATGAAGGTGATAAATAAGATGTAGGATTAAAATACCCATTAAAATCCTACATTATTTAAACTAAACTATTCCCAGACCAGGGACACGTCCTAACCCTAAGGAAATCCCTATATACCCCCAAATAGGGAACTTACATTGTAAGGGTAGACTCAACGAGTCATTTAGAGAATGATAAAGTATGAAAGTTTAAATTATAAGTGAGTAGAACACCAAAGAACACTTGACTCTTAGTACGAGTGAATGTGAACTACAGAAGAGAAGCTTTTTTTAAAAGAATAAAAAATATTAATTTTTTTTTTTTTTTTTTCTCTCCCTTCCTTCTTTCTTCTTTTTCTTTTCTCTCTCTCTTTCCTTCTCCCTCTTCCCCTCTCCCCCCCCCTTTTGCTCTCTCCCTCTTCCCTCCTCTAGACCCCCTATTGTCGAAATATGACAGCTATTAAAGTTTGTTCTTTCAATACAAGGGGACTAAATGTAGCATCTAAGAGATCACAAATCTTATATTCTCTCCAGAAACAAAATGTAGGAATTATTCTCTTCCAGGAAACGCACTTCCGTACAAATCAACTACCAAACATACAGAATAGACAATATCCCAACTGGTATCACGATACATACCCATATTCAAAATCCAGAGGGGTCTCAATAGTAATTCATAACTCAATACCTCATCAGGTTTTAGAAAAATGGACAAGTCGAGAGGGCAGAGCACTATTGCTAAAGCTGAATATATACGGACAGATATACACTTTTATTAATATCTATCTACCAAATATAGATCAAATAAAAACAGGCATTCAACTACTAACAAAGATGATGATTAAAGCAGAAGGGACAATCATAATTGGAGGAGACTTCAATTTTGTTCTAGATCGAAATATGGATACCACATCAAAGACAGGACCTCAAAAGAAAAGTGAGAAAAGAGCATTTAAAAAACTACTAGAACAATACCAACTAATAGATATATGGAGAATAACAAATCCAAGTATAAAAGACTATACATATTACTCCCAGGTACACGATACATACCATAGACTGGACTACTTTTTGATAAACTCCTCGGCGATTGCAACAACCTCTACCCCCGAGATAGGGAATTTCATATGGTCAGACCATGCACCCATCTACCTAACTATAGATACAATAAATAAAAGTATGCCTAGAGGTACATGGAAATTAAATGATAATTTACTATTTGATGAATCCTGTAGAACTGAAATTGCTTCCGCGATATTGAACTTTACATCAGACCACATAGAAGACAATACATCACTCCCAAATCAATGGGAAGCCCTTAAATGTATAATAAGGGGCCTCTTTATTAAACATGGGTCTAGATTAAAAAAAATGAAAAACAATAGGTTAAAAGAATTGATACAAGAAATTTCGGCATTAGAGAAACACCATAAACAGAATACAACACGAGAAACATTAATGGTCCTCTCGGATAAAAGAGTAGAGTTGAGAACGATATTGAATGAACAATCACTTCGAATTAGAGACAAAAATCGCGCCCTATATTACCATCAAGAGAATAAACCAGGTAAAATATTAGCTGGAGCTTTAAAACAACAAACAAGAACTACATCAATTCCCAAAATTAAAACGGACTCAGGGGAACTGACGTATGATCCCAAAAAGATTATGGAAACTTTCCATACATTTTACTCTGGGTTATATAACCTACCTAACCGACTAACAAAACAAAACCTAGAAGACCTTGACCAAAAGATAAAACAATACATAACAGAAACCCCGATACCACCACTACCTGATAGCGATATAGAACAACTTGAGAATGAATTCTCAGAAACGGAAATACAAATAGTAATAGACTCACTGACAATAGGTAAAAGCCCAGGGCCTGACGGATTTACCCCACGCTTTTATAAATTATACAAAGACCTGCTTATCCCAGTTTTAAAACGCACATTTAACTCTGTATCTATAGCTCAGCCATTTGTATCACAAAGTATGCAGGCATATATATCTCTCATACCCAAACCCGATAAAGACCATACACTATGTGGAAACTATAGACCGATCTCCCTGACGAATATAGATCTCCGAATCTACTCTAAAGTTATAGCCAATAGGCTTACCCCTAAACTACCAACAACGATACATTTAGACCAAGTAGGATTCGTGGAGGGAAGAGAAGCGAGAGATAACACCCTTAAAACTTTGACATTAGTCGAATATGCGAAAAGACACGCCATCCCATCCTGTCTATTGGCAGTAGACGCTGAAAAAGCGTTCGACAGGGTGGGATGGCGATTCTTTGAAGAGACATTGAAACAATGGGGACTGGGCCCTAGATTATTAGAAAAGATTCTGGTTCTATATCAGAATCCAACGGCCAAAATTCGAGCAAATGGGGAATTATCAGACACGATAACAATACGAAACGGAACCAGACAGGGATGTCCCTTATCCCCACTGATATATGTTTTAACTATGGAACATCTGATGACAGCAATCCGGATAAATAAGGATATACAAGGAATTAGAATAAAAGATCAGGAATATAAACTTTCAGGATACGCAGATGATCTATTATTATATATTACAAACCCCATAGTGACGCTACCCAATCTAATAAAAGAATTCAAACGCTTTGCTGAAGTTAGTAACTTCAAAGTTAATTATAATAAAACGGAAGCCTTAAACATCTCACTTACTACAAACACTGTTGATACTCTTAAAAGGAATTTCTCTTTTAAATGGCAAAATAGTACTATTAAATACCTAGGAATATTTATCCCCAATGACATCAGAAAACTCCAAGAAAACAACTATGTCCCACTAATACAAAAAATAACGAAACTACTTCAAAACTACAACAAAGGAATTTTCTCTTGGACAGGGCGTATAAATATTATAAAAATGGACATACTTCCCAAAATACTATATATATTCCAAACAGTTCCAATATTTCCCCTCAAAAACATATTGAATACTCTACGAAAACTGATAGGCAGCTTCATCTGGGCGGGTAAACCAGCAAGAGTCAGCAGGGAAACACTTATAAGATCTAAAAAAGACGGGGGTTTGGCTCTTCCGGATTTATCCACATACCTAAAGGCATCCCTGATCACTAGGATTCTGGATTGGTTTCATAATAAAGGAACTAAACAATGGGTGGAACTAGAGGAAGAAATTATGAATATAAATTTAAAAATACTACCATGGATAAAAAAAGAGAATAGACCATTAAGACAAGAAATGCCATTTTTGATTGAAGCAACACTGAAAACATGGGACGGACTGATGAAAAGGGGAATAGGGTCATCATATATAGGCCCAATGACACCCCTCTTCGGCAATCCCGATTTCCCCCCAGCAAATGAATCCAGAACCTTTTTAAAATGGGAGAAAAAAGACAACATCAGAATAGTACAAACAATGGAGAACAAAAAACTTATTCGACTAGAAGACATGGGTAGAGAACATGCACACAAATGGATACAACACAGACAGCTTCAGGAATATATAAATACTCTTGAGAAAACAGGAATACTGGACAAAACACCCACAACATTGGAAACATTATTATTACAAGAACAAAGACCCATACATAATCTCTCCAATATATATAAATATTTAATTTCAAACAGTAACACACAAGAGTTAAAGTATGTAAGAAAATGGGAACAGGAGATGGAAGAGGCCATACCCAGAGAGAAATGGGACAAAGCAATTTTACTAACACACAAAATGTCTCTATCCAATAGGCATCAGGAAAGAAACTACAAATTACTAGTGAGATGGTATAAATGCCCAATTGACCTGTATAAAATTAATGTAGAAAATGATAGCACCTGTTGGAGATGTCAAAAAGCAGCCGGGACTATGTCACATATCTGGTTTTTATGCCCAAAGGTGTACATATTCTGGGAAAAAATATTTAAGATATATAGCGAGATGACAGATATAAACATACAACCAGAAAAAAAGATCGCTATTTTATCAATGATACCAGGTACGATCAAAAAGATAAGAAAAGGGATACTAAAACACTGTTTAACCGCAGCTAGAACAGTAATAGCAAGGAAGTGGAAAAACAATATAGCACCCTCAATTGAGGAATGGATCATAGAAATGGATGATATGCGTTCACTGGAAGAGAGGATTATAAAGGAGGAGGATCCCAAAGATCACATAAACGAAACTTGGCAAAAATGGAAAGACTATATGATGTCGTCCTTATTGCTGCGGACGATATGAGAGGGGGAGGGGAGGAGGGAGGATGGGAGAGACCTTGTCAAAATCCTTTGTTTTTTTTTTTTTTTTTTTTTTTCTCTCTCTTTTTTTTTTTTTTTCTCTACTGGACACTAATATGAATGAAGAGAGTATGATAGATTGTTTGATAAGTTTTAATGACATATGATGGGGAGAAAGAATGAAAGTAATAGCAACGATATATAACTAACACGCAAAAGTACAGGAATAAGAAACTATGGAGTTATAAACAGACACAACTGTAAATGCCTGTATAATACATGTAACTGCAAAGTTTTATGTTTGTTAAGATGTGAAAATGGAAATAAAGTAAGATTTGAAACAAAATCCTCCAGCAGCACTGAATGTGCGTTCGGAAAGAACGCTGGAGGCAGGACAGGCCAGTAGCTCAATTGCATACTGTGCAAGCTCTGGCCAGTGATCCATCCTCAGGACCCAGTAAGCCAGAGGATTTTCGGTGGGAAAGGTGTCCAAGTCTGACCTTGCCCCAAGGTATTCCTGCACCATGTATATCAGACGCTGGCGATGGTTGCTGGAACCGATCATACCTTGGGGCTGCGGACTAAAAAATTGTCTGAACGCATCGGTCAGACGTCCACCTTCCCCACCGCTCCTTCTGCCACTGACCGAAGCCTCAGCAACTCGTCGCCCAGGACCAGGAGTTTGTAGCCTCCCAGTTTCTGGGAACGCGTTGCACAGACCTTTCTGCAAGGCCTCCCTGAGATGTCTCATCCTCTGCTCCCTCTGCGACGGCAAGATAAGGTCCGCAACCTTACCCTTGTACCGCGGATCAAGGAGAGTGGCCAGCCAGTAATGGTCCCTCTCCTTGATCCGAAGAACACGAGGATCCTTCCGCAGGCTTTGCAGGATCAGGGAGGCCATGCAGCGTAGGTTAGCTGAGGCATTCGGTCCGGAGTCTTCTGGGTCACTGAGGATGACATGATCGCCAGCCACCTCCTCCCAGCCATGTACAAGTCCACTGGCTTGTTGGGACTGTACATCATCCCTAAAAGACTGCTGCTGCTGATGCTGAGTGCCAGGCTCCACCTCCATGCTCACACAATCCTCCTCCTCCTCCTCCTCCTCCTCCTCCTCATCCTCTTCCTGTGTGATGGGTGGGACAGAAGGAACACTGTCCGGATAAAGGGGGCCTTGAGAGGCAAGGAAGTCCTCCTCTTCCTGCCTCTGTTCTGCCTCAAGTGCCCTGTCCATTATCCCACGCAGCGTATGCTCCAACAGGTGGACAAGAGGGACAGTGTCACTGATGCATGCACTGTCACTGCTCACCATCCTCGTGGCCTCCTCAAATGGTGAGAGGACAGTGCATGCATCCCTGATCATGCTCCACTGACGTGGGGAAAAAAAACCAAGCTCCCCTGACCCTGTCCTGGTGCCGTAGTCGCAAAGGTACTCATTGATGGCCCTCTGCTGCGTGTGCAGTCGCTGCAGCATGGCCAACGTTGAGTTCCACCTGGTGGGCATGTCAGATATTAGGCGGTTCTTGGGCAGGTTCAGCTCCTTTTGCAGCTCAGTCAGCAGAGCACTGGCATTATAAGATCGGCGGAAATGCACACAGACTTTCCTGGCCTGCCTCAGGACATCCTGTAAGCCTGGGAACCTGCCCAAGAACCGCTGCACCACCAGGTTGAGGACGTGAGCCATGCAGGGCACATGGGTGAGCTGCCCCTGTCGCAGGGCGGAGAGGAGGTTGGTGCCATTGTCAGAAACGACCATTCCTGGCTTAAGCTGACGTGGCGTCAACCACCTCTCGGCCTGCCCCTGCAGAGCTGCCAGAACCTCTGGCCCAGTGTGGCTCCTGTCCCCCAAACACACCAGCGCAAGCACGGCATGGCATCTTTTTGCCTGCGTACTTGCGTAGCCCCTTGTACGCCTACGGAGCACCGCTGGTTCCAAGGACAGAGCACTGGAGGAAGAAGAAGAGGAGGGGGTTGAGGAGAGAGGTGTGTCACAACCAGTAGCAGTAGTCGCGTTTTGGAGGCGTGGTGGCGGAACAACCTCCAACACTACTGCACCTTGTCCTGCATCCCTCCCAGCTGCCAATAGAGTGACCCAATGGGCCGTGAAAGAAAGGTACCGTCCCTGTCCATGCCTGCTGGACCATGAGTCAGCGGTAATATGCACCTTACCGCTGACCGCCCTGTCCAGCGAGGCATGGACATTGCCCTCCACATGCCGGTAGAGAGACGGAATCGCCTTCCGCGAGAAAAAGTGGCGTTTGGGAACCTGCCACTGAGGAACCGCACATTGAACAAACTCACGGAAGGGGGCCGAGTCTACCAACTGAAAAGGCAGCAGTTGAAGTGCTAGCAATTTAGCAAGGCTAGCATTCAACTGCTGGGCATGTGGATGGCTGGGAGTGTACTTCTTTCTACGGTCCAGCAGCTGGGGCAGGGAAATTTGCCTGCTGCAATCGGACGTCGGTGTACTGCAAGTACTTGGTTGTGACACACCGAATTCTACACCTTCAGTCCTCTCAGAGCAGCTTTCAGAGAGGACTGAAGGTGTAGTGGGGATGGAGATCCCAGCTGAGGAGGAGCAAGGAGAGGTCCGCTTAGTTCTTTGGTGTGGGTCTTTTATGTGTGCCTGCCAACGAGCTGCATGGCAGGTCGCCATATGTCTGGTCATGCTTGTCGTGCCCAAGCGGCTGATGTTTTGGCCACGCGAGATACGCTTGAGACAAATATTGCAAATAGCAGTGGTGCGATCTGCTGCACTCGTCTCAAAAAAGGCCCACACCAAAGAACTTTTCTGATAACGTGCAGAGGCAGCGCCCTGCACAGGCGGAGCTCTGCGGTGTTGTACAGTTGCTGTGCTGGCCTCTACCTGGCCTCCAGGGGGCATCCTGCCTCGTTGGACATGTGACGCCGCATCCTCCTCCTCCTCGTCCTCCTCCTCATCCTCTCTCCCTTGAGGCACCCACGTGGAGTCAGTGACCTCATCATCCCCTCCCTCTTCACCACTAGAGCAAACCTGGCAGTAAGCTGCAGCTGGTGGAACTGTACTGCCAGATTCCTCAAGCTGGGTATCGTCATCCGAGCCTTCGAATAGTTGGGCATCCTCCTGGAGCATGTACCCAACACTGTGCTCAAAGAGTTCGGGGGACTCCTCAGGAGGACATGGTGGGTCTAGGGAAGGGGTGGCTGATGATGCTCTGTCAGTACCCTGAGCCTGGGTGAGAGAGGATGAGGAGGATGAGGAGGGCTTGGTCATCCATTCTACCAAGCCTTCAGCATGATGCGGCTCCACATGTCCAGCTGCCGAAAACAAAGACGCGCGTGTCCCATGGCCACGTGCTGATGACGATGCACGACCACGTCCACGTCCA
The DNA here is from genome assembly GCA_028564925.1 of Lithobates sylvaticus. Lineage (NCBI taxonomy): Eukaryota > Metazoa > Chordata > Amphibia > Anura > Ranidae > Lithobates > Lithobates sylvaticus. Next base: position 252,669,621 of record CM053030.1, read on the forward strand.
CGGCCACGTCCACTAGAAACAGAGCCTGCCTGCCCTGTGTTCTTGGCTCTGCACGCTCTGCCTCCCCTTGGCGGTCTTCCAGCCATTGTAGTCGGTAGTCCTGTGGGTGCTGCTGAGAAGAAAATATAGGAGCTCTGTGTGATGCCACTAACACACTAGAAGTCCTATGGGTGCTTCTGCAAAGAAAATAGAGGAGCTCTGTGTGATGCCACTAACACACTAGAAGTCCTGTGGGTGCTTATGCAAAGAAAATAGAGGAGCTCTGTGTGATGCCACTAACACCCTAGAAGTCCTGTGGGTGCTTATGCAAAGAAAATAGAGGAGCTCTGTGTGATGCCACTAACACACTAGAAGTCCTGTGGGTGCTGCTGAGAAGAATATATAGGAGCTCTGTGTGATGCCACTAACACACTAGAAGTCCTGTGGGTGCTTATGCAAAGAAAATAGAGGAGCTCTGTGTGATGCCACTAACACACTAGAAGTCCTGTGGGTGCTGCTGAGAAGAATATAGAGGAGCTCTGTGTGATGCCACTAACACACTAGAAGTCCTATGGGTGCTTCTGCAAAGAAAATAGAGGAGCTCTGTGTGATGGCACTAACACACTAGAAGTCCTGTGGGTGCTTCTGCAAAGAAAATAGAGGAGCTCTGTGTGATGCCACTAACACACTAGAAGTCCTGTGGGTGCTTCTGCAAAGAAAATAGAGGAGCTCTGTGTGATGCCACTAACACACTAGAAGTCCTGTGGGTGCTTCTGCAAAGAAAATAGAGGAGCTCTGTGTGATGCCACTAACACACTAGAAGTCCTGTGGGTGCTTATGCAAAGAAAATAGAGGAGCTCTGTGTGATGCCACTAACACACTAGAAGTCCTGTGGGTGCTGCTGAGAAGAATATATAGGAGCTCTGTGTGATGCCACTAACACACTAGAAGTCCTATGGGTGCTTCTGCAAAGAAAATAGAGGAGCTCTGTGTGATGGGACTAACACACTTCAAGTCCTATAGGTGCTTCTGGGAAGAAAATAAAGGTCTGTGTGATGGGACTAACACACTTCAAGTCCTATAGTTGCTTCTGGGAACAAAATATAGGATCTCTGTGTGATGGGACTAACACACTTCAAGTCCTATAGGTGCTTCTGGGAAGAAAATATAGCTCTGTGTGTGTAATGGGACTAACACACTTCAAGTCCTATAGGTGCTTCTGGGAAGAAAATATAGCTCTGTGTGTGTAATGGGACTAACACACTTCAAGTCCTATAGGTGCCTCTGGGAACAAAATATAGCTCTGTGTGTGTGATGGGACTAACACACTTCAAGTCCTATAGGTGCTTCTGGGAAGAAAATATAGCTCTGTGTGTGTGATGGGACTAACACACTTCAAGTCCTATAGGTGCTTCTGGGAACAAAATATAGCTCTGTGTGTGTGATGGGACTAACACACTTCAAGTCCTATAGGTGCTTCTGGGAACAAAATATAGCTCTGTGTGTGTGATGGGACTAACACACTTCAAGTCCTATAGGTGCTTCTGGGAACAAAATATAGCTCTGTGTGTGTGATGGGACTAACACACTTCAAGTCCTATAGGTGCTTCTGGGAACAAAATATAGCTCTGTGTGTGTGATGGGACTAACACACTTCAAGTCCTATAGGTGCTTCTGGGAACAAAATATAGCTCTGTGTGTGTAATGGGACTAACACACTTCAAGTCCTATAGGTGCTTCTGGGAAGAAAATATAGCTCTGTGTGTGTAATGGGACTAACACACTTCAAGTCCTATAGGTGCTTCTGGGAACAAAATATAGCTCTGTGTGTGTAATGGGACTAACACACTTCAAGTCCTATAGGTGCTTCTGGGAACAAAATATAGCTCTGTGTGTGTGATGGGACTAACACACTTCAAGTCCTATAGGTGCTTCTGGGAACAAAATATAGCTCTGTGTGTGTGATGGGACTAACACACTTCAAGTCCTATAGGTGCTTCTGGGAACAAAATATAGCTCTGTGTGTGTGATGGGACTAACACACTTCAAGTCCTATAGGTGCTTCTGGGAACAAAATATAGCTCTGTGTGTGTAATGGGACTAACACACTTCAAGTCCTATAGGTGCTTCTGGGAAGAAAATATAGCTCTGTGTGTGTAATGGGACTAACACACTTCAAGTCCTATAGGTGCTTCTGGGAACAAAATATAGCTCTGTGTGTGTGATGGGACTAACACACTTCAAGTCCTATAGGTGCTTCTGGGAACAAAATATAGCTCTGTGTGTGTGATGGGACTAACACACTTCAAGTCCTATAGGTTCTTCTGGGAACAAAATATAGCTCTGTGTGTGTGATGGGACTAACACACTTCAAGTCCTATAGGTGCTTCTGGGAACAAAATATAGCTCTGTGTGTGTGATGGGACTAACACACTTCAAGTCCTATAGGTGCTTCTGGGAACAAAATATAGCTCTGTGTGTGTGATGGGACTAACACACTTCAAGTCCTATAGGTGCTTCTGGGAACAAAATATAGCTCTGTGTGTGTGATGGGACTAACACACTTCAAGTCCTATAGGTGCTTCTGGGAACAAAATATAGCTCTGTGTGTGTGATGGGACTAACACACTTCAAGTCCTATAGGTGCTTCTGGGAAGAAAATATAGCTCTGTGTGTGTAATGGGACTAACACACTTCAAGTCCTATAGGTGCTTCTGGGAAGAAAATATAGCTCTGTGTGTGTAATAGGACTAACACACTTCAAGTCCTATAGGTGCTTCTGGGAACAAAATATAGCTCTGTGTGTGTAATGGGACTAACACACTTCAAGTCCTATAGGTGCTTCTGGGAACAAAATATAGCTCTGTGTGTGTGATGGGACTAACACACTTCAAGTCCTATAGGTGCTTCTGGGAACAAAATATAGCTCTGTGTGTGTGATGGGACTAACACACTTCAAGTCCTATAGGTGCTTCTGGGAACAAAATATAGCTCTGTGTGTGTGATGGGACTAACACACTTCAAGTCCTATAGGTGCTTCTGGGAACAAAATATAGCTCTGTGTGTGTAATGGGACTAACACACTTCAAGTCCTATAGGTGCTTCTGGGAAGAAAATATAGCTCTGTGTGTGTAATGGGACTAACACACTTCAAGTCCTATAGGTGCTTCTGGGAACAAAATATAGCTCTGTGTGTGTAATGGGACTAACACACTTCAAGTCCTATAGGTGCTTCTGGGAACAAAATATAGCTCTGTGTGTGTGATGGGACTAACACACTTCAAGTCCTATAGGTTCTTCTGGGAACAAAATATAGCTCTGTGTGTGTGATGGGACTAACACACTTCAAGTCCTATAGGTGCTTCTGGGAAGAAAATATAGCTCTGTGTGTGTAATGGGACTAACACACTTCAAGTCCTATAGGTGCTTCTGGGAAGAAAATATAGCTCTGTGTGTGTGATGGGACTAACACACTTCAAGTCCTATAGGTGCTTCTGGGAAGAAAATATAGCTCTGTGTGTGTAATGGGACTAACACACTTCAAGTCCTATAGGTGCCTCTGGGAACAAAATATAGCTCTGTGTGTGTGATGGGACTAACACACTTCAAGTCCTATAGGTGCTTCTGGGAAGAAAATATAGCTCTGTGTGTGTGATGGGACTAACACACTTCAAGTCCTATAGGTGCTTCTGGGAAGAAAATATAGCTCTGTGTGTGTAATGGGACTAACACACTTCAAGTCCTATAGGTGCCTCTGGGAACAAAATATAGCTCTGTGTGTGTGATGGGACTAACACACTTCAAGTCCTATAGGTGCTTCTGGGAAGAAAATATAGCTCTGTGTGTGTAATGGGACTAACACACTTCAAGTCCTATAGGTGCCTCTGGGAACAAAATATAGCTCTGTGTGTGTGATGGGACTAACACACTTCAAGTCCTATAGGTGCTTCTGGGAACAAAATATAGCTCTGTGTGTGTGATGGGACTAACACACTTCAAGTCCTATAGGTGCCTCTGGGAACAAAATATAGCTCTGTGTGTGTGATGGGACTAACACACTTCAAGTCCTATAGGTGCTTCTGGGAACAAAATATAGCTCTGTGTGTGTGATGGGACTAACACACTTCAAGTCCTATAGGTGCTTCTGGGAACAAAATATAGCTCTGTGTGTGTGATGGGACTAACACACTTCAAGTCCTATAGGTTCTTCTGGGAACAAAATATAGCTCTGTGTGTGTGATGGGACTAACACACTTCAAGTCCTATAGGTGCTTCTGGGAAGAAAATATAGCTCTGTGTGTGTAATGGGACTAACACACTTCAAGTCCTATAGGTGCTTCTGGGAAGAAAATATAGCTCTGTGTGTGTAATGGGACTAACACACTTCAAGTCCTATAGGTGCCTCTGGGAACAAAATATAGGAGCTCTGCCTGCCTGCCACGAACACACTACAAGTCCTATAGGTGCTTCTGGTAACAAAATATAGGAGCTCTGCCTGCCTGCCACGAACACACTACAAGTCCTATAGGTGCTTCTGGTAACAAAATATAGGAGCTCTGCCTGCCTGCCACGAACACACTACAAGTCCTATAGGTGCTTCTGGTAACAAAATATAGGAGCTCTGCCTGCCTGCCACGAACACACTACAAGTCCTATAGGTGCTTCTGGTAACAAAATATAGTAGCTCTGCCTGCCTGCCACGAACACACTACAAGCCCCTCTTTCTCAATCAATCTTTGTAACTGAATCTATCGAACTCAATCTCTGTAAGTGAATCTCTCTAACTATCTAAATGCAGCAGAGTGTCACAGAATCAGCCTGCTCAATCTGCGCCGGAACAGCATGTGACCGGCGCAGACGGCGTGGCGGCGTTTTATAGGGGGGGGCGTGTACTACAGCCCCTGAGCTGTAATTGGCTACAGGCGTCCTGCCTGTAGCCAATTATGGCTCTTCGAGTTTCCGGGGCTGTGATTGGCCAAGCATGCGGGGTCACAGTGCATGCTTGGCCAATCATCAGCCAGCAATGCACTGCGTCGGCCGCGCCGGCCGCAATGCATTGCGGGGCCGCTCGCATCACACGAACGTGATGCGAGCGGCCAAAATAGTTCTGGGCTCGCCGAGCGAGCGAACGCCTGGTGCTCGATGCGAACGTGGGTTCGCATCGAGCACCGGGCCCATCCCTATTGGTAAGAATGAAAATGTGTGATATAAAATTAACTGAAAAGCTGAAACAGGCTGACTAGTACATATATACAGGTATTTTTCGTTCATGAATTTTCATTTACCGTATTTATCGGTGTATAACACGCGCCGGCCTATAACACGCACCCCAAGTTTAGGAGGAAATTTTAAGTAAAAAAACTTACATTTTAATGCCCATCAATGCAGCCTTATCAGTGTCCATCTGCAGCCTTGCACAGCATCCATCTGCATGCTTGTCAGTGTAATTTGCAGCCTTGCAGTCTTCTTAGTGTCATTTGCAGCCTTGCTGCGTCCATCTGCAGCCTCCTCAGTGTCATTTGCAGCCTTGCCCAGGCTGCAGTTAAACTGCAGTGACATGTCAGTGCCACTGCAGTTTGAAAATGGCGCCGCTGAGATACATAGAGCCATTCCTGTGTATCTCTGCTCTTCTCGGCTCTTCTCGGCTCCTCTCGTAGCGGAAAATCCGATCGTGTGTACGCGGCATTAGTTTTAGTCTGGGAACAAGGGTTCACTCTGTTTAATGGTTTCTTGACACATTCTTAAAGAGACTTACTGTATAGGTGACTGTAGAGCTAACATTTAAAATTATTCTTTATTGAAAATAAAGAAAATAGCTTGATATATATCCTTCCAGTGTGATTTACTGACTCAAGGCACCATTCAAAGGGTCTGTGTTTTGTGTTTATGCTAATGAATATTCTTTCTTTTGGCAAGTCCCAGCTACCAATCCACTTTTTAAAAATAGCTTTTAAATTGAAAAAGGCCAGAAAAAAAAAAGAAAAAGAAAGCCGACCGACGCCCATATACATACATAGCCGAGTGTACTTGGCTAGGCTCTTATAGCTCCGCTCACTGTCATGCCCAGTCCCTGTGTTATGTCCATCACAGGGTGGGACTGGGCGTGACTGAGCGGAAATAGCCAAGAATAGCCGAGTACACTCGGCTATGTATAGATATCAGCGGCGCTCGCTCCTCCGCTCACAATCATCTGGGGATCGGCGTATAACACGCACCCACGATTTTCCCCTTATTTTAAGGGGAAAAAGGTGCATGTTATACGCCGATAAATACGGTATATTGATTTTTTTTATTTTTAAACTGTATGTATTTGCTTCGTTTTGGTCTGTCAGAACGTCCTAAGTAGGGATAAGTGACGCAAGCAATGCTTTATCTGCAGGTGGTTTGACAAATGCAGCAGTAAGTCCACAAACCCCTCACTTATTTGTGAACTCTCTTGAAGCATATGGGAGACAAATTTTCTTTTTTTTTTCTGGCTTTTTTCAATTTAAAAAGCTATTTTTAAAAAGTGGATTGATAGCTGGGACTTGCCAAAAGAGAGAATATTCATTAGCATAAACACAAAACACAGACCCTTTGAATGGTGCCTTGAGTCAGTAAATCACACTGGAAGGATATATATCAAGCTATTTTCTTTATTTTCAATAAAGAATAATTTTAAATGTTAGCTCTACAGTCACCTATACAGTAAGTCTCTTTAAGAATGTTTCAAGAAACCATTAAACAGAGTGAACCCTTGTTCCCAGACTAAAACTAATGCCGCGTACACACGATCGGATTTTCCGACAACTAAACCGTGGATTTTTTTCCAAAGGATGTTGGCTCAAACTTGTCTTGCATACACACGGTCACACAAATGTTGACCCAAAATTCAGAATGCAGTGACGTACAGAACGTACAACGGAACTATAAAAAGGAAGTTCAAAAGCCAGTGCACCACCCTTTGGGCTCCTTCTGTTAATCTTGTATTTATCTTGTGTTAGTAAAGGTTTGGTGAGAGATGATTTGCGCTTTTCAGCCTTGTGCTTTTCAGTTAGTTTATGCTTTTCAGTTTGTGCTTGTGGGTTTGTATCTGTTCTTCAGTGTGTGTTGTCAGTTCATTTCTGTTTTTCAGTGCGTTCTATCTATAGTTCGCTTCTGTTTTTCAGTGCATTCTTGTCCGCTCGTTTCTGATTTTCAGATCGTTCCTCTCAGGTCCTTTCTGATTTTCAGTGTGTTCTGTTAGTTCGTTCTGACCAGCCAACTGTTTTCAAGCCATGTTGTGGTTACGTACTCGTCGTAGAGTTCGTGCTGTGCTTGGGCTTGGTGTTGGAGTTCTTGCTTTGACCTAAGTCAAGTCCATGAACAGGGCTAGTAGGAGTTCATGGACGAAGAATTGGTTGCTCCAGCGTGACCACTTCTCACACATGCCTTTGTTGCGGGAGATCAAGGAGAATAATCCTGATGATTTCATAAATTATCTCCGGATGATGGACCCCGTTTTTCACCGTCTGTTGGCTTTGCTGTCCCCTTTTATTACGAAGCAGGACACCTGCATGCGGCAAGCCATCACTCCCGAGCTAAGGCTCATCGCCACCTTGCAGTACTTGGCGACGGGGTCTGGGAATCATTATTCCAGAGACCTGTTCTGCCATCATACAGGTCCTGCAGAAGGACTATATTAAGGTAAGTTTTATCCTTTAACATCACATTCTATGTATTTAATGTTTGCTAATGTATTGTATTTATTTCATCATTCCATAATTACCATGATTGTAATATGCTGTGAGTGTCCTCTTTGTCCTCATGCATGCTGTAAGCTTTTAATGCTCCTTTTTTGTCCTTCATATTTGCCTTCACTAACCTCCCCAGCATGCTATTCTGGGCCTATACACACCTAGCCTAGTCACTTAACAATGTATTTTGTCAGCTCCATTGTAGTGCTTACCCTAAACACCCCCTAAAATTTGTCCAAATGTTATTTTTGTCCTTAAATTCAAGCAAAGTGCAAGAGGCTTTTTTTGGGGGGACCAAAACTCATTTGAAACCCCCCCCAACCGCTAAGTCAACCAATACAAATACTCTATCTGCTGACTTTGCCAAACCCATATACACTATACCTACCTCTTTTGTGGTCAGATTTATGGATGAATTCACCAAAGCATGTAGTGCAAGGGCCTGCTTGAATACTTTCAAATGGTACTGTTTAAAGTTTTGTTCTCCTATTATCTTGATAGGTAATTGTAGAATGTAAAAAATGTGCGTCAATTTGTACAGTGTGTATTCATATTTTTGGATTATGACACTTCTTACCTGTCCAGTGGGCTGCCAATAGTGGAAATAAGCAGGGGCTGGCCAAAGTAACACACATTATTTATTCATTCAGCTCTCAATGAAGTGCTGATGGTTACCTGTCCAAAACATCTCCTCCCCTAAAAATGTTACAATGGGCCATCAGAGGGGGGGGGATCTGATAAGTGGACCTTATACTTTTGTGTTTAAATACTAATTTGAATAAATGTTATACTTATGTTGGCCAAGAATGTTTGTGTCTAATCTGCTTGCAATGTTATGTGCAAAAGTAGTATTTTTTTTTTGTTTGACTCCACAGTTTCCTTCAAACCCACAGGAATGGCAGACTGGGGCTTCCCAGTTTGCCTAGCAGTGGGACTTTTCCAACTGCGGTGGGACAATAGATGGGAAACATGTCCACATTGTCCCACCCCCCAACTCGGGGTCATACTATTATAATTATAAGGGGTATAATAGTATCGTGTTGTTGGCGGTGGTGTCGGCGACTTACAAGTTTTTGTATGTGAATGTGGGGAAAAATGTCCGTATGTCGGATGGTGGAGTCATCGCCCAGACTGAGTTTTACAGATGGCTCCAGAATGGCAGCTTGGGCTTGCCACCTCCAGAAGACAATGTGGCTGGACTCCTATTCGTCTTTGTCGCAGATGAAGCATTTGCTCTGGGGTACCATCTTATGCGACCCTTCCCTATAAGGACCCTCACCCCGGACCAGAGGGTTTTTAATTACCAGCTGGCCAGAGCCAGAAGAGTGGTTTAAAATGCCTTTGGCATAATGGCCAGCCGGTTCCGCCTATTCCTCACTGCAATCAATATGGCGGAATATGAATTAAATCACATTGTTCTTTCATGCTGCATTTTGCAAAAATGCAGCCAACTATGTGGCCTCAGTTGCGACTGAGGCCGGCTCACTGGACTCAAACATGAGGGCACTTGAAGCTGGCCAACCTGGCTTGCCCGCGAGGTACGGCAAATCTATATGGAGTACTTTGCGGGTAAGTGGGCAAGTGATATGCCAGATACAGTTTAAAAACGATGGAAAATATATGTTTTATAAACTGAACTCATATTTCTTTTGATTTACTGCTTGTGTTTCTTTTATCTGTCTCCTAGGTTCTCCAATGGGCTTTTTTTGAGGCATTTTCTTCAAAAATGTGCAAACGTAACTTATTTGATACATGAGGTGACAATCTCTTCTTCAGCTAACTATTATGTTGTGCTATGGGTCTTTTACACACAATGTTTTTGTTGTTAATGTATGTAATGCATTAATGATAAAATAATCATTCTTTTCACATGAATTAATTGTTTGGAGTCCCTAAAATGGCCTTATTGGGGCAAATTTTAGAGCACTGTGGGGGTTATTTACTAAAGGCAAATCCACTTTGCACTAGAAGTGCACTGAAACTGCACTGAAAGTGCACTTGTAGTGCAAAGTGGATTAAGTAAATAACCCCCATTGTCATTGTAACTACACCAACTTAAAAAAAATATGGTATTGAGAATTAAAAGAAGAAGCCACACGTTGTTAAGTATAAAACGTTTTACTCAAAGCACATTCACATGTGCATTGTAATTATAATCAATAATATATTATTGATTTTAACAAATCAACATGTATGTGGGACAGTATATAGCCTTTTTGTGGCTAAAAAGGCATGTTTAAAACCAGAACATCCACAACTCAGGAACTTACAAAGTTCAACTATATATATATTATAAAGTGAAAGCAATATGAGACATTAGTACGTCAAAACTGTGTTGATTTTGCCTTCATTAGATGGAGTGATGTCACCCCTGTAAAAGCCAAATTTTGAAGATGCACACAAATTGGGACTCAAAAATGTGGATTTCCATCATGATCCCATGCCTAAAATGTGTGTCTTTTCCCTACATCTATTTTGATAGATGTAGGGAAAAGACACACAGTGTGTCAACATGTGCTATCTGCCATCATGGGATATCAATGTATGCGTTTTGTGGGTGAAACCCCTTCCTCGCAACTAAAGTAGATGAGAGGAAGGGGTTGCCCCCACAAAACACGTACGTTGATATCCCATGGTGGCTTATAGCACATGTTGACACGCTGTGTGCATCTTCAAAATTTGGATTTCAAATTACTTTAAAATTTTGATAAAAATGTAAAATAAAATATTATATTTTGGCTAAAACATCAATGATGTGGGTGAGTCTTTTTTCAACATCATTTATGCTTTCCTTGACCTTCTCTAATTCACGATTGCACACCATTATTTCGCTAATCAGGATCTGTGCACTTGCACTGTTGAAGTGAGTTTCTTCTTCCACAACATCCACATAACCTAAAAAAAAATACACACCATGTATTATAAATATAGAGGCATACATCTATTACCTGAAGCTCTGGTCTCTGAAACTGACTTGTTGTGGTCACTATTTCACCCACTTCATGTACCTCGAAATCCACATCTTCATGGTGTGTGGGGACTTCCCCTTCTTGAGGAAGGTGTGGGGTTCCTGGTGTCCTCAGATGTCCCGATTCTTTTCTTCCCTATGTGAAGACAAAAAAGGTATACTTAGCACACAGATATTTGAGGTAAGAAATAGTAATATGAAACATTGCTTGGAAGTGTTGTCAAATTGTCTGTTTTGGCAGAGTTCCAAGCTGAAGACATGATTTTTTCCCTTTCCAAAGCTGGAATACTTGCCTGTTTTGTTAAAGTTTCACACATGGAGAGACCCCTAGTATCCACTGGAGCACCTGCGTGGGACTCCATAAAAAGGGTGTTCTGGTGTCCCACACTAGTGCTCCTGCGTCCAGATGTGTATACAGCTGCTGAGTGTCCTCTCCTTTACACTGAATTACGTTTGCATTTCATTATATTACAAACACATCTAGACAACAATGTACTAAACTTATTTTCATAGAAATAGGCATGAACAAATGTAGTTAACCTGCATCTGCCAAAAACATCGTATTAGTGGTCGAAAGAACGATGTTTAACTAAGAACGGTTACTGTGCCCAAGAACCTCAAAATTGCCATTTTAAACTGTACAACAGTAAAGAAAAGCACATGGAGCAGCACAGACATAATTATAATAATAGGAACACAGGACAAATACTTACTTTTTAGAAGCAGTTTCCTGATCCTTTTGTACTGATCGTGCTCCCTCAGTTTCAGGTCTGACCAGCGTTTCCTCAATTGCTCCTTGGATCGTCGTACCCCAAAAATCCTGTGCAGACTTCTCACAACTTTAGTCATGATCTTGGCCTTTCTAACATTTGGGTTTGGGTAAAGTCCATGCTTCCCATCATAGTTGGTCCTCTTCAAGATGTCCACCATCTCTACAAAGGACATATTTGAGGCCTTATATCTCCTCCTGGATCAGGACGTTTCTTGCTCCGGTTTTCCTCCTCGTTGCTGCTCTCTTCATCCACCTGCTCTGTATCCGCCATGTTCTCTCCCACTGCTTAGAAAGAGAAGGGGCGGGGAATACACCAGAAAGAAGGTCAGGGGCAGAGTTTCACTCATGCGCAGTGTATATAAAGCATAACACGCATGCGTCGTACATACGATCTGTGAGCGGAGGACGGAGTAGCATAAGCGCCGATCGTGCAACGAAGGTACAATTTTAACTTGGGGCATCAGTGGTTAGTGGCCTATACTACTGCTTATAGATTGAGGCCTATATTGGGACAAGATTAGGAGAGGTTAACCTGACAGGGTTTGTCTTGTGTTGTGTCTTGCAGAGAAAATGGATACATTTACTGACCCGGACTTCCTGCCAACTTTATAGACAAGTGCAGGGAGTTGCCATGTCTCTGGCAAGTCAAAAACAGTGACTACTCCAACAAGCTAAAGAGGAAGGCAGCGCTGGAGCAACAGTTTGAATTGGTGAAGCCTGTGTATCCCACGGCAGACATCAACTATTTGAAGGCCAAAATTGGTGGCCTGAGGAGCACATATAATAGGGAGCGCAAAAAGGTCCAGGATTCCATGAGATCAGGAGCAGCAGCAGATGACGTTTATGTCCCCAGGCTGTGGTACTACGACAGATTGCGTTTTTTGTTAGTTAGACCAGACGGAACCTAGGCCATCACTATCTACACTTTCTTCCACACTTCCTTCCGCATTAGATGAGGCTTCAGAAGTCCAACCTGGGCCTTCCACCCAGGAAGAAGATGTGGAGAAGCCCAGCTTGAGCCAGGTATAGCATTGTTCAACATATTTCTTGTCAAAAATTGAATGATGTTAACTAGATGTTATTGATCCCTAATTTCTGATTTTAACAAAGTGGTTTACATATCAATAGACAGTAGTAGCCAAAAATGATTGGGACAAGAATGAAAAATGCTGGGGTCAGAAGGGTAGTCTTTTCTAATTGTTAACATTCAATTTGCAACAGTCATGAGCTCAAAATTGTGTGTGATTGATGAACAAAAAACTAAAACTATGTCCCATTTTCATACGCAGGAAAGTCTCAACCAGGAAGAGGACGTGGAAAGTCTCAGCCAGGAGGTGGCGGTGGAAAGCAGCCTGACCAAATCCCAGGTTCCTCATCTCCACCTTTCAACAAAAAGGACGAGGAAGGCAAGGAACCTGGAGGAGTCAGTGACTACTTTGATTCGGCAGTCGACTGTGATCCTCACAACAACCCCTGGTGGACCTGAGTCCTTTGGCTGTGTGACGGCCAGTAAACTGTAAGGAATGGAGGAGGGCCAACATTTCATCTATGAGGAGGTAATACTTGAGGCCCTAAACAAGGGGACGAGAGGCCAACTAACAAAAAAGCCATGTGTGCGAGTTGGACCATACTCCTCCACCACCTCCAGCAACACCACCACCACCTCTAGAAACACCACCACCACCACAGCCACCCAACTCACCACTGCAGCCTGGAAGGAAGTGTTGAGAGAAGTGTCGAGAGCCTGGGTTTGGTGTGGTCTGGCAAAAGACGCAGGCTGTTGTAAAACCACAGCCTCGGGACATATTTGTCATCTGCTGCTGATCCCGATCTCTGAGTCCTGGCCGTATTGTGCTCCCTGCACATGGACCCCTCAAGTTACCAATTTGGCCTGTCAAATAATTGATGTCTGCCCTGGTGTACAAAGGCTTCACCAACTCCAACTGTTTCCCCAGCGTTGCCTTCCTCTTTATTTTTTAGGACCCCTAATAAATTTTCAATTTTGGTTTTAACAAATACTTGGCTATGTGTTTTACTTCAAAAAGGACAGTTTGTTTGTGAGTAGGCAGGTACATTTCAAAAATACAATGTCAAATTAACAAGGGACAACACCCACCAACCAATTTGAGGTAAAAGAATACAAGATAATAATGGTGTTGTGGTAACTTGACACACAAAATATAAAAAAAAAAATGTTATGGAGATTATTATAAAAAAGATTATTCTGGAGATCTGGAGAAATAAAAATAAAAAAAGGAGATCACTTCAAAAACTAAAAAAAAAGATTTCTGGAGATCTTAATAAAAAAAGAAAAAACAAAAACAAAGATTATTCATGAGATCACGAGAAATAATAAAAAATCAGTTTGTCAGAACTCTGTGTGAATATCAGCAGCAAAGCACCTACATTATTCTAGCATTATAAAGAAGAAGAGAATGAGCTGCATTGAAAGATTTCCAAATTTGGAGCGTGACGAATGTGCTATCCCTATTACGAATGCTAGTTTTACAAGACCGAGTGCTTCCGTCTCATACTTGATTCTGAGCATGTGTGGAATTTTGTGCATGGATTTGTGTACACACGATTGGACTTACCAACAACAAAGTTTTGATCAGTGTTCTGTCTATCACGGGACCCAGTCAAGGAGGTGGGACTCTGGTACAGCGGCTGCTGGAGGATGAGGAGGGAAGAGGAGAATGGGTGATGTTTAGATAAAAGCTCTGTGACACAGCAGGAGATGGCTGCTGTGTATGATCCATCCAGGCACTGGGAAGCCGCCGCCCTGGGCAAGTTCAGTGAGATAAAGTCAGAGAGGGGGAGGGAGGGGAGGACTCTGACAGAGGCAGTGGGATGATGTTATCGGTGGAATCACGATTCAGCCTTTTTCCCCATCTATGCAGAATGATTTAAGGCTGAATCACGATGCATCGATTTAACGATTGTTTTCAACACCCCTAATTTATATATATATATATATATATATATATATATATATATATATATATATATATAATCTACCATTATTGTAATAACTAGCTACAATAAAGCACTGCCTCCTTCAATAATATCCTTCCTCCTCTAGAAGCCACCAGTGTCATTCACTCCACTTCCTCTGAGCCTAGGCTTATGGACCAACCTCCTGAGGGTGCTTTGTAATGCATCCTGGCTTTAAAATACTAGTGCAATAACTGGTGCCCACATATCAGTGCAGTAGTAAGTACTGCTGCTGGAGGAGCACAGGACAGACTTGGACTGTCTATAAAATTATATAGGTCTATAAGAAAAATGTGTGGGTATATATAAATGGGGGTGTCTGTGTGCATATTTGGTGGGGGGGGGGGGGGGGGGTCTCAGGGAGGGGGAAGGATTGAATGTATCCACTGCAATACACAGAACAACAAAGTTCACCAAATTACCTATACAAATCTTTTCCAAATAAACAAGCTCTACTTGTGTTCTTACTAAGGCAGAAAGCTCACACTGATAGTAGTCCTAATATGGACATTTGGGTTCTGTAAATATTTGTGAACACTTGAAGGAAAACACCCCACCACTGCAATTCACAGACCTCCAGCACAGTTTGTTATGTAATCCAATTAACTTATCTATAGCTGCCTCCCTATACTCTTAATGAAACAGCTCAAACATTCTGGCATTATGGATGCTTGGCTGCTCTCATCCAACCTTTTAGTGCCAAGTCACACCAGTGCGTGGTGCCAGATTGCATGTGATTCGCACTGCAAATCAAATGCGATGTCCGTGCGATGCGATTTCAGCCATACAGATAGTATGACTGAATTTGCATCATATTTGGACCAACCATGCAATCCGAGTCAAGTCCAAACTGTCAGTTCACAGTGTGATATGCGATCTGAAATGAGGGTGTCATTAACAGTATGACATATTGACAGTAGTTCGCATATAGCAGCTTAAACTGCCTTGCAAGTCAGGTACGATGCAGGAACCTGCACTGTATTTGCAGGGTTCCCACATCGCACAAGTGTGAACCGGGACTTATAGTGACGGTCTGGATTATCCATATCTCACACATTAATGACTGCTAACCAAGGTCGAAGGCTACCTAGAGCTAAAATTCACCAATCACAAATTGACTTTGCCAGTTAAAATAAAATGTGGAAAAACAAAATATGCTGTAAGTTTATGTTCTAGAAAACCAAAGTCTCACTGTTATACAACAATATTTATCTATATTGATTCAATACATTTTCCATGTTGCTTCAAAGCATGCAAGTGTTGCCTTTGAGTTCATTTTGTCAATATGCATATTAATATAATATATTCTGGCATAAAAACAGAAATACACAAACCTTCATATAGTGTAACCTCAGGGGAAATATTCTGCTGCTTTAAAAAGCTCATAAATCTGAACTTAATATTTTTTTTTTCTAAAATAAATGCACAGCTATGACTAACTAAACCTACATACACTTTGCTTTTCAACTCTAAATATTTTAATGTATTACATCTGAAACATAATTAAAACTATGTCTATAAATTTTTATGCAACAGTGCAGGCTTAAAAATATTTATTTTCTGTAATCAAATATTTTCTAAACAACTATTAAATACATATGAGCTACAGATACGCATAGCAGAGGGAATATCAGTATCTAAATAAATATCTAAAAACAAATTAAAATAGCATTTTTGTGCAAATCGTTGTAACTCTTGGGACCAAGTGGCTCGATCAAGACAAAGAGGAAAAAGCATTTTATTACACTTAAAACATACATTAGGCATAAAATAGAGAACTTTAGTATGTATTTATCCACTTGACCACTGGGCACTTAAACCCCCTCAATAACCAGACCAATTTTCAGCTTTCGGTGCTCTCACATTTTGAATGACAATTACTCAGTCATGCAACACTGTACCCATATGAAATCTGTGTCCTTTTTTCACATAAATAGAGCTTTCTTTGGGTGGTATTTAATCACTGCTGTTTTTTTTTTATTTTTTGCGTTATAAAAGAAAAAGACCGAAAATTCTGTAAAAAAAAAAATGCATTTTTCTTCGTTTCTGTTATAAAATTTTGCAAATTAGTAATTTTTCTTCATATATTTTGGCCAAAATTTATACCACTACATATCTTTGGTAGAGATAACCCAAATCGGTGTATATTATTTGGTCTTTGTGAAAGTTATAGAGTCCACAAGCTATGGTGACAATCTCTGAAAATTGATCACACCTGATGGACTGACGGCCTATCTCATTTCTTGAGACCCTAACAAGCCAGGAAAGTACAAATACCCCCCAAATTACCCCTTTTTGGAAAGTAGACATTACAAGGTATTTAGTAAGAGGCATGGTGAGTTTTTTGAAATTGTAATTGTTTCCCACAATTCTTTGTAAAATCAAGATTTTCTTTTCTTTTTTTTTTCACAAAATTGTTATATTAGCAGGTTATTTCTCACAGACAGCATATGCATAGCACACATTACACCCAAAAACACATTCTACTACTCCTCCTGAGTATGGCGATACCACATGTGTGAGACTTTTACACAGCCTGGCCACATACAGAGGCCAAACATGCAGGGAGCGCCATCAGGTGTTCTTGGAGCATAAATTACACATATAATTTCTTGACTACCTCTTAGGTGTCCTTTTATGAAGCAGTGATCAGCGGCGATAATGGGGGGGGGGAGTGTTTGAACTTGTTCTCCTGCCGATTATCTCTGCACATGGAGAATCCTCATAGAATGACACATTAACGGCCAGTTTATGAAGCTGCAATCTGAGCGCTTCACTGGCGATCAGTGTCAGAATTCACACTCCCCGATTCACCAACTCAGAGGTGGAGAAGCGGGGAGTGAAGAGGGAATCTCAGGGGATCTGAGGAGGAAAGAGGAAGATTATTAAATTCCTTATGCCTCATTCAGACCCTCCAAGACAGTAACTATGTCCCCCTGTCATATGTATGTGTATACATATATATATATAAATGTGTATATGTATATATATATAATGTGTGTGTATATACATGTATATATAATGTGTGTGTGTGTGTATATACATGTATATATAATGTGTGTGTGTGTGTGTATACATGTATATATTATGTAGGGGGACTCTTTATTTTACTAACATTAATCACACTGTCTGTCCGTGTATTGAGCAGTGATAATCTATAATAATGCTTAATAAACTGATATCTCTGTGTTTCTGTGAATTTCTGGTACTGTAATCTTGGAAAGTCTCACGAGATTCCAGTATCAGGGGCCGTTCTTTGTAGATCGCTCCACTCCTCCAAGGGTGAAGCGATCTACTCCACTTCATAAACAGGCACACAGAGGAGAAAGATCTCCTCTGTGAATGCCGGAGAATGAAGCAGTGAATAGATTTCACTGCTTCATATTTGAACATGTCATTTTTTTCTACAAGTTTTTGAAAAATGTGTAAAGAAAATGAAAACACATTTTTTTTTACACAACGTTGTCCATTTACACAATATTTCTAACACATAACATGTACATACCAAAAATTACACCCCAAAATAGATTCTCCTACTTCTCTTGAGTACGGCGATACCACATGTGTGAGAATTTTACACAGCCTGGCCACATAGAGAGGCCCAACATGCAGGAAGCACCGTCAGGTGTTCTAGGGACATAAGTTTCAAATCTAATTTGACTACCTATTACACATTTGTGAGGCACTGTAGTGGCATGGATGTGGCATGGATGGGCATGAATGGGGATAGATGAGCATGAATGGGGATGGATGAGCCATGGATGGGGATGGATGAGCCATGGATGGGGATGGATGAGCATGAATGAGTATGGCCGGGTACGGCTGAGTATGGCTGGGTATGGCTGAGTATAGCTGGGTATGGCTGAGTATAGCTGGGTACGGCTGACTATGGATGGGTATGGCTCATTATGGATGGGGGTGGATGGGATAGCTGAGCATGGATGGATGGATGAGTATTGCTATGGATGGATGAGTATGCTGAGTATGCCGTGTATGGATGGATGGGTATGCAGAGTATGGATGGATGGGTATGCAGAGTATGGATGGATGGGTATGCAGAGTATGGCTGGGTATGCAGAGTATGGCTGGGTATGCAGAGTATGGCTGAGTATGCAGAGTATGGCTGGGTATGGCTCGGTATGCAGAGTATGGCTGTGTATGCAGAGTATGGCTGAGTATGGCTGGGTATGCAGAGTATGGCTGAGTATGCAGAGTATGGCTGGGTATGGCTCGGTATGCAGAGTATGGCTCGGTATGCAGAGTATGGCTGGGTATGCAGAGTATGGCTGGGTATGGCTGGGTATGCAGAGTATGGCTGGGTATGACTGGGTATGCAGAGTATGGATGGGTGAGCATGGATGGATGGATGGATTTGTCACTGTGCAGCGCTGTGGGCACTACACATGCAGCCCACAGCACTGCTGCCACCGATCTCTCCCCTCTCCGCTCACACTGGAGAGGGGAGGGAGGAACCGGAAATCACGCCGGTTTGTTTACATGTGATTGCTCCGTCATTTGACAAAAAACAAGCATAATAATATCATTCTTGATATCACTAGAAAATAAAAGCCTTTTAAAATATGTTTGGCAGAACTCCATCAGTATCACCAGCAAAGCAGCTTCCAAGTATCCCAAAAAGAGAAATGAGGGCGCGGCTTGGACGGGACCCGAGATGGCTGCCTGAGACGAGGGTTCCTGCACACCAAGGACAACAAAAGCTCCTTATAGGGTCCATAAGCATCTCCAAACATGGGCAGAACTAACAGAAGTACCTCGACACCTCACACCCTGAAAGAAACCGGAACGCAGCTCAGTAATAACATCCCGGAGATGTTCCGAACCCAACCGTGAGGGCAACACGTGGAGATGCAAGCCTCACAGACCTCACAGGCCTCATCCCTGGACTCGCCTAGAAGCGCCGCAGACTCGATGATAGACGGCGATGGCACCACGGTTCCTAATCCAAGACATTAAGCCTGGGTTCACACTATAGCGAATTCGCAGCAGGGCAAAATACTGCAAATTCGCAGGACATTTGAAAACCCATTGTTTTCAATGGGGCACATTCACACATGTCCGATGCATGCGCAATGCGAATTAACACAAACACGCAACCGTTGTTGGTGCGGATCAGGTGCGAATTCAGGCCCATTATCTTCTATGTGCACGCATCTGATTCGCACCTGGCTTGCGTTCTGAACAGAAATTCGCAAGTCATTGTACCCCCTCTTTAGGGGAAGTCCACGCCCAATTTTTGAAAAACAAAACGGCATGGATTCCCCCTCCAGAGGCATACCAGGCCCTTAGGCCTGGTATGGATTTTAAGGGTACCCCTACGCCGAAAAAACGGCGTGGGGGTCCCCCCAAAATCCACACCAGACCCTTATCTGAGCACGCAGCCTGGCAGGTCAGGAAAGGGGGTGGGGACGAGCGAGCGCCCCCCCCCTCCTGAACCGTACCAGGCCGCATGCCCTCAATATGGGGGGGGGTGGGTGGGTGCTTTGGGGAAGGGGGGCGCCCTGCGGCCCCCCACCCCAAAGCACCTTGTCCCATGTTGATGAGGACAAGGGCCTCTTCCCGACAACCCTGGCCGTTGGTTGTCGGGGTCTGCGGGTGGGGGGCTTATCGGAATCCGGGAGCCCCCTTTAATAAGGGGGCCCCCAGATCCCGGCCCCCCACCCTATGTGAATGAGTATGGGGTACGATGTACCCCTACCCATTCACCTAAGGTGTAAAGTGTAAAGAAAAAAAACACACAATTTAAAAAAATGCTATATTACCTAGCTCTTTTACCGAGCGGAGAAGCCCGGCTTTCCTCTTCTTCGTCGCCGTCGTCGTCTGGGGGTTTCGATCCGCCTTCGGGGGTCTTCCGGGGTCTCTTCTGTTCTTGCCGCTGTTGTCGCATTCTGCGCCGCCTTCTTCTTCTTAAGATGTTGACTCGTCGCTCTCTCTGGCCGGAATCTCTTTGGGGTGGGGGGCCGCAGGGCGCCCCCCCCTTCCCCAAAGCACCCACCCCCCCATGTTGAGGGCATGCGGCCTGGTACAGTTCAGGGGGGGCGCTCGCTCGTCCCCACCCCCTTTCCTGACCTGCCAGGCTGCGTGCTCGGATAAGGGTCTGGTGTGGATTTTGGGGGACCCCCACGCCGTTTTTTCGGCTTAGGGCTACCCTTAAAATCCATACCAGACCTAAGGGCCTGGTATGCCTCTGGAGGGGGAACCCATGCCATTTTTTTTATAAAAAAATTTGGCGTGGATTTCCCCCTCAGAAGTAGTAAAATGAGTTGCGAATTCAGCTAGCAGCGGCTTCGCACCTAAAACGCGGACAATCCACAGAGCAGCCGGTGTTTCACTGCGCAGTCACGCAGGGCCCTGAAATCGCAACGCACTAGTCTGAACCCAGGCTAAATATTAACGGCAGCTATATCAGACCTAAAGACGGACATCAAAATGATGAACCACCGTATTACAGAAGTGGAAGAAACCTCCCAAATGCAGGCAGCAGCCATCAGGCAAGTGCAAAAAAATGTATGACCTCCAGCTACCACACATGTTTGAGCTCCAGAGACAGGTCGAAGATTTAGATAACAGGGGCCGCAGGCATAACATAAGGGTGAGGGGGGAACCGACTGCATTGCCACAGATGATCTGCTCCATATTTAACAATCTGCTTGATCTCCCAGCAGACTCCCCTATTGAGTGTAATGGCTACACCTCGCTCTGAGACCCCCCTCCTCGTGACTCCAAACCCCCCAGGGACATTGTGTGCTGTATATTTAACTTCCCTCTTAAGGAGGAAATAATCCAGAAAGCGAGAGACCAAAGCCACATTTTATTCAATGGTGTGGACATTAAACTATTCCAGGATCTTTCGCAAATAAGTTTACAGAATAGACGCACCTTGTGCCCCCTGCTGGAAGCATTACGCGCCCGTAACATCCAATACAGATGGAAATTTCCGTTCTGTCTCTCTGCATCCTCCAGAGGCCGCACAGCACTCCTCCGGACCCCGGAAAACTTGCCTGCCTTTTGTGAGAAACTCAGCATGCCTCTGGTTGACCTACCAGAGTGGTACTCCTTTTACTTTCCCACTGAGCCATGGAAGCAGTTTTCCCACAACTCGTCACCTAAGGCTCAACGACAACGATCCAGATGCCACAGGCTGGACCCCACATCACCTGGAGACCGCCTCTCAAGACGAGACCATCCCCTGCAAAATCTGGGGCTTGATGCCACCCCACGTCAGGGACACCATGATGCTTAATCCCTACCCACATCATTTCACATTTGTGAGCCAGTAAGTAGATATATCTCCTGAATGTCTTTTTCTGTTTGAACTATTTGTTTGCTTACCTCCTTATTTCGGCTAAAGCATCGGATCTCCAAAGATTCAACATCCCATGGAGAATTTGACTACAAGGAACCCTATTCGTATCAGCGGATTTAAACCTCAGACATCTAATGCTCAGGTACTGTTGTCACTCACTTAAATGTGAAACTTTGGAGGGCCATCACCTACGTTGGAGACCTTTTCTAGGCAACACCCTGTCATAATCCCTCATGACCTCCCAGAGGCTCCCCATCGAGCTCACTTATCATCCGTTTAACCCTAGAGACTGTAAATGGGAACAGTAATAAATCTGAGCCTAAAATTTCTGTAATGTTTGTGCTGTGTTTACATGCATCGTCTTATCTACAGGCTCCTGTTACGGTAATTGGGGGGTCTAGGCCTCAGCCGAGCAGAATATGTCCTCTTGCTACTAAATTCAGCCTCCTAACTGGGCTCCTTTACTGAGCCATTGCTAAATATGTTACAGTTCCAGATTGATATGATTATGTGATGGAGATGCCATTCTTCCTGGCATGGGCTGAGGCTACTCTCACACAATATGCCTGTACATTAGGATTAGCATAACATTCTCTCCACACTGTGACTGCCCCTTCTGCAAGAGGAGTGATGTGGAGAATAGCCATGGCACACAGGGATAACACGAAAACCCAACAGAGAAAGGGCAAAAAATGTACAAAGCCCACGGAGTGCCTACCCTGTAGGGATCTACTTTGAGGCTGAGTGAGCCCTACATTTATCCCTTACTCTAAGGGATAAGATGCACCCTTCTCCCACTCAATATGCATAGACATAGACACCTTGCAGTATCTCTCCGCTCCGCAATCTTGACAGGAGGCCGGTAAGCATGGTAAAACTTTTGCTATGTCTTCCTGCCACGGAACAGGCTAACACAGTCCACCACTCTCTCTATGAGGGCCTTTAAACAGACTCCTTCTTGTAATGTAATGGATTGTATGGTATGTATTCCCAAACATAGTAGATTTTCCAGACATATCTGCTAACTGAATGTATCCCACGGGTGGGGGGGGATATCTGAAAGTCTTTTTCCCTCCAGTAATGCTTGGCAGAAATATAAAACTACTCAAGTTTTCAAATACTGCTACTTTTTGTTTAGTTCATTACTTTATTCTAAATTGATTTCACTCAATCTACACTCTCTACACAGCAATTCTCTATGCTTGATCAAGTTCTGTACATCTGAATCAAAACCGTAAGCTACTGGTGTCTCTTAAACCTTAACCCTAAACCCTAACATACTACATAACATCCTTTGACTTGTCTGTTTACCCTCCTTGTCCTCCTCAGTGCTAAACCACTTAAACCTTTCCCAGTTCACTAACCCCTCACAGCTGTCTTAATGGAAACTACAAATAACAAGAATAAACCTTGATAAGTACAATATCCCATAAATTTAGCATACATTTCAAAGACAAATATACACAGTACAATATGAGACAGTAAAACTTACTTTTTTAAGTTCAATAAGGGATTGATGGTAAGAGATTGAAACAAGACCTCTTGCAGTCTGAAAAGCATGATGAATGTGTCTCTTCCTGTGAGACTTTACCCAGAATACTTCCTAGGTTATAAACTTTATTAATAAACTATACACACAGAAGCAATACCAAAAAAGGACGCTAGATGGCGCCTAAGCTCTGCAAATGATTCCTATAAAAGGTAACAACATTAAATGTCATTTACAACAACACAAATGCAGATAATCAGAATATATCCATCTGATGGACAGAACACTCCCCGCCTGACGTCAAGTGACGTCACTAACAGAGTCCTCCGTAGAAAGTAACAGAACAAGTTCAGTCACTGGTCTCAAGAACACTTTGGCCTCATTCTGTTGAAAGGTCTTGACCTCGACCTTACGGACAAGATTATCTTTGCTTGGCAGTACTTTGGTGACTAGACCTAAAGGCCACATGTTCCTTAGTGTCTGGCAATCTCTCATGAGCACAACATCACCAAGTTTAAGGTTAGGTTTTTCTGAGTGCCACTTCCTCCTTGGTTGAAGAGTAGATGTGTATTGCTCCCTCCACCGACTCCAGAAGGTATTGGCAAGAGTTTGAACTTGCCTCCATTGACGTTTGTAAAGGTCCTTCTCACAAAACTCTCCAGCTGGAGTACCTACAAGACCAGTCTTTTGCGTGAGCAACATGGTAGGTGTGAGAACCATTGGATCTTCAGAGTCACTTGAAATTGAAGTTAAGGGTCTGGCGTTAATGATGGCTGTAACCTCTGCCATAAATGTCACTAAACACTCGTGAGTAAGCCTTGCAGTTCCTACTTGTAGGAAGATAGAGTCAATTGTGGAGCCTTAAGTTGGATTCTAAATTGATTTCACAATCAATCTACACTCTCTACACAGCAATTCTCTATGCTTGATCAAGTTCTGTACATCTGAATCAAAATCTGTTGTCTGGCATCGTAAGCTACTGGTCCTAAGTCTCTTAAACCTTAACCCTAAAATGACCCTAACATACTACATAACATCTTCTTTGACTTGTCTGTTTACCCTCCTTGTCCTCCTCAGTGCTAAACCACTTAAACCTTTCCCAGTTCACTAACCCCTCACAGCTGTCTTAATGGACTGCAGCTGACATTACAGAATCTCCCCACTAGGTGGATGGGTGTACTTACAACCACCTCCGGTAATCTCCCCCACATGTGGCTTGTGCTGCCCACTGTTGTGCTGATTCTACAATTTACTCTCGCCCACTACCCCCCCCCGTGATTTTGTCACCCTAAACCCGACCCTCCTTACTTCTTTTCCTAATGTCCTTGACTCTTTTCCACCTTCCATCTCTTCCCTCTGGTGGGGATCGCTCCTCCCTCCCCCTTCCTGCCTGGGACCTACGAATAATCCCTGAATACCACAAAGACGCTTAGGTTAGGCACATAGGCAAATCCGCTACACTTACGGATAGCTACTATTTATCACAGTAAAAATGCAAAATGCAGAAAGAGCCGTCAATCAAACAACAACTATCACTAATATGTCTTTCGCTTAATGTTAAGGGCTTAAACCTCCCAGAAAAAAATATCAACTGTCGGATTCGATGGTCGACCCTGCCAGCAGATATATCTTTATCAAAGGTACGTTTGCATCCAAACCAATCACACTGGCAAATGTGTACTGCCCTAATGAACACCAAATATAATTTTTCAGGAAGATTTGTGACCTTCTATCCACTTTTCTAGAGGGTATGGTAATATTGGGAGGAGACCTTAATGTCCCATTAAACCCGACATTAGACACCTCCACAGGCACATCCACACTCTTGTACCAAGCACTTCGCCAGATCAAACTTCAACTGCAAAACCTGACACTAGTGGCACCTGGTGAAGCTTTGGGATGGGGGGCGCCAGACCCCACCCTTTCTTTTTGACCCCTTCCACTTGGTGAACATGGGCGTGGTTTCAGCAAAATAGTGGGTGTGGCTCTAAGGTGGTGTGGTTAGCGTCTGAGATGAACGAGGGATGGAGGGAGAGGTAGGGAGAGAGGGAGGGACAGCAGGCCCAGATCCTACACAACAATAGAAATATGTGTATTCTAGAAAGTTTAACAATTAACAGATAAAGATATTCCAAACACCTGGTGTTAGCGCTTCAATCATCCCGGCACCATGGTTGTTATGATGTCAGGATGATTGAAGCGTATTATTTCTATTATTACATTATAATATAAAATTAAATCATTCAACTCACCATAATGCAGAATCAGTGGGAGCCCCGAGCGTGTTACTAGCCATGTCGCCTGCCACCAGATGCCATCAGGTGTCCCCAGCGGAGTCCCTGCTTACATGCAGCCTGTGTCCCATGAAATGCAGCCTGTGTCCCATCAAATACAGCCTGTGTCCCATGAAATGCAGCCTGTGCCCCATGAAATACAGCCTCACTGTCCCATGAAATACAGCCTGTGTCCCATGAAATACAGCCTGTGTCCCATCAACATTTGATATTACCTTTAATACGCAATTATGGTAATTTATAAAACCAGTGCTGATACTAACTTTTCTGCAGTGCTATATTTCTACGAACAGTGACATTACAATGTGTTTGCAGATTCCCAGCTTAGAGTTGAGATAATATGTTTCCAGCCAGACTGCAGGTCAGACTGGTCCCATCTTCCTCCACATTAATGGCTTTCACCTTCCCACCTTCAACTATCAGAGAACACCTCTTGCACCTTTTGTTCCCAAAGAGATCGAGCAGCTCTGGTTTGTTCAAACCTAATCCAGCAGCCTTGATGAAGTTCCCAGTGGGATCAGCTAACAACCAAACCTTTCCATCTGCACCATGAGCTTTCCCCCACTCGCACATAACAAAGACATCTTTGACAGAGATACAAACAATAACTTTCACTCCACGGGATTTCAGGTCCTCAGCTAGATTCACGTATCCAGGCAAATGTGTCTTGGAACATCCTGGGATGAAAGCTCCTGGGACACCAAACCCCCTTCTCAGAGCCAAACACATCCTTCACACTGGTCTTGTTTCCTTAGAATACCTGTGCATCAGGAATTGGATCTCCTTACCTTGATAGACATGGCTCTGCTCTAGACTCCATTCCTCGCAGCTATACAAAGTGGTGACAGGATACTTTTGTTTTTCTCTCTCTCTGGCGCAATGGGAGAGAGAAAACAGGAAATGACATCAAACTTGGATGTCAATCAAACCGCCTGGCCGTAGTAATAGATACTATGAGCGCTGGGCGGAAGCTACTCTGCGCTTTGGAAAGCGCCACAAGGCAGGATAAAAGCCTGCAAATGAAGCACCACATCTCCAATCTCATGATTGCATAGACATGGCGCTTCCCATAGTGCACTGTGTCCAGCGTTGCACTGTGTCCGGCGTCCGGACACAGTGGCCTTAAGGACCTTTTTTTTAATAATTTTTTATTTTTAAAGGGACAGTTTGTTTTTCTTATTTTTTTTTTGTGACTGCCTGGAGGGGGAGCGGCGCCCGTGTGCCCCCTATGGATGGGCCACCACTGCCTGACACTTTATGATACATGGCGCACCAACCTCTCCTCTACTCCACACCAAAAATATTCTAGAATAGACTATCTTTTTCTCTCACATGCCATAATAGAGCCAATGTTTTTGTCTGATCACCATCCCATTACGGTAACTCGGTACGGTTACGTTCCCGGGTTTTAAAAAAGATCCAGAAACACTACAACAGATACAGTATGGTCCCGAATACAATTATATTTTCAAGAGAACTCCACCCCAGACATCACACCCATTACACTTTGGGAGGCGCACAAATGTGTCATAAGGTGGAAACTAATATCTTTAGCAATGATTGCCAAAAAGAGACATCAAGAACAGATCAAATCATTTATCAAAACAATCAACGAGGGCGGCGTGGCTTGGGCGCGATCCGGATGGCAGCTAAAGCCTGAAACTTTCCTAGGCCGGCCGGACAACGATCGCCAAACGGGCAATATTTGGCCCCATCGACACCCCAAACCGCCTCAGAAAGTACCGCAGGACACACCACAATGACCTCCCGCAAGCGCAAGAAGGAACAGAACCTCCAGAAGCTCACGGCCCTCTCCTTTCAGTGCGGAGGTCACAGGCAAGATGGCGCCGCTGGAGCATCAGCAAGGCAGGCCACGGCCTACACCGATCTCCTAAACAGGGATCCAGGAGACATGGAAGGGGAAACAACATCCCCATCTTGGGCTGGTTCTCCTCCACTCACTCCAAATTCCCAGAGCCCAGCTAAAGCGCGGATGCGCTTGGATGCAGCCTACCGGGCCGGGACCACAGTGAGTACAGCCCTGCACAATGCACACGCCATATCCTCCCTACAATCCTCCATAGCGGCCTTCCCCACATCAGGACAGCCTGTTCTAGACACAACAATGAAGGACATGCTGATGTCCCTTCAGTCATCCCTCATGATCACCTATTTTCCCTGATGCATACATTTACCACTGACATGAGACAAATGGGAAGCAGAGTACAGTATATCGAAGACAAGATGGAGGAATGTACAGAGACAGTCAATGATCTAGTAGACACGTGTATGGCCCAAAAAGATGACATTGACTGGATCAATTCAAAAATAGCGGACCTCAAGGACCGCTCACGCCGCAACAATATTAAAATCCACGGAATAACGGAATCGGTACCCCCTGCTGAACTGCACGCATACGCCAGCACTATGTTTGCCGCCATGCTACCCGAGTTAACCCCTATAGAGCTCACAATCGACCGCATACACAGGATCCCCAAACCTAACCACCTAGCGGAAACGGTCCCCAGAGACGTACTCCTGAGGATCCACTTTTACCAAGCAAAGGAGCAAATCCTCTCAAGAGCAAGGGCACTTACTAAACTACCTGCACCATATGCAGACATCCAACTTTTTGCTGATTTCTCGCAGTACACGCTACAGATGAGGAGGCAGCTAAAATCGATCACAAAAGCCCTCACGAATCACAAAGTGATTTACAAATGGCGCCATCCAGCTACCATCCTGGTTATCTACAACGGCATCCCCCACGCGATTTCCACAATGGAAGGAGGCATGAAGCTTCTGCACTCTTAGGGCATAATACAAGACCCACCAAATAGCACCTCCACCTCTGCAAAGAGACTCAACTCCCCTCCACAAGGCACCCACCGGAGGAACCACCATTCAAGTATGAACTAAGAGCTCTTGACCGTACACATACTGAGTAAGGATGGGCCCGGTGCTCGATGCGAACCCACGTTCGCATCGAGCACCGGGCGTTCGCTCGCTCGGCGAGCCCAGAACTATTTTGGCCGCTCGCATCACGGTCGGGTGATGCGCGCGGCCCCGCAATGCATTGCGGCCGGCGCGGCCGACGCAGTGCATTGCTGGCTGATGATTGGCCAAGCATGCACTGTGACCCCGCATGCTTGGCCAATCACAGCCCCGGAAACTCGAAGAGCCATAATTGGCTACAGGCAGGACGCCTGTAGCCAATTACAGCTCAGGGGCTGTAGTACACGCCCCCCCCTATAAAACGCCGCCACGCCGTCTGCGCCGGTCACATGCTGTTCCGGCGCAGATTGAGCAGGCTGTTCCTGTGACACTCTGCTGCATTTAGATAGATAGAGAGAGAGATTCACTTGCAGAGATTGAGTTAGATAGATTCAGTTACAAAGATTGATTGACAAAGAGGGGCTTGTAGTGTGCTCGTGGCAGGCAGGCAGAGCTCCTATATTTTGTTACCAGAAGCACCTATAGGACTTGTA
The DNA here is from genome assembly GCA_028564925.1 of Lithobates sylvaticus. Classification (NCBI taxonomy): domain Eukaryota; kingdom Metazoa; phylum Chordata; class Amphibia; order Anura; family Ranidae; genus Lithobates; species Lithobates sylvaticus. The sequence goes on from CM053030.1 coordinate 252,698,644, forward strand.
GTGTGTTCGTGGCAGGCAGGCAGAGCTCCTATATTTTGTTACCAGAAGCACCTATAGGACTTGTAGTGTGTTAGTGGCAGGCAGGCAGAGCTCCTATATTTTGTTACCAGAAGCACCTATAGGACTTGTAGTGTGTTAGTGACAGGCAGGCAGAGCTCCTATATTTTGTTACCAGAAGCACCTATAGGACTTGTAGTGTGTTAGTGGCAGGCAGGCAGAGCTCCTATATTTTGTTACCAGAAGCACCTATAGGACTTGTAGTGTGTTAGTGACAGGCAGGCAGAGCTCCTATATTTTGTTACCAGAAGCACCTATAGGACTTGTAGTGTGTTAGTGACAGGCAGGCAGAGCTCCTATATTTTGTTACCAGAAGCACCTATAGGACTTGTAGTGTGTTAGTGGCAGGCAGGCAGAGCTCCTATATTTTGTTACCAGAAGCACCTATAGGACTTGTAGTGTGTTAGTGACAGGCAGGCAGAGCTCCTATATTTTGTTACCAGAAGCACCTATAGGACTTGTAGTGTGTTAGTGGCAGGCAGGCAGAGCTCCTATATTTTGTTACCAGAAGCACCTATAGGACTTGTAGTGTGTTCGTGGCAGGCAGGCAGAGCTCCTATATTTTGTTCCCAGAAGCACCTATAGGACTTGAAGTGTGTTAGTCCCATCACACACACAGAGCTATATTTTCTTCCCAGAAGCACCTATAGGACTTGAAGTGTGTTAGTCCCATTACACACACAGAGCTATATTTTGTTCCCAGAAGCACCTATAGGACTTGAAGTGTGTTAGTCCCATCACACACACACAGAGCTATATTTTCTTCCCAGAAGCACCTATAGGACTTGAAGTGTGTTAGTCCCATTACACACAAAGAGCTATACTTTGTTCCCAGAAGCACCTATAGGACTTGAAGTGTGTTAGTCCCATTACACACACAGAGCTATATTTTCTTCCCAGAAGCACCTATAGGACTTGTAGTGTGTTCGTGGCAGGCAGGCAGAGCTCCTATATTTTGTTCCCAGAAGCACTTATAGGACTTGAAGTGTGTTAGTCCCATTACACACACAGAGCTATATTTTGTTCCCAGAAGCACCTATAGGACTTGAAGTGTGTTAGTCCCATCACACACACAGAGCTATATTTTCTTCCCAGAAGCACCTATAGGACTTGAAGTGTGTTAGTCCCATTACACACAAAGAGCTATACTTTGTTCCCAGAAGCACCTATAGGACTTGAAGTGTGTTAGTCCCATTACACACACAGAGCTATATTTTCTTCCCAGAAGCACCTATAGGACTTGAAGTGTGTCAGTCCCATTACACACACAGAGCTATATTTTCTTCCCAGAAGCACCTATAGGACTTGAAGTGTGTTAGTCCCATTACACACACAGAGCTATATTTTCTTCCCAGAAGCACCTATAGGACTTGAAGTGTGTTAGTCCCATTACACACACAGAGCTATATTTTCTTCCCAGAAGCACCTATAGGACTTGAAGTGTGTTAGTCCCATCACACACACAGAGCTATATTTTCTTCCCAGAAGCACCTATAGGACTTGAAGTGTGTTAGTCCCATTACACACAAAGAGCTATACTTTGTTCCCAGAAGCACCTATAGGACTTGAAGTGTGTTAGTCCCATTACACACACAGAGCTATATTTTCTTCCCAGAAGCACCTATAGGACTTGTAGTGTGTTCGTGGCAGGCAGGCAGAGCTCCTATATTTTGTTCCCAGAAGCACTTATAGGACTTGAAGTGTGTTAGTCCCATTACACACACAGAGCTATATTTTCTTCCCAGAAGCACCTATAGGACTTGTAGTGTGTTCGTGGCAGGCAGGCAGAGCTCCTATATTTTGTTCCCAGAAGCACTTATAGGACTTGAAGTGTGTTAGTCCCATTACACACACAGAGCTATATTTTCTTCCCAGAAGCACCTATAGGACTTGAAGTGTGTTAGTCCCATCACACACACAGAGCTATATTTTCTTCCCAGAAGCACCTATAGGACTTGAAGTGTGTTAGTCCCATTACACACACACAGAGCTATATTTTCTTCCCAGAAGCACCTATAGGACTTGAAGTGTGTTAGTCCCATTACACACACAGAGCTATATTTTCTTCCCAGAAGCACCTATAGGACTTGAAGTGTGTTAGTCCCATCACACACACAGAGCTATATTTTCTTCCCAGAAGCACCTATAGGACTTGAAGTGTGTTAGTCCCATTACACACAAAGAGCTATACTTTGTTCCCAGAAGCACCTATAGGACTTGAAGTGTGTTAGTCCCATTACACACACAGAGCTATATTTTCTTCCCAGAAGCACCTATAGGACTTGAAGTGTGTTAGTCCCATTACACACACAGAGCTATATTTTCTTCCCAGAAGCACCTATAGGACTTGAAGTGTGTTAGTCCCATTACACACACAGAGCTATATTTTCTTCCCAGAAGCACCTATAGGACTTGAAGTGTGTTAGTCCCATTACACACACAGAGCTATATATTCTTCCCAGAAGCACCTATAGGACTTGAAGTGTGTTAGTCCCATTACACACACAGAGCTATATTTTCTTCCCAGAAGCACCTATAGGACTTGAAGTGTGTTAGTCCCATCACACACACAGAGCTATATTTTCTTCCCAGAAGCACCTATAGGACTTGAAGTGTGTTAGTCCCATTACACACACAGAGCTATATTTTCTTCCCAGAAGCACCTATAGGACTTGAAGTGTGTTAGTCCCATTACACACACAGAGCTATATTTTCTTCCCAGAAGCACCTATAGGACTTGAAGTGTGTTAGTCCCATTACACACAAAGAGCTATACTTTGTTCCCAGAAGCACCTATAGGACTTGAAGTGTGTTAGTCCCATTACACACACAGAGCTATATTTTCTTCCCAGAAGCACCTATAGGACTTGTAGTGTGTTCGTGGCAGGCAGGCAGAGCTCCTATATTTTGTTCCCAGAAGCACTTATAGGACTTGAAGTGTGTTAGTCCCATTACACACACAGAGCTATATTTTCTTCCCAGAAGCACCTATAGGACTTGTAGTGTGTTAGTGGCAGCAGGCAGAGCTCCTATATTTTGTTACCAGAAGCACCTATAGGACTTGTAGTGTGTTCGTGGCAGGCAGGCAGAGCTCCTATATTTTGTTCCCAGAGGCACCTATAGGACTTGAAAGTGTGTTAGTCCCATTACACACACAGAGCTATATTTTTCTTCCCAGAAGCACCTATAGGACTTGAAGTGTGTTAGTCCCATTACACACACAGAGCTATACTTTGTTCCCAGAAGCACCTATAGGACTTGAAGTGTGTTAGTCCCATTACACACACAGAGCTATATTTTCTTCCCAGAAGCACCTATAGGACTTGAAGTGTGTTAGTCCCATTACACACACAGAGCTATATTTTTTCTTCCCAGAAGCACCTATAGGACTTGAAGTGTGTTAGTCCCATTACACACACAGAGCTATATTTTCTTCCCAGAAGCACCTATAGGACTTGAAGTGTGTTAGTCCCATTACACACACAGAGCTATATTTTCTTCCCAGAAGCACCTATAGGACTTGAAGTGTGTTAGTCCCATTACACACACAGAGCTATATTTTCTTCCCAGAAGCACCTATAGGACTTGAAGTGTGTTAGTCCCATCACACACACAGAGCTATATTTTCTTCCCAGAAGCACCTATAGGACTTGAAGTGTGTTAGTCCCATTACACACACAGAGCTATATTTTCTTCCCAGAAGCACCTATAGGACTTGAAGTGTGTTAGTCCCATTACACACACAGAGCTATATTTTCTTCCCAGAAGCACCTATAGGACTTGAAGTGTGTTAGTCCCATTACACACAAAGAGCTATACTTTGTTCCCAGAAGCACCTATAGGACTTGAAGTGTGTTAGTCCCATTACACACACAGAGCTATATTTTCTTCCCAGAAGCACCTATAGGACTTGTAGTGTGTTCGTGGCAGGCAGGCAGAGCTCCTATATTTTGTTCCAGAAGCACTTATAGGACTTGAAGTGTGTTAGTCCCATTACACACACAGAGCTATATTTTCTTCCCAGAAGCACCTATAGGACTTGTAGTGTGTTAGTGGCAGGCAGGCAGAGCTCCTATATTTTGTTACCAGAAGCACCTATAGGACTTGTAGTGTGTTAGTGGCAGGCAGGCAGAGCTCCTATATTTTGTTCCCAGAGGCACCTATAGGACTTGAAGTGTGTTAGTCCCATTACACACACAGAGCTATATTTTTCTTCCCAGAAGCACCTATAGGACTTGAAGTGTGTTAGTCCCATTACACACACAGAGCAATATTTTTCTTCCCAGAAGCACCTATAGGACTTGAAGTGTGTTAGTCCCATCACACAGAGCTCCTCTATTTCTTTGCAGAAGCACCCATAGGACTTCTAGTGTGTTAGTGGCATCACACAGAGCTCCTATATATTCTTCTCAGCAGCACCCACAGGACTTCTAGTGTGTTAGTGGCATCACACAGAGCTCCTCTATTTTCTTTGCAGAAGCACCCATAGGACTTCTAGTGTGTTAGTGGCATCACACAGAGCTCCTATATATTCTTCTCAGCAGCACCCACAGGACTTCTAGTGTGTTAGTGGCATCACACAGAGCTCCTCTATTTTCTTTGCAGAAGCACCCACAGGACTTCTAGTGTGTTAGTGGCATCACACAGAGCTCCTCTATTTTCTTTGCAGAAGCACCCATAGGACTTCTAGTGTGTTAGTGGCATCACACAGAGCTCCTATATATTCTTCTCAGCAGCACCCACAGGACTTCTAGTGTGTTAGTGGCATCACACAGAGCTCCTCTATTTTCTTTGCAGAAGCACCCATAGGACTTCTAGTGTGTTAGTGGCATCACACAGAGCTCCTATATATTCTTCTCAGCAGCACCCACAGGACTTCTAGTGTGTTAGTGGCATCACACAGAGCTCCTCTATTTTCTTTGCAGAAGCACCCACAGGACTTCTAGTGTGTTAGTGGCATCACACAGAGCTCCTCTATTTTCTTTGCAGAAGCACCCATAGGACTTCTAGTGTGTTAGTGGCATCACACAGAGCTCCTATATATTCTTCTCAGCAGCACCCACAGGACTTCTAGTGTGTTAGTGGCATCACACAGAGCTCCTCTATTTTCTTTGCAGAAGCACCCACAGGACTTCTAGTGTGTTAGTGGCATCACACAGAGCTCCTCTATTTTCTTTGCAGAAGCACCCATAGGACTTCTAGTGTGTTAGTGGCATCACACAGAGCTCCTATATATTCTTCTCAGCAGCACCCACAGGACTTCTAGTGTGTTAGTGGCATCACACAGAGCTCCTATATTTTCTTTGCAGAAGCACCCATAGGACTTCTAGTGTGTTAGTGGCATCACACAGAGCTCCTATATTTTCTTCTCAGCAGCACCCACAGGACTTCTAGTGTGTTAGTGGCATCACACAGAGCTCCTATATTTTCTTTGCAGAAGCACCTATAGGACTTCTAGTGTGTTAGTGGCATCACACAGAGCTCCTATATTTTCTTCTCAGCAGCACCCACAGGACTTCTAGTGTGTTAGTGGCATCACACAGAGCTCCTATATTTTCTTTGCAGAAGCACCCATAGGACTTCTAGTGTGTTAGTGGCATCACACAGAGCTCCTATATTTTCTTCTCAGCAGCACCCACAGGACTTCTAGTGTGTTAGTGGCATCACACAGAGCTCCTATATATTCTTCTCAGCAGCACCCACAGGACTTCTAGTGTGTTAGTGGCATCACACAGAGCTCCTATATTTTCTTTGCAGAAGCACCCATAGGACTTCTAGTGTGTTAGTGGCATCACACAGAGCTCCTATATATTCTTCTCAGCAGCACCCACAGGACTTCTAGTGTGTTAGTGGCATCACACAGAGCTCCTCTATTTTCTTTGCAGAAGCACCCATAGGACTTCTAGTGTGTTAGTGGCATCACACAGAGCTCCTATATTTTCTTCTCAGCAGCACCCACAGGACTTCTAGTGTGTTAGTGGCATCACACAGAGCTCCTATATTTTCTTTGCAGAAGCACCTATAGGACTTCTAGTGTGTTAGTGGCATCACACAGAGCTCCTATATTTTCTTCTCAGCAGCACCCACAGGACTACCGACTACAATGGCTGGAAGACCGCCAAGGGGAGGCAGAGCGTGCAGAGCCAAGAACACAGGGCAGACAGTCTCTGTTTCTAGTGGACGTGGCCGTGGACGTGGACGTGGTCGTGCATCGTCATCAGCACGTGGCCATGGGACACGCGCGTCTTTGTTTTCGGCAGCTGGACATGTGGAGCCGCATCATGCTGAAGGCTTGGTAGAATGGATGACCAAGCCCTCCTCATCCTCCTCATCCTCTCTCACCCAGGCTCAGGGTACTGACAGAGCATCATCAGCCACCCCTTCCCTAGACCCACCATGTCCTCCTGAGGAGTCCCCCGAACTCTTTGAGCACAGTGTTGGGTACATGCTCCAGGAGGATGCCCAACGATTCGAAGGCTCGGATGACGATACCCAGCTTGAGGAATCTGGCAGTACAGTTCCACCAGCTGCAGCTTACTGCCAGGTTTGCTCTAGTGGTGAAGAGGAGGGGATGATGAGGTCACTGACTCCACGTGGGTGCCTCAAGGGAGAGAGGATGAGGAGGAGGACGAGGAGGAGGAGGATGCGGCGTCACATGTCCAACGAGGCAGGATGCCCCCTGGAGGCCAGGTAGAGGCCAGCACAGCAACTGTACAACACCGCAGAGCTCCGCCTGTGCAGGGCGCTGCCTCTGCACGTTATCAGAAAAGTTCTTTGGTGTGGGCCTTTTTTGAGACGAGTGCAGCAGATCGCACCACTGCTATTTGCAATATTTGTCTCAAGCGTATCTCGCGTGGCCAAAACATCAGCCGCTTGGGCACGACAAGCATGACCAGACATATGGCGACCTGCCATGCAGCTCGTTGGCAGGCACACATAAAAGACCCACACCAAAGAACTAAGCGGACCTCTCCTTGCTCCTCCTCAGCTGGGATCTCCATCCCCACTACACCTTCAGTCCTCTCTGAAAGCTGCTCTGAGAGGACTGAAGGTGTAGAATTCGGTGTGTCACAACCAAGTACTTGCAGTACACCGACGTCCGAATGCAGCAGGCAAATTTCCCTGCCCCAGCTGCTGGACCGTAGAAAGAAGTACACTCCCAGCCATCCACATGCCCAGCGGTTGAATGCTAGCCTTGCTAAATTGCTAGCACTTCAACTGCTGCCTTTTCAGTTGGTAGACTCGGCCCCCTTCCGTGAGTTTGTTCAATGTGCGGTTCCTCAGTGGCAGGTTCCCAAACGCCACTTTTTCTCGCGGAAGGCGATTCCGTCTCTCTACCGGCATGTGGAGGGCAATGTCCATGCCTCGCTGGACAGGGCGGTCAGCGGTAAGGTGCATATTACCGCTGACTCATGGTCCAGCAGGCATGGACAGGGACGGTACCTTTCTTTCACGGCCCATTGGGTCACTCTATTGGCAGCTGGGAGGGATGCAGGACAAGGTGCAGTAGTGTTGGAGGTTGTTCCGCCACCACGCCTCCAAAACGCGACTACTGCTACTGGTTGTGACACACCTCTCTCCTCCACCCCCTCCTCTTCTTCTTCCTCCAGTGCTCTGTCCTTGGAACCAGCGGTGCTCCGTAGGCGTACAAGGGGCTACGCAAGTACGCAGGCAAAAAGATGCCATGCCGTGCTTGCGCTGGTGTGTTTGGGGGACAGGAGCCACACTGGGCCAGAGGTTCTGGCAGCTCTGCAGGGGCAGGCCGAGAGGTGGTTGACGCCACGTCAGCTTAAGCCAGGAATGGTCGTTTCTGACAATGGCACCAACCTCCTCTCCGCCCTGCGACAGGGGCAGCTCACCCATGTGCCCTGCATGGCTCACGTCCTCAACCTGGTGGTGCAGCGGTTCTTGGGCAGGTTCCCAGGCTTACAGGATGTCCTGAGGCAGGCCAGGAAAGTCTGTGTGCATTTCCGCCGATCTTATAATGCCAGTGCTCGGCTGACTGAGCTGCAAAAGGAGCTGAACCTGCCCAAGAACCGCCTAATATCTGACATGCCCACCAGGTGGAACTCAACGTTGGCCATGCTGCAGCGACTGCACACGCAGCAGAGGGCCATCAATGAGTACCTTTGCGACTACGGCACCAGGACAGGGTCAGGGGAGCTTGGGTTTTTTTCCCCACGTCAGTGGAGCATGATCAGGAATGCATGCACTGTCCTCTCACCATTTGAGGAGGCCACGAGGATGGTGAGCAGTGACAGTGCATGCATCAGTGACACTGTCCCTCTTGTCCACCTGTTGGAGCATACGCTGCGTGGGATAATGGACAGGGCACTTGAGGCAGAACAGAGGCAGGAAGAGGAGGACTTCCTTGCCTCTCAAGGCCCCCTTTATCCGGACAGTGTTCCTTCTGTCCCACCCATCACACAGGAAGAGGATGAGGAGGAGGAGGAGGAGGAGGAGGAGGAGGATTGTGTGAGCATGGAGGTGGAGCCTGGCACTCAGCATCAGCAGCAGCAGTCTTTTAGGGATGATGTACAGTCCCAACAAGCCAGTGGACTTGTACGTGGCTGGGAGGAGGTGGCTGGCGATCATGTCATCCTCAGTGACCCAGAAGACTCCGGACCGAATGCCTCAGCTAACCTACGCTGCATGGCCTCCCTGATCCTGCAAAGCCTGCGGAAGGATCCTCATGTTCTTCGGATCAAGGAGAGGGACCATTACTGGCTGGCCACTCTCCTTGATCCGCGGTACAAGGGTAAGGTTGCGGACCTTATCTTGCCGTCGCAGAGGGAGCAGAGGATGAGACATCTCAGGGAGGCCTTGCAGAAAGGTCTGTGCAACGCGTTCCCAGAAACTGGGAGGCTACAAACTCCTGGTCCTGGGCGACGAGTTGCTGAGGCTTCGGTCAGTGGCAGAAGGAGCGGTGGGGAAGGTGGACGTCTGACCGATGCGTTCAGACAATTTTTTAGTCCGCAGCCCCAAGGTATGATCGGTTTCCAGCAACCATCGCCAGCGTCTGATATACATGGTGCAGGAATACCTTGGGGCAAGGTCAGACTTGGACACCTTTCCCACCGAAAATCCTCTGGCTTACTGGGTCCTGAGGATGGATCACTGGCCAGAGCTTGCACAGTATGCAATTGAGCTACTGGCCTGTCCTGCCTCCAGCGTTCTTTCCGAACGCACATTCAGTGCTGCTGGAGGATTTGTGACTGATCATAGGGTGCGCCTGTCCACCGCCTCGGTTGATCGACTGACATTCATCAAAATGAATCAGTCTTGGATCACCACCAGCTACCAGGCACCTGAGGCGGATATAACCGAATAATTTTTAATGTCACATCCCTTCAAGACTGCCTATGCTGATGCTGAGTGACTGTCCTCTTATGTTCACTGACTATCCTCTTCCTCCTCCTCAATGATCCATGCCACAGCACCAGTGCCTAAGGCACAATTTTTCAGCCCCTGTTTAACAGGGGCGTGTACTTACAATTTTTTAAAAAAATGCTTCGCAACACGTGTGACTGCTGTGCTCCAAGTACAGTCTCTGTGAGGGGTTGCAGTGTTGTGGCACCAGCACCAGTGCCTAAGGCACAATTTTTCAGCCCCTGTTTAACAGGGGCGGGTAATTACAAATCTTGATCTAATAGTTCACAGCAGGGCCCATTCCTGCGCCCACCAAGAGTAACTATGAGGGCCTACAGTCTTGTGGCAACACCGTCCACCACCACCGCCAAAGGCCCAATTTTTCTGCCCTGTTCATCAGGTGCTTGCAATTACAAATCTTGATCTAATAACTCACAGCAGGGCCCATTCCTGCGCCCACCAAGAGTAACTGTGAGAGCTTACAGTCTTGTGGCAAAACCGTCCACCACCACCACCACCACCACACCACCACCCCCAAATTTTAATGCCCTGTTCAACAGGTGCATGCAATTACAAATCTTGATCTATTAACTCACAGCAGGGCCCATTCCTGTGCCCACCAGTCTTGTGGCTACACCAACATCTAATAGGGCAAATTTCTGCAGAGTATATACGCCAGGCCCCTACTTTCAAACATCCAAACTTACAAACGACTCCTACTTGCAAATGGAAAGAGAAAACAGGAAGTGAGAGGAAATCTACCCCTAGGAAGGGAAATTCTATCCTGTTAGATTTAATTTGGGAAAAAGGTATCTCCTCTCTACTGATACTTTATCACCAATCCTTGTTTCAATTAAAACCCCACTTTTCCAAAAACATTTATCATTGGGACGGAAAGTGAGGTGACATGTTCTGAACAGATGTGCAAAGACAGCAAATGTTACAGGGGTGATAACCCCTCCCTATGTTCTCCAAAAAGCTTAAAAATAGATTTTTTTGGGATGGAGCTACACTTCATAATGTACCTGTTCAGATTCTACTTAAGATCAAACCTAAAGCCGCAAGTGGTTTTAAATGGCTTCTTTTTTTCCTTTACAAATGTCATTTTGTGCAAGGACAGTTCTAAACACGGGAAACACATGCCACTTCACAGGCATACTTTGGACACCCCCCAGGTACCATATTTACTTTTTTTTTTTCACTATGCATCATTAAAATGACTGCTCCCGAAAAAACGTTAGTTTTTAAAAGTTCATTGATATATGTCCCCTGGTCCCCAAACCTGTTTTATGACATTAACATGCAGAATCCGGTCTGGCTGACCGCTTACCCAGTTTCAAAGCCTGAACTTCCCCCCCAGTTAAGTCAGCACCCAAACAAAGTTGTTTACTGCTGACCTGTTGCATACCGCCCATTGTCAGCCACTGTTTATTGTGACAATACTTGTTTTCTTTTTTTTCTTTTTCTTCTTTATCTTTCCAGGTTATTTTTCTGTCTTTGCCTCGGTACCCACCTGCGGCACATCTCACAGGTAGAACTACGAAGACCTCACAGCGAACTTCCGAAATACAGCAAAACTCGATATCGGCTCTACTTACCACGTATCTTTCGAAGATCCCTTTTCTTTTTTTTTTTTCCATAAAGATTTTATTGAGAATAAGTCATACATAACAGGAAAAGGGAACATTCACATTTTGTATAACAAACCGTCTGTAAATACAGGCACAAGGCATAGATAGAACAAGCAAAAAAAAATATTTGTACAACAGTGGAGCCTAAGTTTGGTGATTCTAGTGTTTACCCTAAGGGTACGGTGGGAGATAGAGACTGGTAGGGTTTTAGTCCGCGCCATCCCAGCTTGGTCCAGAAGAGCGTGACATGACGGGGGCAGCAGGTGTATACCAGTGGACACCCGCTACCCAGGTAGTGTTGAGGGCATGGCGGGATGCTAAGAAGGGGCAAGAAAGGGGAGAGAGGAGAGAAAGAAAGGGAGGAGGAGAGGGACGGAGAGAGGAGAAGGGGGGGGGTAAAGGGGTAAGAGGGCAGGTGAGGAGGTAGAGAAGCGGGTCTAGGTTGCCTAAGATGGGTGGGTATGGAGTTCGTATTCTCGGGTGGTCGTAAAGTGATTCCAGCAAGCCCAGGTGGCTGTGAACTTCTCCATCCTCTCCTGAGCAATGTGGATCAGCTCTTCCATATCTCTAATCCTAGAAATGCCACTGAACCATTCTCGTACTGTCGGGGGAAGGGTTGAGCGCCAATGTCTGGGGACACATAGTCTAGCTGCGTTCACCATATGCATGGCGAGGGACCTAAAGTAGTTCTTCCTAGAGAGGGAAGTATGATGCAAAAGGTATTGCTCAGGTGTAAAGTCTAGCGTGTAGGTGGTGATAGAAGAGATGAGGTCGTGGACTTTCCTCCAGAAAGGCTGGATGTTGGGGCAATCCCACCATATATGTATCATAGTCCCTGGTGCTGCATTGCACCTCCAGCAGACATTGGGGATCGTGTGAGAAAATTTGTGCAAGCGGGAGGGAGTTCTATACCACCGTGTTAATATCTTGTATCCATTTTCCTGGATGGCGACGTTAACCGACCCCCCGTGGGCATACTCATGAATTCTAGTCCAGTCAGCAAGTGACAGGGGAGTTTGAAGATCTCTGTTCCAAGAGGTTTGTGAAGGTGGGGGGGTCAAGTCGGGTGGGTCCTGCAGAAGAGCGTAAAAGAGCGAGATCAGGTGTCTCTGTGGGTTCTTGCGACTACACAGGGTTTCAAAGGGGGTGAGAGGTCTAGACCAGTTAGCTCTGGTAGTATAGGTGGTCAAAAAGCTACAGATTTGTCTGTATGTCCAGAAGGAGAAGGTAGGGCTATTAGTAAACGTGCGTAGGTCAGTCAGTGAGATCAATTTGCCTCCTGGGAAGAATTGGGAGGCGAAGACATCGTCGGATGGCCATTCTTGCTTCAGGAAGTTGGGGGAGTCCCCGGGGGGGAAGTCAGGATTGCCTCTTAGGGGTGTCAGTGGGCCTGGAGTCGGGGCAAGAGTCCTGTCTGCGGGTATCCTCTTAAATGTCAATAAGGACGTGTGTATAAGGGGGTGTGAGTCCAGCTTGTGCGGCCAGCATTTCGGCGGGAGCCATGGGAGGAGATGCAAGGGGATCGGCGAGAAAGTATTCTCAAGTACAACCCATACTTTTTGCGTGGCGTGGATGTTCCAGTCCGCAATTCTTGTTAGGTGGCAGGCAGAGTGGTACTTTTGCAGGTCGGGGAGAGCTATACCTCCTTTGGGTTTGGCTCGGGTGAGGTGGGTATACTTGATCCGTGGGGGGGTGTTCTTCCAAATGAAGGAGGAGCAGATTTTCCGATATGTCGAGAAGAAGTCCGGGGGTAGGGCGATAGGGATGGTTTGAATCAGGTAGAGAAGGCGGGGCAGAATAATCATCTTAATTAGAGCCGCCCGGCCGAACCATGAGACATTGAGAGTCATCCAGTCCTTAAGGTAGGCTTGGGCTTTAAGTAAGGCCGTTTGGAAGTTAGCTAAATATAGGTCTGAGAAGCGGGGCGTAATCCGCACACCTAGGTATGTGATGGCTGATTTTTCCCAGTGAAATGGGAAAGAGTCTTGGCAGTGGGCAACTTCTTGCTGGGGGAGCGACACGTTTAGCGCTTGTGATTTGGAATAGTTGATTTTGAGGTTTGAAAGCTCCCCAAAGGTGTGTAGGTCCCTAAGAAGGGATGGCAAGGAGGTGCGTGGGGATGTTAGAGACAGCAGGATGTCGTCCGCAAAGGCTGCGACTTTAAATTGTCTGCCTTGTATTGTAAGGCCACGGATGTCTTGGTTGCTCCTGAGTTTATTAAGAAGAGGCTCTAATGTGAGAACATAGATTAGGGGGGAGAGGGGGCAGCCTTGGCGTGTGCCATTACTGATGGGGAAGGCGTTTGACAGGTGGCCATTGACTCGAACCGCCGCGGAGGGGCTGGAGTATAATGCCATTATAGCAGACAACATGCGTTCTCGTAGGCCGAGGGTCTCCAGAACCGCCCTCATGTAGTCCCAGGCCACTCTGTCA